>OU343051.1:50477651-51677651 GCA_910593695.2 Ocypus olens
CCCTAGCGGCCAAACAAAAACTCCAAATTCAACGCGGTTTGCAAATCTGAGTTGCTCGTACGTCAATTAGTTGGATTTGAGATTTTGAATTTTTGATGAAATCGTAAAAAAAAGACATGACTAACCCCCTTGGAAATTTTTGTCAAAAAATGCAACTTGTCTTAAAAATCATCGTAGACTATTGAATTTAACTTTATTTTCATCAAAAAGACGAGAGAAAATTGATTGCCGTTAAAAATTTTTAGCTAACTTCAATAGCAAAAAAATTAGTCAGTCACCATGAGGATTTTGCAAAATTTAAGAAAATAATTTATTTTTCAGACTTTGATCGGCCGTAGCGGCCAAACGAAAACTCCAAATTGAACGCGGTTTGCAAATCTGAGTTCCTCGTACGTCAAGTAGTCGGATTTGAGATTTTGAATTTTTTATGAAATCGTGAAAAAAGACATGACTAACCCCTTTGGAAATTTTGTCAAAAAATGCAACTTTCTTAAAAATCATCGTAGACTATTGAATTTAACTTTATTTTCATCAGAAAGACGAGAGAAATTGATTGCCGTTAAAAAATTTCAGCTAACTTCAATAGCAAAAAAATTAGTCAGTCGCCATGAGGATTTTGCAAAATTTAAGAAAATAATTTATTTTTCAGACTTTGATCGGCCGTAGCGGCCAAACGAAAACTCCAAATTGAACGCGGTTTGCAAATCTGAGTTCCTCGTACGTCAATAAGTCGGATTAGATATTTTGAATTTTTGATAAAATCGTGAAAAAAGACATGACTAACCCCCTTGGAAATTTTGTCAAAAAATGCAACTTTCTTAAAAATCATCGTAGACCATTGAATTTAACTTTATTTTCATCAGAAAGACTAGAGAAATTGATTGCCGTTAAAAAATTTCAGCTAACTTCAATAGCAAAAAAAATAGTCAGTCACAGTGAACATTTTAGAAAATTTACGAAAATAATTAATTTTTCAGACTTTGATCGGCCCTAGCGGCCAAACAAAAACTCCAAATTCAAGGCGGTTTGCAAATCTGAGTTGCTCGTACGTCAATAGTCGGATTTGAGATTTTGAATTTTTGATGAAATCGTAAAAAAAGACATGACTAACCCCCTTGGAAATTTTGTCAAAAAATGCAACTTTCTTAAAAATCATCGTAGACTATTGAATTTAACTTTATTTTCATCAAAAAGACGAGAGAAATTGATTGCCGTTAAAAATTTTTAGCTAACTTCAATAGCAAAAAAAATTAGTCAGTCACCATGAGGATTTTTGCAAAATTTAAGAAAATAATTTATTTTTCAGACTTTGATCGGCCGTAGCGGCCAAACGAAAACTCCAAATTGAACGCGGTTTGCAAATCTGAGTTCCTCGTACGTCAAGTAGTCGGATTTGAGATTTTGAATTTTTGATGAAATCGTGAAAAAAGACATGACTAACCCCCTTGGAAATTTTGTCAAAAAATGCAACTTTCTTAAAAATCATCGTAGACTATTGAATTTAACTTTATTTTCATCAGAAAGACGAGAGAAATTGATTGCCGTTAAAAAATTTCAGCTAACTTCAATAGCAAAAAAATTAGTCAGTCACAGTGAACATTTTAGAAAATTTAAAAATTTCAGCTAACTTCAATAGCAAAAAAATTAGTTAGTCGCCATGAGGATTTTGCAAAATTTAAGAAAATAATTGATTTTTCAGACTTTGATCGGCCGTAGCGGCCAAACGAAAACTCCAAATTGAACGCGGTTTGCAAATCTGAGTACCTCGTACGTCAATTAGTCGGATTTGAGATTTTGAATTTTTGATGAAATCGTGAAAAAAGACATGACTAACCCCCTTGGAAATTTTGTCAAAAAATGCAACTCTCTTAAAAATCATCGTAGACTATTGAATTTAACTTTATTTTCATCAAAAAGACGAGAGAAATTGATTGCCGTTAAAAAATTTCAGCTAACTTCAATAGCAAACAAATTAGTCAGTCACAGTGAACATTTTAGAAAATTTACGAAAATAGTTGATTTTTCAGACTTTGATCGGCCGTAGCGGCCAAACGAAAACTCCAAATTGAACGCGGTTTGCAAATCTGAGCTCCTCATACGTCAGTTAGTCGGATTTGAGATTTTAAATTTATGGTGAAATAGTGAAAAAAGACATGACTAACCCCCTTGGAAATTTTGTTAAAAAATGCAACTTTCTTAAAAATCATCGTAGACTATTGAATTTAAATTTATTTTCATCAGAAAGACGAGAGAAATTGATTGCCGTTGAAAAATTTCAGCTAACTTCAATAGCAAAAAAAATAATCAGTCACAGTGCACATTCTAGAAAATTTACGAAAATAATTGATTTTTCAGATTTTGATCGGCCGTAGCGGCCAAACGAAAACTCCAAATTGAACCCGGTTTGCAAATCTGAGCTCCTCGTACTACAATTAGTCGGATTAGAGATTTTGAATTTTTGATGAAATCGTGAAAAAAGACATGATTAACCCCCTTGGAAATTTTGTCAAAAAATGCAACTTTCTTAAAAATCATCGTAGACTATTGAATTTAACTTTATTTTCATCAGAAAGACGAGAGAAATTGATTGCCGTTAAAAAATTTCAGCTAACTTCAATAGCAAAAAAATTAGTCAGTCACCATGAGGATTTTGGAAAATTTAAGAAAATAATTGATTTTTCAGACTTTGATCGGCCGTAGCGGCCAAACAAAAACTCCAAATTGAACGCGGTTTGCAAATCTAAGTTCCTCGCACATCAATTAGTCGGATTAGAGATTTTGAATTTTTGATGAAATCGTGAAAAAAGACATGATTAACCCCCTTGGAAATTTTGTCAAAAAATGCAACTTTCTTAAAAATCATCGTAGACTATTGAATTTAACTTTATTTTCATCAGAAAGACGAGAGAAATTGATTGCCGTTAAAAAATTTCAGCTAACTTCAATAGCAAAAAAAATAGTCAGTCACAGTGAACATTTTAGAAAATTTACGAAAATAATAGATTTTTCAGACTTTGATCGGCCGTAGCGGCCAAACAAAAACTCCAAATTGAACGCGGTTTGCAAATCTAAGTTCCTCGCACATCAATTAGTCGGATTAGAGATTTTGAATTTTTGATGAAATCGTGAAAGAAGACATGATTAACCCCCTTGGAAATTTTGTCAAAAAATGCAACTTTCTTAAAAATCATCGTAGACTATTGAATTTAACTTTATTTTCATCAGAAAGACGAGAGAAATTGATTGCCGTTAAAAAATTTCAGCTAACTTCAATAGCAAAAAAATTAGTCAGTCACCATGAGGATTTTGGAAAATTTAAGAAAATAATTGATTTTTCAGACTTTGATCGGCCGTAGCGGCCAAACAAAAACTCCAAATTGAACGCGGTTTGCAAATCTAAGTTCCTCGTACATCAATTAGTCGGATTAGAGATTTTGAATTTTTGATGAAATCGTGAAAAAAGACATGACTAACCCCCTTGGAAATTTTGTCAAAAAATGCAACTTTCTTAAAAATCATCGAAGACCATTGAATTTAACTTTATTTTCATCAGAAAGACTAGAGAAATTGATTGCCGTTAAAAAATTTCAGCTAACTTCAAAAGCAAAAAAATTAGTCAGTCACCATGAGGATTTTGCAAAATTTAAGAAAATAATTGATTTTTCAGAATTTGATCGGCCGTAGCGGCCAAACGAAAACTCCAAATTGAACGCGGTTTGCAAATCTGAGTTCCTCGTTCGTCAATTAGTCGGATTGGAGATTTTAAATTTTTGATGAAATCGTGAAAAAAGACATGACTAACCCCCTTGGAAATTTTGTCAAAAAATGCAACTTTCTTAAAAATCATCGTAGACTGTTGAATTTAACTTTATTTTCATCAGAAAGACGAGAGAAATTGATTGCCGTTAAGAAACTTCAGCTAACTTCAAAAGCAAAAAAATTAGTCAGTCACCATGAGGATTTTGCAAAATTTAAGAAAATAATTTATTTTTCAGACTTTGATCGGCCGTAGCGGCCAAACGAAAACTCCAAATTGAACGCGGTTTGCAAATCTGAGTTCCTCGTACGTCAATAAGTCGGATTAGATATTTTGAATTTTTGATAAAATCGTGAAAAAAGACATGACTAACCCCCTTGGAAATTTTGTCAAAAAATGCAACTTTCTTAAAAATCATCGTAGACCATTGAATTTAACTTTATTTTCATCAGAAAGACTAGAGAAATTGATTGCCGTTAAAAAATTTCAGCTAACTTCAATAGCAAAAAAAATAGTCAGTCACAGTGAACATTTTAGAAAATTTACGAAAATAATTAATTTTTCAGACTTTGATCGGCCCTAGCGGCCAAACAAAAACTCCAAATTCAACGCGGTTTGCAAATCTGAGTTGCTCGTACGTCAATTAGTCGGATTTGAGATTTTGAATTTTTGATGAAATCGTAAAAAAAGACATGACTAACCCCCTTGGAAATTTTGTCAAAAAATGCAACTTTCTTAAAAATCATCGTAGACTATTGAATTTAACTTTATTTTCATCAAAAAGACGAGAGAAATTGATTGCCGTTAAAAATTTTTAGCTAACTTCAATAGCAAAAAAATTAGTCAGTCACCATGAGGATTTTGCAAAATTTAAGAAAATAATTTATTTTTCAGACTTTGATCGGCCGTAGCGGCCAAACGAAAACTCCAAATTGAACGCGGTTTGCAAATCTGAGTTCCTCGTACGTCAAGTAGTCGGATTTGAGATTTTGAATTTTTGATGAAATCGTGAAAAAAGACATGACTAACCCCCTTGGAAATTTTGTCAAAAAATGCAACTTTCTTAAAAATCATCGTAGACTATTGAATTTAACTTTATTTTCATCAGAAAGACGAGAGAAATTGATTGCCGTTAAAAAATTTCAGCTAACTTCAATAGCAAAAAAATTAGTCAGTCGCCATGAGGATTTTGCAAAATTTAAGAAAATAATTGATTTTTCAGACTTTGATCGGCCGTAGCGGCCAAACGAAAACTCCAAATTGAACGCGGTTTGCAAATCTGAGTTCCTCGTACGTCAATTAGTCGGATTTGAGATTTTGAATTTTTGATGAAATCGTGAAAAAAGACATGACTAACCCCCTTGGAAATTTTGTCAAAAAATGCAACTCTTTTAAAAATCATCGTAGACTATTGAATTTAACTTTATTTTCATCAAAAAGACGAGAGAAATTGATTGCCGTTAAAATTTTTTAGCTAACTTCAATAGCAAAAAAATTAGTCAGTCACCATGAGGATTTTGCAAAATTTAAGAAAATAATTTATTTTTCAGACTTTGATCGGCCGTAGCGGCCAAACGAAAACTCCAAATTGAACGCGGTTTGCAAATCTGAGTTCCTCGTACGTCAAGTAGTCGGATTTGAGATTTTGAATTTTTGATGAAATCGTGAAAAAAGACATGACTAACCCCCTTGGAAATTTTGTCAAAAAATGCAACTTTCTTAAAAATCATCGTAGACTATTGAATTTAACTTTATTTTCATCAGAAAGACGAGAGAAATTGATTGCCGTTAAAAAATTTCAGCTAACTTCAATAGCAAAAAAATTAGTCAGTCGCCATGAGGATTTTGCAAAATTTAAGAAAATAATTGATTTTTCAGACTTTGATCGGCCGTAGCGGCCAAACGAAAACTCCAAATTGAACGCGGTTTGCAAATCTGAGTTCCTCGTACGTCAATTAGTCGGATTTGAGATTTTGAATTTTTGATGAAATCGTGAAAAAAGACATGACTAACCCCCTTGGAAATTTTGTCAAAAAATGCAACTCTTTTAAAAATCATCGTAGACTATTGAATTTAACTTTATTTTCATCAAAAAGACGAGAGAAATTGATTGCCGTTAAAATTTTTTAGCTAACTTCAATAGCAAAAAAATTAGTCAGTCACCATGAGGATTTTGCAAAATTTAAGAAAATAATTTATTTTTCAGACTTTGATCGGCCGTAGCGGCCAAACGAAAACTCCAAATTGAACGCGGTTTGCAAATCTGAGTTCCTCGTACGTCAATAAGTCGGATTAGATATTTTGAATTTTTGATAAAATCGTGAAAAAAGACATGACTAACCCCCTTGGAAATTTTGTCAAAAAATGCAACTTTCTTAAAAATCATCGTAGACCATTTAATTTAACTTTATTTTCATCAGAAAGACTAGAGAAATTGATTGCCGTTAAAAAATTTCAGCTAACTTCAATAGCAAAAAAAATAGTCAGTCACAGTGAACATTTTAGAAAATTTACGAAAATAATTAATTTTTCAGACTTTGATGGGCCGTAGCGGCCAAACGTAAACTCCAAATTGAACGCGGTTTGCAAATCTGAGTTCCTCGTACGTCAATTGCTCGGATTAGAGATTTTGAATTTTTGATGAAATCGTGAAAAAAGACATGACTAACCCCCTTGGAAATTTTGTCAAAAAATGCAACTTTCTTAAAAATCATCGTAGACCATTGAATTTAACTTTATTTTCATCAGAAAGACGAGAGAAATTGATTGCCGTTAAAAAATATTAGCTAACTTCAATAGCAAAAAAAATAGTCAGTCACAGTGAACATTTTAGAAAATTTACGAAAATTATTAATTTTTCAGACTTTGATCGGCCGTAGCGGCCAAACGAAAACTCCAAATTGAACGCGGTTTGCAAATCTAAGTTCCTCGTACATCAATTAGTCGGATTAGAGATTTTGAATTTTTGATGAAATCGTGAAAAAAGACATGACCAACCCCCTTGGAAATTTTGTCAAAAAATGCAACTTTCTTAAAAATCATCGTAGACCATTGAATTTAACTTTATTTTCATCAGAAAGACGAGAGAAATTGATTGCCGTTAAAAAATTTCAGCTAACTTCAATAGCAAAAAAAATAGTCAGTCACAGTGAACATTTTAGAAAATTTACGAAAATAATTAATTTTTCAGACTTTGATCGGCCGTAGCGGCCAAACAAAAACTCCAAATTGAACGCGGTTTGCAAATCTGAGTTCCTTGTACGTCAATTAGTCGGATTTGAGATTTTGAATTTTTGATGAAATCGTAAAAAAAGACATGACCTTGGAAATTTTGTCAAAAAATGCAACTTTCTTAAAAATCATCGTAGACTGTTGAATTTAACTTTATTTTCATCAGAAAGACGAGAGAAATTGATTGCCGTTAAAAAATTTCAGCTAACTTCAAAAGCAAAAAAATTAGTCAGTCACCATGAGGATTTTGCAAAATTTAAGAAAATAATTGATTTTTCAGAATTTGATCGGCCGTAGCGGCCTAACGAAAACTCCAAATTGAACGCGGTTTGCAAATCTGAGTTCCTCGTTCGTCAATTAGTCGGATTGGAGATTTTGAATTTTTGATGAAATCGTGAAAAAAGACATGACTAACCCCCTTGGAAATTTCGTCAAAAAATGCAACTCTCTTAAAAATCATCGTAGACTATTGAATTTAACTTTATTTTCATCAAAAAGACGAGAGAAATTGATTGCCGTTAAAAATTTTTAGCTAACTTCAATAGCAAAAAAATTAGTCAGTCACCATGAGGATTTTGCAAAATTTAAGAAAATAATTTATTTTTCAGACTTTGATCGGCCGTAGCGGCCAAACGAAAACTCCAAATTGAACGCGGTTTGCAAATCTGAGTTCCTCGTACGTCAATTAGTCGGATTTGAGATTTTGAATTTTTGATGAAATCGTGAAAAAAGACATGACTAACCCCCTTGGAAATTTTGTCAAAAAATGCAACTTTCTTAAAAATCATCGTAGACTATTGAATTTAACTTTATTTTCATCAGAAAGACGAGAGAAATTGATTGCCGTTAAAAAATTTCAGCTAACTTCAATAGCAAAAAAATTAGTCAGTCGCCATGAGGATTTTGCAAAATTTAAGAAAATAATTGATTTTTCAGACTTTGATCGGCCGTAGCGGCCAAACGAAAACTCCAAATTGAACGCGGTTTGCAAATCTGAGTTCCTCGTACGTCAATTAGTCGGATTTGAGATTTTGAATTTTTGATGAAATCGTGAAAAAAGACATGACTAACCCCCTTGGAAATTTTGTCAAAAAATGCAACTCTTTTAAAAATCATCGTAGACTATTGAATTTAACTTTATTTTCATCAAAAAGACGAGAGAAATTGATTGCCGTTAAAATTTTTTAGCTAACTTCAATAGCAAAAAAATTAGTCAGTCACCATGAGGATTTTGCAAAATTTAAGAAAATAATTTATTTTTCAGACTTTGATCGGCCGTAGCGGCCAAACGAAAACTCCAAATTGAACGCGGTTTGCAAATCTGAGTTCCTCGTACGTCAATAAGTCGGATTAGATATTTTGAATTTTTGATAAAATCGTGAAAAAAGACATGACTAACCCCCTTGGAAATTTTGTCAAAAAATGCAACTTTCTTAAAAATCATCGTAGACCATTTAATTTAACTTTATTTTCATCAGAAAGACTAGAGAAATTGATTGCCGTTAAAAAATTTCAGCTAACTTCAATAGCAAAAAAAATAGTCAGTCACAGTGAACATTTTAGAAAATTTACGAAAATAATTAATTTTTCAGACTTTGATGGGCCGTAGCGGCCAAACGTAAACTCCAAATTGAACGCGGTTTGCAAATCTGAGTTCCTCGTACGTCAATTGCTCGGATTAGAGATTTTGAATTTTTGATGAAATCGTGAAAAAAGACATGACTAACCCCCTTGGAAATTTTGTCAAAAAATGCAACTTTCTTAAAAATCATCGTAGACCATTGAATTTAACTTTATTTTCATCAGAAAGACGAGAGAAATTGATTGCCGTTAAAAAATATTAGCTAACTTCAATAGCAAAAAAAATAGTCAGTCACAGTGAACATTTTAGAAAATTTACGAAAATTATTAATTTTTCAGACTTTGATCGGCCGTAGCGGCCAAACGAAAACTCCAAATTGAACGCGGTTTGCAAATCTAAGTTCCTCGTACATCAATTAGTCGGATTAGAGATTTTGAATTTTTGATGAAATCGTGAAAAAAGACATGACCAACCCCCTTGGAAATTTTGTCAAAAAATGCAACTTTCTTAAAAATCATCGTAGACCATTGAATTTAACTTTATTTTCATCAGAAAGACGAGAGAAATTGATTGCCGTTAAAAAATTTCAGCTAACTTCAATAGCAAAAAAAATAGTCAGTCACAGTGAACATTTTAGAAAATTTACGAAAATAATTAATTTTTCAGACTTTGATCGGCCGTAGCGGCCAAACAAAAACTCCAAATTGAACGCGGTTTGCAAATCTGAGTTCCTTGTACGTCAATTAGTCGGATTTGAGATTTTGAATTTTTGATGAAATCGTAAAAAAAGACATGACCTTGGAAATTTTGTCAAAAAATGCAACTTTCTTAAAAATCATCGTAGACTGTTGAATTTAACTTTATTTTCATCAGAAAGACGAGAGAAATTGATTGCCGTTAAAAAATTTCAGCTAACTTCAAAAGCAAAAAAATTAGTCAGTCACCATGAGGATTTTGCAAAATTTAAGAAAATAATTGATTTTTCAGAATTTGATCGGCCGTAGCGGCCTAACGAAAACTCCAAATTGAACGCGGTTTGCAAATCTGAGTTCCTCGTTCGTCAATTAGTCGGATTGGAGATTTTGAATTTTTGATGAAATCGTGAAAAAAGACATGACTAACCCCCTTGGAAATTTCGTCAAAAAATGCAACTCTCTTAAAAATCATCGTAGACTATTGAATTTAACTTTATTTTCATCAAAAAGACGAGAGAAATTGATTGCCGTTAAAAATTTTTAGCTAACTTCAATAGCAAAAAAATTAGTCAGTCACCATGAGGATTTTGCAAAATTTAAGAAAATAATTTATTTTTCAGACTTTGATCGGCCGTAGCGGCCAAACGAAAACTCCAAATTGAACGCGGTTTGCAAATCTGAGTTCCTCGTACGTCAATTAGTCGGATTTGAGATTTTGAATTTTTGATGAAATCGTGAAAAAAGACATGACTAACCCCCTTGGAAATTTTGTCAAAAAATGCAACTTTCTTAAAAATCATCGTAGACTATTGAATTTAACTTTATTTTCATCAGAAAGACGAGAGAAATTGATTGCCGTTAAAAAATTTCAGCTAACTTCAATAGCAAAAAAATTAGTCAGTCGCCATGAGGATTTTGCAAAATTTAAGAAAATAATTGATTTTTCAGACTTTGATCGGCCGTAGCGGCCAAACGAAAACTCCAAATTGAACGCGGTTTGCAAATCTGAGTACCTCGTACGTCAATTAGTCGGATTTGAGATTTTGAATTTTTGATGAAATCGTGAAAAAAGACATGACTAACCCCCTTGGAAATTTTGTCAAAAAATGCAACTCTCTTAAAAATCATCGTAGACTATTGAATTTAACTTTATTTTCATCAAAAAGACGAGAGAAATTGATTGCCGTTAAAAATTTTTAGCTAACTTCAATAGCAAAAAAATTAGTCAGTCACCATGAGGATTTTGCAAAATTTAAGAAAATAATTTATTTTTCAGACTTTGATCGGCCGTAGCGGCCAAACGAAAACTCCAAATTGAACGCGGTTTGCAAATCTGAGTTCCTCGTACGTCAATTAGTCGGATTTGAAATTTTGAATTTTTGAAGAAATCGTGAAAAAAGACATGACTAACCCCCTTGGAAATTTTGTCAAAAAATGCAACTCTCTTAAAAATCATCGTAGACTATTGAATTTAACTTTATTTTCATCAAAAAGACGAGAGAAATTGATTGCCGTTAAAAATTTTTAGCTAACTTCAATAGCAAAAAAATTAGTCAGTCACCATGAGGATTTTGCAAAATTTAAGAAAATAATTTATTTTTCAGACTTTGATCGGCCGTAGCGGCCAAACGAAAACTCCAAATTGAACGCGGTTTGCAAATCTGAGTTCCTCGTACGTCAATAAGTCGGATTTGAGATTTTGAATTTTTGATGAAATCGTGAAAAAAGACATGACTAACCCCCTTGGAAATTTTGTCAAAAAATGCAACTTTCTTAAAAAATCATCGTAGACTATTGAATTTAACTTTATTTTCATCAGAAAGACGAGAGAAATTGATTGCCGTTAAAAAATTTCAGCTAACTTCAATAGCAAACAAATTAGTCAGTCGCCATGAGGATTTTGCAAAATTTAAGAAAATAATTGATTTTTCAGACTTTGATCGGCCGTAGCGGCCAAACGAATACTCCAAATTGAACGCGGTTTGCAAATCTGAGTTCCTCGTACGTCAATTAGTCGGATTTGAGATTTTGAATTTTTGATGAAATCGTGAAAAAAGACATGACTAACCCCCTTGGAAATTTTGTCAAAAAATGCAACTTTCTGAAAAATCATCGTAGACTATTGAATTTAACTTTATTTTCATCAGAAAGACGAGAGAAATTGATTGCCGTTAAAAAATTTCAGCTAACTTCAATAGCAAACAAATTAGTCAGTCACAGTGAACATTTTAGAAAATTTACGAAAATAATTGATTTTTCAGACTTTGATCGGCCGTAGCGGCCAAACGAAAACTCCAAATTGAACGCGGTTTGCAAATCTGAGCTCCTCATACGTCAGTTAGTCGGATTTGAGATTTTAAATTTATGGTGAAATAGTGAAAAAAGACATGACTAACCCCCTTGGAAATTTTGTTAAAAAATGCAACTTTCTTAAAAATCATCGTAGACTATTGAATTTAACTTTATTTTCATCAGAAAGACGAGAGAAATTGATTGCCGTTGAAAAATTTCAGCTAACTTCAATAGCAAAAAAAATAATCAGTCACAGTGAACATTTTAGAAAATTTACGAAAATAATTAATTTTTCAGACTTTGATCGGCCGTAGCGGCCAAACGAAAACTCCAAATTGAACGCGGTTTGCAAATCTGAGTTCCTCGTACGTCAATTAGTCGGATTGGAGATTTTGAATTTTTGATGAAATCGTGAAAAAAGACATGACTAACCCCCTTGGAAATTTTGTCAAAAAATGCAACTTTCTTAAAAATCATCGTAGACTATTGAATTTAACTTTATTTTCATCAGAAAGACGAGAGAAATTGATTGCCGTTAAAAAATTTCAGCTAACTTCAATAGCAAAAAAAATAGTGAGTCACAGTGAACATTTTAGAAAATTTACGAAAATAATTAATTTTTCAGACTTCAGGCCGTAGCGGCCAAACGTAAACTCCAAATTGAACGCGGTTTGCAAATCTGAGTTCCTCGTACGTCAATTGCTCGGATTAGAGATTTTGAATTTTTGATGAAATCGTGAAAAAAGACATGACTAACCCCCTTGGAAATTTTGTCAAAAAATGCAACTTTCTTAAAAATCATCGTAGACCATTGAATTTAACTTTATTTTCATCAGAAAGACGAGAGAAATTGATTGCCGTTAAAAAATATTAGCTAACTTCAATAGCAAAAAAAATAGTCAGTCACAGTGAACATTTTAGAAAATTTACGAAAATTATTAATTTTTCAGACTTTGATCGGCCGTAGCGGCCAAACGAAAACTCCAAATTGAACGCGGTTTGCAAATCTAAGTTCCTCGTACATCAATTAGTCGGATTAGAGATTTTGAATTTTTGATGAAATCGTGAAAAAAGACATGACCAACCCCCTTGGAAATTTTGTCAAAAAATGCAACTTTCTTAAAAATCATCGTAGACCATTGAATTTAACTTTATTTTCATCAGAAAGACGAGAGAAATTGATTGCCGTTAAAAAATTTCAGCTAACTTCAATAGCAAAAAAAATAGTCAGTCACAGTGAACATTTTAGAAAATTTACGAAAATAATTAATTTTTCAGACTTTGATCGGCCGTAGCGGCCAAACAAAAACTCCAAATTGAACGCGGTTTGCAAATCTGAGTTCCTCGTACGTCAATTGCTCGGATTAGAGATTTTGAATTTTTGATGAAATCGTGAAAAAAGACATGACTAACCCCCTTGGAAATTTTGTCAAAAAATGCAACTTTCTTAAAAATCATCGTAGACCATTGAATTTAACTTTATTTTCATCAGAAAGACGAGAGAAATTGATTGCCGTTAAAAAATATTAGCTTACTTCAATAGCAAAAAAAAATAGTCAGTCACAGTGAACATTTTAGAAAATTTACGAAAATTATTAATTTTTCAGACTTTGATCGGCCGTAGCGGCCAAACGAAAACTCCAAATTGAACGCGGTTTGCAAATCTAAGTTCCTCGTACATCAATTAGTCGGATTAGAGATTTTGAATTTTTGATGAAATCGTGAAAAAAGACATGACCAACCCCCTTGGAAATTTTGTCAAAAAATGCAACTTTCTTAAAAATCATCGTAGACCATTGAATTGACCTTTATTTTCATCAGAAAGACGAGAGAAATTGATTGCCGTTAAAAAATTTCAGCTAACTTCAATAGCAAAAAAAATAGTCAGTCACAGTGAACATTTTAGAAAATTTACGAAAATAATTAATTTTTCAGACTTTGATCGGCCGTAGCGGCCAAACAAAAACTCCAAATTGAACGCGGTTTGCAAATCTGAGTTCCTTGTACGTCAATTAGTCGGATTTGAGATTTTGAATTTTTGATGAAATCGTAAAAAAAGACATGACTAACCCCCTTGGAAATTTTGTCAAAAAATGCAACTTTCTTAAAAATCATCGTAGACTGTTGAATTTAACTTTATTTTCATCAGAAAGACGAGAGAAATTGATTGCCGTTAAAAAATTTCAGCTAACTTCAAAAGCAAAAAAATTAGTCAGTCACCATGAGGATTTTGCAAAATTTAAGAAAATAATTGATTTTTCAGAATTTGATCGGCCGTAGCGGCCTAACGAAAACTCCAAATTGAACGCGGTTTGCAAATCTGAGTTCCTCGTTCGTCAATTAGTCGGATTGGAGATTTTGAATTTTTGATGAAATCGTGAAAAAAGACATGACTAACCCCCTTGGAAATTTTGTCAAAAAATGCAACTTTCTTAAAAATCATCGTAGACTATTGAATTTAACTTTATTTTCATCAAAAAGACGAGAGAAATTGATTGCCGTTAAAAAATTTTAGCTAACTTCAATAGCAAAAAAATTAGTCAGTCACCATGAGGATTTTGCAAAATTTAAGAAAATAATTTATTTTTCAGACTTTGATCGGCCGTAGCGGCCAAACGAAAACTCCAAATTGAACGCGGTTTGCAAATCTGAGTTCCTCGTACGTCAATTAGTCGGATTTGAGATTTTGAATTTTTGATGAAATCGTGAAAAAAGACATGACTAACCCCCTTGGAAATTTTGTCAAAAAATGCAACTCTCTTAAAAATCATCGTAGACTATTGAATTTAATTTTATTTCCATCAAAAAGACGAGAGAAATTGATTGCCGTTAAAAAATTTTAGCTAACTTCAATAGCAAAAAAATTAGTCAGTCACCATGAGGATTTTGCAAAATTTAAGAAAATAATTTATTTTTCAGACTTTGATCGGCCGTAGCGGCCAAACGAAAACTCCAAATTGAACGCGGTTTGCAAATCTGAGTTCCTCGTACGTCAATTAGTCGGATTTGAGATTTTGAATTTTTGATGAAATCGTGAAAAAAGACATGACTAACCCCCTTGGAAATTTTGTCAAAAAATGCAACTTTCTTAAAAATCATCGTAGACTATTGAATTTAACTTTATTTTCATCAGAAAGACGAGAGAAATTGATTGCCGTTAAAAAATTTCAGCTAACTTCAATAGCAAAAAAATTAGTCAGTCGCCATGAGGATTTTGCAAAATTTAAGAAAATAATTGATTTTTCAGACTTTGATCGGCCGTAGCGGCCAAACGAAAACTCCAAATTGAACGCGGTTTGCAAATCTGAGTACCTCGTACGTCAATTAGTCGGATTTGAGATTTTGAATTTTTGATGAAATCGTGAAAAAAGACATGACTAACCCCCTTGGAAATTTTGTCAAAAAATGCAACTCTCTTAAAAATCATCGTAGACTATTGAATTTAACTTTATTTTCATCAAAAAGACGAGAGAAATTGATTGCCGTTAAAAAATTTTAGCTAACTTCAATAGCAAAAAAATTAGTCAGTCACCATGAGGATTTTGCAAAATTTAAGAAAATAATTTATTTTTCAGACTTTGATCGGCCGTAGCGGCCAAATGAAAACTCCAAATTGAACGCGGTTTGCAAATCTGAGTTCCTCGTACGTCAATTAGTCGGATTTGAGATTTTGAATTTTTGATGAAATCGTGAAAAAAGACATGACTAACCCCCTTGGAAATTTTGTCAAAAAATGCAACTCTCTTAAAAATCATCGTAGACTATTGAATTTAACTTTATTTCCATCAAAAAGACGAGAGAAATTGATTGCCGTTAAAAATTTTTAGCTAACTTCAATAGCAAAAAAATTAGTCAGTCACCATGAGGATTTTGCAAAATTTAAGAAAATAATTTATTTTTCAGACTTTGATCGGCCGTAGCGGCCAAACGAAAACTCCAAATTGAACGAGGTTTGCAAATCTGAGTTCCTCGTACGTCAATTAGTCGGATTTAAAATTTTGAATTTTTGATGAAATCGTGAAAAAAGACATGACTAACCCCCTTGGAAATTTTGTCAAAAAATGCAACTTTCTGAAAAATCATCGTAGACTATTGAATTTAACTTTATTTTCATCAGAAAGACGAGAGAAATTGATTGCCGTTAAAAAATTTCAGCTAACTTCAATAGCAAACAAATTAGTCAGTCACAGTGAACATTTTAGAAAATTTACGAAAATTGATTTTTCAGACTTTGATCGGCCGTAGCGGCCAAACGAAAACTCCAAATTGAACGCGGTTTGCAAATCTGAGCTCCTCATACGTCAGTTAGTCGGATTTGAGATTTTAAATTTATGGTGAAATAGTGAAAAAAGACATGACTAACCCCCTTGGAAATTTTGTTAAAAAATGCAACTTTCTTAAAAATCATCGTAGACTATTGAATTTAACTTTATTTTCATCAGAAAGACGAGAGAAATTGATTGCCGTTGAAAAATTTCAGCTAACTTCAATAGCAAAAAAAATAATCAGTCACAGTGAACATTCTAGAAAATTTACGAAAATAATTGATTTTTCAGATTTTGATCGGCCGTAGCGGCCAAACGAAAACTCCAAATTGAACCCGGTTTGCAAATCTGAGCTCCTCGTACTACAATTAGTCGGATTAGAGATTTTGAATTTTTGATGAAATCGTGAAAAAAGACATGATTAACCCCCTTGGAAATTTTGTCAAAAAATGCAACTTTCTTAAAAATCATCGTAGACTATTGAATTTAACTTTATTTTCATCAGAAAGACGAGAGAAATTGATTGCCGTTGAAAAATTTCAGCTAACTTCAATAGCAAAAAAAATAATCAGTCACAGTGAACATTCTAGAAAATTTACGAAAATAATTGATTTTTCAGATTTTGATCGGCCGTAGCGGCCAAACGAAAACTCCAAATTGAACCCGGTTTGCAAATCTGAGCTCCTCGTACTACAATTAGTCGGATTAGAGATTTTGAATTTTTGATGAAATCGTGAAAAAAGACATGATTAACCCCCTTGGAAATTTTGTCAAAAAATGCAACTTTCTTAAAAATCATCGTAGACTATTGAATTTAACTTTATTTTCATCAGAAAGACGAGAGAAATTGATTGCCGTTAAAAAATTTCAGCTGACTTCAATAGCAAAAAAAAATAGTCAGTCACAGTGAACATTTTAGAAAATTTACGAAAATAATATATTTTTCAGACTTTGATCGGCCGTAGCGGCCAAACCAAAACTCCAAATTGAACGCGGTTTGCAAATCTGAGTTCCTCGTACATCAATTAGTCGGATTAGAGATTTTGAATTTTTGATGAAATCGTGAAAAAAGACATGACCAACCCCCTTGGAAATTTTGTCAAAAAATGCAACTTTCTTAAAAATCATCGTACACTATTGAATTTAACTTTATTTTCATCAGAAAGACGAGAGAAATTGATTGCCGTTAAAAAATTTCAGCTAACTTCAATAGCAAAAAAATTAGTCAGTCACCATGAGGATTTTGGAAAATTTAAGAAAATAATTGATTTTTCAGACTTTGATCGGCCGTAGCGGCCAAACAAAAACTCCAAATTGAACGCGGTTTGCAAATCTAAGTTCCTCGTACATCAATTAGTCGGATTAGAGATTTTGAATTTTTGATGAAATCGTGAAAAAAGACATGACTAACCCCCTTGGAAATTTTGTCAAAAAATGCAACTTTCTTAAAAATCATCGTAGACTATTGAATTTAACTTTATTTTCATCAGAAAGACGAGAGAAATTGATTGCCGTTAAAAAATTTCAGCTAACTTCAATAGCAAAAAAAATAGTGAGTCACAGTGAACATTTTAGAAAATTTACGAAAATAATTAATTTTTCAGACTTTGATGGGCCGTAGCGGCCAAACGTAAACTCCAAATTGAACGCGGTTTGCAAATCTGAGTTCCTCGTACGTCAATTGCTCGGATTAGAGATTTTGAATTTTTGATGAAATCGTGAAAAAAGACATGACTAACCCCCTTGGAAATTTTGTCAAAAAATGCAACTTTCTTAAAAATCATCGTAGACCATTGAATTTAACTTTATTTTCATCAGAAAGACGAGAGAAATTGATTGCCGTTAAAAAATATTAGCTAACTTCAATAGCAAAAAAAATAGTCAGTCACAGTGAACATTTTAGAAAATTTACGAAAATTATTAATTTTTCAGACTTTGATCGGCCGTAGCGGCCAAACGAAAACTCCAAATTGAACGCGGTTTGCAAATATAAGTTCCTCGTACATCAGTTAGTCGGATTAGAGATTTTGAATTTTTGATGAAATCGTGAAAAAAGACATGACCAACCCCCTTGGAAATTTTGTCAAAAAATGCAACTTTCTTAAAAATCATCGTAGACCATTGAATTTAACTTTATTTTCATCAGAAAAACGAGAGAAATTGATTGCCGTTAAAAAATTTCAGCTAACTTCAATAGCAAAAAAAATAGTCAGTCACAGTGAACATTTTAGAAAATTTACGAAAATAATTAATTTTTCAGACTTTGATCGGCCGTAGCGGCCAAACAAAAACTCCAAATTGAACGCGGTTTGCAAATCTGAGTTCCTTGTACGTCAATTAGTCGGATTTAGGATTTTGAATTTTTGATGAAATCGTAAAAAAAGACATGACTAACCCCCTTGGAAATTTTGTCAAAAAATGCAACTTTCTTAAAAATCATCGTAGACTATTGAATTTAACTTTATTTTCATCAGAAAGACGAGAGAAATTGATTGCCGTTAAAAAATCTCAGCTAACTTCAATAGCAAAAAAAATAGTCAGTCACAGTGAACATTTTAGAAAATTTACGAAAATAATTAATTTTTCAGACTTTGATGGGCCGTAGCGGCCAAACGTAAACTCCAAATTGAACGCGGTTTGCAAATCTGAGTTCCTCGTACGTCAATTACTCGGATTGGAGATTTTGAATTTTTGATGAAATCGTGAAAAAAGACATGACCAACCCCCTTGGAAATTTTGTCAAAAAATGCAACTTTCTTAAAAATCATCGTAGACTATTGAATTTAACTTTATTTTCATCAGAAAGACGAGAGAAATTGATTGCCGTTAAAAAATTTCAGCTAACTTCAATAGCAAAAAAATTAGTCAGTCACCATGAGGATTTTGGAAAATTTAAGAAAATAATTGATTTTTCAGAATTTGATCGGCCGCAGCGGCCAAACGAAAACTCCAAATTGAACGCGGTTGGCAAATCTGAGTTCCTCGTACGTCAATTAGTCGGATTAGAGATTTTGAATTTTTGATGAAATCGTGAAAAAAGACATGACTAACCCCCTTGGAAATTTTGTCAAAAAATGCAACTTTCTTAAAAATCATCGTAGACTATTGAATTTAACATTATTTTCATCAGAAAGACGAGAGAAATTGATTGCCGTTAAAAAATTTCAGCTAACTTCAAAAGCAAAAAAATTAGTCAGTCACCATGAGGATTTTGCAAAATTTAAGAAAATAATTGATTTTTCAGAATTTGATCGGCCGTAGCGGCCAAACGAAAACTCCAAATTGAACGCGGTTTGCAAATCTGAGTTCCTCGTTCGTCAATTAGTCGGATTGGAGATTTTGAATTTTTGATGAAATCGTGAAAAAAGACATGACTAACCCCCTTGGAAATTTTGTCAAAAAATGCAACTTTCTTAAAAATCATCGTAGACTATTGAATTTAACTTTATTTTCATCAGAAAGACGAGAGAAATTGATTGCTGTTAAAAAATTTCATCTAACTTCAATAGCAAAAAAATTAGTCAGTCACCATGAGGATTTTGGAAAATTTAAGAAAATAATTGATTTTTCAGACTTTGATCGGCCGTAGCGGCCAAACGAAAACTTCAAATTGAACGCGGTTTGCAAATCTGAGTTCCTCGTACGTCAATTAGTCGGATTAGATATTTTGAATTTTTGATGAAATCGTGAAAAAAGACATGAATAACCCCCTTGGAAATTTTGTCAAAAAATGCAACTTTCTTAAAAATCATCGTAGACTGTTGAATTTAACTTTATTTTCATCAGAAAGACGGGAGAAATTGATTGCCGTTAAAAAATTTCAGCTAACTTTAATAGCAAAAAAATTAGTCAGTCACCATGAGGATTTTGCAAAATTTAAGAAAATAATTGATTTTTCAGACTTTGATCGGCCGTAGCGGCCAAACGAAAACTCCAAATTGAACGCGGTTTGCAAATCTGAGTACCTCGTACGTCAATTAGTCGGATTTGAGATTTTGAATTTTTGATGAAATCGTGAAAAAAGACATGACTAACCCCCTTGGAAATTTTGTCAAAAAATGCAACTCTCTTAAAAATCATCGTAGACTATTGAATTTAACTTTATTTTCATCAAAAAGACGAGAGAAATTGATTGCCGTTAAAAATTTTTAGCTAACTTCAATAGCAAAAAAATTAGTCAGTCACCATGAGGATTTTGCAAAATTTAAGAAAATAATTTATTTTTCAGACTTTGATCGGCCGTAGCGGCCAAACGAAAACTCCAAATTGAACGCGGTTTGCAAATCTGAGTTCCTCGTACGTCAATTAGTCGGATTTGCGATTTTGAATTTTTGATGAAATCGTGAAAAAAGACATGACTAACCCCCTTGGAAATTTTGTCAAAAAATGCAACTCTCTTAAAAATCATCGTAGACTATTGAATTTAACTTTATTTTCATCAAAAAGACGAGAGAAATTGATTGCCGTTAAAAATTTTTAGCTAACTTCAATAGCAAAAAAAATAGTGAGTCACAGTGAACATTTTAGAAAATTTACGAAAATAATTAATTTTTCAGACTTTGATGGGCCGTAGCGGCCAAACGTAAACTCCAAATTGAACGCGGTTTGCAAATCTGAGTTCCTCGTACGTCAATTGCTCGGATTAGAGATTTTGAATTTTTGATGAAATCGTGAAAAAAGACATGACTAACCCCCTTGGAAATTTTGTCAAAAAATGCAACTTTCTTAAAAATCATCGTAGACCATTGAATTTAACTTTATTTTAATCAGAAAGACGAGAGAAATTGATTGCCGTTAAAAAATATTAGCTAACTTCAATAGCAAAAAAAATAGTCAGTCACAGTGAACATTTTAGAAAATTTACGAAAATTATTAATTTTTCAGACTTTGATCGGCCGTAGCGGCCAAACGAAAACTCCAAATTGAACGCGGTTTGCAAATCTAAGTTCCTCGTACATCAATTAGTCGGATTAGAGATTTTGAATTTTTGATGAAATCGTGAAAAAAGACATGACCAACCCCCTTGGAAATTTTGTCAAAAAATGCAACTTTCTTAAAAATCATCGTAGACCATTGAATTTAACTTTATTTTCATCAGAAAGACGAGAGAAATTGATTGCCGTTAAAAAATTTCAGCTAACTTCAATAGCAAAAAAAATAGTCAGTCACAGTGAACATTTTAGAAAATTTACGAAAATAATTAATTTTTCAGACTTTGATCGGCCGTAGCGGCCAAACAAAAACTCCAAATTGAACGCGGTTTGCAAATCTGAGTTCCTTGTACGTCAATTAGTCGGATTTGAGATTTTGAATTTTTGATGAAATCGTAAAAAAAGACATGACTAACCCCCTTGGAAATTTTGTCAAAAAATGCAACTTTCTTAAAAATCATCGTAGACTATTGAATTTAACTTTATTTTCATCAGAAAGACGAGAGAAATTGATTGCCGTTAAAAAATTTCAGCTAACTTCAAAAGCAAAAAAATTGGTCAGTCACCATGAGGATTTTGCAAAATTTAAGAAAATAATTGATTTTTCAGAATTTGATCGGCCGTAGCGGCCAAACGAAAACTTCAAATTGAACGCGGTTTGCAAATCTGAGTTCCTCGTACGTCAATTAGTCGGATTGGAGATTTTGATTTTTTGATGAAATCGTGAAAAAAGACATGACTAACCCCCTTGGAAATTTTGTCAAAAAATGCAACTTTCTTAAAAATCATCGTAGACTGTTGAATTTAACTTTATTTTCATCAGAAAGACGAGAGAAATTGATTGCCGTTAAAAAATTTCAGCTAACTTTAATAGCAAAAAAATTAGTCAGTCACCATGAGGATTTTGGAAAATTTAAGAAAATAATTGATTTTTCAGACTTTGATCGGCCGTAGCGGCCAAACGAAAACTCCAAATTGAACGCGGTTTGCAAATCTGAGTTCCTCGTACGTCAATTAGTCGGATTTGAGATTTTGAATTTTTGATGAAATCGTGAAAAAAGACATGACTAACCCCCTTGGAAATTTTGTCAAAAAATGCAACTTTCTTAAAAATCATCGTAGACTGTTGAATTTAACTTTATTTTCATCAGAAAGACGGGAGAAATTGATTGCCGTTAAAAAATTTCAGCTAACTTTAATAGCAAAAAAAATTAGTCAGTCACCATGAGGATTTTGGAAAATTTAAGAAAATAATTGATTTTTCAGACTTTGATCGGCCGCAGCGGCCAAACGAAAACTCCAAATTGAACTCGGTTTGCAAATCTGAGTTCCTCGTACGTCAATTAGTCGGATTTGAGATTTTGAATTTTTGATGAAATCGTGAAAAAAGACATGACTAACCCCCTTGGAAATTTTGTCAAAAAATGCAACTTTCTTAAAAATCATCGTAGACTGTTGAATTTAACTTTATTTTCATCAGAAAGACGAGAGAAATTGATTGCCGTTAAAAAATTTCAGCTAACTTCAAAAGCAAAAAAATTAGTCAGTCACCATGAGGATTTTGCAAAATTTAAGAAAATAATTGATTTTTCAGACTTTGATCGGCCGTAGCGGCCAAACGAAAACTCCAAATTGAACGCGGTTTGCAAATCTGAGTTCCTTGTACGTCAATTAGTCGGATTTGGGATTTTGAATTTTTGATGAAATCGTAAAAAAAGACATGACTAACCCCTTTGGAAATTTTGTCAAAAAATGCAACTTTCTTAAAAATCATCGTAGACTATTGAATTTAACTTTATTTTCATCAGAAAGACGAGAGAAATTGATTGCCGTTAAAAAATCTCAGCTAACTTCAATAGCAAAAAAAATAGTCAGTCACAGTGAACATTTTAGAAAATTTACGAAAATAATTAATTTTTCAGACTTTGATGGGCCGTAGCGGCCAAACGTAAACTCCAAATTGAACGCGGTTTGCAAATCTGAGTTCCTCGTACGTCAATTACTCGGATTGGAGATTTTGAATTTTTGATGAAATCGTGAAAAAAGACATGACCAACCCCCTTGGAAATTTTGTCAAAAAATGCAACTTTCTTAAAAATCATCGTAGACTATTGAATTTAACTTTATTTTCATCAGAAAGACGAGAGAAATTGATTGCCGTTAAAAAATTTCAGCTAACTTCAATAGCAAAAAAATTAGTCAGTCACCATGAGGATTTTGGAAAATTTAAGAAAATAATTGATTTTTCAGAATTTGATCGGCCGCAGCGGCCAAACGAAAACTCCAAATTGAACGCGGTTGGCAAATCTGAGTTCCTCGTACGTCAATTAGTCGGATTAGAGATTTTGAATTTTTGATGAAATCGTGAAAAAAGACATGACTAACCCCCTTGGAAATTTTGTCAAAAAATGCAACTTTCTTAAAAATCATCGTAGACTATTGAATTTAACATTATTTTCATCAGAAAGACGAGAGAAATTGATTGCCGTTAAAAAATTTCAGCTAACTTCAAAAGCAAAAAAATTAGTCAGTCACCACGAGGATTTTGCAAAATTTAAGAAAATAATTGATTTTTCAGACTTTGATCGGCCGTAGCGGCCAAACGAAAACTCCAAATTGAACGCGGTTTGCAAATCTGAGTTCCTCGTACGTCAATTAGTCGGATTTGAGATTTTGAATTTTTGATGAAATCGTGAAAAAAGACATGACTAACCCCCTTGGAAATTTTGTCAAAAAATGCAACTTTCTTAAAAATCATCGTAGACTGTTGAATTTAACTTTATTTTCATCAGAAAGACGGGAGAAATTGATTGCCGTTAAAAAATTTCAGCTAACTTTAATAGCAAAAAAAATTAGTCAGTCACCATGAGGATTTTGGAAAATTTAAGAAAATAATTGATTTTTCAGACTTTGATCGGCCGCAGCGGCCAAACGAAAACTCCAAATTGAACTCGGTTTGCAAATCTGAGTTCCTCGTACGTCAATTAGTCGGATTTGAGATTTTGAATTTTTGATGAAATCGTGAAAAAAGACATGACTAACCCCCTTGGAAATTTTGTCAAAAAATGCAACTTTCTTAAAAATCATCGTAGACTGTTGAATTTAACTTTATTTTCATCAGAAAGACGAGAGAAATTGATTGCCGTTAAAAAATTTCAGCTAACTTCAAAAGCAAAAAAATTAGTCAGTCACCATGAGGATTTTGCAAAATTTAAGAAAATAATTGATTTTTCAGACTTTGATCGGCCGTAGCGGCCAAACGAAAACTCCAAATTGAACGCGGTTTGCAAATCTGAGTTCCTTGTACGTCAATTAGTCGGATTTGGGATTTTGAATTTTTGATGAAATCGTAAAAAAAGACATGACTAACCCCTTTGGAAATTTTGTCAAAAAATGCAACTTTCTTAAAAATCATCGTAGACTATTGAATTTAACTTTATTTTCATCAGAAAGACGAGAGAAATTGATTGCCGTTAAAAAATCTCAGCTAACTTCAATAGCAAAAAAAATAGTCAGTCACAGTGAACATTTTAGAAAATTTACGAAAATAATTAATTTTTCAGACTTTGATGGGCCGTAGCGGCCAAACGTAAACTCCAAATTGAACGCGGTTTGCAAATCTGAGTTCCTCGTACGTCAATTACTCGGATTGGAGATTTTGAATTTTTGATGAAATCGTGAAAAAAGACATGACCAACCCCCTTGGAAATTTTGTCAAAAAATGCAACTTTCTTAAAAATCATCGTAGACTATTGAATTTAACTTTATTTTCATCAGAAAGACGAGAGAAATTGATTGCCGTTAAAAAATTTCAGCTAACTTCAATAGCAAAAAAATTAGTAAGTCACCATGAGGATTTTGGAAAATTTAAGAAAATAATTGATTTTTCAGAATTTGATCGGCCGCAGCGGCCAAACGAAAACTCCAAATTGAACGCGGTTGGCAAATCTGAGTTCCTCGTACGTCAATTAGTCGGATTAGAGATTTTGAATTTTTGATGAAATCGTGAAAAAAGACATGACTAACCCCCTTGGAAATTTTGTCAAAAAATGCAACTTTCTTAAAAATCATCGTAGACTATTGAATTTAACATTATTTTCATCAGAAAGACGAGAGAAATTGATTGCCGTTAAAAAATTTCAGCTAACTTCAAAAGCAAAAAAATTAGTCAGTCACCACGAGGATTTTGCAAAATTTAAGAAAATAATTGATTTTTCAGAATTTGATCGGCCGTAGCGGCCAAACGAAAACTCCAAATTGAACGCGGTTTGCAAATCTGAGTTCCTCGTTCGTCAATTAGTCGGATTGGAGATTTTGAATTTTTGATGAAATCGTGAAAAAAGACATGACTAACCCCCTTGGAAATTTTGTCAAAAAATGCAACTTTCTTAAAAATCATCGTAGACTATTGAATTTAACTTTATTTTCATCAGAAAGACGAGAGAAATTGATTGCTGTTAAAAAATTTCATCTAACTTCAATAGCAAAAAAATTAGTCAGTCACCATGAGGATTTTGGAAAATTTAAGAAAATAATTGATTTTTCAGACTTTGATCGGCCGTAGCGGCCAAACGAAAACTTCAAATTGAACGCGGTTTGCAAATCTGAGTTCCTCGTACGTCAATTAGTCGGATTAGATATTTTGAATTTTTGATGAAATCGTGAAAAAAGACATGACTAACCCCCTTGGAAATTTTGTCAAAAAATGCAACTTTCTTAAAAATCATCGTAGACTGTTGAATTTAACTTTATTTTCATCAGAAAGACGGGAGAAATTGATTGCCGTTAAAAAATTTCAGCTAACTTTAATAGCAAAAAAATTAGTCAGTCACCATGAGGATTTTGGAAAATTTAAGAAAATAATTGATTTTTCAGACTTTGATCGGCCGCAGCGGCCAAACGAAAACTCCAAATTGAACTCGGTTTGCAAATCTGAGTTCCTCGTACGTCAATTAGTCGGATTTGAGATTTTGAATTTTTGATGAAATCGTGAAAAAAGACATGACTAACCCCCTTGGAAATTTTGTCAAAAAATGCAACTTTCTTAAAAATCATCGTAGACTGTTGAATTTAACTTTATTTTCATCAGAAAGACGAGAGAAATTGATTGCCGTTAAAAAATTTCAGCTAACTTCAAAAGCAAAAAAATTAGTCAGTCGCCATGAGGATTTTGCAAAATTTAAGAAAATAATTGATTTTTCAGACTTTGATCGGCCGTAGCGGCCAAACGAAAACTCCAAATTGAACGCGGTTTGCAAATCTGAGTACCTCGTACGTCAATTAGTCGGATTTGAGATTTTGAATTTTTGATGAAATCGTGAAAAAAGACATGACTAACCCCCTTGGAAATTTTGTCAAAAAATGCAACTCTCTTAAAAATCATCGTAGACTATTGAATTTAACTTTATTTTCATCAAAAAGACGAGAGAAATTGATTGCCGTTAAAAATTTTTAGCTAACTTCAATAGCAAAAAAATTAGTCAGTCACCATGAGGATTTTGCAAAATTTAAGAAAATAATTTATTTTTCAGACTTTGATCGGCCGTAGCGGCCAAACGAAAACTCCAAATTGAACGCGGTTTGCAAATCTGAGTTCCTCGTACGTCAATTAGTCGGATTTGCGATTTTGAATTTTTGATAAAATCGTGAAAAAAGACATGACTAACCCCCTTGGAAATTTTGTCAAAAAATGCAACTCTCTTAAAAATCATCGTAGACTATTGAATTTAACTTTATTTTCATCAAAAAGACGAGAGAAATTGATTGCCGTTAAAAATTTTTAGCTAACTTCAATAGCAAAAAAATTAGTCAGTCACCATGAGGATTTTGCAAAATTTAAGAAAATAATTTATTTTTCAGACTTTGATCGGCCGTAGCGGCCAAACGAAAACTCCAAATTGAACGCGGTTTGCAAATCTGAGTTCCTCGTACGTCAATAAGTCGGATTTGAGATTTTGAATTTTTGATGAAATCGTGAAAAAAGACATGACTAACCCCCTTGGAAATTTTGTCAAAAAATGCAACTTTCTTAAAAATCATCGTAGACTATTGAATTTAACTTTATTTTCATCAGAAAGACGAGAGAAATTGATTGCCGTTAAAAAATTTCAGCTAACTTCAATAGCAAAAAAATTAGTCAGTCGCCATGAGGATTTTGCAAAATTTAAGAAAATAATTGATTTTTCAGACTTTGATCGGCCGTAGCGGCCAAACGAAAACTCCAAATTGAACGCGGTTTGCAAATCTGAGTTCCTCGGACGTCAATTAGTCGGATTTGAGATTTTGAATTTTTGATGAAATCGTGAAAAAAGACATGACTAACCCCCTTGGAAATTTTGTTAAAAAATGCAACTTTCTTAAAAATCATCGTAGACTATTGAATTTAACTTTATTTTCATCAGAAAGACGAGAGAAATTGATTGCCGTTGAAAAATTTCAGCTAACTTCAATAGCAAAAAAAATAATCAGTCACAGTGAACATTTTAGAAAATTTACGAAAATAATTAATTTTTCAGACTTTGATCGGCCGTAGCGGCCAAACGAAAACTCCAAATTGAACGCGGTTTGCAAATCTGAGTTCCTCGTACGTCAATTAGTCGGATTGGAGATTTTGAATTTTTGATGAAATCGTGAAAAAAGACATGACTAACCCCCTTGGAAATTTTGTCAAAAAATGCAACTTTCTTAAAAATCATCGTAGACTATTGAATTTAACTTTATTTTCATCAGAAAGACGAGAGAAATTGATTGCCGTTAAAAAATTTCAGCTAACTTCAATAGCAAAAAAAATAGTGAGTCACAGTGAACATTTTAGAAAATTTACGAAAATAATTAATTTTTCAGACTTTGATGGGCCGTAGCGGCCAAACGTAAACTCCAAATTGAACGCGGTTTGCAAATCTGAGTTCCTCGTACGTCAATTGCTCGGTTTAGAGATTTTGAATTTTTGATGAAATCGTGAAAAAAGACATGACTAACCCCCTTGGAAATTTTGTCAAAAAATGCAACTTTCTTAAAAATCATCGTAGACCATTGAATTTAACTTTATTTTAATCAGAAAGACGAGAGAAATTGATTGCCGTTAAAAAATATTAGCTAACTTCAATAGCAAAAAAAATAGTCAGTCACAGTGAACATTTTAGAAAATTTACGAAAATTATTAATTTTTCAGACTTTGATCGGCCGTAGCGGCCAAACGAAAACTCCAAATTGAACGCGGTTTGCAAATCTAAGTTCCTCGTACATCAATTAGTCGGATTAGAGATTTTGAATTTTTGATGAAATCGTGAAAAAAGACATGACCAACCCCCTTGGAAATTTTGTCAAAAAATGCAACTTTCTTAAAAATCATCGTAGACCATTGAATTTAACTTTATTTTCATCAGAAAGACGAGAGAAATTGATTGCCGTTAAAAAATTTCAGCTAACTTCAATAGCAAAAAAAATAGTCAGTCACAGTGAACATTTTAGAAAATTTACGAAAATAATTAATTTTTCAGACTTTGATCGGCCGTAGCGGCCAAACAAAAACTCCAAATTGAACGCGGTTTGCAAATCTGAGTTCCTTGTACGTCAATTAGTCGGATTTGAGATTTTGAATTTTTGATGAAATCGTAAAAAAAGACATGACTAACCCCCTTGGAAATTTTGTCAAAAAATGCAACTTTCTTAAAAATCATCGTAGACTATTGAATTTAACTTTATTTTCATCAGAAAGACGAGAGAAATTGATTGCCGTTAAAAAATTTCAGCTAACTTCAAAAGCAAAAAAATTAGTCAGTCACCATGAGGATTTTGCAAAATTTAAGAAAATAATTGATTTTTCAGAATTTGATCGGCCGTAGCGGCCAAACGAAAACTTCAAATTGAACGCGGTTTGCAAATCTGAGTTCCTCGTACGTCAATTAGTCGGATTGGAGATTTTGAATTTTTGATGAAATCGTGAAAAAAGACATGACTAACCCCCTTGGAAATTTTGTCAAAAAATGCAACTTTCTTAAAAATCATCGTAGACTGTTGAATTTAACTTTATTTTCATCAGAAAGACGAGAGAAATTGATTGCCGTTAAAAAATTTCAGCTAACTTTAATAGCAAAAAAAATTAGTCAGTCACCATGAGGATTTTGGAAAATTTAAGAAAATAATTGATTTTTCAGACTTTGATCGGCCGCAGCGGCCAAACGAAAACTCCAAATTGAACTCGGTTTGCAAATCTGAGTTCCTCGTACGTCAATTAGTCGGATTTGAGATTTTGAATTTTTGATGAAATCGTGAAAAAAGACATGACTAACCCCCTTGGAAATTTTGTCAAAAAATGCAACTTTCTTAAAAATCATCGTAGACTGTTGAATTTAACTTTATTTTCATCAGAAAGACGAGAGAAATTGATTGCCGTTAAAAAATTTCAGCTAACTTCAAAAGCAAAAAAATTAGTCAGTCACCATGAGGATTTTGCAAAATTTAAGAAAATAATTGATTTTTCAGACTTTGATCGGCCGTAGCGGCCAAACGAAAACTCCAAATTGAACGCGGTTTGCAAATCTGAGTTCCTCGTACGTCAATTAGTCGGATTAGATATTTTGAATTTTTGATAAAATCGTGAAAAAAGACATGACTAACCCCCTTGGAAATTTTGTCAAAAAATGCAACTTTCTTAAAAATCATCGTAGACCATTGAATTTAACTTTATTTTCATCAGAAAGACTAGAGAAATTGATTGCCGTTAAAAAATTTCAGCTAACTTCAATAGCAAAAAAAATAGTCAGTCACAGTGAACATTTTAGAAAATTTACGAAAATAATTAATTTTTCAGACTTTGATCGGCCCTAGCGGCCAAACAAAAACTCCAAATTCAACGCGGTTTGCAAATCTGAGTTGCTCGTACGTCAATTAGTCGGATTTGAGATTTTGAATTTTTGATGAAATCGTAAAAAAAGACATGACTAACCCCCTTGGAAATTTTGTCAAAAAATGCAACTTTCTTAAAAATCATCGTAGACTATTGAATTTAACTTTATTTTCATCAAAAAGACGAGAGAAATTGATTGCCGTTCAAAAATTTCAGCTAACTTCAATAGCAAAAAAATTAGTCAGTCACCATGAGGATTTTGCAAAATTTAAGAAAATAATTGATTTTTCAGACTTTGATCGGCCGCAGCGGCCAAACGAAAACTCCAAATTGAACGCGGTTTGCAAATCTGTGTTCCTCGTACGTCAATTAGTCGGATTTGAGATTTTGAATTTTTGATGAAATCGTGAAAAAAGACATGACTAACCCCCTTGGAAATTTTGTCAAAAAATGCAACTTTCTTAAAAATCATCGTAGACTATTGAATTTAACTTTATTTTCATCAGAAAGACGAGAGAAATTGATTACCGTTAAAAAATTTCAGCTAACTTCAATAGCAAAAAAATTAGTCAGTCGCCATGAGGATTTTGCAAAATTTAAGAAAATAATTAATTTTTCAGACTTTGATCGGCCGTAGCGGCCAAACAAAAACTCCAAATTGAACGCGGTTTGCAAATCTGAGTTCCTTGTACGTCAATTAGTCGGATTTGAGATTTTGAATTTTTGATGAAATCGTGAAAAAAGACATGACTAACCCCCTTGGAAATTTTGTCAAAAAATGCAACTCTCTTAAAAATCATCGTAGACTATTGAATTTAACTTTATTTTCATCAAAAAGACGAGAGAAATTGATTGCCGTTAAAAATTTTTAGCTAACTTCAATAGCAAAAAAATTAGTCAGTCACCATGAGGATTTTGCAAAATTTAAGAAAATAATTTATTTTTCAGACTTTGATCGGCCGTAGCGGCCAAACGAAAACTCCAAATTGAACGCGGTTTGCAAATCTGAGTTCCTCGTACGTCAATTAGTCGGATTTGAGATTTTGAATTTTTGATGAAATCGTGAAAAAAGACATGACTAACCCCCTTGGAAATTTTGTCAAAAAATGCAACTCTCTTAAAAATCATCGTAGACTATTGAATTTAACTTTATTTTCATCAAAAAGACGAGAGAAATTGATTGCCGTTAAAAATTTTTAGCTAACTTCAATAGCAAAAAAATTAGTCAGTCACCATGAGGATTTTGCAAAATTTAAGAAAATAATTTATTTTTCAGACTTTGATCGGCCGTAGCGGCCAAACGAAAACTCCAAATTGAACGCGGTTTGCAAATCTGAGTTCCTCGTACGTCAATTAGTCGGATTTGAGATTTTGAATTTTTGATGAAATCGTGAAAAAAGACATGACTAACCCCCTTGGAAATTTTGTCAAAAAATGCAACTTTCTTAAAAATCATCGTAGACTATTGAATTTAACTTTATTTTCATCAGAAAGACGAGAGAAATTGATTGCCGTTAAAAAATTTCAGCTAACTTCAATAGCAAAAAAATTAGTCAGTCGCCATGAGGATTTTGCAAAATTTAAGAAAATAATTGATTTTTCAGACTTTGATCGGCCGTAGCGGCCAAACGAAAACTCCAAATTGAACGCGGTTTGCAAATCTGAGTTCCTCGTACGTCAATTAGTCGGATTTGAGATTTTGAATTTTTGATGAAATCGTGAAAAAAGACATGACTAACCCCCTTGGAAATTTTGTCAAAAAATGCAACTTTCTTAAAAATCATCGTAGACTATTGAATTTAACTTTATTTTCATCAGAAAGACGAGAGAAATTGATTGCTGTTAAAAAATTTCAGCTAACTTCAATAGCAAAAAAATTAGTCAGTCGCCATGAGGATTTTGCAAAATTTAAGAAAATAATTGATTTTTCAGACTTTGATCGGCCGTAGCGGCCAAACGAAAACTCCAAATTGAACGCGGTTTGCAAATCTGAGTTCCTCGTACGTCAATTAGTCGGATTTGAGATTTTGAATTTTTGATGAAATCGTGAAAAAAGACATGACTAACCCCCTTGGAAATTTTGTCAAAAAATGCAACTCTCTTAAAAATCATCGTAGACTATTGAATTTAACTTTATTTTCATCAAAAAGACGAGAGAAATTGATTGCCGTTAAAAATTTTTAGCTAACTTCAATAGCAAAAAAATTAGTCAGTCACCATGAGGATTTTGCAAAATTTAAGAAAATAATTTATTTTTCAGACTTTGATCGGCCGTAGCGGCCAAACGAAAACTCCAAATTGAACGCGGTTTGCAAATCTGAGTTCCTCGTACGTCAATTAGTCGGATTTGAGATTTTGAATTTTTGATGAAATCGTGAAAAAAGACATGACTAACCCCCTTGGAAATTTTGTCAAAAAATGCAACTCTCTTAAAAATCATCGTAGACTATTGAATTTAACTTTATTTTCATCAAAAAGACGAGAGAAATTGATTGCCGTTAAAAATTTTTAGCTAACTTCAATAGCAAAAAAATTAGTCAGTCACCATGAGGATTTTGCAAAATTTAAGAAAATAATTTATTTTTCAGACTTTGATCGGCCGTAGCGGCCAAACGAAAACTCCAAATTGAACGCGGTTTGCAAATCTGAGTTCCTCGTACGTCAATTAGTCGGATTTGAGATTTTGAATTTTTGATGAAATCGTGAAAAAAGACATGACTAACCCCCTTGGAAATTTTGTCAAAAAATGCAACTTTCTTAAAAATCATCGTAGACTATTGAATTTAACTTTATTTTCATCAGAAAGACGAGAGAAATTGATTGCCGTTAAAAAATTTCAGCTAACTTCAATAGCAAAAAAATTAGTCAGTCGCCATGAGGATTTTGCAAAATTTAAGAAAATAATTGATTTTTCAGACTTTGATCGGCCGTAGCGGCCAAACGAAAACTCCAAATTGAACGCGGTTTGCAAATCTGAGTTCCTCGTACGTCAATTAGTCGGATTTGAGATTTTGAATTTTTGATGAAATCGTGAAAAAAGACATGACTAACCCCCTTGGAAATTTTGTCAAAAAATGCAACTTTCTTAAAAATCATCGTAGACTATTGAATTTAACTTTATTTTCATCAGAAAGACGAGAGAAATTGATTGCTGTTAAAAAATTTCAGCTAACTTCAATAGCAAAAAAATTAGTCAGTCGCCATGAGGATTTTGCAAAATTTAAGAAAATAATTGATTTTTCAGACTTTGATCGGCCGTAGCGGCCAAACGAAAACTCCAAATTGAACGCGGTTTGCAAATCTGAGTTCCTCGTACGTCAATTAGTCGGATTTGAGATTTTGAATTTTTGATGAAATCGTGAAAAAAGACATGACTAACCCCCTTGGAAATTTTGTCAAAAAATGCAACTCTCTTAAAAATCATCGTAGACTATTGAATTTAACTTTATTTTCATCAAAAAGACGAGAGAAATTGATTGCCGTTAAAAATTTTTAGCTAACTTCAATAGCAAAAAAATTAGTCAGTCACCATGAGGATTTTGCAAAATTTAAGAAAATAATTTATTTTTCAGACTTTGATCGGCCGTAGCGGCCAAACGAAAACTCCAAATTGAACGCGGTTTGCAAATCTGAGTTCCTCGTACGTCAATTAGTCGGATTTGAGATTTTGAATTTTTGATGAAATCGTGAAAAAAGACATGACTAACCCCCTTGGAAATTTTGTCAAAAAATGCAACTCTCTTAAAAATCATCGTAGACTATTGAATTTAACTTTATTTTCATCAAAAAGACGAGAGAAATTGATTGCCGTTAAAAATTTTTAGCTAACTTCAATAGCAAAAAAATTAGTCAGTCACCATGAGGATTTTGCAAAATTTAAGAAAATAATTTATTTTTCAGACTTTGATCGGCCGTAGCGGCCAAACGAAAACTCCAAATTGAACGCGGTTTGCAAATCTGAGTTCCTCGTACGTCAATTAGTCGGATTTGAGATTTTGAATTTTTGATGAAATCGTGAAAAAAGACATGACTAACCCCCTTGGAAATTTTGTCAAAAAATGCAACTTTCTTAAAAATCATCGTAGACTATTGAATTTAACTTTATTTTCATCAGAAAGACGAGAGAAATTGATTGCCGTTAAAAAATTTCAGCTAACTTCAATAGCAAAAAAATTAGTCAGTCGCCATGAGGATTTTGCAAAATTTAAGAAAATAATTGATTTTTCAGACTTTGATCGGCCGTAGCGGCCAAACGAAAACTCCAAATTGAACGCGGTTTGCAAATCTGAGTTCCTCGTACGTCAATTAGTCGGATTTGAGATTTTGAATTTTTGATGAAATCGTGAAAAAAGACATGACTAACCCCCTTGGAAATTTTGTCAAAAAATGCAACTTTCTTAAAAATCATCGTAGACTATTGAATTTAACTTTATTTTCATCAGAAAGACGAGAGAAATTGATTGCTGTTAAAAAATTTCAGCTAACTTCAATAGCAAAAAAATTAGTCAGTCGCCATGAGGATTTTGCAAAATTTAAGAAAATAATTGATTTTTCAGACTTTGATCGGCAGTAGCGGTTTCAATGGGGGGTAATCGGGTAATTAGCCCCCTAAGAATTTTTCGCTTATCAATTTTTATTGTTAAAAATTACCGATATTCCATATTCCAAACAAATAATATAACCGGTAAATTTTTCCAACGCTTTAAAACGTTTGAAAAGAATAGGGAGATTTCACGGAAAAGGTGTATGAGAGCGAAAGCATCAGTTTATTTATCTTTTTTTTAATCACCCCCCCCCCCCTAGACTAGTTGGCTGGAAACGCCCTTAAGTCAAAATCGAAGATTCTGTGGACGTGAACGAATTAATGAAAGAAAGAAATACAAAGATTTTTATTTATTTGTAAATTAGTTTGATAAAACTTTGACTATTGGGTTTAAACCTTCAACTGTTTGGATTGTGAAATATGGTTCAACCACTTTTCAATTTAACTTCGGCAGTAAATTGCTCTTTTTAAATATCCTATTTTTCTGTGTCTTCCTTCGTCGAAGTTTTAGCTGTAATATCAGTGAAAGAGTTGATGCAGCCTTGACGATTCGGACAACCCTGACCTTACGCTCCATAGTACCGACCAACTAAAGGCTATGCGTGGTAGGCGTAGGCAGAGGGCTGAATTAAATAACACAAATTTACGAAGGCTAAATAAAAAATAATATTTTGGGACAGTCGAAAAAGTATTTGCAAAATGGCTTTAGAGTAAAGTAAGTCTCATCGGGTCATCATCTGATAAAATTTGATGAGCGGGAGAGAGAGAGAGGTTGGTAAATTAGCCTGGGGTCTCACTACATTACCAAATTTCAACCTATGTGTCCCTCTAGATACCGCCCCCGCATTGCGGGGTGTTACGCCGCTGCCTGGATACATTTCTAATTAACGCTGTAATTAGGTTTCTGCATATAAACTACGTATCCAATTCCAATAGTTAGCTTCAGCAATGGGAGACTTTTGAAATCGTTATTCAAGCACCGTGTGCTATCAAGTTATTCCGATTCCAAGCGATTTATAAGCAGCGCCGCCAGTCGGCTGGAAAGTTTCGCGAATTTTAGCGTTTCAATTAAATTTCACTGTCGCCTGTGCGAAATCTTGTATTCATAATAGCAGCTGCCATAAATAAGTAAATAGATGTACGAAATCCAGATCGTTTCAAATGCGCAAACTTCGCACGTGCACGTGCATGAAGGCTTGACAGACGTCTTTTCGGAAGGGCACGGAACATAAATATGCGGTTTGGTCCATTGTGCAAGGCGTCGCGACGCATTGAAATATGCACTCCCGGGACTGCACAATAGCTCCCGATGAGGGAATCAATTTCTGCATTGTCAGGGTTCGCTTTGTGCTCAATTTAAAAAATGGCAGATGATTTACGTGTAGGGTCCGAAAATAAAACCTTAACCGGATTAAACGTGGAAACGCGAGACACATCTAATAATTTCCAGGGGCAAAAAGTCGTGAACGTAATTCCCATCGTTATCATCACCGACGGACCACGAATAAACCCAATTCCCACCAGCGGATGAAACAACGTTGAAAAAAAAAGCAGCAAAGGGCAAATTTAGCATCGGCGGCCTCTATAACTCATCTGGCCCTCGTATGTATCGGAAAATAAAAATATGCAAACGCAAAACTCATCTGCATGAAACTACTAAAACAGATAGAGTTTTTACCATTCAGTAAAGTTTGCGGGCGTAAACTGTTGCCTTCATCACCCTCAAAACTTTTAAATACCTCCTTATCATTGCCTCGTAACGACAACCTTTTTGCCTACCATTCGTACTCTCTACACCGATAACGTTTTAAAATGGAATTTTTATCTCCGCTTCGTATCGCCACCCTTAATTTTCAAGTAAATCGCATCTAATGCACTCGGGTTAAATCACCACTTCTGCTAGAATGAACCGTGGTGATTTGAAAATCAAACGATCTACATTTGGTTTAATTTGATACATGGCCCGGTGTCAGTGGGTCGGGGAGGGAATGAAAAATTCACGGCCCGATGAAAACGCCGGGTCGCATAATAATCAATGGCGCGCCGTTGGCATTAATTTTATACTTCCTGGAGAAGCTTTTCGTAGGAATTTAATTAAATCATTTATTTGATCGATTGATAAGTGCAAGTATCTTGGAAGAAGTAAATGTATAGTTGAATTAGTAAAGAGTGCGCTACTCGACGAGATTAATTTTATTTTTAGATGTATTACTTTCAACACTCCAACTTAATTGGAAGTGCACTTTGGTGATTGGGCGAGAAAATCTGAAATATTGAGGTTTCTTTGTTTTCTGCAATTCATAATTGGGTCTTATCTCATGAAATGTTTTATTTATTATTAAATATTCTGGAAGCGGATATTGATTATTGTAAACAACCCAAACGACATTTATATCACCGATGCCAAACTAAATAGATGTTTCTTGTGTTATTGGGAATGAAATATTTTATTTGTACAGACGAGAGTTGTACAAATTTCGGAAGTTCAAAGCCCCTGAACTTGCACCTACAAGGGAAGGTCCCCGGGCGATTCACCGTTTTTGATTCAAGCATGTTGTAGGTGATGCTAATAGGACGTTCTTATATAGCCTCTACCTATGTGTTAAAAAAAATGCGATATGATAACCGCACGATTTGGGATGTCCTACCCACACCTGGAATCGGTCGAACATTTCAAGAACAATGCACTTTATAACAAAGTGTTTCCGACAAGTTTTAAGGTTTGAGGCGCATTTAGTGGCTGTATTTGGATCACAGAGGAAAGCGTTAGCAATGTCAGACCAAGGACAACTTTTTTTTTTTAAATAGAAACTGCTTTTTTATTGCATTATCTTCTTGTGTTAATTCATTCAAAAATCTGTTATCTGAGACTTTTTTTGCAGAGTTATTAGTTGAGGAACTATTTTGAAAGTTTCCAAATCCATTGAGAAATATTGTATTCCTAATTTCTCATCAAAGCAATTGACATATCCAAGCTATTTATCCAAATCCACAACACCCAAAACTTAAACTGGAGAAAACGAAAATTGCATTCAACGATTATAAAATGTGTGCAGAACTAATAACTTGACGAATTAACAAAATTTCCAAATCCATTCAGAAATATTGTATATCTAATTTCTTGTCAAAGCAATTGACATATACAAGTTATTTATCCAAAACCGCAACACCTAAAACTTAAACTGGAGAAAACGAAAATTGCATTCAACGTTTAGAAAATTTGTGCAAAACTAAAAAATTCAGGAAATAACTTGAAAGTTTCCAAATCCATTCAGAAATATTATATTTCTGATTTCTCACCAAAACAATTAACTCATCAAAGCTGAAAACAAAATCACAACACCTTAAACGAAAATTGCATTCAACGATTAGAAAATTTGTGCAGAATTAATAAATTGCGGAATTAATTATATCGCCACTTTTTGAACGCAAAGGTAGGGGCTATAACTTTCAGAATGTCCTATTGGCATCACCTACAACATTTCTACATAGAGCTTGAATCGAAAACGGTGAATCACCTGGGGACCTTCCCTTGATAGCATAGAGAGCAAAAGAGTGTCCCAATACTTTTGCTTCCTATAAAAGAGTAAGTAGTGCATCCCTGTCGGTTATTTTGGAGATGTGATGACATCTCTCTGAGCCTCCTTTACAAAAGAGCAACACTTAACGCATTCCAATAACACCTTAGCAACGAGTTGCGCTAAGATACATTTAACAACACTAGTGTTGTTATGAATTTCTTAACACTAGTGTTGTAGTCTTAAATACTATAAAAGAAATAGACACCTTTGGTATTGTATAAAACAAAAGTTATTTGTAATATTGACATGCATTTTGCGCTGTCAGATAAGCATAATATCTATGATGGCTGCAAACTCTAGTGAGAAAGCATATTGCATGCTTGAATTTGCCAAAACAAACTCTGTAACTGTTGTCCAACGACATTTTCGAACCCGTTTTGGAAAATCACCACCTACCTACGATTGGTACAATAAATTTGAAACGACAGGGTGTTTATGTAAAGGCAAAAGTCTGGGAAGAACTCATGTATCAGAAGAAACAGTGGCACGTGTTCGTGCTGTTAACCAACGAAGTCCACAAAAGTCAACAACACGTGCAAGTTTGGAACTACAAATTCCACAACCAACTGTGTGGAAAATTTTACGGAAACGACTGAAACTGACGCCTTACAGATTGCAGTTGGTACACCATCTACGTGAAGATGACAAGCTTAAAAATAAATATTTCTGCAATGAAATGCTGCAACGTAATGAAGAAGATGAGTCTTGCGAGCGGATAATTTTCAGTGTACATAAGTGGCAAGGTCCGAATATGGGGGCTGAACCTCCGAGAGTGTTGGTGGAGCATTTGCGTGATTCTCCAAAAGTGAATGTGTTCTGTGCTGTATCTCTCACAAAGGTGTATGGTCCTTTCTTTTTTGAAAACACAGTAACGGGAGCTACATATCATCAAATGTTGATCAATTGTTTGGTGTCTTAACTGCATGAGGACGGGGGAACTTTATCTTCCAACAAGATGGAGCACCTCCTCACTGGCACCGTGTCGTTGGAACTTATCGACAACCGCGTTCTCGTACGGTGCCACCAAGGAGCCCCGATCTTACACCGTGCGATTTTTTTTATGGAGATAAAGGCTTGGTTTACGTCCCTTCGCTTCCTAATGATTTAGATGAGTTAAAACAACGCATCACGAGAGCTGTGGAAAGTGTCAATGCAGACATGTTACACCGGGTTTGGAATGAACTAGACCGTCGTCTTGATGTGTGCCTTGTGACAGGAGGAACCCATATTGAGCACCTATGAGTTCCCAAAGTAAACTTTAAGAATCACTGTGTGAAATAGTTTAAACGAATTCATAATAACGTTATTAGTTTTGGATTAATAAAACCTTGAAAGTGTTTATTTCTTTTGTAGTAACCCTGTATATCCTAACGCAACTCGTTGCTGAGGAGATACTCGCATGCTTTTCGAATCCTTTTGATCATCCTGACTTGCGTTACTCACGCAACTTCTTCATTATGAATCGTCTTCATTCATCGCCTTTCAATCCAGATTTGTGGATCTGCTTTCTTCAAAGACCTGCCCAATTTCCAAGATTATCTCAGTCGTTCGGATAGCTTTTGTATAGATGCAGACATAATCTGGATGACGTAGTTCAAAAGTCTTTCCGATTGCGGGTATTTTCACAAACGGTTCCCTTTGATGTCACTAGTTAAAAGAATTTACAGGAGTTAGGCATTTCAGTATGACAGTCTCTTCTTCACAGCTGCTCTCCAGAATCCTTCAAACTGAAATATCCGTAGAGCCTGAGTTTTATTGATAGATTAATTAAATGTATAGACAAACATAATTTCTTATTCTTGTGAAGAGCGATCGCCGTAGCCACAGCTATACAAGATTTTATAAATTCATCACGAAACAACTCAATAAAGGTAAATATTATGTTGGAACATTTCTAGATTTAAGCCGTGCTTTTAATTGTGCAGATAAACTGCGAAGTGCGCATGTCTCTGATTGAATGTATAATTGAAAAACATACAAAATAGAGCAGTTGGCGGAATTCATCAGAGGAGTAGCGTCAACTGGTTCTCAAGCAGTGACGGATTCATAGGCGTTTCTCGGGTTCCGAGGGCTTTAGGCCCGGTGCACACATCCGATTTTTTAGGCTGCGGCGCCGTTGCGGTGCCGGTTCAATCCAATGCACACTTGTTCTATCGCCATGCCGTCAGTGTGTAGGAGAGTGGCTGCAGATGAGGTTATAATGGATGACCATCGCAGAAAACGTGTCGTTTTTGCATACCTTGTGTATAAACAATATATTTACAAACGAGATAGACGTTATTGGATACATCCAATAACAGTAACATTTTTTGCTTGACTGAAACGTGGTTGCATTGTGGTATTTATGATTCCGAATTATTTTCAAATAACTTCAACGTGTATCGATGTGATCGTTCAAACCGCCGTGGTGGAGGAGTGTTAATAGCTGTTAGATCTAATTTCCAATCTGAATTAATTTGTACATCTAATGACTTCGGTATTGAATTAGTAATTGTTAAAATAATTTTAAGGTATAAAATATTGTATTTAGCGTGTGTATATATTCCTCCTTCGTTAGTTTCAACTGATTTAGATAATGTTTTTGAGTTTCTGGAGCAAAAATTGAATTTTCATGAACGAGTATTAATTTTTGGTGATTTTAATTTGCCCAATTTACACTCATATATAACATGTGGTGAAGGTTTGAATCCAAAAATAACATCCTACAGTGGTTTTATGGATTTTAATGAGTTAACTCAGCATAATACTGTGTTGAATGACAATCAAAGGATACTTGATCTTATTATTAGTAGTCCTAATTTAAAGTGCAATATTGGCCATGATGTGGGACTGGTTGGAGAGGATTTGCATCATCCGGCATTATTTTGTGATGTAGAATTAACTACTGAATCCTGTGCTTATTTTAATTCTAATACATCACAAATTGCTTATGATTTCTCCAAAGCTGACTTAAGAATATTATATAACGAAATATCCTTAATTGATTGGAATGATGTCATGAAGTTAAATGATCCCAATGAGGCTTGTAGTGTTTTTTATGAATTACTTACTAAAGTGCTATCTAAATGTGTTACTGTTCGGAAAAGTAATCCTAAAAATAAATTTCCACCATGGTTTAGTACGCCTTTACGAAAGTTAATAAAAAGTAAAAATGTGCCATTAAATTGTCTAAAAAACAAACATCTAGTCATTTGAAATTAAAAATTAATCGATTAAGAAGCGACATTCATAACTTAATTAAAACTGACCATAAATCTTATATTAATCAAGTTGAACAAAATATCTTGCATGAACCTAAAAAATTATTTTCTTATGTGAACACAAAAAGGTCAACTACTAGAATTCCAGGAATAATGCATTTGGATGGAATCAATCTTCCTAATCCTAAAGTCATTGTTAACGGTTTTGCTAAATATTTTAATAGCGTTTATAATAATAACAGCACTGATTTTTCTTCTACAGAGGCTGGTAATAATTCAAATTATCCGAATTGTAATATAAATAAAGTTTGTGAAATTGATATTGTGAATGCTGCTTGTGAGTTAAAAGCCAATACCACTGCTGGAGCAGATGGAATTCCGGCTTTTGTAGTTAAAGACTGTATTCAGTGTTTCATTAAGCCACTATTGCACATATTTAATTTAATTATTGAATCTAACACCATACCCGATATATGGAAGATAGGTAGAGTTACACCGGTGTTTAAGAATGGTGACAGGTCGGATATTTTGAATTACAGGCCTATCACTGTAGTTAACAATTTTTCGAAATTATTTGAAATAATTCTATGTAAAATTATGTATAATCATGTTCGTTCGTTTATTACTACCCGTCAACATGGTTTTATGAAGAAGAGATCAATTGTGTCAAATTTGCTAAATTTCACTGATTATGTTTCCTGTCACCTTGATGAGCGCAAACAAATTGATAGCATATACACTGATTTTCAAAAAGCGTTTGATACAGTTGATCATAATATTATTGCTAGAAAACTAAGTTTTTATGGTTTCACTGATAAAACTGTTTCTTTAATCCGATCATACCTTTACAACCGACAACAGTTTGTTCAATATATGGGTCATACTTCAAATAAATATGTTGCCTCTAGTGGTGTTCCGCAAGGATCGAACCTAGGACCACTATTGTTCATAATTTTTATTAATGACATTGTGGATTCTCTGCATTGTAATGTACTTCTATACGCTGATGACATGAAAATATTTAATGTCATTAATTCTGAGCAGGATTGTATTAACTTGCAAAATGATATTGGTAGGATTGAACAGTGGTGTCTGGTTAATGGATTATCTCTTAATCTGTCAAAATGTAAGTGTATCTCTTTTTCACGAAAAAAGGAACAAATTAAATTTGAGTATGGATTGCAAGATATATGCTTTGAACGTTGTGATACTATTAGAGATCTGGCTGTGACAATTGATTGTCAATTATCTTTTGTTGAGCATGTTAATAACATTTGTTCCAGAAGTCTTAAAATGTTGGGATTTATTCACCGCTCTTGCAAAGATTTTGATGACATAAAAGTTATTAAAAAATTGTATTCATCGTATGTTCGTCCGATCCTTGAATTTGCTTCTATTATATGGTCACCTTATTATTACACGCACATTAATAGTTTAGAGAGAATTCAGAAGAAGTTTTTAAAAATGTTATATTTTAAACAGTATAATGAATATCCATCTAAAACTGTAACATATAATTTTTTCTTTTAACTGAGTTTTCTTTTAAATCCCTACATCATAGGCGTAATAATGCATTTGTATTATTTCTGTACGGGCTTATACATAATACCATTGATGACACTAACATTGTTTGTAAATTGAATTTTTTAGTTCCTCGAATTTCATCGCGAAATAGTCAACTCTTTTATTATCCACATGCTACTACTGTTGCTCACTTTAACTCTCCCTTAAACACCATGGTGAGAATTTATAATGGCATTCATTACACGGTTGATATATTTAATATGTCGCAAAAAATGTTACTCAATTGTATTTCGGCTTTGTGGTAAATTACATTTTTTTCTTTTTTTTTTAGTTTTTAGTTTTGAGATTTAATTATAGTATTAATGAATATTATAGTTATAGTTATTGTCAATTTATTATTACCTGTAATATTATTCTTCTTTTTATTTTTATTTTTTTTCTTTTAATTTAATTTTAATTTATAAAACTATATTCATGAGCATATTTATGTTGTAGTATATTATACATATATTTAACTGGTATATATATATATATATATATATATATATTTTCCTTGTTTTAGTAATTGTATATTGTTTTAAAATATGTTTAAATTGTAACTTTCCCTTTAATTGGACTTCGTGTCTGCTGGGAAAATGAATGAATAAATAAATAAATAAATAAATAAATCCATACACAGATTTAAGACTTACCAAGGGTAGATTCCATATGTCCTTTGCGAATTTACGAGAAAATCCTGACAAGTTTTATAATTACTTCAGAATGAGTGTTAAATCGTTTGACGAACTTGCAGCAAAAATAACAGATAAAATTAAATGTCAAGATACCTGGATGAGGCCTTCCATTCCACCACTGGAAATGCTTGCTATAACTTTGAGGTAAATGAAGAAAGCAAAAATTTTCTATTTGTTATGTAGGAAGCTTCTACTTCGTTATACATGCTTTTTATATAGAATAAAACACTTTTTTACTTTGTTTGTATAACACTTATTTGTTTATTTTGTTTGACTGCAGTTTCGGCAACTCAGCTTTTAGTTTTGATAATTGCAAGCTGAGTTGCCGAAACTGCAGTCAAACAAAATAAACAAATAAGTGTTATACAAACAAAGTAAAAAAGTGTTTTATTCTATACAAAAATTTTCTGATTTTATGTATTAATCTATTTACAAATTCAAACATTCACGAAAAAATCTAAACTATCATCCTGATTTTGAGAAGTGGACGTTGAATAGGTTGGAGACATAGGGTTCGAAAAATCATTTGAAGACGATGAGGAAGACAATGTTCCGAGGTTCCGTCAAATGTGGAGATGATTCTGGCCGTATAACTGTGACAGAGGGAGATATTTGTCTGAAATGAGATAAATGACGTTGGGAGGCACTAACCAATCAATCCAAGCAAGAAACACGCTGGTAGATTATTTTCTATCTGATGTTGGCAGCATTTCTTGGCAAAAAAAAACGGTCGTTTAAAAACAACACAAAATTTTATCAATCCAAGCAAGAAACACGCTGGTAGATTATTTTCTATCTAATGTTGGCAACATTCCTTGGCAAAATAAATTTATTACCCAAATGCTGCGGCGGCGGCATCAATGAAAGCGTCGACTGTTGTGTTGAGACTGACTTATTGCTCTGACTGTTCTGAGTTGATGGAATCGAAATGGATGTTTAATTCCGACTCAGTCGAAATGTTTGTGTCATCTGATCGTCTAGGGAGCGTTCCACGGCCTTTTACGGGGCCCACGCCCTACTCTTCTCTGGGTTGCGCGTGGTGGTGGTAGGGTGTGACAGGAGCATCGATGTCGGCGCACGTGTTCTAATGGGCAAATTACACTTCTCAGAACAATTTGGGTCGAAACTATTTCTGCACGTACGCAAGCAGCTGGGGGCGGATCAGCAGTCCTTTGAGTTGTCCGGGCAGCTGCACATTTTCACTAATTGTTCTGCCTAAACGGTCTTAACGATGCCCTCAGTAAATGGGCGCATAGCGGGTAGAGGCTCACCTTCATTGTATAGTTACTGGCAGCTGTACTTCTTTTGAAAATTATCTCGTTTCGAAATTTCAATAATGCGGAATTTATGTTAATATTGAAAAGGAGTAATGGTTAGCTCATAAAATGCGCATTTGTTAAGACGCATAGATAAACTAAGCGCCTATAACAAACGGCCCCGGAAAACGAGAGAATTTTGCGAAGCGTAGAAAAGTATGTACATATGATGGCTGCCAGTTGAAGTCGTCGTCGTGGTTACGTCATCGTAACTAACGAGGTTAAGGTGTGAGTGAGATTCGGGCATCCTACACCGGATCCAAGTTCTACTGGGAACTGCTATTGGGCGTCTTGGGGAGGCAGCACTGCCTGCTCTTGACGCTAGTCAGGACACTGGTCCTTGGAGATCCTTCCGCGGTTGTGGTGCGAGGAGATTCGGACATCCCACACCGGATCTTGGCATCACTGGATGCCTGAAGTGGCCGCATCCTAGGAGCAGTCACATCTGGTCCGGCCAGGGATGAGCTGACATCCTGGCGTGCACTGCTACGGCGGGAACCAAGACATGCGCTCTGTCTCTCCAGTTCTTGGGGGGAGGGCTGGAGCTGGAGGTGCTCTGGTTTGATGTTGTCTATTCATGTTTGCTGGGCGCCACTGCATTGAGGATTCAGGAATATGAATATCGATAGGATAATTAAAATATAATATAATTGCTTTTAGATCAATAGATTAATTAAATATTTAACAAAAATGTGCACGTGTTTACTCATCTATCGCGCTATCTTCGTCATAACAATCTTTTCTATTTCCATTTATTCTCAGAGCATCGAGGGCCACAAAAATTATCTCGAGGGCCGCATGTGGCCCGCGGGCCGCCTCTTTGACGTCTAGTGACGTCAAAGTATTTTTGAAGACGCTAAAAAGTGCGAAATAAAAAACAAAACTCGACCTGTCGGAGGACAGGCCCGCGGTGGTGTCCATACGCCACTGTTCTCAAGTTATCTTAAACACCGTAAACAAAGAGTGAAACTCAGGTTTCGATCAATATTAAACAAAGCTCATCAGTTTCCTAGAAGACAGATACATACACATTATCCAGTTCTTTTATCAGTCCCATATCTGTTCCCTTCTGGTTCTAGCTTGTCGCGACCTAACTCGTCATTTGCCTCCTCTTTCTCTCCATTTCTGTTCCTAATTATCCCCAACACTGCTCAAACCTGTAATACTATCGGCTTTAAAAGACTCTATACTATCAGCTTTTAATGACATCCACTGTTATTATCTAGCAGCGACAGAGAATTATAATCGATATCATCAAGCGGTTTCGAATTCGCATCTCGCATTGTCTTTCTTAATAGTCAATTGAATATCGGAATTTTGCTTTATACATATTCTTCCGAATCATTTATCTCGACTCTGATCCCAATTATGTGGCAAAGGTTTACATGATGAACTCCTTTTGAAAATTGCCGACAATCTCTTAGGTCTGCTGCCCTCTGGAGACCTTGTCGATGATAATCTGGTCTTCGGGTATGTGTCTCATCGGCAGCCCCTCTATTTCTCGAACTCAAATGTCCGCTTTCCTGTTTTTGGCTTCTGTTGGCACATCGTTCATGTTCTGATCCTTTATAAAGATTCTGCTGATTGTGGAATTTTTTCTCTTGAAGTTCATCTTCCACTAAATTTGTACTAGTTGGTACACGTAACTCGATTGGTAAATATTCTTTAAGTAATTGCCTTGATCCATGAATTAATTTAGATTCACCAGGTAAATCTTCTTAGAAAATTTTAATTGTTGCAACATTCTTAATGAAAGTTAACCTCCACAATCGTTCCAACTCGATATCTCGCCGATATCATCGGTTAGTATGACTACCTTCTTCTGCAGCTTTATAAAGTTTTGGTATTGACTCTTCAGTATCTTTATGACGAAGCTGCAATTCGGCCGTCTAGCTTTTGATAGAAAATTTTGCCAAGAAATTTAAGACTTTGACATAGAGCCTCTCATTTTTCATTAAAACAAGCTGCTCCATGTTGGGAAAATGTTTTGTATACAACACTAATCGCTACTAAACACACAAATAAACCAACGAATTTATGTTAAAAGCCCAAAATCAATGGAACAGCAATTTTTGATTTTCCATCAAAACAATTGAAGACCCAGGGCGAAAAACCATTCATGTCCATTTATACGAATTTAAAAAAAATGAATTTTTAGTTTCAGTAACTTCAAGGATAAATAAAATATTGTTGTAAAATCATTCAAAAAATTCTTAATAAACTCTGAAGTTTTATTAAACGAAATTTATATGATAAACTCACAAAAAATAGAAAACAAAAGAGAAATTATTGTTTGATGTTGCTTTCGAATGGACAAAAATTCTTCTTCCCCAGTTTCTTCGGTTAATGTTGGGAACTCATATTCTTCGCTATTATATTTATTATTTACGACATCGTCTGTCTCAAGTAAATCATCGTAAAAAAGTTTTGACTCGTTATTGCCACGTTCTAGGTGGGAACAAAACGGCAACCTGATCCAGGAAAACAAAAATGCATTCAACGATCTAAAAAATTCTAAAAAATCAACTCAGGAATTTTCTTCAAAAGCCTCAAATTCAACAAACAACAATGCATCTCTGCAACATTAGCAATACAAACTTAAACTAGGAAAACTCAAAATGTTTTCAACGATTGAAATGTGTCTTATAATTCCGAATTGTACCAATTCATAAAATTATTTTTTAACAACGGCAAACGCCTGTAATTCAACTAAAATTAGGTTGACCTGAAGTTATGTTATAATGCTGAACATAGTTGAGAGAGTATTGGAACTTATCTGTTATGCTTGTAAATTTGGCAACTAAATGCGAAAAGTTATTAATAAAGCTAAATCGATTTCAATATAAAATACTAAAATTCGTGCCATACTAGCTTATTCTTTTGTAAGATCCTCTGATAACCTATTGACATTATGCTGCGCAAAAGTAACGAAATACAATTTTCTCATGTGTGCAGTCTTTGTAACAACGGTGGATATTAAATTCCGCTCGTTTTAGCCAGTAAAAGCTTTCATGTTTATCATGAAATTTTTTGATCCGATATATCCAGCACATATTGTAGTTCCTGCTCTATCCGTGTTCATCCTTAAACTATGTGTAAAGATGAATATTGCTTGTTTATAAATATTTAATTTACGTATGAAAACGTTTTTAAATGTGTGCCTTATATTTTCTGCGCATCTTTAGATCTTAAAAATATAACAGTAAGGTAAATATTCGTAATTAAAATTGGCTTCACTTGTTTTACAATTTATATTAATTGGATATTACTAGTCTCCGTCACATGATCATTATCAAAAGTTATTTACAGTAATAGTGAGGAAGGCAAAGCTTTCATTCACGCGAGTTGCGAATTTGTTCACGAAGCGTATTGAAATCTTATCTCATAAAATCCTTTCTAGTTATGAACATTTAAAAATCCAAACGAATCATTTCAAAAATTCTGGCCATGATTGCGCCATCTGTCAGGCAAGGGGTGAACTATTAAGTAGTGATCGCAAGTAGCGTTAAAATCCTTGAACTTTACACCTATAATCAAAATGTAAAAATCTTTGACTATATACTTTTGGACTGCTAGCGCCACTTCATGTGTGTCTCCAAGCAACGGTGGCGCGACGGGACCCTAAATGGTTGCGGTATGTTACTAAATTAGTAGCTATTTTGTGTCTATGACATATGACTCTATGAGCTCGCATTGCATTTTGTGGTACCCTGCAATTTATTCACAGCTTTGAATATATAAACATTTATATTGTTAAATATTCACACTATGTCAAAATATTGCTATGCGAAAGGCTGTAATACGTCCACGTATATATGCCAACGCGGTCATAATACTCGTCAGCTGATGTACACGTCAGTTGACTTTTGACTTATAACCTAAAATTCTGTATTAGATTTCCATCAAATCCGGAACTTCGCAAATTATGGGTTGATGCTTTGCTTGTAAAGAATAGGCAGGAAAGTGGACCCGAGTTGCCGAAATATGCTCGCATTTGCATTCTCCACGTTGCTGATGAATACAACGAGAAATATTTGTTTCGCTTTCCGGTTTTTAAATTACGCTCCATTTTCGGCTCCAGCTCGTGGATAACTTTTGGAGCAGTGATCATATGGGAAATGGAGGGGGACTAGCAGTCCATTCGTAGATAGTCAAAGATCCAGAACATATGAATATTCAACCTGTTCATGACTTTGCAAAATTAAGTCTTACATAGACTACAAACAAATAACTTATTGAAACAACTACTTCCCTTGCTAGTGCCACTCGGCACGGATATTGAATGATACAAAAGAAATTTGCATGTTAAGTATAGTAGTCCTAATAAGACTTAATTTTGCAGATTGAATATTTATACATATATTCAGGCTACTTTCGTCTTTATCTAATGTATTTAATACTTCTGCAACAAGTGAGGTCTCAAATTTATTTAAAAATTGAATTAATTAATTAATTAAATTCAATTTTCTGCGCCTTTTCGCCATCTAACGGACGATAGATGAACTGCTAAGTGCGTTTTTACGGCAGCGCCAAAATGCTCGAACTTTATACTTATAATCAAAGTGTTAAAATTCAGCAATGCGCCACACATAAAACGATAGACGATTTAATTCTGAATCGAATGATGTATAAAATAGCTGAGGAAATTTAGCGGTTTACCCGTAATTTGCGAATAAAAATTAAGCACGACACACTTACCGACATTTACAGTTCACTGTAACTTAAATACTAAATAAAGAACAATTGGGAATATTCTTCAATCAAATAGGGGTCCCTATTCTTATTACTAATTAATCGCTCAACTTTTTATTTTGTTAATGCATTACAATATGAGAAATACTAATCTCCATACCGGTGCACCCTCTGTTATCGTGGGGATAAACTACTAAACCATTATTGGATTAATATTTGGTTTAATAATAAAAGCCTGTTTAAAAACTTAAAAAGAATGTTATCTTAGAATGAATTTACTTGTAAAGAATAAATATTTAAATAATTAAACTGCAGAAACACTAGTTTAAAATAAACGCCTAAAACAGGCAACCCAATTTACAGGTAACTGCAAATAATTTATTAATACCAAAAATTACCAATTTTAAAGGATTAAACTAAACTCAAAAATCAAATCTTATGTGAGCGAATTATTCATAATTTATTTAACCCAATACTGGCATAATTGACACACCAACATCTATTATTTTTCAATTTTAATGACACCTTCAACTAAATAAATTTAAACTATAATTAATCGTTTTAATGATGATTGAAATCAACAAATCATTTAAAAATGTAAAACATTTATATAATTCTGGTCATTACTATGCCATCTGTCGGACACGGTGTAAACTATTAAGCCAAAAGCCTCGAACTATAGTCAAAATGTAAAAATCCAGCAATGAGCTGTACATCAAATAATTAAGCATATCATTCTGAATCGAATTATGTGTAAAATGGCTCAGTAAACTTTCGGTTTTTCAGTTATTTGCAAACGAAAATTTACCCGGTAATTCAGTTCACTGTAAAGCTTTCGTGTATATTGGGTTGCCTGAAATAAGACGTCTAATACCATTGTTTTTTAATTTAAATATTTAAATATATTCAAGTAAACTCATTCTACCATTCTAAGATAGATTCTTCTTAAGTTTTTAAATATTCTTGAAACATTAAACAAATATTAAATCTACAAATGATTCACTATTTCATCCGTACAATAACAGAGGGCAACCTATATGAAAATTAGGATTTCTCATGAAGTAAGGCATTAACAAAATTAAAAGTTAAATAACTAATAAGTAATAAGTATTGGGACCCGTATTTGATTGAACAATATTGAAAATTGTTCTTGATTAAATTTTTAAGTTACAGGGAACTGTAATTGTCGGTAAAGGGGTCGTGCTTTTCTTTCATTCGCAAATTACAAGAAAACCGCTAAATTTCCTCAGCTATTTTATACATCATTCGATTTAGAATTAAATCGTCTATCCTTTCATGTGTAGCGCATTGCTGAATTTTAACACTTAAATTATAAGTATAAAGTTCGAGCATTTTGGCGCTGCCGTAAAAACGCACTTAGCAGTTCATCTATCGTCCGGTAGATGGCGAAAACGCGCAAAAATGCGAATTTAATATGTTTGGCTTTCTAAGCTTTTAGATCGTAATTCTGAGGGACAATTTTGATAATTGGAACGTTAAATCATCACTAAACTTATAATTATTTGATATTTTTAAATAAACATGCTGTGAAAATCCTGAAATAATAAATACTGCCGTCGCAATTATTTAATGGTTGAATTCACTTTAATGATTCAATCGTTAATTTATGGGGAATTATTCGTTTAATAATAAACAATCAAGTAAGGTTTGTTGATGTTCGAAAATTGTTGTTTATTTTGAAATTTCTTATAGAGATTTTTTTAAACTAAATAACTCCTGAACGTGTTCACCTAAAGGTAATACAATTAGTGCAGAAAGTATTCATATACTTATTTAAGAATTTATTAGGAGTCAATGTAATGCATACGTAATTTTTCCAATTTGTATTAGGAGACTAGGAACGAAAAGAGGTGATTTGTCTTAAAATGCACTTTTTTTTTAAGATTTCAAATCGTAAATCTAAAGGATGATGTTGATAATTGAAACTTTAAATCACCGCCAAACTTACAATCCTTTAATCATTTTAATCATCGTTCTGTAACGGTTGAATTAATTTTAATAATTCAAACGGTAATTTATAGAGGAGTTAATTATAGAGGGTGAAATTCTAATTTTCTAAATGTTTCCTTATTTAATTGACATTTATGTACAGTGGGATTTTAAGTTTTACTCATTGTACAATTAATCAAAATGCTTCGGCATGAAATTTTCCTGAAAAAAAAAATCGGACGATTAAAATTTGCAAACCTCACCAAGACGGCGCATTTTTAAGACCGCTTTACAACCCGGGAATGGTAACGAAAACGGGAACCAAAAGTTAAATGAGATGATTCGCATGTTGACATACACAACTAATAACTAATTTCCGATAACGGGAACGGGAATTTTTCGTTCCCGTTCTTGTTACCTTTCTCGGGTTGTTGTGAAGCGTCCTTGTCTCTCCATGATCCGTAACATAGGCAACCCAATTAACGAATAGTTTTACACAACAATAAAATTCGTTATTTATTGTTGAATTTACACATTAAGGTGAAAAATGATAACAAAACTCAAGGAATTATTTGATAAAGTAAATGTAATATGGAAACTCATGTAAACGCATTAAAAAAGTTCCATGAAAACAATGCCATTAGATTTAATAAAAAAATTAATAATTGCGTCACGAAAAGATAAATTATGCAATCGCCCATGAGCTGATAAACCAGTTATAATCATGTCCGAAATTCGGAAACATCATATCCCAACTTACGATGCAAAAACGGAAAATTTAATATCGGAAGAATTCAAAAGGGCCAAAGGTGAATGTGTTTAAAATTTCCCGCATAAAAACCACCTAATAATGGCCGTGTAAACATTAGAAATGAATAATCATAAATCTTATCTGCAGGAAAATGCTATTTAGATCATGCTGGAGCGACGTTATATTCGGAGAAGCAAATTCATGATGTTTTCGAGGAGTTGCAGCAAAATCTGTACGGAAACCCACATTCGAGAAGCACCACCAGTAAATTAACCAGCGATTGTGTGGATCAAGTTAGATTTCAGTAAGTTTCTACCTGGAGTTTCGTATTTGTTTACTTAACTATATGAAAAGAATTTTAGAGCACTTGCATACCAACGTTGAGGAGTATACAGTGATATTTACATCAGGAGCGACAGCAGCTTTAAAATTGATAGCCGAGAGTTTCGATTATGCCGGTGGTAAATTTGTATACCTGCAAGATAATCATACATCCGTGTTAGGAATGAGAGAGCATGCGCCGTGTTCAGAAGCGATTTCATACAACCGTGCTTTTAAGATTTTCACTGGCAACAGTGTAAAGTGTCGAGATGAGAGTACTACGAATTCGTTATTCGTGTATCCGGCACAATGCAATTTCTCTGGATTCAAGTACCCGTTGGATTGGGTGGAGAAGGTTCATGATGGTATTTTGAACTCGTATGAAAAATCTAATTGGTTTTGCGTGTTAGATGCTGCCTCTTACTTATCTACGAATGAGCTGGATTTGTCGAAGTGGAAACCTGATTTCGTTTGTGTTTCGTTTTACAAGATCTTCGGGTACCCGAGTGGTTTGGGTGCTCTGTTGGTGAAAAATGAAAGTAGGGGAGTTTTGAGCAAGATGTATTTTGGTGGTGGAACTGTTTATATGGCAATGAGTTCTAATAGTACCGTTGTTCGTAGAGAAAACTTGAGTGAGAGGTAAATATAGAATTTTTAAATTATGAGTTAAGATACAAATTTTAATCTTTTAACTGAATAGGCTCTATTTAACGTTGGAGCAATGCGCCGAGTCACAGTTACAACCATCCTCGTAACCATAGTATTCTCAGCCAAATGACTTTTTAAAGTTCACATTAGCCCCAGAAATAGTCTAGGATAGATAGATCAATTCTTAATCATCACTGTACAGTACATTTAATGCAATCTTCAACTATTATTCCCGATCTATGACTACTGCAAACAGTGATGGTTCGCGGGATTTTTTCTGGTACGGCCGAGGAACAAGAGGTGGTAATACAGATAGGTGCGGTCACGCAGCCAGCCGTCTCTGCAACTGGCCCTACCTATCTGTATTGCCACCTCTTGTTCCTCGGCCGTACCAGAAAAAACCCCGCGAAACGTCACTGACTGCAAATCAGTTTCAGCCCAAACATTCAATCTCCATAAATGTAAAACTGAAAATTACACCATTATTTCAGATTTGAAGATGGAACATTGCCATTCCTTTCCATCTTATCCTTAAGACACGGTTTTGAAACACTGAAGCGATTGAACTTAAACATGGACTCAATCAGCAAGCATACGTTTTCTTTAGCTAAATATGTGCATGACAGATTAAAGAATCTTAAACATGGCAATAACCAACGAGCAGGCATTTTGTATCACGATAACGAGTTTAAAAGTGGAGATTCTCAAGGTGGAATAGTGAACTTCAATTTACTACGTTGTGATGGATCATATATAGGATTTTCAGAGGTAAAATGAATTTGTACTAAGGTTTAAGTATAGTTTCATAAAAACACGACAGAAAAGCGGTGAAACCCCAGCTGCATCAGTAAATCTGCCACTTTATTGCCTAGTTAAAAGATTTTACACAATTTTAGTATTTTTTTTAACCGTATGTTTTAGGTGATGCATGTATCAAATTTATTTGGTATACAATTACGGACTGGCTGCTTTTGTAACCCTGGTGCATGCCAGAGACATCTAGGTTTAACAGATGCCGATTTGAAATACCATTTTGAGGTAAAACAAATTCTATATACCATTCCATTAAACTAAAATATTATCATGTTTACTCCTATAAGTAAGTTTTAGTAAATAACTATTCAAACCTAATAACCTACCAATAGTACCACTGGGCGCTGGTAGCACAACTATTTATAAAGGAAGCAAATATTGGGCCACTGCTTTTTTTCCATAGCCTCATCTACCGAACTTTCATGAACTGTTGCTGATTCATTCACTAAATGAGCTGAATTCTGTCGGTGCAGCAGAGAGGTATTTGAGTAATCTCTACTACATCTGGCCGACCTCAATGTTCTAGCACAGACCACATCTGAATATTGCATAAGCATACCACTAAATAACTAATTGATGCTGGAAGCGTTTATTTCGCGTTTTATTCGGCCATAAAAATCGGGCCGAAACTACGATTTAGCGTATCTAGGGCCGAAAAAATAATATGCATAATCTAGACAACCTTCCGCGGAATATGAGTAAGCTATGCAAAAATCTGACAGTGACAGTTCAATGGTGCGCGATATAAAATTTCCTGAAACACTGTTTTTACTTAAGGCAGGCGAAAAAATATCGAGTGTAACTCATGCCGAAATGCTTTAACAACCCTTCACTTTTAGCAACCCTCGCTCGTGTTGCTAAAAGCGGCGGATTGCTAAAGCCTATTTTTGGCCCTTGATACACTATATACTATTTTTGTTTCTTTATTAATATCACTCGATCGAAAAAAAAAATAAAATCATACACTTGTTAATGACGATATTTGACTATTTGTTTAGTATTACGTAACTGTCTTCTCACATTATATTAATGATCAGTTGTAGTTCAATTTCCCAATTCAGTTTAATTGTGGATTACAAAGAAGTAACATTCGCAAACATCCTCTTAAGTTTTATTTTTGATACCTTATTCTAAAAGTCAGTATTCTCAAACTGGGAGGTCGCATAGTATTACAACTCAACTCATAAACAAGGAATACAAAACATTTTATAACAAACATTACACATTCATTATTAACATGTTGGAGATCACAAAATGTTCGTTTTGTTTCTCTTACATTTTGTGGGGTAAGCTAAAAGATTGAGAAACACTGCAATAAGTGATACTTCACTATTAACACATTCACTTAGCATATGTGTTCAAGTCGAAGACTCTTTTTAGAAAGGTCATGTTTGCGGCGACCAATATGACTTAATCGATGGTAAACCAACAGGATCGGTGAGAATTTCCTTTGGATACATGTCAACCCTGAGAGACGCCGATGAATTCTTAAACCTCGTAATCAGCTGCTTCTTAACCAAACCAAATTCGAGATCGAGCGAAAGTGATTCGACCAACCGGCAAAATTCCAATCAAAACCAAAACAGTATTGACGCTCAATTTGGAAGGGTGATAGGAAAACTTGAGAAAATACAGCTTTACCCGATAAAATCTTGCGGGCCTTATGTGGTTAGCTCATCCTGGGAATTGGTATCGACGGGGCTTAAATATGACAGGGAATGGATGATTATAAACCCCTCGAAAATTTGCTTGACTCAGAAGAACGAGCCCAGGATGTGTTTGATTCGACCTGTCGTTGATGTTGAGAGTGGGGAGTTGGTGCTAACTTCGGAGGGTGAGTTTGTAATGTTTTAATTTGTTTATATTTCTAACAATAGTGTTTTGGATTTTTTTTATTTAAAAAAGAATTTAAAGCCAGTTTACCAAATGCACAAGTGCGAATGAAATGTGTTAAATATTATCAGGGAAATGGTGATGTGAATTTGGTGATTTATAGATTTTTAAAGAACAATAAAAAGGTAGAAACACAAAGTGGCAGAATCTATTGCATGAGTGTTGTACTGAACCCAATCCGAGTGGCCTAACTACAGATATAGTCAGGCCGCTGAGAGCTGCGTGTGACTCATCGCTTGAGATCGCATGAATCAAGATTTAAGTAAACGTATGTCCGTAAGAAAATTTGTTGCCGCTCTGATTTTCATTGGCGGGATATTTAAAAATTCTCGCGCACCGAAATGAAATGTAAAGCGCAATATAAACAAACTTTTTAGGGTTATGTTATTTGACGTAGCGCTCGCGTGTTTTGTGTGTTTATATGAAGCGTGTCAATGCGATGCAAGAGTCATGCGTGAGCTTAGACCTACGTTTACGCTGCCCTATTCTTTAATACGCAGACACACGTTTCGTCTTTTATTTCACACTGTTTTGTACATGATAGATAAAGATAGATATAAAATGCAAAGCAATTCTTAGTACGAAAATGCATGAGTCACCGTCAGCTCTCAACGGATGAACTATAGATATGTGAATGCCAACGGCAATATATGTGTTCAGATGGGGAAACAATATTCAACAATGAAATGATAGAATTAAGGATTCTCCGATTTTAGGTCATGACAGCCCTCATTGACTACCCCTTACAGATGGGTAACTCATGAGTGAGTCAATTTAAAGAGTCGAGTAGTCAAGTGACTCATGCTGAAATGACTCTTTGCAAATAAACAAGGTTAACAGCAGTGAAATGTGGTTTTTCTTTTGCTCATCATTTTTTTCCTGACATACTTTATTACTTCTTCCAAAAAGTCAAGAGTCGACCTGAGTCAACTAACTTCAGTCGAATCTTTTCCACGAGTCGACTCACAAAAATGAGTAATTTTGGCCATCTCTAATATCACTCCATTTAGTCTAATATAAAAATAAATCGATGGCGACTGAATGGCAAAAAATTATTAAAAATACACTCACCACAATTTTAATAATCTGCACAAGACTGAACGGAGCATTTTATTTCGATTAATACTAATCAAACCTTTATAGGATTTAACAACATTAGTGTACCACTGAGTATGGACAAACTAGGCAAAAGTCCAAACGGAATTTCTTGCATTAGTAAAGTTTGCACGGACTCCATCACAGGCTGGGATTGTGGAGATGGAGTATCGGAATGGTTAAGTGATGTCTTAGGTTACCCGGGACTGAGATTAATCAAACAAAGCAGTGATGCGGCTGCACGAGTGTCTAAAAAAGGTAAGATCAATTTTAATGTATGAGTAAACATTGCAAGCACGGCAGAACCATTGTAATGAAATTAGGATTAGACGGGGTCGATTGGCTGTGGTGAGCCTTAACTTCTTCACGCCCAGGTTCACAACATGTGGCAACATGCGAAAAATGAAAACAAAAACATTGTACAAAAAAAATTACTATCTATGGAATATTTTTTCATATTTTTTTGCATAAATGGGAAAGTTTGTGACAGTGAAATCATATTTCGTAGAAAAAGTTAACAACAACAAAGAACTAATTTTTAATCAAACCTGGGATTAAATCAAAGCATGGGCACGAAGTGGTTAAAGCACTAACGTCTGGTTAGGTCTTTTGTACTAAAATTAGGATTAGTATCTATTAAAGGTAAATATTCTGTTATTGTTTATTTAGTTTCACACTTAACCCGTGCTAAACTGTATTATATTTATTGATTAAATCACTTGGTTTAGTTTCACTGTTTTTAATATTTTTCTCTCCTGGAGAAAACCAGGGTCGGCTCGTTATATAGAGCCAAGGAGCCATGGTACTACCTGTAGTTTCAAGCTAAGCTAGAATTTTTAACTCTTGAGAATGGACAACACGAAAACAGATTGTGGCACATGTTTGTACTTTGTACCCAAAATGTGAATCATGAGAATCGCGCCTCACACTTGGATCATTTAGCAAAGATACATATTTATATTGTTTAAGCATCTCTACCATCAACATGTTCCATGAGCTGCCACTGGAGAAAACTAAACCAAGTGTTTTAATCAAATATATTCCGTTATTTGCCTTCAAGTTCCAGTTGTTTGTAGGTGAGAAACAACAATTATCACTAGCCAACAAAGCACAATTCTTACTACTAAATACCCAGAGTGTGCAGTGGTTAAAAAATTGTGTCCCCAAAGATGATCTTGTAGACACCATGGATGGTTTAATTGATCGGTTCCGGCCGAATTTGGTGGTTAACTTAATAAACCAGTTTACTGAGAATGAGTTCAACTTGTTTACAATTGGTGATATCAGGTTTGCAGTAAGTATTTAATTTATTTTATTTTAATTATTGCATTTTGTTAAAACCTGAAAATCCGGACAATTGCACTGTTCATAAAATATATCCCCTAATAGATGGATGTAAATATGTAAGCCAGGAATGGCCAAAGTGTGAGTAAAAAATGGCAAAAAGATAGCAAGAACGTGATCCTGGTCGGTAAGGTCAGAAAGGTCACTCGAGGTTTCAAAATGTTTTTTTTTATTATTCTACGACAATGTTTCACTAATCGGGTAGATGAAAGACCATCACATAGATAAAATATAATGGGATTGAATGGAAGAACATAGGGAGCTCTGCAGGCAAGTTGTGAGAGCTAAATTCATTATATCATTTATTATTATTGTTATTTATATTTGCAAGATTATTATTGTGTTAGCAGGACGTGCGCAGCTTAATAAACAATCAATCAAGTGGATTAGGACTGCGATTGAAAAAATATAAAAACAATTGCTACAAACTTGAAATTATACAAATTTACTGATCATTTATTCTACTTTATGATTCATTAAAAATCTGTAAACATCAATTCACTACACTCCAAAATAAACGCACGAGAACAAAGCTTGGTGTTACTCTCAAGTTGCACATTTTTCAAGCGATCGACAAAATATAAAAACATTTGCCACAAACCTAAAATTATACAAATTTACTGAGAAATAAGTCTACTTTATGATTCGGTAAAAATCTGTAAACATCCCTTCACTAAACTCCAAAATAATCGTACGAGAACAGAACTTGGTGTTATTCTCAAGTTGCTCAATTTTCAAGCGATTGAAAAAAATGTAAAAACAATTGCCACAAACCTGAAATTATTCAAATTAACTCAAAATTAATTCTACTTTATGATTCAGTAAAAATATGTAAAAATCCCTTCACTAAACTCCAAAATAATTGCACGAGAACAGAGCTTAGTGTTATTCTCAAGTTTCTCAATTTTCAAGCGATCGAAAAAATATAAAATCAATTGCCACAAACCTAAAATTATACAAATTTACTGAGAAATAATTCTACTTTATGATCGGTAAAAATCTGTAAACATCCCTTCACTAACCTCCGAATTAATCGCATGAGAACAGAGCTTGGTGTTATTCTCAAGTTGCTCAATTTTCAAGCGATTGAAAAAAATGTAAAAACAATTGACACAAACCTGAAATTATACAAATTTACTGATCATTTATTCTACTTTATGATTCAGTAAAAATCTGTAAACGTCCCTTCACTAACCTCCAAAATAATCGCACAAGAACAGAGCTTGGTGTTATTCTCATGTTGCTCAATTTTCAAGCAAAATGTAAAAACAATTGCCACAAATGCCACAAACCTGAAATTATACAAATTTACTGATCATTAATTCTATTTTATGATTCGATAAAAAACTGTAAACATCCCTTCACTAAATTCCGAAATAATCTCACGAGAACAGAGCTTTGTGTTATTCTCAAATTGCGCAATTTTTAAGCGATCGAAAAAAATGTAAAAACAATTGCCACAAAGCTGCAATTATATAAATTTACTGATAATTGATTCTACTTTATGATTCATTAAAAATCTGTAAACATCCCTTCACCAAACTCCAAAATAATCGCACGAGAACAGAGCTCAAGTTGTTAATTTTTTCAAGTGATCAAAAAAATATAAAAACAATTGCCACAAACCTGAAATTATACAAATTAACTCAAAATCTTTATGATACAGTAAAGATCTGTGAATATCCCTTCAGTAAACTACGAAATAATTACACGCAAACAGAGTTTAGGGTTTTTTTTTTAATTATCAATTTTCTAAGCGATTAAAAAAAACTTTATATAATTTTTAATAAAAACATTCAAAATTTTTCAAAAAGAGGGAACTGTACCTTATGTATAACGAGAATACATACATCATGGTTAATAATATATACTCAACATTATCATAAAGGATGTTCGTTAAGTCTAGAGCAGAAATGGAAATTTTTTTATTGTGAAAGTGAATTTTTGCACTGGTTAGCAAGTCAGATTTCCAAATGTGGTTACCAATAATAATAATAATGGTTTATTCCTCAACAGATATACATCCAATGACAGAGAAATATAAATAATCATAAACTTAGTAATTAATTAGAATTTAAAAGAAATAAAAAATAAAGTTAAAAAGAAAAAAGCAAAGAAAAACAAAATCAAACAAAAAACACAATTAACTGAAATAAATGAACTGAAATAAAATATATGCAGGTGACACGTCCTAGCGGTCGGATATACAAACGAACTGGAGCATCTAGAATTCAGTCTCGGGACATGAAAACTTATTTGAGGAAGTAAATTGATGTCATCTACCTGTATATGATTGTTAATTAAGTTGTAAAGAAACAACAAAGATGTTAAGGACCTCGGCACCTCCAGTGATGGTACATTGAATTCTAAGAGCAACAGTTCGTAGCCATAATTCTGAACGGGATATTTTTTATATTTCTTATAAAATAACAATTTTAAGAATTTGCGCTGGATGGCTTCAACTTGCTGTATGTACCTCGATAGAAATAGGGACCATATGATCGAGCAATAATCAAGTTTCGACCTGACAAATGCATAATACATACTTAACAATGTGAAGTTATCTAAAAATTCTCTGGAGTTTCGTGTAATGAAGCCTAACATTTTATAGCTGGAGTTGCAAATTTCGTTAATGTGCTTGAAAAATAATAACTCATTTGCTGCTGAAGTTTTACGAATCATTGAGTGTTTTGAAGAAACGGGTAGTGTACAACACCTACCCAGAGCATGAAGACCTTATCATAGAACTGAAGAGGTTGTGTAAAATGTTGTGGACAATTTCTGTCAGAGACTGTCTCAACAACTCAAAGCAACAATGTTATTTTGCACATCAAGTTTAACCATTTTATATTTCTGGATGGGGTCGTGCGCCCACCATCTGGATCCACCACTGCTCAGAGAGGCAGGATATTTTGGAGAAAACATGGCCTTAACAACACGCAACATGTTACTCCATATACCTGTAAGATAAAGCACCCTCTTGGGAAATAATAATCAATAACAAATGCAAAACAATTAATTCAAATTTGCACAAATAATAGCGTCGATATCGATATCACAGGATTGAATTATCTTTGCTCATATAAGTATATCTAAATCAACAAATCAATGTTCAACAAGCAATCATAAGTAGATATTATCAGCAAAATAAGAAAAATTCGTTATTTCTTTTCTAGTTTCAAGGAAAGTGCACTCGTTGTCAAATGATTTGTATCGATCAACGGACAGGAGAAAAATCGGTAGAGCCTTTAAGGACGATATCGAAGGAATTTCAGGGAAAAATCAACTTTGGCGTATATCTGCAACAAATTGAAGATGGAGTGAATACTCAACTACAACTTAACTCAATTGTAATGGGAAAATAATGTCATGTATAAATTTTGTATATTTTTATAAATAAACATTTCATTAACTTTGTTTCTTGGTATTATTTAAGTATATTACAATGATTTAAAATAAAAATAACAGAAAACTTTGACATAAGCAACTTTTACAAATATATACGAATATTCAAGAAATCAAAAATGTATAATATTGAAAGCATAAATAAAATTTGAGGCAACCTTGCTTGTTGCAGAAGCATTAAATAAATTAAATATTTCGTTTTATTAAATTTATTGAAAGCATATATACTTGCTGAAATATATTATGGGTGATAGGAGGGGAGAGGGAAGGTAAAGGGGGGAATAATGATTGATTAGTGAAATAGGAATAAGGCTAATGATATAGAATATGCCAATAAAGGTTGTTTTTTTTTCTATTGTTTTGGGGTGTATTTTGGGGAACTTCAATCAATGGGATTTTTTATATGGGGGTATTTTTGGGGAAATAAGTATTAATGAACATGTTATTACATTTGCTAGAAATCATCATTACTAGTAGTGTGTAACCATAAAGAAGTCAGTAATTTTCCTCAGCTACGAGGAATTCGTTTAACTATATTAAACACCTTGAAAATTTTACGAAAAACCTGTGACATCATTTATGGAAGTTGTCCTAAATAAGTTCTATTATTGTCGTTTTCGTAATTTTGTAAAACCCAATGAGATGCACTTTCTTTTAAAACATATGTATGTGTGCCGAAAAGAAGATTATAATAATTTTATATTTCTACTACTTTAATTATGTATATAAGTTTTCAATAAATCCAGTGTATTTAAGTTATTTCAAATTTTATTATTTTGAGGAGGGACAGCGTAATTTTGGGGGTTTTTTATTAAATATTTAGGGAAAATTAAGAACTAATCCTGGCAACTGGCAACACTAGGGTCGTGTCATCTAGTGACTACATATTGTGTAAAATGGACCAATTACATGAGTTTATTTTTACGAATTAATGATATATTTTATATATAAAGTTTTGTTATTTCACACTATATTAATAATGTTGTAGCTCACTGCATTTTATAATGAATAATTTTGCATCTGTGGCCTGTTTACATATAAAAATCACCATATAAATAAAATAGAATTCTATAAGACTCAATAATCCCATACAGAATTCTTTTTATTCATTAATCCCACATTTTGCAGATAGGTGGAGTATAATTATAAAATCTTTGTATTTTAGGTTGCATTCATACTTTCACCTTGGTTCACAAAAAGTGAACCAGATTTATTTGTGAATTTTAAACCGCATTCATAAAGATATCGTGTAGGAAAATGTCCGAAAATGAACTGTTGCAGTGTTACAATAGAGGATGCGGACAGAAATATAATCCGGATGAAAATAATGAAAGTAAGTTGAGGTTATGTCCGTAAATGTAATGAAATACTGTGGATCTTCTGGTATTCCTACGATAGATGATACAGGTTGTTAAATCGTGAGGATTTTAAATATTTGATGATATGTTAATTCATAATTAGTATGGCAAACAAAATGTAAACACGAAGAGAATTAGAATTGTTTTGAAAAGTACAGTATTATTCCGCACATCCAGCATTAATAATGTTTCAACCTGTTCTATCGTGAAAACCTTAAATTATAACGGTTGTTTTATTAATTAGTGCAAACGCATACAAAGCGAGCTCGTGCATCTCCTAATTGAAATGGCAATCAGGTTACAGCACTGCCTCCCAGGAAACTTATCAACCTTGTTAAGAATGTGGATCTCCTGGTAAATAAAAATGGAATAATAGTACAAAAGATCTATGGAGATTACGGTGCTGCCTAATCAATCAACCCCTAATTTGTTGATTAGTTATTATTTAACCAAGTTAGGGTGTAAAAATGACATCAAACAGTTAACGAGTTTGCGAGACCCGGATATATACGCAAGCAGCCCTACGCATCTATGTGCAAGTTCTATATCTGCAGGATACTAGTTAAGCTGTTGAGAATCACATGTAGCAGTGAACGGGTTAAAGTTTCCATGCAAGAGCCTTAATTTAAAATGGTTGTACTCACTATGCTTAATTTCAGCCTAGGGCAGCGGCAGCTCCTAGATCTTTGTAGAGGAGGCTAAGACAGAAATGTCGCTCGTGCCACACTACTTACTCTCATACTCGGTTACTATTTTGGTCAACTTTTCTTCTGTAGCCTCCTCGCCGAACATCCATGAGCCACCGCTGGCCCAGGGTGCTTTTTGACTCTGATTTAAATTGTATCCGATCCAAATTTTAATATCATGAGGTCATAGTTAGAAGAAATTTTGTTAAAGGTGCGTGCCAACACCATCCAGGCGAGCCTTTCTTCCATGATGCGTACAAGGGCTGGACGTGTTGCAATAAAAAGTGCACCGACTTCACGGAATTTCTCAACATCAAAGGCTGCACCCTTTCGTCACACTCAAATATAAAACCTCCGGAACCTGAAAAACCCTTGAAAACTGAATGTCCCGAGGAGGTGATCGAAGTTAAACCGATAATTAAAACTACTTTAGAGAGGCCTTCTTTTGATACTCCTTTAGTAAGTAGGAGTACCTTAGTAATAAATTGCGCTTATTCGTTTAAAAGTAGTTTATGCTCTTCCACTTATTAAAATATTTTAATTGAATTTTAGGAATAAAATGTATGCAAATACATTTTATTAATTATTATACAATTTGCTTTGTAGACCATAATGAAAGCGGAAGTGGCGCCATCATTAAGATTAGCTGTCAAATCAAGTCCAAACTTAACAGACAAACCCGAGAACAAGCCTTCTGATCAAGTAGAGATTGGTACAATTTGTAAAAACGGTGGTTGCAGCGTGTCTTACGCCGGGCCTGAAACAAACGACGTGCCTTGTGTGTATCACCCCGGTTGCCCCATCTTTCACGAGGGGCTGAAGTTCTGGTCCTGCTGTCAGAAGCGCACCTCGGATTTCAACGCTTTTTTAAACCAAGTCGGCTGTGAAAACGGAAAGCACTTATGGATCAAGCAGGTCGGTCTTAAATCACACTAAGCAAAGTTTTATTGTTTTTATTATTATCTGCAATATATAATTACAATATTCACACATTATTCACATTATATTCAAACATTAAATCAACAACTATTGCAATGTGTGAAAGGAGAAGATAAAAGTCAATGTCAAAAATGGCTTGTTTTGCTGTAAATGTATGTAGATGCCTTAATATCTTTCTCTTTGCTTGACCTATGAAGGTTCATGAGCTAAGTCTGGTGTGAAATGTTAGATGGCAATTTTATTTTTCAGGACGACAATGCAGAAAATGTGCAGTGTAGATGGGACCATCACCAAACAGGAACCCATGTGATTGTCTCTATTTATGCAAAACAATACTGCCCAGACACAAGTATAGTCAAATTGAATCCAATTAGGCTGTTTGCTAATATTGTTTTCCCACAACTGGACAATGCTGCGTTTAACATGGACTTTGAATTAAGAGGAGTAAGTAATTTTGTTTTATAGTAGCTTTTTGTCACCAGCTTAGGGTATACAGAATTTCAAGATGTCTCTAATGGTAGTTCGATGTTCCTAAGGAGTATTTTTATGTCCTGATTTAATTTTGTGCAACAAACATTCTGTGAACATGTGTTAATTTTTGTTGCATTGATTCCAATGATTTAGTCACTTTAGACCAGGCACGGGCAAACTACCGCATCTGGAACACTTTCAGGGCACATGGTTCATTAATTCGACCTACGATCTATATTGAAAGCTATAAAAAATGTAAACACATTGTAAACTGTGATTGTTGTATTTACTTAACTATATACATATTTAACTTTGTATATTGATTTACATTTTTCTTCATAATCATGTCTGTGAGACACATGCCTGCTCTAGATGACTTTGCTTAATCATTTAAACAATGAAATGAATTTCAAGTCAAGATTTTATTAAACTTGATAATTTAATTATAATACAATAAAATGTGGTTATGTTATTCGTTTTAAATTATTAATCATTAATTATTGTGGAATCAATAAAACCCATCTCTTTAGATGGTGGATGTGGAAAAAAGCCAGGTTAACATGTACGGGACGAAGATAGAGATCAAGTTGAAAAAAGCCGAGCCGGGCAGTTGGACCACGCTGGAAATACCCCGAGAAGTAACCAAGAAAACCGTCAACACCAAAACTCCGGTGGAAACTCTCGAAACACAAGTCGAGAGTGTGGATTTGAGTGATTTATAATTAATATCCTTTTTTGTTTGCTTTACTAAACATTACACAACGAAATCCAATTTTATAATGATAATTGGTTGCTTCAGTTACAAAAAGATAAAATAATTTAACTCAGTTTTTGAAAATATTGGATAAAGAGAAATAATTTTGCTTTGAATTGTTTTTAGAATTACACAATAAATGGATAGGTTGATGATAAATGTTACCGCTTTTTAAAAACACCAACAAATGTATATTTTATATATGTACTTCTGTAAGAAATATGTTTTTTCTACAATAAATATTTATAGAATGCTTATTCGTTTTAACTTTCATGTATGTATTTAAAATAAGTTCTATTTTAGATAGTTACACTTTGCTACAGTTTACTACACAGAATAAGAGAGGTATTACAGATATTTTTATACACTAAGTGAGTTAATGTTTAAACAAATTCAAAAAAACGAAATATAGCCTGAATAAATGAATATTCAACCTGTTCGTAACTCTGCAAGCAAAATTAAGTCTTACTAAGACTATAAACAAATAACTTATTGAAACAACTACTTCCCTGGCTAGTGCCACGCCGGATATTGAATGATACAAAAGAAATTTGCGTACTAATTACTAAGTGAAATAACATTGGTTTAAGATCGTTTAAGAGTTAATGTTTATTACATGAAGAAAATTTAGGTCATTACCCTGGAATGGGTGAGTGACCCAAACTTTCTTCTAGTGAATAAACATGTTTAACTCAAATAGTTTATACAATATTTTATCCAATTTTGACAGAATAATATTAATAAATTAACTATAGTTAATATTTAAATGTCAAATAATTTGATTTCAGTGAAATAAAAACTTTTCAACTCACTAGTGACATAAAAAAAAATTATTTCACCCTTCCATATAAACAACTATTTAAAGTGGTTACTAAGAATTAGATGTCAGTTTAAAACGTCAAAATTGGATAAAAACAATTACATTTTTATAATTAAGTCATTCCTTTATATCACAAAGGAATCGTTCAAAAACTACTCTATTGGGTTAATATTTACGTAAGGCAGTTAATATTATTAAGAATTGTCTAATACTACCAAATAACATAAACTATTAGTATTTATTTTGTTCACGAAAATGTTATAATGTGCGCATTATTTAATTGTATGGGCTACATTTAACACTCAATTTCATTAAACACGCGTGTTTAATATGGCCATTAAACACGCTAATTCGCGCTTTGATTCACAGAACGCGATTTATGATAATATTTTTGTTTACCCTATTTAATATTGAATTTACCTTTGATTTTAAATTTTTTTCAATTGTAATTGTAATTACAACTTTAATTTTGATTTTGATTTTAATTTTGATTCTAATTGTAATTTTAAATTAAATTTTGATCTTAATTTTAATTTTCGTGAACAAAGTATAGTGTACAACTCGCATATAATGGCTATTAATCACGAGAACGAGCCGTAGGCGAGTGGAGCAAATCGTTTGAGTACAGAGTATGTTTGAGTACAGTACGTTTGAGCTCATTGTACAATATACTATTATTGTTTATTATTAAACCATTAATACCTCTGTAAATTACAATTTGAATCATTAAAAACAATTTAACCATTAAAAAATTGCTGCGGCAATATTTATTATTGCAGGATTTTTACAGCACTTTTATTTCAAAAGATTAAAGGATTATATGTTTGGCGGTCATTTAATGCTTACATTATCAAAATCATCCCTTAGAATTGCTATTTAGAAGCTTTTAAACATTTTTCGTTCGAATTTACGCGCCTCGTCGCCATCTATTAGACGGTGGCTGAACTGCTAAGTGATGTTTTTGAACAGCGCCAAAATGCTCGAACTTTATACTTATTGTCAAAGTGTTAATATTTAGCAATGGGCTGTCCATAAAACGGTAGACGATTTAATTCTGAATCCAATGGTGTATAAAATAGCTGAGGAAATTTAGCGGTTTTCCTGTAATTTGCGAATGAAAATGAAGCTCGACACACTTACCGACATTTACAGTTTACTGTAACTTAAAAATTCAATAAAGGAGGATTTTCTATATTCTTCAATCAAATAAGGGTTACAATACTTATTCTTGATTAATCACAACTATTTATATTGTTAATGCATTACAATAAGAGAAATATGCGAGAAATCATAATCTAAGTAGAGGGCTCTACCTGTTATCGTAGGGACAAACTACTTAATAATTTGTGGATGTAATAATTGTTGTTATAATAAAAGAATATTTAAAAACTTAAAAAGAATGTTGTCTCATGATTAAATAAATTCACTTGTGGATATTTATGTATTTAAATTGCAGAAACAATATTTTATATTATACACGCCTAATCCGAAGCAACCCGATATACGCATAACTCGAATTAATTTATTATTAAAAACTTCTAATTTTATACGTAACAGGGACAAAACCATAAGTGTAATCCTGAGTAAAGCTTCAAAAATAGTGGAAATATGTAAGTATTTAAATTGCGGAAAAAATGGTATTATATAAACGCCTACTTGTAGGCAACCCAATAAACTATAAATAATATTATTTTTTTATTAAAAACTTCAAATTTTAAATATAATAGGGATAAAAGCATGAGTGTAATCCTTAGCAACGCTTTAAAAATATTACACTTATGGTTTTGTCCCTGTTACGATTAAAATTTGAAGTTTTAAATAAAAAATCATACGAAAATATCTACAAGTAAATTTATTTTATTATAAGATAACAGTCTTCTTAAGTTTTTAAATATTCTTTCATTATTAAAACAATTATTAAATCCACAAAAAAAACGTAGTTTATCCCCACGATACCAGAGGGTACCCTCTATGAAGATTAGGATTCCTCATATATTTCTCTTATTGTAATGCATTAATAATATAAAAAGTTAATTGAATAATCAGTAATTAGTATTGGGACCCGTGTTTCATTGAAGAATATAGCAAATTGTTGTGCATTTAGGTTTTAAGTTACAGTGAACTGTAATAGTATATTAAAGTATAAGTGGATATTTAGGTCTTTAAAGCACGCACGATTTTGCAAGCACGACGGCGTCAGCCGGAGTGCTTGCAATAGAGTAAGTGCTTTAAAGACCAGATATCCACGCATACTTTACGCTATTTTTTTTATTGATGCATTTAAAGACCATAAATTGGCCCGAAATTTTGAAATTTCGAGCATGTTTAAGATGACGGAATCAATGTACCTTTGGTTGTCAAGGTGTGAAATAAACAAATTATCAATTTCTCATCAGTTTGTCATTACCCTTTGAAAATGCAATCAAAGATTGATAGCTTGAGCGCTAAAGCTGAGAATCGGTTGATTCCGCAAAAGTCGGAAGTAGCCTACAAAAAAGAGTACAACCGTTTGATTAAATGGATGGAAGAATGCCAAGTTGCCAGTGTAACAGAACAAGTTATGCTTGCGTACTTACAGGAATTGTCAGAGAAGTACAAGTCGTCCACAATGTGGGCCATACATTCCAAATTACAATGTATGTTACGATTACAACAGGGAGTGGATATCAAATCATTTGGAAAAGTGCAAGCATTTATGAAGGCGATTAGTAAGAATTGTAACGCAAAAAAGTCCTATGCCTTTAGAGAGGAAGATTTAAGAAAGTTTTTTGAAGATGCTTCAGATATAACGTATTTGTTTTTGAAAGTTGTTGCCATTTTTGGAATCTTTGGTTCTTGTCGCAGATGCGAATTGTGCGATATGCGTTTATCCGACATTAAGGAAGAGGGTAATACCTTACTTATTCTCATACGTCCGTCTAAGACAGAAAAGTCTCGGCGTTTTACTGTCGCTGACAGTAATGGTATACCCTACGTTGGGTTTATTTAGAAATATTTGTTGTTGCGTCCTCAAAATGTGAGTACTGACCGTGTTTTCTTACGCTTTGATAAGGGAAAGTGTACTAAACAAGTAGTGGGTATTAATACTTTTGGTTTATGCCCATTTCAAATTGCACTTTTCCTTAACTTAGACGAACCAAAGAAGTACACAGGACATGCGTTCCGGCGTACTTCTGCAACTATTATGGCCAACGGTGGGATGACTATAGATCAAATACAGCGGCAAGTTGGTTGGAAATCGGCATCGGTGGCTACTGGATATGTCGAAGAGTCCATCAACAATAAAAACAGTGTTTCCAATATTATATCAAATGCTATTAGCGGAAATACGAATGCATGCACATCTGGAAGTACATCAGTTACCAATGTTCATGTGAGCAATGTTGATTCCGAGTTAAAGCACGGAAATATTAATTTTTCAAATAATACAGATTGTATATTCAATATTTATTATAAATAAAATGAACGAGTTATTAAAGTTTAATAGATAGTGACATTTATGTTTGACTTTAAGTTTGAATTGACGTTGTTGTCCTTAGCAACTTTAAAACACGCGCGTTTTTTAATATTGAATTTAAACACGCTGCGAAGTATTTGAAATAAGACATATGATGCATCAATAAAAAAAATGTCGGTAAGTGTGTCGTGCTTAATTTTCATTCGCAAATTACAAGAAAACGGCTAAATAGCCTCAGCTATTTTATATACCATTCGATTCGGAATTAAATCGTCTATCGTTTCGTGCATAGCGCATTGCTGAATATTAACACTTTGATTATAAAGATAAAGTTCGAGCATTTTGGCGCTGTTCAAAAACATCACTTAGTAGTTCGGCCATCGTCGAATAGATGGCGACAAGACGTGGGTATGAAAACTTAAAATGTTTAAAAGCTTTTGTTCACGAAAATGTTATAATGTGGGTATTATTTAATTCTACGGGCACGCATTTGCGTGTTTAATATGGTTATTAAACTCGCTAATTCGCGCTTTAATGCACAGAACGCGATTTATGATAATATTTTGTTTACCCTGTTTAATACCGATTTTATTTTTTTTTCAATTGTAATTGTAATTGCAACTTTAATTTCGATTTTAATTTTGGTTTTGATTTTGTTTTTGTTTTTATTTTGATTTTGATTTTAATTTTCGTGAACAAAGTATAGTGTACAACTCGCATATAATGGCTATTATATAGCCTACGGCTCGTTCCGCAAACATCGTTCTCGTGATTAATAGCCATCATTATATGCTCGTTGTACAATATACTATTATATTACTGCGTTTTATCCCGACAAAATGATTTATTACGGTCCTGTCCTATTCTAGGAATTTCGATATTTTTCTGTTGGCAACAACCGTGGAAGCGCATGATAAACAAATATTGTTTTTTATCTGCAGCTGATGTCACCACTGTTGAGCTGATGCCTGAATCAAAGACGAGCTGAATCATTCTCGTGATCGTGTTGCTATTATCAACAGTTAACAAACAAATAAGTGATAACAACTGAGGTCAAACCTCAACACTACGCCCGGCGACATGCTGAAGTTAACTTGCCTGATCGCCTTCATTTTGGCCGCCGCCAATGCCGGCGATTCCAAATTTGTTAGGTAAGTACACTAATTAAATTACATTTACATTTTTGTAATATACGGTATAGTTTCCAATTTTACGTAAATCCATTGAATAATATCCCGATATTGTCCACTTGACTAAACATGTTGAATCATCTAATTAACTCTCTCGATTCATGCTACAATTTCAAATTTTATCATACAATAATATCAAACACTTTTTGTTGCTGATCTTCATGCACATACGCAAGAAGAAGCTTGCATTGTTTTTCTTACTATTATTTTAGTCTAAATGAATAATGGTAGAAAATAAAATTTTCCTGGAACTCATTTTGTTGTGCAACCTTTGTGATCTTAAACAGATATCGGTCAACATATTTATAAACAAAGTAGCCAAGAAATAATAAATTGATGCGAGAGAAACAAATGCTGCTTTAGAGTTAATTATTAACAATTTTGGTAATTACCCTTTCCTTACACATTTAGTTTAGCTGCTGTATACATACTTAATTATTTCAGCCTTAATCATTTGTGTTTTAATAGGGGATGTACGTATCTGGAGCAGCTAAACGAGTATTTTTTTTAAGCCTTCGTAATAACACTTGTGTACAAACAATAGTATATTACGTACCGAGTCGGGATAAACATCAATTGTGTTCCCGCGAGGTATGTATACTATTTTATTCACAATCACGAAATGTAATGATAAAAGTAAAATTGTTTGATTTTGGTACACATATTTATTTCAATGTCGGACATATTTAATTCGTAAAAAAATTGACGTATTAAACCTCAGTACCACACTTTTTATAATTGTGGTAAGTAGTGTATTACATAATACAGCTAGATTACGTGGAGAACCCGAGCCACCAGCAGATAATGATGTAATTCAATACGACTTACGGCAATTGACATAAAATGGGGTAAACGTGCATTTCACGTAACGGACAAAAGTAAACGCAACAACTTCCGGGAACCAAAAGTTAAATGATTCGCATGTTGACATAACTAATAACTAATTTCGGGTAACGGGAACGAGAAGCTTGCTATATTTTCGCCTCCGTTCCCGTCCTCGTTACTGTCCGCGGGTTGTTGTGAAGGCGCATTTATTATGAGGTTACGGTTTTGACACTTGATGGGTTGTTGGGATGTTGCCAACCTGAGATATGCATAAATCCGTTTCGTGTAAGAGCACAAATCATTAATATCCACTTATAAATAAGAAGTACTTAATGAAGAGGATGGTTGCGACCGTTATGACGTGGTAATCCATAATTAAACAGAATTGTAAAATTCACTTCAGAGTAGATTCGTTGGAGAACCGAGCGCATGATTGATGTCAATTTGACGTTTATATAAACTGACAATTGACTGTTTCTGTATTTCGAAATAAAGGTTCGCAAAATGTTTCTGTACCTCGAAATAGACGTTAGTAATAGAATATTACCCATCTCGAAGAGGGAATCGCTAATATCCCAACTTTTTCGAGGTTAAAAATATGCATATTATTATAGTGATTGTGAATAAATCAATATTTATCTCAGGTTATCAATTAGTAATAAGTCAAATCTTTAAGATTTGTTATGTAATTTTTTATTGTAATTATCACTTGAACTGTACTTTTTCCATATTTAGTAGTCATTTTGCCTCCTTATGTGGGGTGTTCATGCCCATGAGCCACTTGAATTATTTGAAAAACTTAACAACATATTGATCTGAAATTTTGTTTGTGGATCGAAAACCTTGGCTAAGGATTTCCAGCCCCGATCTCCAAACGGAGATTCCTTATTTTTATTTCCTTAGGAGTTAGTGTACACATCAAATAATTGATTTTATTATACAGGAAACATATACACCGTGATTTTTTAGGTCATCCACAATCATCGGTTCACTCATTTTTGGATCCGGCTTTATTTGACGAATAATTATTTATTGACAGCCATCACTTTTAAAAAGAATTAAGAACAAAACTTACTGGAAGAGTAATTGTTATTTATGCTAGTTCTGGATCTGGATTGTTCCAATGGGAGGACAGAGAGGTCTGTTGCACGTAGGCCTCAATGGGCCCTTTGTACGTCCTCCCATCCGAGTCCTCACTTCCCGGTTTCGTCCAGCCAACCTACGGAATTGGCGAATGCCAGGGCTGCACCAAGAGGGACTCTTTGGATGTCTGCTGTTTGTAGACATCCCTTTCCCATTATGGATTGTCTTATAGAGGAGATAGCCGTACACTCCAGGAGTACGTGTTCAGCAGTCTCCTCTTCAGCTTCACACCCTCTACAGATGGGACTTGGGCAGAGGCCCATTCTGTTCAGGTGCATTCTTAGGTTACAGTGTCCAGTCAATAGTCCCACGATCTTTCGTAGGTTCTCCCTGGACAATTGTATGCAGTATCTGGCAGTTTTGGGGTGCATCGCCACCCTACAGCCAGGCTTGTCTTTCCATCGGTCTTGGTGATGTTTAGTCGATGTATCTTTTAGTAAGGATATTACGTCTGACAGAGAGGGTGGCAGTCCAAGTTCTGGCCCGCAATTGGGGCGTCTGGAAGCGTTTCTTGCCAGCCCGTCTGCTATCTTGTTCCCTTTACTTTTATCGTGTCCTTTTACCCAGCCCAAGGTGACCTTGTTGTCGTTTGCCATTTTTTCCAGGGCTACGCAGCATTCCATCGTTAGTGCTGAGGTGATTTTGCAGTTCTTAATTGCTGATATTGCTGCTCTGCAGTCTGTGATATGTATAGTTTTACCTTTGACCGGATGTGCAAATATTGGGCACGTTCGTCAGAATTTTCAACTGTCAACATGTTTATTTTCATTTACGCTGAATGTTGGTATTTGATGAACGCTACTTCAGCCATTCTGATTGCAGTGCTTTGTTTGTGTACTTTTAATATAATTTAAATTAAACTATTTACACAAAAGCATTTACTTTCTTACCTATCAGCAATTTATACATTTTCACAATTTCAATTACATTCTAAATTATATTTTTATCATAAGACTTTGGAGATTACCCAAGACTTCAACAACTCCAATGCTTAATTCCAACACCAATCAGTACGCTTGGGAAAATGGCGACCGCTGAACGAACTTGTTCATGATCAACAGTGCGTTCATCAGAAAATACCCCAACGGTTGGCAGTAAACTCCCAACTGTTTTGTCTGATGAACGCAATGTAAAATATTTGACATTTTAAATTGTATATGCTGTACGCGTTACATAAGTTAAGGTTTTGAATTTGATAACTGGCCAGAAATAACAGAACCTCTGCCAAACATTTCGATCGTCCGAAATATATCAGATATCGCCTATATTCAAGTTTCAAATGCTACAATCCATTTAATAATAGAACTTAACATCAATACACTTTTATTTTATTAATTTAGAATTCCATTGTACAAAGTACAATCATCCAGACGGTATCTGCAAGATGTTGGAACGCATGTCGAGCAAGTACGCTTGCGATATGGAGTTGGAGGACCACAGCCAGAACCTCTCTCTAATTACATGGATGTAAGTTATTTTTGAATCAATAGTTTATGCATATGAAATTATTTTATTATCTTAAATGAACATGGTAATAGTACAATATTATTAAATTAGTCTAATTGGGCAAATAAACATAAAGTTATGTTAGAGACATTATGGCAATTGCTAAAGGAAATCAATGATTCTCCTAAATTTCTTTGATGTTGTGTATTATTTATTTGATTTAAGTTGGAAGTATTTCTCGTTTCATTTATTTATTTTTTATTTTGACAGATTGTCGATAAGTGACAACTAACTTGATTTTGAGTTACAATTGATTTTAGCAATTTAAAAATCTGAAGCTAACTTCAGTCCATGACTAAAATGCACAAAGTCACAGTTTATCAAGAATTATTTAAAGAATCACTTAGCGCCATGGAAACATATGTGATAAATGGCATTTTAGAGGTGGGAAATACATTTTGGCTTTGCAGCACAGTTATTTTGAAAATGTGATATATTGATTGAATACATAAGGGCCTCAGTGTCTGCCTGACGTCTCAAAATTCAGTTTTAATTTCAACAGCCAAGTCTAATTTTTGATAGCAACATAATAACAATTTATGATACAAGTAACATTCTGAAAGTTTTTACACTACGAGAGAAAAGTTTTAAATTCTCGAGTAATGTAAAAGCAAATAGCAATGAGTTGCGTTGAGATACATATAACAACACTAGTGTTGTTTAGAATCTCTCAACAACACTAGTGTTAAATATGTTGTTTAAAGAGTTGTGTTGAGATACATATAACAACACTAGTGTTGTTAAGAATCTCTCAACAACACTAGTGTTGTTAAAGGTACCTTAACGTAACTCGTTGCTAAGGAGTATTGGCATGTTAACATTATAGGATAAAATAAAATTGAATAAAACACACAATTTCTTTATTTAACCTCATAATTCATGCTCTTGTATGTTTTTAATGCACCTTAATTACTAATATTATTTTTATCATAAAGGCACAATACTATGGTCCAATCTCCATTGGAAACCCACCTCAGAAATTCAAAGTTGTCTTCGACACGGGCTCCTCAAATTTGTGGGTTCCTTCGAAGAAATGTCACTACACTAGCATAGCCTGCTGTAAGTAATTGCATAAATATAAACATTCCGTAATGAATTATGTCGATGGCATGTTCAAAAATTATTATATTAAGTGACAAAGTTCAGAAGAAATTGAGAAATATTTTGAGCAGTGTCATATTTATTTTAAAAAATGATCATAAATTTAATTTTGTTACAGTGTTACATAATAAATATGATTCTACTGCTTCCAAGACATACAAAGCCAATGGGACTGACTTTGCCATTCACTACGGTTCGGGAAGTTTGAGCGGATTTTTGTCTACTGATGTTGTTAATGTAAGTTTTTGATAGTTAGCCCTTTCACAGTCGTAATTGTGTACAAAACCAGAAATCTTGAGAAATAAATAGAGATCATAAAGTTTTTCTTTTGATTGCCAATGAAGTATGCAATTTCATATAAAATGAAACCAAAATATTTATAGTTTCTCATAAATTTCAAAAAGCTATGAACAATACAGTAAATGTCCAATAATTAAAAATGAAAACCCTCACTTGCAGATGCATTAAATACAATTTTAATTTGGCAGAAATACAAACATTTTTATTTAAGCGTTGGATAAACTACAAAAAAAATTCTGATTGTTGTTTTCTAAAACTAGTTTCTGTTCTGAAAACCTGCCTTATCTTGAAATGAAATAGGTTTTGTAAAGTTTATCAAAAAGCCAAAAATGTTTTTTTTACATTTTTGGATTTAGATCGTTTCTTGCTACCAATTTTCAATGCAAAATTATTATGATTCTGAAAAATTACAGCTTGGAGGAATGGATGTAAAAGATCAAACTTTTGCTGAAGCTATGAGCGAGCCAGGACTTGCCTTTGTTGCTGCTAAATTTGATGGTATTCTTGGCATGGCTTACAGTCGCATTTCTGTCGACGGTGTCCAACCAGTTTTTGATAACATGATATCTCAAGGCTTGGTTGAACAACCTGTATTCTCGTTTTATTTGGACAGGTGAGTGAATGACATGTTTTTCAAGTGTATATTACTTGGTTCTAAAGAGCAACATAAGTTCATAATAACGTTTATTAAAGTATGGCAGAGGAGTATGAGATTGAAATAATTATTTTGAAAATGTTACATTATAGTTTTTATGAATGGTAAATATTGCTACAGTTGCCATTTCTACACAGTTTTGCTGCTCATATTGATAAAATGATAATTATAGTCTCATCCCACATTGTATATAAATATTTGTCATTAAAATTAAATTAATGATGAGTATGTGGAATGTTATTGTTGATGTAAATAAATCTTTTTCTGTAGTAAGCAATCATATTCACACAATGAACTATAAAGATAATGATGAATTAATTGTATTCACAAGTTGCAAGTTGTTGGTAACACACTTGATTAAATCTTCTCGTTTATAGTTTCGACAATTTTAGTTTGTCATTACCAAACTACGAGACTGTCTCAAAAATTATATTTAAGCCTCCATAATTACTTATATAGTTAAGAATAGTAATATAAAATAGAAATTAATAAAATTATAATGTTAACTAAATAAAAGAACAGTTTGGTCTGATTGTATAAAATTCTTGTTTAGTTAATTTTTTGACTAATTTAAACATAACCAATTTACACTGACATTATTACTTTGTTACTTATAAATTTATATGCAATATTTAATTACTATTTTTTTTTAGGGATCCTGCAGCTAAGCAAGGTGGAGAGATTATTTTCGGAGGTTCGGACCCTGCACATTACAAAGGTGATTTTACTTATCTTCCCATTGACAGACAAGCGTACTGGCAGTTCAAGATGGATTCTGTGAAAGTTGGAGGTAAGACTTTCTGCAAAAATGGCTGTGAGGCTATTGCGGATACAGGCACCAGTCTAATTGCTGGCCCCGTTGATGAAATCACCAGCATTAATAAGGCCCTTGGCGGAACTCCAATCGTTGGAGGAGAATACATGATCGACTGCAACCTGATCCCAAAACTGCCCAAGATTGATTTCGTCTTGAATGGAAAATCATTCACATTGGAAGGCAAAGATTATGTTTTAAGGGTAAGACTAATTGTTTTATTACTTCTTTTTATTTATATCGTGTGAGGCAGAGTTAGCTGTGAGATAAATCAGATATGTTGCATATTATTACGTCATGACTCTAGATTAGTCCATTTAATGAATTAATCTCAGACATGACTGCTGTGTTTCTCTCTCTCAGGCATGGCCAACTCGGAAACAAAATTCTGTGGCTCATACCTTACAATCGTATGCATGTATTAAAACATGATATTTTCCATATTTTCCGATTTCTCTGTAATTTTAATAAAGCTATACTATTACAACATTATTAACACAAACAATGTTGCATTTGTTTAGATTTCCCAAATGGGTAAAACAATTTGTCTCTCTGGATTCATGGGCATCGATATTCCCCCGCCGAATGGACCACTGTGGATTTTGGGTGATGTTTTTATTGGCAAGTTCTACACAGAATTTGATTTTGGAAACAACAGGGTTGGTTTCGCCGAAACAGTTTAAGTTGTTTGTGTTTTGCTGTAGTATGACTGTAGATAAGTTTTTAGTGAATTCTGTTTTAGTCTCGAATTACGATTAAAGCTCCATGACTTATTTCTATAAAAATATTTAGTAGTTATACCTTTTTTCATGGTTTTTTTGTTGATTTTTTAAATTGTGATCAATTATTTTCAATAAATAAATAAACTCAATCTTGTGATGTCAGTGCCAACACCCGTCATTTTTGCAGATTTGGTAGAAATATTGCTGTGTGCCATTGTGACAACTTAGTTCGCAGGAAATTGTGATATAACGTTTTATGCCAAATAATACTAATACTAACGGTGACAAGGCAGAACCTTAAAACTAGCAATGGCATGAAATAACACTTTAAATACGTATTCACGAAGGTGCGCACCCAGGGGGAGGGCTGTCCGGCTTGAGCCCTCCCCAAGCATTGATGTACCGAGCGTTAACCACCAAACCCGGCCTTAACAAAATAGTACATTTTAGAATTTTAATTAATTGTAATGCCATTGCTATGTTCCACATTTATTTATTACAAATTCACGGATTTTCAGTCTACACATATATTTGTGTGTGATTTATTATATCCGTGAGCCCCCCAAGCTAAATTTCTGGGTGTGCGCCTGTATTCACGTGACTGCAAGATGGCAGATATAGCCACCAGTCACCGCTGGATAATTAGGTCGTAATATCATAGGCCCTCAAAATCAGGTGAGTTAATTTTCTTCAACCTGAACCATCCATATGGTTATCACCAAGACTTACATTTTCACCTAGTAGTGAAACCTCGGAAGGAAAATAGTTTTTACGGTGACTAAAAAAGCTACTGGGAATATATTATAAATTGCAAAAAGGAATTGTGTGGCTTCTGAGGAACTGCAGACCAAACTGAATGTGATCTTTGCAAAGAATTGTCGAAATATAAATAAAGGACATGCAGTAAACATCCACTATACAGGTTGTTGAATTGCAAAGCAGGCCCTAGCGATTTACATGTAAAATTTAAAATCTTTAAATATTGGCTCCCTTAATTATTTTACAGTATCAGCCTTCTTACATAATTTTTAAAACTTATTCAGCTGAATAATTTGGTATCTTACTCAAAAGTTTATGGAGATAGTTGCAAAACACTTTAGAATTATTTGAAGTGATTTTTACTCTCGCAATTGTGTTGCTAGGATTTACAAAAACCATATTTATTATTTTCCATTTTTTTAAAGCAAGTTTATTAATATAGATTTAAAGTGTACAAGATTATCAGTATTTCGACGTTTCAATTACCAAAATCAAAACTGTATTACGAGTTGTGAGCTTTTAAACATTCAATTAAATCATTTTCGTAATTACCGCTGCGTTAGAGCCACGTACCGGACGATAGCTTGATTTTAATTTTCGTGAACAAAGTACAGTGTACAACTCGCATATAATGGCTATCAATCACGAGAACGAGGTTTGCGGAACGAGCCGTAGGCGAGTGGAGCAAATCGTTATATGCTCGTACAATATACTATTATTGTTTATTATTAAATCATGAATACCTCTGTAAATTACAATTTGAATAATTAAAATCAATTTAACCATTAAAAAATTGCTGCGGCAATGTTTATTATGCAGGATTTTTACAGCACTTTTATTTCAAAAGATTAAAGGATTATATGTTTGGCGGTCATTTAATGCTTACATTATCAAAATCATCCCTTAGAATTGCTATTTAGAAGCTTTTAAACATTTTTCGTTCGGATTACCGCGCCTCATTGCCATCTATTGGACGGTGGCTGAACTGCTAAGTGATGTTTTTGAACAGCGCCAAAATGCTCGAACTTTATACTTATTGTCAAAGTGTTAATATTTAGCAATGGGCTGTGCATGAAACGGTAGACGATTTAATTCTAAATCGAATGGTGTATAAAATAGCTAAGGAAATTTAGCGGTTTTTCTGTAATTTGCGAATGAAAATTAAGGACGACACACTTACCGACATTTACAGCTCACTGTAACATACAAATTCAATAAAGAAGAATTTGCTATATTTTTCAATCAAATACGGGTTAAAATACTTATTCCTGTTTAATCATTTAACTATTTATATCGTTAATGCATTACAATAACAGAAATATACGAGAAATCATAATCTAAGTAGATGGCTCTACCTGTTATCGTGGGGAAAAACTACTTAATAATTTGTGGATGTAATAATTGTTGTAATAACAAAAGAATATTTAAAAACTTAAAAAGAATGTTGTCTTATGATTAAATAAATTCACTTGTGGATATTTACGTAATTAAATTGCAGAAACAATATTTTATAATATACACGCCTAATCCGAAGCAACCCCATATACGCATAACTCGAATTAATTTATTATTAAAAACTTCTAATTTTATACGTAACAGGGACAAAACCATAAGTGTAATCCTGAGTAAAGCTTCAAAAATAGTGGGAATATTTAAGTATTTAAATTGCGGAAATAATGGTATTATATAAACGCCTACTTGTAGGCAACCCAATATACAATAACCAATATTATTTTTTATTAAAAACTTCTAATTTTAAATATAACAGGGACACAAGCATGTATGTAATCCTTAGCCACGCTTTAACAATATTACACTTATGGTTTTGTTCCTGTTACGATTAAAATTTGAAGTTTTAAATAATAAATCATTATTAGTTATACGTGTATTGGGTTGCCTGTAAGCAGGCGTTTATATAATATAATTATTTCTGCAATTTAAATACTTTAATATTCACATTATTTTTTAAGCTTTACGGAGGATTACACTTATGGTTTTGTCCCCGTCACGTTTAAAATTGGAAGTTTTTAGTAATAAATCAATATTATGTATGCGTGTATTGCATTGTCTGTAAGTAGGTGTTTATGTAATATAATTATTTCTGCAAATTAAATACTTAAATATTCGCACTATTTTGAAGCTTTATTGAGGATTACACTTATGGTTTTGTCACTGTCACCTTTAAAATTGGAAGTTTTGTATAGTAGTTATGCGTTTATTGGGTTGCCTGTCATTAGGCGGATATATTATAATGTATTGTTTCTGCAATTTAAATACTAAAATATCTACAAGTAAATTTATTTCATTATAAGATAACAGTCTTCTTAAATTTTTAAATATTCTTTTATTATTAAAACAATTATTAAATCCACAAATGAAAACGTAGTTCATCCCCACGATAACAGAGGGTACCCTCTATGAAGATTAGGATTCCTGATATATTTCTCTTATTGTAATGCATTAATAATATAAAAAGTTAATTGAATAATCAGTAATAAGTATTGGGACCCGTATTTCATTGAAGAATATAGCAAATTGTTGTGCATTTAGGTTTTAAGTTACAGTGAACTGTAAATGTCGGTAAGTGTGTCGTGCTTAATTTTCATTCGCAAATTACAAGAAAACGGCTAAATAGCCTTAGCTATTTTATACACCATTCGATTCGGAATTAAATCGTCTATCGTTTCGTGTACAGCGCATTGCTGAATATTAACACTTTGATTATAAGGATAAAGTTCGAGCATTTTGGCGCTGTTCAAAAACATCACTTAGTAGTTCGGCTATCGTCGAATAGATGGCGACAAGACGTGGGAATGCGAACTTAAAATGTTTAAAAGCTTTTAAATAGTAATTCTGAGGGATGATTTTGATAATTTGAACGTTAAATCACCGCCAAACTTGCAATCCTTTAATCTTTTCAAATAAACGTACGCGTTTATATTGCCAGTCCTTTGACTCGCGCCCAAAAACCGACAACAGGGCGCAGTGGGCATGACGAGGAGCGTGATCACAGTATAGGATTAGTTCAAGTCCCCCCCCTAGACCGACTGGTAGTTTAACCCCCAGTAGTTTAATTATTTTTGTTCACGAAAATGTTATAATGTGCGCATTATTTAATTGTATGGGCAACATGAATGGGGTGCATTTAACACTCAATTTCATTAAACACGCACACGCATTTGCGTGTTTAGTATGGTCATTAAATACACTAATTCGCGCTTTGATTCACAGAACGCGATGTATGATAATATTTTGTTTACCCTATTTAATATTGAATTGAATTTAACTTTGATTTTAAATTTTTTTCAATTGCAATTGTAATTACAACTTCAATTTTGATTCTAATTGTAATTTTAAATTAAATTTTGATCTTGATTTTAATTTTCGTTCCGCAAACCTCGTTCTCGTGATTAATAGCCATCATTATATGCTCGTTGTACAATATAATATTAAAAGCATTGCTCAATTATTATTAAATAATTTGTTTTTAGCGGAATGTTACATAGAGGTTACAATAAGATTACACACTTTTACCAATGCTGGCTAATTTGTTCTTTAATTGTAAGATATTTGCTACAATATTAAATAATTTATCAGATATTTTACAATATATTATATTCACGTCACGGAAAATAGTTAATGTCAAAAACAATACATTCCCGAGATTCCATCGGTGAATCTTAAAATGTTGAGGCCTTCTTTAATATCCGCGGTGGGGCCCAAACTTTGACGCTACCCTAATGATTGAAAATATGTGGCCATCATCAGAGTTTCTTCGATTTTTCCCTTTCATATTTATCAATTTCACATACCTCATTGAACTGTTTCACAAGTCATTATTATGGTGAAATTGAAATTTTTTTCAAGTTTATGAAAAAGATTTAATAAATTTAATTTTTTGTTATCTTCAACATTCATTTTTGATGTTTGAAATTTTATTTTTCAGATACAACGCCCACAGAAACTTCAAAAATGGTCAGAATTGTCTCGAGAGGACGCCATTGAAATTTCAGATTCAAAAATTTGTATGATCAAGTTGAGAGTTCGCCAAATACGAGCAAATGAATTGCTTTTACAAACGGTCAGAGACTTTCACTATAATTTTATTTGCCGTAACAATTGGAGTTGTAGCAAATAGAATTATCCACCATATTTAATTAATTTGCTTTAAAGAAAGATGCACAAAAAGTTTTGTCAATAACACAAACGTTATTTTTTACCCAATGTATGTAAACAAAACAAACAATTCTAGGTAATTACGTCTAAAGTAGGGAAGAAAATAAAAAATGCGCAAATCTATTGTTTTAATGCAAAAATGTGTTACAATCATATGGATACAATAGCAGATTTATCCACAAATAAATAATCTCTTAATTAGAGCACCAAAAAAAAAATAAAGATTGTTAAAAGCTAGTAAAACTTAAAAGAGATGAGCTTCACGAAACGTTTTTTTTTTTTATTATTAAAACTTCCTTTTCATATTTCCTTCTCTGCATTTCGATAACACTGATTATTCAATAAATTATGATAACTTGCTCTAACTAATTACAAACGAGGACAATAAAAATAAAGAAATAAATAAAAAATAGTTAACATAAATTAAAACTGAATTCATACTGATACAGGGGGAGCTTGTTTTTCTTTTTTATTATATGCATTTATCTCGTTTTCGTTCGCCTATATGAACCAATCTGTAATAAGTACCTATTAGTGTAAACAATATGAACGTTGAAATTAAGCCACTTTTTTTTAAATGTGCGCCAGGTAAACAACAACATCGAATGTATTAAAGATTAGAAAAGTAGTTACAAATGTGGGTATTCATATCTTCTTTAGATTCAAGTATTCACGCGAAAACAACGATTTCAAATTAAGTTTTAATGGTGAAAGTAAAGGGAAAAAAATAGGAGTAACCCGGAATACAGTCTTTTATATTAACCAACAAGCTTGAGGCACGGTTCACAGAACCAAACAGTCTCTGTTTCAGCCGGGAATTGGGTAGCAGTCCACCCACAATAATTACGAATTACGTCACTGGGCTGGGCGAGCGCGCGGCGGTCCATCAGGTATTGTGTCGTGTATTTATTCACGTGGTAAAAAAAAAAAACGATAACAAAACTATTTAACAATCACCCAGTTCGTAAACAAAATTCAATCCAATAAATAATGATAAAAAAAAAGAAACAGTAACATAGTTGGCACCGTTTTTTTTTCTTTCTTCTAAGCCACAACACAATGTCTGATAGACCTGGAAATACGCGACCCAAACAAAAATTAAAATTAGGAGAAAAACTATAACTCGGGGTAGTAGAGGCAGTTCATTCTTCTTGCTTATATATCGAGCGCACACCAAACTCAAGATCTAGGCAGAAGTTCCATTGACAAGTTCCTCACTCGGTTTCGGGTCGTTACGGCGAGACGGTGGTGGCCTGTTGGAGCGCGGCTTTGACTGGTGCGTCTTGTGAGCTTCTCCATTATTCGTCATGTGATGGTCACCGTTTCCACCCTGATGATTGTGAACTAAAATTGAAGAATAAAAAATGCGCATTGTTTTAGCTGGGAGCGAAGTCGGGAAGACACTGGATTAGTCAAAATTCCCACACCTCGGTGTATTAAGACGTGAAAGTGCAAACGGAGCATGTATTTTTTTAACCAATCAGCCTTACTTTGTGTCCAAGTTGAATCTGCAGGGTTTAAGCCAGCTATAGAAAATTTGCAGATAGAATACATAGAACTCTACTTACCTATGTTTGGTTAGTAGTGTCAGGCATGCAAAAAGCTGTGACTTTGGAACACATTCTTTAAATGCAAAGTATACTATGTACAAACGTGTTATTAAAATTAATTTCACCTGTTTACTTTAATTCTCTTTAACCCCTCTACCAAGCGGGTCCAATGGACCTCGCATGATATTTTGGACTTTGTTTGTTATTTGGTGTTATTTTTTTGCAATAATTGAAGTTTTCCATCATGAACCACCATCTGAGACAATTGGACCCACAGCGTTATTGAAGACAAAAGGATTTATATACAAAAGGATTTGTATACAAATTTAGGAATACTCCAGTAGATTCAACAAATTAGGAACTTCACCGGCTACAAATTCATGAATTTGAATTTAGGAATTATGGATAACGCTATGTTGGGAAAAACAACATCAAATCGATAAAGTGTTCAGTATAATTGGAGCTACTGTTAAAATTGCTACTGTACGTACCTCCAAACCAGCGGTTCTCAAACCGTTTCGGCTATGGAACCCTTTTAAAGCATGAAATATTTTACGGAGCCCCAAAATAAATAACAAAAACAAGTTTTACCTACATTCTTTAATGAAAATCAAACAAAAATAGATACTTTACATAACACTGCATTGGTTTTGCTGCAAAAATTGATTAAATTGTTTCGTAATTTTGTAGGTTATATTATTTCGGCAGAGCCCTCTCAGAGGTCTTGCGAAGCTCCAGGGCTCTGTGGAGCACACTATGTTTGCTCCAAACAGTGAAAATACTATGTATATAGTATTATATTTTTTGAATCAGATAGATATATTTTACGTATTTTGATTAAGTTTTGTTAGTTGATAAGTTATTTGTGTCTAAAATTAAAAAAAAATGGATATGCGAAGACTCTTGAAGCCTGAAGAATTCGGGGCAATCATAAATGAGATGAGTCATGTTGAATACAACAGATGTGATGGTGGATACATTCTGTTTTATGGCGATGGAGAAATTGACATCATTCAAGACGAAGAAAATTCAGATATAAAAATCCAGTGAATTCCGACAATGATGAAATGAACAGTATTGGAAAAACCATTAGCGAACAAAATTTTACTTTTGTATCCAAAAATAAACATTTATGGCACAAAAATCGAAAGAAATTACTTTAAGAGCAAAAAATCAGGTCCTACATCAGCCATCAGAGAAATATATGCCTTCTGGAAACGATTATCAAATGAACAAATGTAGAAGGAAATAATGATTTTGGAAAAGTGGTAGGCACTAGAGATGGGCAAAATTACTTTTTTGTGAGTTGACTCATTGCAAAGAGTGGACTTGAAAGACACGACTCTTTACATGACTCATGAGTGATGAGCAAAAAAATCGAAAATTTTGCCATGTACCCGGAAAACAGTGGAGCAAAAAAAAGCTAAAATTTCATGATTCACAATGAGTCAGAAAATTTAGACAACTATTTGAATCGACTCGCTCATGAGCTACCCGTCTCCAGTAGCCACTGAATTTATAATATTTATTGGAGTACCAATACTAATTGGAGTTTATAAATCAAAAAACCAAAACATATCCCAATTGCAGAGTAAAAAGGATGGACGAAAAATTTTAAAAGATATTAAAAGCCGCACTGGATTTCAAAATGTACTTCGAGTGATTAGATTTGAAAATGCAGCTGAAAGAAGGACAAAAAGATCTAATAACAAACTACAAACAATTCTTGAGTGTTTTGAAATGTGCAAGAAGGGTATATTCAGGGCCGCGTCAAGCGGTGGTGTTAGAGGTGCCCAGTATCCGGGCGGCAGGCCCAACAGCCCTGTTACCTTGGCCCCCACCAAATCTTATTGGTTTTTACAATTTTCAAACTATTTATTTTAAATTGGCGCTCGTAAAAAAAAATGAATCCACCTAAAATACTTTTTTTTCGTAACACGTACGTTCGTGAAAAAGGAGGTGAACATATCTCTTTGTTTATATCGAAATTCTTTCTTTCTAAATAATTTTGAGACGCGCCAATTAATGGTGTTCGTTTTCTCTGCCCCCTCTTCACATTGAAAGGGGGCGGCAATTTTTGCCTCGCACCCCGGCGGCAACATACCTTGGCGCAGCCCTGGGTATATTCTAGGCTGGAGTATAACCATAGATGAACAATTAGTAACTTTTAAGGAAAGATATGTATTTCTGCAATATATACTGTCAAAATCAGGCAGATATGGTATCAAGTTTTGAGCAAATTGTGACAGACTCACATCTAGTGCTTGAAACAAAGAATTACGCAAAAAAAAAACTGAAGAGAAAAAAATCAAGGCGAAGGAGATTAGTAAAGGATATCGAAAAATTTGGATGTAATATGACCTGTGACCAGTGGCGGCTGGTGATTATGGAACTACGTGGGGCAAGGGACCCGATACAACTTTGTTTTTCAATATTTATATATTGATTTATAGTTATTATTTCTGTTATAAAATGATTTATGCATGGTTAAAATGTATTATTTATTGACTTCATAAAAATATATTCTTCAAATTGAATTATTTAAGAAGACTGCAATAATTCACCAAAGACCAAAAAATAACAAGATCGCGCGATTTTTTCGTACTAAAATTAAGTGACAGGGATTATGAGACATGCCCCGAAAGAGGCGTGTCACAGGAAAACAGTCTACTCGTATAAAACTGGGCCAATTGTGGTGGGCCCCACAGCGCATTATACAATATTACTAAAATTTACTGCATTTTTCAATAAAACAATAAATGTGTTAGCAATCGATAAACAAATAATAACTACAAGAAATATATTTCTTAAAACTACATTTCAGTGATGGTTTGCACGTTTTTTTCTGGTACGGCCGAGGTAGCAGAGGTGGTAATACAGATAGATAGGTTCGGTTGCAGAGACAGCTGGCTGCGTGACCCCACCTATCTGTATTACCACCTCTGCTACCTCTACTGTACCAGAAAAAGCCCGCGAATTATCACTGCTAGTCAAAGATACATGGAGCCCACCCCCATCTATACGAGCTGCCCCTGCCTGTGACCATTTTTTGACTTCATTTTCTCTTGCAAATTATTTATAATCAAAAAAACCGACGATTATAGGTACGATCTGAAAAAATAAGCCACACTTGCCCAGCTATTTTATGAATCCCTAAAACCACAATTTTGGTTTTCGAAACGATAAAATGATACTTTCATACTACCCAAAAAGGCAAAAAATTGTGACGTTACATTATGAGAAGAAAATCGATAGCAGACCCAAAAAGAAACCTATAGCAATCCTCGGCCACAACAAAACTAAAGCAACCTCTCTGGAGGTTGCAGGTTCGATCCCTGTCAGGCTTTTGGTCGTTATTATATTTCATACATTATTCGTATGCAAATAATAATTTATTTAATTAAATTTAAAAACTTTGTAAATGGTGGGAGTCAATTAATACACAATTTTGTTCTATAACTGTAAGACCAGGTAAGTTTTGACTAATTGGTCAATACTTATGCAAGTTGTAATTACTAACCTATTAGGTACTCTTACAATACACATCACTGCCAGTTTTTTTTTTTACTTTCTTCTTACAAAGTACAAGAAAGTATTGTATTCATGATTTATTCCAAATTCGAAAATGAAAATATACATTTGAAGGCCTTCGAGAAGATTCCGATCATTTTTGAAAAATGTCTGATAGCACTTTATCTCAAAAACTAAAAGATTTACAAATGAAACTTTAAACTTCATTTGACAATCTGAAGAAATAAGAAGCTTTTGGCAAAATTTTGAAAATCACCTGTGCATGTTTACCATAACCATGTTTTGTTTTTTTTCCATAATTTTTTAAACATGAAATATATTACAAAAAGGTGGACAATAACGAAGCACTGCACATCTTTTCTTGATAAATGTATTTCATACTCTTTTTGAGAAAAATAGAAAAATTGGGACTTTTTTGTTGGGCTATTATAAATGATATTAGCCACATTTATACCAACAAAAATTATAGTATGTCAAAACTGAAAAAATTGATAATTATGCACCCTCACTAGTACATTTTCTTTATCAGAAGAACAAGAGAAATCATCAATTGTTGTTTGAAAATTCTAGCATGAGAAGAAAAAAGATGAGTGCCCAAAATTTCTGAAAATATATATATTTTTTTTTTACTTAGAATGGTCGTAACTGCCAAAAGAAAATTCCCATTAAAAACGGAGAGGGGATCCATGTTTTCTTGCACTGAGATCAGTTAAATTCGGTCAACATTTTGACCAAAAACATGAAAAACATAAGGGTAACTCCAAACAAAAATATTTTTGGACATAGCTACTGAACGAATACAAGTTTATTTACTAAGCAGTAATTATTATAAGTGATTGATTACTACCGTTGGTCTTTTTCTACCAAATCTATATACTTTATCAAATTTTGCATTATAATAAAAATATTGCAAATTTTAAAAGTATCAAAAGTTAAGCGTAAATATGAAAAGTAATCAAGTGAAATTGATTTTATTTACTTTGAACATAATATAACAAAAATGGTTAACAATTCACAAAATATATACCTGGTGAACTGCTAGTAGTAGTAGTAGTTTGCCCTGAAGGGGTCGAGCTGCGTTGCCTCATTTTACGCCGTCTCCTGCGCTGCGGGCCACCACTTCCCGACCAAGACACCGCCTCCACACTCGACACTGACTCTAAACAACCCCTTACTGTATAATCATGCCGACGAGCAAAAAAAAAAAAAAATTGTACGAAGTACCCACCTTGACCTTGACACAGCTCCCCAATTCGACAACTGAAAAAGTCTAACGAACTAAGTACTGGCGCCCTTACCTCTGTCAACGCTAGACACATCTTGACTGTCTAAAACAGTTTCTTCATCATCTGTAGTACGGCGCCTGTCATCGCGTCTGTTGTCACCGCGGCGGCCCTTTGCCCTCTGCTGGCCTGTGTACTGCCGAGGAGGTAAGTCTGTCACGCGCTCATCAACAGTGTCTGGGGTTTGATGCCTTGACCCTACACAACCAGGAACTTTAATAATCATCACTTAACACATGGTGTAGTGTGCAAATATTTTATGAATGGATTTTTTCTCAAGTTCCCTGGAGGACACATCAGAAACTATGATACTCTGTAACAACATTACTGGGAATTTGCAGTCTCCCAGCAACAACGTATTTGCAAACAATACTTGACCGCATGGCGCACCCTCATGTAAATTTCCAGCCACCCTGAAGAAATGTGGTGTAAACCAGTGATGGCTCGCAGGTTTTTTTTTGCGGTACAGCCGAGTTGGTAATACAGATAGGTGTGGTCACGCAGCCAGCCATCTCTGCAACCAACTCTACCAATCTGCTACCTCAGCCGTACCAAAAAAAAACCCGCGAATCGTCGCTGGTGTAAATGTGCAAAATCATTAACCTGTAAATTCTTTTAACTTTTTTAACTGCACCTTTTTGAAGTTAAAAAATTAATTATTGCACACCAATTCACCAGTTGTCTTTCAAATTCAGCGCATTATTTCTTCTATACTAAAGTGCATGTTAATTGATTACGGGGAAAAGGGTTTTTAAAGCTCTCAAAAAGTGTTACTTGCGACTCTTTGACACCCTTTAAGCACCCAGAAGCGTTAAGGATTAATCAACTTAATACAAAGACATGTACACACCGAATTCCCCGGACGGAACGCGAGAGAACGGTAACTGAAAGGGTACCAACGAGTCAGCAAACTCCACCTCCAAAGAAAATGAAAACAACACAGAACTGTTTTTCTATATTAATTTATATTTCTAAAAAAAGTCTTTCACAATAAGATACGACAAGAGTAATAAGCCAGTCTTATTCTTCGGCAGTTGCTAATTGCCTAAGATGTGTTAGCAAACTCACAACAGCCCTCGAAAAGTTCACTTTGATCCAAAATGACAAGGCAATAACCAGATGGTTAATTATATAATTAATATATATCATAACGTGTGGCCTGGCTAAGAGTTTGACTCGTGTACCCTTTCAGCAAAGGTTCCATTTACGTCAAGACAAATTTAGTAACCTCATGTGGGTTTACTAACTTAACATGATACAACTCTTACTGCGTCGTTAATTTTAGCTCAGCAAGTAAGAATTGGACCATAAATACTAAACAAAGGTATAGACAATATTTATGTTGAGAGATGCAGATGGTGCAAAGTAATGTAAACTTGGTAATTTCTTAGAACGCTCAAAAAACCTGAATTTTAAACACCTTACTGCATCCCTCATTTACAATATACATATCCATTAAATTATTCACATTTTTTTTTCTTTTATCATCGCATGGAACAGTATTTAGTCCATACTAAAACTATCAATAAGTATTATTTTATAAACAAACAAAAAAAATCTAAGGATTAATTATAAAGTGTACCAGAGGAAAGAATATAAATGCAATACTATTTTGTTTATGCAAGACATTGTTCGTGGAAATTATCTTTTATAATCGAAACTAAAAATTGTACTGCTAATAACGTGGGAGAGAACAATGTTTTGGATAAAGCGATGCACACAAGACCAATTATGTACACAAAAATGGTAAATAAATAAATCTAGCTGCTGCTGTACTAAAGAGAAACGCAAAATTAGAAACGATAAGAAGGGTTAGTGATGGCTTTTGCTGTGAATAGGGAAGGAAGCGGGTATAAATTAAAAAAAGAAATCTCAATCAAGCACGTTAAATTTCTCAAATCTGTTTATATACAGGGTGTCCCGTTTAATGCACTCACCACTGAAACCTCGTAAATAGTAGATAGAGTTTATTAAATCTTATTAAATTTACATTCATAAGGATCTTGTTTAAAAGTCATAGAATTTATATTTTGAAGTTTACTCTATTGCCCGTTTAAATAATAGATGGCGCCAAAATTGTTATTGGTGTTTTTTTACAGATTTTAACAAACTTCTTTTTTCTCTTGTATTTTAGAAAAAGATGGAAATGAATTTTTAGTATACATATTTTGAATTATACTCTGTTGCCCGTTTAAATACATTCTAACATCAAAGATGCTGCCAAATCTGCGATTGAAATTGCTACAATTCTTTTTCACTGATTTTAACAAACTTGCTTTTTGTCTTGTATTTTAGGAAATGATATAAATGGATTTTTGAGGACCATAAGAGTTCTACATACAATACCTCCATTTCATCACTTGAAATCCCTCTGAGCTGAATTTTTAGAGTACCATTAAGCAAAAAGAGTAGTGATTCGCACAATGTACAAGAGAAGAGTAATTTCGCTTGATTGATATTTTGATTCAACCATCAGAAGCGATGTGCAGTGCTAAATTTAGTAGAACACTTGACAGTGCACGAGATTCCATCGTAATATTCAAATCGGATTTCAAGCCAGAAGTAAAAAAAAAAACCTAGTTGTGTAATGCTGAGCCCTCGACACCCTCAGGGTACAAGAGAACCGGATTATGTGTGTATGTAAAGCTGAGCACTTTCCCATAAAAAAAGTCAAGTGACCCGTATCAAATCTTATTACTTTAGAAATACAGAAATATTACTGAAAGGTAAATATGGTTCACAGTTCTTAATGCCAAGAAAGAGACTCACATGCAAGTTTACGTTATGGCCATAAAAAAAAAACTTCAACACACTTTAAAGAGTCTGGGACGCTAAGGAAAGTTTGACAAAGTTGACTGGTGAGTTTGTTGTTATTATCTCGTTAACGAACTAATGGTGTTTCGGCCTTCACTACTAGCAATGGATAGTTGGATTGATGGTAGAAAAGGCATGAGATCAGACAACTGTCGATAAGCGGAGAGAAAAAATGTGTCTGATGGGCGAGAAGGGGCAGCAGAAGAATACCTAAGCGAATTTGGTGATTTGATCCTCAGAAAACTACTCGCCACAGCAAATTTACAATGCAGACGAAACTGGGTCGAACCTTCCCACTTAAAGTCTTGCTTCTCAAGAGGAATCTTCTGTGCCGGGTTTTAACACGTTCGCTGCCACCGCAATTGGGATTGCATTTACACAAATATAAAGTCGGACGCACTAGCGCGTCGGTGGCAGTGAACATGTTAAAATATACAAAGAGCGTCTTACGGCTTTAGCTTGCAGTAACGCAGTGGGATCAAACAAGCTTTCATTGATGGTGATTGGTAAATCTGCCAAACCACGAATATGAATTTTCTCCGGGTATTACAGGAGTCAAAACAAGGCATGGATGACTCTTTTAAGGAGTGGTTTGACAAGCAATTTGTTCCCTCAGTGAAAAAGTTTAATGAAGAAAATGGACTACCACCTCGAGCTCGGCTTCTGATAGACAATGCCCCTTCTCACCCATCAGACACGTGGCTGATATGCGGGGACATAAAAACAAATTTCTGCCTCCCAATGTGACATCGCTGCTGCAGCCTATTTCTACAGAATATAAAACTAAACTACCGAAAAATGCTCTTATTGCAGAAAATGATTCTCTTTCCATCCTTGAGAAGCTGAGAAAATTACAATAAGACGTTATTTACTGGGTTGCAGAATTGTAGCAAAATACAAGTGTGAACTTACCGCGGAGATCTTGGAAGAAGCTTTACCTAGCCTCGAGTTCGAGAAAATACCTACGCCTACACCTGTCACACAAGACAATAACACAATATCTTATTGAAGAAAATGATTCCCTTTCTATCTTTGAGAAGCTAAAGAAAATTACAATAAAAGACATTATTTACTGGGAATTGTGGCAAAATACTAGTGTGAACTTACTGCGGAGACATTTGAAAAAGCTTTGGCCTAGCTTCGAGTTTGAGAAAACACCTAACCCTACACCTGTCACACAAGACGATAACACTGTGCTCCTTCATCTTGTTCAGCAAGTACCAGGTTGTGAGAAGGTTGTCCAGGGGAGTGGGCAAGAGTTCATGTCAATGAAGAATGCAGCGAACATGAACTAGTGAATCTGCTCCAAAGTCAAATGACGGCAATGTAGCTAGTGACAGTGAGGAAGAAGAAACAGTCAATGTGACTTATACGGATGCTGCCTCTACTCTTGACATCGCATTGCGCTTTGTAGAACAACACTCAGCAGCCAAGCCAAATGGCGTCATGTTTATGCGATGCTGGTGTGCAATTGCCTCCACGGAAAGGTTTTTGTCACTTCGACAATTGAAGACTACTGATTTCAAGTGAAAGATTAGGTGATATTTTGTGTGCCATTGCCTCCGCGGGAAGGTTTTCTTCACTTTGACAATTGAAGACAACTGATTTCAAGTGAAAGATTAAGGGATATTTTGTGTGTTGCTATTGTTAGTATTTCATTGTTTTTGCAAAGTGATTAACCTAATAAATTTCAATAACCAACTTTTACCGTTTTTCAATCCTGGATGAGATTGTAGAGTATATAATTGTTTTATGACTGAATAACTAAGTTTCTCTTTTCTGCGTATGTTAAATTTGTCAAAAAAAACTCGTTCGGATTTCCCGGGATTTAAAGGCAATTATGTTAATTCTACATTTGAAGTTAGAAAATTTGCTTGACAATCTCAACAATGACAAGCAACAGCCAATTCATATATTCAATACTTTTTTTAATCAATTGAAAATTTAAGTTTTTGTTTTTTACCTAACAAATTTATTGAATCTTAGTAAAACAAAATAATTTAATGTATACAATATTCAATTAATTAACACCAAGTGATGGATTCAGTTTCATAGATTAGTTTAAAATTTTTTTAAATATTTTTTTAAAACAAATTCTCTATCCGTTACCATTTTACAAGACTCCAATGGTGAGCATTTTAAGTGGGATATCCTGTACAAACACCATAATCGAGTATTTTCAATTCACCGAAATGAATGAAATGTTGTAATTCGTTCATTGCTAATTATTCCGTAGAAAAGTCGTCAGCCGGGTCAGTCTATAGTCACCTGTGATTCCGCAAGCTTTATGCACCACTCAGTCTATTTAACACTCGTTAATCCATTACAAATAAAAGCACGAACCGATCAATGTGTATCTTATTGTGAAACATATGTAAACCAAATTTGTTTTTTTTTTTATTTATCGAGTGTCCCGTTTACGCGCCCTGTGACTGATGGTGCATAAAGCCAAACGGACTTGCACAGAATTTTACAATGCAGCAAAATGGAAGAGGGCCTTGGAAAAGCCGATGACAAGAAATAATGCGGATCACTTGTGCTCCCTGTCCCCACCCGCCGCCGTGTCTATCGCCGTCCTGCCCCTGTTCGGTCGGTCGCGGCCCCCTCTTGGCGGCCTGCCATTCGTGGTCGGGCCGCGGCCCCTCCCGTTGCCCATCGGCCTGCGTTTGTCAACGTTATTAACATAATCTGAGATAGTACTACCAGTGTTGTAACGGTCGTGTCGTCCAGGCCCTCCTCGCCCGCGGCCTCCGCGTCCCCTCATGGAACCGCGCCCTCTGCTTCCTCCGTCCACGTCCGAATTGTAGCCCCTGTCGCTTCTTCGGGACATGGAAAGGCTCTGCATCGATCCCATCGCCGAACCCTGGATACTTCTCAATTGCTGATCGATCTCCAGTTTCTCTTGCCTGAGCTGCTCAACTTCCTGAATAACACAAATAATTTCCTTTAAAAATATTTATTCACTTTAATTTTTGAAGCTGTTCTGTCGATGTTTTTGGCTCCATGGAATGCAGAATGTGTACAGTAAATATTTTCAATTTACAAAAAACCCTTGCATGACAAAATAAATTAATGGAATTAAAACAACTCCAACACCAACATCAAACTGAATATAACAGATGTGGCAAGATTTACCAAGAGATACATCTGGCAAATCCTAAATTAACATGTACACAAAAACAAAGCCTCAATGTCATTAAAACTTTAGACATGGGATACTAAAACTACCATGGATTAAGAAGATGGAATAAATAAGACCACTTTCAATGGAAAAAAAATGGTTATGTAGAAATCTTTTGCAATAGCCAAAATGCTACAAAATTTCCAGAAATTGTAAAAATGGAAACGATGTTTTTGTTCTAAATTACTAATTTATAGTCAAAACAGTAGTTCACTTTTATTAATTAAGTGATACTAACAAAGTAATCGTTTTTATTTGAATTATTTAAATGTATCATGAAGTGAAAGCCTCCACAATTACTTATTCAAAACAGTAGTCACTGATTATAAAAAAATGAATGCTTAAAGGTTCTCTTATTTAATGTAGACGGAAAATACTAATTTAAATACAAGTAGTATAAATATAAAGATGTTGGGCATTTTAAACATTAACTACGAATTTAGTAGTAATAAAATAAACAATATTACCATGTAATAAATGGGACCAAATTCAAGGAATTCAAGCACTACATGAGATAAAATCAATAAATTGGTTACTAATGGATCTATTTGCTTATTCTTCGCATTTTTAATGATGTACTTTTCATTGGTTAATAAAAAAGCATTTTAATTACTTAAGAAACTGTTAGGAAACAAAAATTTTATTGATCCAGCAATATAGAGACAAGGGTTTTTAATGTAGCGTCAACACTCTAGCATTATCCACCTGTAATGCGACGAACACACAAAAATGTTACAAGAAGTAATACCTTTAAGTGAGCTAAATGATATTCGAGGAGAACTTTTGCATTCGCTATACTCTCAACTGTACCGACAAACACAAAGGGCACTTGACCTTCCTCCCTGGGAATGGTGGGCTGGGGCTCGTTGTCGCCTTCGATCTTAACTCGCACCTACAATGCACCTCAATTAAATACATACTTACTATAAGCTACCACCTACAATTCTTACCACGCCACTTTTGTCCACAATCTCTTGGATAATGCGACCGTTTTTACCAATAACTTTACCAACGAGGGCGCGTGGGACTTGTAGCGATTCTTCACTGTACTCCAGCATGGCCCTGGCCTTCTTTACAGCCTCGTCGCTGTCGCCGTAGATCTTAAACGTGCACGAATTTTCTTCCAGCTCGATATTCGTGATGCCCTCCACTTTCCTCGCTTGTTGGATATTCACACCGTGAGCACCGATGGCCAATCCCATTAAATCTTCTCTTACGTTGAATTCATCTGAGTACCTATGGACAAATTGGCTCGCGTTACTAAATACTTTAATGCTTAGAAAGGACAACACAAATTACATTAGTGGAGTTACATATAATCCATAAATACATAAATCTAGTGATGCGAGTTTGTAGCACTGAAGAATATAAACAGATTCAATAACAAATGTTGGAATGTGTAAAATAGCAGAAACCATGGTTAAAATATCCACTGATGGTAACATTGTAGGGAAATTCTTCAAATTGTATAAATATGGAAAACATTACTTACAAAAACTAATATAATGGTCAGGCATCTCAGATAGATGACATCTGGTGTTATACTATAATTAAGGGTACCAGCTTCTTGAAAAGAAATACACCCCTATTCAATGATGCTAAATAACTAGAGAAGGCTTGACTATTTTATCACCTAAAATAATTACTGGATGGAATAATAAAGTAATACAAATATATTTTAAAACTGTCGATAATTTTAAATATTTCTACTGTTATTTTATTTAGGAGAAAAGTTGCTATTTGATCACTTTTACTGCCATGACACCGAAATTTGAATGTAATTTAAGTGCGGTTTCAGGAAAAAATAAAATATTAATAAAAAAATTTATTCAATTAAGTTATTTCAAAATACAATAATAACCTAATATATTATTAATATACAATAATAACCCAATATATTATTAATATACAATAATAACCCAATATATTATTAATAAACAATAATAAAGTGTAAGTAAATGGAAAACTGGTTTATTATCCGAGGACTTATGTACAACTAAAATACTTGTTGATTGCAATGTAGGAACATAATTTTTTCAACATTAATCCCCTTCAACCCTTTGCGCCTCTCTGAAATTAACTGTCCCGCTTTCGAAAAGATCCTTTCGGATGGAACCGATGTCGCTGCAATACTTAAATATTTTTTTGCCAGTTTACATAGTCTAGGGTACAATGCCTGCCTAGACTTCCACCAATCGAGAGGATCTTTTTTTCGGTGTAACGGTCCCTCAGACAAGTATGCTCCAAGTTCTACGAGAGCCAATTCAGTAGGGTTTTCCATTTTTTTTAACATACTCGTTTTGTCAAAATCTTTCCAAACTAAATCTTCGTCACCAATCGTATCGCAATCGTTAGTTATAACAATATCATCATTTGAATGAGCCTCATTTCGTTGCTGTTCTTTATTTATTAAATGGATCATTTCGTCCTGAACTTTTTTTTTAACCCATTGTAAAGCATCGTCAGAACTAAATGCGCCCTCTTTAAATCTGGGATCCAAAAACGCAGTTTTTGCAAGGGTTTCATTAAGTGCAACGTTTGCAAATCTGTTTTCAATAGCTTCCAACAATTTATTAATTAGAGTTTTGCTTGACAACATAGTAACACTTTCTTTAAATTTACCTAAAGCTAATTTTAATCCTCTGACAATATTGAGAACTTTTGAAAGTGTTACCGATTTCTGAGAACTCATTTCTCTTGTTACTTGTTCAAATGCTTGTAGTATTTTGCAAGTCTCTTTTAAACTAATCCAATCATTCTCCGACAACAACTCAACAGGATTATGTAATAATCCGATAGTAGCGATCAGAGAGTCTTGTATTTGAATAATTCTTTCGAACATATAATACGTCAAATCCGATCGAGCAACCACGTCATTTTTTAATTTTAATGGGACAGAATTTGGGTTCAGATGACTTTGTGTTTCAATTAATTTTTCCGTAGCCTGTGTGCTTCTATGAAAATATTCAACAATTGATTTTACTTTTTGTCGAATTTCATCAATTTCCTTAAGACTACTTTGAACAACTAAATTAATATTACGCGCAAAACATGGAATATGAGCCCATGCACATAATCTAATAGAGGCCACTACATTGGCAGCATTATCTGTTGTGGCAGCAAAAACTTTATCTTGAATGTTCCATCTATTTATAACACTTCGAAACGCATCTGCTAAATTTGTGGAAGTATCACTAGGAATGTATTTAAAACAGTCTAGCAGAAAAGAATGTAAAATGAAATCTGAAGTAATAAAATGGGCGGTGACTCCAATGTAACTTTCATTAGGAATAGATGTCCACGCGTCTGTAGTCAAACTTACAAATTCTGTTGTGCTCAACAAAGTTTTTAATTGTTCCGCAACTTTATTGTATTTTTGAAGCAAAAGGGAATTAGTAAAAGTGAACCTACTAGGTATTTTATATGATGGTTCAAGTTCTTTAAGTAATTCTTTAAAGCCTGCATCTTCTATAATTGAGAAAGGCTGAAGATCTTTCACAATCATGTTTAAAATTAAATTATTTATTTTTTGTTGGCGCGAAGAAAAACCTGCTAAGCTTGCTTGCTGCTTTCCTGTGGGCCAATTTGAAGTCGATATAGAAACTGTGCCATCTGCATTTGATACATCCGATGATAATAAGGAAAAAGTAGAGGCAGATGTGGATGGAATAGCTGTAATTTAATAAAAATGAGAAATCGAAAAAAAAGTGTTATATTTTATACCTTCAGCTGTGCATAAATTTTGTTTTGCAGCAGGTGAATAAATAGGATCACTAGATGTAGATTCGCTTAACAGAATAGTGGGATGCCTGGATAGAAGGTGTTTTCTTAAATTTAGGGTTCCTTCTCGTCGACTACATGATAACATTAATTTGCATAAGTTGCACCTTGCTTTTCCATACGAAACAACAGTGAAATGAATCCGAATTCGTTCTTGGGATCCGGATTGTGGCTCCGATGAAGATGTAGACATCCTTTAATAAAACATGTTTTAAAAATGGAAATGTAAAAATGTAGAATGTCTATTTTCACTGGGAGCAGTTAAAATTACATCTGAACCGCTCATCCGACGATGATCAAGCGGCAGTGACTGAGAATACAGTTGGCCAACAGTTTTTAATTTCTGGGGTAGGTGCCCCAGGAATTGACTTCTTAGCGCATGCTTGAGATGTCAAATCTGAATGCGAGTAATTCACTAATGCAACATGAACAGTTATTATGGAAACGAGATAATTAGCCCCATTTCGTATCAAATACGTTGTTCTCCTTACAGTTTATGTTAGCTAGCAAGGACTCTCGATATTGGTATTCTGTACCTCTTGAAAACGTCATCTCAGCCGTTATGCGTAGGTTATCGTGATGAAAATAACGAGAACAAAATAGGAGAGAGTTATTTAACGAAAAACATAATACTGATCATTAAAATGGCCTTTCGTAGACTAATACATATTTGTACATAAAATGCACGAAACGAACTATGTGTGCTAAATTAATTTTCCTGGATACAACGAAAAAGGCGACGAATAGGGACCCCTTTTCCTTGCCCAAGTAATTTCCGTTTAACGAAACATCTAGGGAACTATTTATTGGGACGATCGGAGCCTTAAAGAATTTAAATCATGTTGCTAGTATGTATTAATATTTATATTAATTCGCCTGTTCACTTCCTGTGGAAAACCGAAGAAAACGTCAAGAATTTCCAAATCATCATCATAACCGGTTGTGGTGCAAACGGTCTCCAAGCAACATAATTTATTTCAAAAAAGAGAACGAATTTACGACAATCGTTATTTTCACGAGTTGTATTTGTTAAGATTATTTCGTAGGAAATATACATTCATTTTAATATATATATTTTTTTTTTTGCTTTATTATTCCTAATCGTTTTGATTACCATTTCCTTGTACTCAGTTCCATCCATTTTTCGCATATTGAAAGCCCAATCAGTGAGTATATCAGCAAGTTTTTCATTTGATGTATTTTTTAACCGCAAAGTATTTGTGCTTCCACATTGTTTTTTATTTCACTTAAACTAAATTCTCCAAACCGTTTTGAATTAATTTTAAACACTTTTACACGTTTATGTAAATGATGACATTTGACATTTCGTAAGATCAAAGCTACATGCGATGCTTCCACATTTACTGAAACAGCCAATAGCCAAGTGAAATACAAAAACGAAAACACAGGACCCAATAAACCAATAAAGAGCCGAAGCACGAAATCGAAAACATAGAGTTGTCAATTATGAATACACAAATTTGAACCAATTAAATAAGTGTATTTTATGTTGGACGAAATAATCATTAAAATCCCACTTGTTCACACTTTATTCTCTAAAAACACCATACTAAATTAAAGATATATGTAGAAATGAAAATGACATTTGGGGTCTACCAGAATTCAGTTACACCCAATGTACCACATGTAACTGGTTCAAGCCCTAAAATATTTTGCTTTGCGAGCATCCTCTTTTCATTTTCTCGCACTAATGGAAGAGGATGGGTTCTCTGAGAGTTTAATTTACAGTGATGAAGCAACTTTCTACCTTTCAGGAAAAGTGAGTAGACAACGCAAGGATTTGGGGAAACTGCTAATCCCCATGAATCTGTGGAACACCAACACGATTCTGTCTTCTGTGCCATTTCCAACGAAATAATTCATGGGCCCTTTTTCTCCCATGAATGTACTGTGTCAGACATGTTTTCTTTGATATGATGCCAACATCGGCTCCATCCACAGCTTGTTCCACCGCGTTCCCCTGACTTACCCCATGTGATTTCTTCATAGGTTTTGTAAAGGATCATGTTTACATACCACCACCATCTGCGTGCCCACATCATAGCAGCCATTGCTGATATTGACCGCGACATGTTACAGAAAGTTTGGCAGGAATATAATTATTATGTTTATACCGGCTTGATGTGTGTCATCTTACACAAAATGCTCACATAGAACACTTGTGATATAAATTTAATAAAACGAAATATAGCCTAAATATGTGAATATTTAACCTGTTCGTAACTCTGCAAAGCAAAATTAAGTCTTACTAAAACTATAAACAGATAACTTATGGAAACAATTACTTCCTTTGTGGTATGTTTGAAGAAAACTTTGAGAGTTTACGTTTCTTACTATAACATATGTTCATTACACTTTACAGAATAAATTTCTGAAATCGGGTCCATCATTTTGATTTGCACTGTATGTAAATTTTATGCAGTCTGTGAAAATCATAATATCGCACGAAACGGCCCACAGGAGAAATGAGTTTGACACACCTGCCCTTGGGCATTAAGTCGCTGCAGCAATATGTAACATAACAAATACATATTGGGCTGGCAACTAACTGATTGCGGATTTTGTCAATAGATGGTATTAGCACATTCTTTTGTTATGTTAACGTGTCCAAAGAACCTAACGTATATTGTTTTCTTGTTGTTTGGACTTCCGCCTTTAATTTATTAAAAAATTGTATAGTTTAGCTGTTTAGTTTTGTTTTCATCCAAATTTAAAAATGGAAGGACAAGACGTGCATTTTAGACATATTTTATTGTATTATTTCCGAAAAGGCAAGAACGCCTTGAAAGAAAGGCAGTGTCACAATTGGTTTGCTAAATTTCGTTCTGGTGATTTTTCACTAATAAATGCGCAACGATCGGGCTGTCCAGTTGAAGTTGATGAGACCTATATCAAGGCCATTATCGATTCAGACGTCATAGCACGTGAAATTGCAGAGAACCTCAATGTCAATGTCAAACTGAGCAATGCAGTTACAGATACATATTAAATAAGTTTTTCCCGTGCGGAGTTTAACATTTTCCTTTCTCATATTGCTTTCTCGATTTAGCTGGCAACAATTTTTCATTGGCCTTTGTCGCTTTTACTACAATATTTATCTTCTGGAATATCAGCGTAAGCATTCATTTTGACATAAGTCAAACAATTTTTTTTTTATTGGAAACTCATAAATAACTATTTTTTGATATCACAGAAATTTAACAGAATTATATGTAAAAGCCGATAGAAGTTTGTACATACTACAGGCATTATTAGATGTTTATGCATCTTGGGCAACTTACAAGCCCTCGGGAATAAGTTCCTCAGCATCTCCATAATGCCCTTAATACATGAGATCATCAATTATTTAGATAAAAGAAGCCCTTGAGATTTTGCTAAGGTTCAGATATGCTGGTATGCATGGAAGTATTTTTGGTTGTATATACCTGCTAATTTAAGTCACTTTTATCTTTGCCGAAACTCAGCCAATCAGGCAGCAGCACTGTATGTCCATTCTCTTTCGGTACGGGTATATCTGGCAATATCACACCCGACGGACGTAAAAAATGTCTATTTTTCAAACATCGATTTCTAGTGTTGGATTTTGCTCCGAAACTAAAAACATATCTGCAGCGTCAATGATGAGCGTTATTCGGATATAAAAACAAGTAAATTCATCAGAACGCTTATTGATGCTACCCGGCTGTCGCAGAAGTTACGTTAAAACGCTTATTGATGTGACCCGTCCTGAAAGGGTTAAACGAAGGTAAGATTCAATGATGAATATCATGTTTGATGACATTTAGTAGTTGAAGGTATCAAAGATGTTCACATCCACTGGAAATTATATCTGCTCTGAACAAATGCTTTTTTTTGTATATGACTGCTTATGTGAAATAAAGCATTGCATTGATATGAAAAATCAGATACTGACACAGTCATAGCCACCCAAAACTTCTGGTGTACAAAATTTTAGGAAAATCTTTTCAGTTCTTGGTATTGTCGCTTAGCTAACCGTAACCTTAGCCTTAACCCTAACCAAAGCATAAGCACCAATCGTCAAAATCCTGTGTGTGTGTGTGTGTGTGTGTGCGCGCGAGATTCACGCCTGCGCATTTGCGTCTGGTACAATATCTGGGATCTAGCCCAATCATGAACGAAATTTCAAATTCAAAAATGTTCATTCATAAAGTAGTAGATTTTATATCAAAGGAGAGAAGTGCGTGATTTTTCCTAAGATGCAAATTTGTATGTAACGCACCGAGGGAAAAATAGCATTCTCTCCCGAGATATATATACAATTTTTTCACAAACAGAATATTTTAAGAGTAGAACATTCATCTCTAAAACCTAACCTAGAAAAAAAAACTGTCAGCCGTGACAGTTAAAATAAATAATGGAACATCGCAGGGAGAGAAATTATTACTTCTCACCCTAGGGAGAGAAACATTATTTCTCTCATGATTTCGACAGCTGAGAAATTGACTTTCTCTCCTGTTTGTGAAAAAACATCACTTTCCCTTGTTAATATGGAAAAAATAATAATAATATTTTTATTTCAAGGTGTCATTACATGAACAAAATCAAAATAGCGTCTAACCTAGTTACTAAGATTAATAAAACAATAAGTTAAGTGTTTATAAAAAATACAATCTTTCTTTAGAATACAAAAACTAAGATAATTGCCTAACTTCAAATAATAACCATAAATAGTGTAGTACGTATCTGGGGGAGAAATGCATGATTTTTCCTGTGGATACAAATTACAACGCATGGAGGGAAAAATAGCATTCTCTCCAGTGGTAGATATACAATTTTTTTCACAAACGGGTTACTTTAAGAATAAAAACCTAACCTGCAAAAAAGCGTTGACATCCGCGAAACTTAAAACAAATAGTGGAAACTCTTGACCAAAGAAATTTCTGTTATGATTTTGAATGATAAATCAAGTTTCATTCCCGTTTGTGAATTATTTTTTTGACACAGTTCAGCAAACTCACATCACTACATAAGTCTACAAGCAAGATTATAGATAAATCAGTAAAGATCCTGGCTCAGTAATGTGGCGGATAAGGGATTCGTATGTAGGAAGCCAAAAAACGTATCGTACATGCACATGCAATGATCACTCGTGACATGCATGGGTACTAACAATTACAACTAAAACACGATTAATAATGTCAATGTGTAAACCCGCCAACAAGCGAGAGCCAGGACACAGAGAGATAATGTAACATGCGGTTGCATCGTCTCACCTGGAGCCCGAGCGAGCTGCCTCGTAATTTGAGACACGCTGATACATGGGCTTAAACTTGCTGAAATGAAAATACACACACATCAACTCTCGACTATGTTTTCGTTCAGGGACACTCTGGTCCTGGCTAGTCGCTGTTACAAGTGGTTTGGAGAGAAAAAGAGAGAGAGAGATAAGAACGTAAGTTTTGTTAGTTACTTTTAGTAGATGATTCAGAATGAGAACAGCATAGCAGAATTGGGAGCATCTATTAAAAGGTTTACTCACCCCCCGACGGTGGACAGTTTGGTGTTCTCGAGTTGCCTGACCGCCTCCTCCGTCCTTTTCAGTAACAGCACTTTCTGCTGCAGGTTCCTAAAGTGCATATCCTGGAGCATGCCCGCCCTCTTTTTGCTGCTTTCGCAAGATGAGATTACGATTAGCGTACCAGTTTCGGGCTGATACCTAATCACGCCGGCACCTATCGCCTTTTGAAACTCTTTGTGAGCATTTTCCACTTTTGCGCTAAAAATAAAAAACACACATTTGTTATATTTTTTCACTTATAATTTTGTTAATTAAAAATTAATACTATAGTAGGTTAATTTATCCTTCGGAAGAAAATCAATTTAAATAAATAAACAGAATTGATTACAGAGCACAATCAAAATACATAATATTTGTAAAATTTTTATTGGCTTATACATACTATCATGTAAACAATTTCCATATACAAATATTATACATATTTACACTTAAAATGCAAATATAAACAAACATATTATATTACATAATATTTGGACATTCTGTAAGTAAATAAACAAAAAAATCGATTTATGCTTCTCAGCTACTTTGATGGAACTAATATTAAAAAAAAAAACAACTTGTTTGTTTCTATTCTTGAATCAGTTTCTTGAGTTGATATTTTTGAAAGAAAAACAATAGATTGAGTAACTTCCTACACTTCTTTGAGAATGAACACAGCGATTTGACATATGCTGGGCTCAGATTTTAAAGCAATGTAATAAATAAGGAACTTTTAAAAAATGCACTTTATTGGTGTCATGTCAATAAAATCCTGATTCAAGATGGATCACAAAATAATCATAATGCTTTAAATGCTACATTTTGTAATCAACTCTAACTTTAGCTTCCACGAAATTCAAATTATCAAGTTCAAAAAGACTGAACCGAAATGTCTACATTGAACATGATTATTAAACCATCAAAGGTACAGCCTGGCAGATCTCTCATGAACTTGAAGGTCGGGTGCGTGTTATCAAAGTGGAGGAGACCTCATTCCAGATGCACATCTATTTACATTTTGACAATACAGGCTGTAATTTTCTAAATACACCGTATTAAATGGATATCAATTACAAAGACGTCCATCGCTTAATATAAATTATGTCACTATCTGTAAACAGTTGTACCTCTCTTTCCCTTCGAGCCACCCCATGTTGCGCGAACCCCGCCTTTTTGGCTCACAAGAGATTTGAAGTGTTTTAACCTCATGTGGAGATTCTTTAAGTTGGTTAAATACAAAAAAGCTTTACATTTATAACAACTGATATAACAGCAACATCAAATGGATGAAATGTTGTAAATTAGCATCAATAATACAGTTCTTCTCAGAATATAATTGTATTTACAATGGTAGCAAGGTAAGAAAAAAAATTAATAGTACTTACTACTCTCGAACATCTTCAGGGACTTCTAGCTCGAACTTGTGAAACATCGTCCTCTCAAGGGTCAGATTGTTGTTCTTATGGCGAATTCTATCACTACTAACAATTTCAGTATATGAATTATCCCACCCTATATATTCCACTACGGAAAAGTCACCCTTTATCATCTGGAAATAAAAATGAACTCGTAGCGATGTTGCCAGAAAAACTGTTTTTTCGTACCCACTGATACTCACTTTTATTTTACATTTCCACCATCCGTTCGCTTCTTGTGTCGTCCCTCCCGAGAACACCTCGACTTCTTGGTTTTCGAGGAATTCCGGCTTGGGGTCTGGTTTTGGAGGGAATTTCAGCCGAGAATATGGGAATTTTGAATCTGGCTGCCAACTGAAGTAATAAAAATTAAACAAAAAAACATGAAATAAGAAAGGCCCTTTGTGTGCCAAACTTTTGTGTGCACACCACATACAATTCTTGCACTTGTTTACTAAAATAAATATTCTTACAATGTATTAACAAATGTTAATTTTGCCTATCTCTAAATCTCAAAATTAATTATTCAACTGTTTATTGCACATTATAAATGTCCCATCAGTTAGACTAAGATCTTCAATTTTCAAATTATAATTTCTAGTAATGGAAAATCATGAGGCTATTGATTATTTAAACAGTTGTGGTTCCAGAAGATATCCATGTTCAGCAAATGATGCAGAGTTTGATAACAGAATTTTTCTTAATTAAGAAAATTAGAATATGTATGCTTACCCATCTTCAAATTGTACTAAGGCATCTTCCTCAAAAACATCTAAAATGTAACCCTGTAAAAAAGAATCATCTTTTAGTTATTATTTTTGATATTTGGTAACTTATTAACAGAAAGATGAACAGATATTGATGTAAATAGCTTTATTTAAGTTGCTGGTTTGTTTAAATTTTATTTAAAAAAAAACGAAAAAACCCATGTAACTCTTTCATTTTCAATATATCTGTCTGTGCTACTTCGATAGGTAATCTACTATTAATTATAACAAGCGTACAACAAAAATCGAAGATGAAGTTGACGCTGGAAATCTAGTCGTGTCTGAGCTAAGATCACACTCGCACTCGTAAAGTACTGGTTGTCATGTTGACATGTCAGATATTAATAACCCCTAATTATAAATCTGTCATGTCGATCTTTAACCGCAACCAGCATTTCACGCTTCTTCTTCCAGAACATCTTCCATTTTTTTAAACATTTGAACTTCTCTCCTACGTCACAATAATTTTCATATTCTTGTTAATCAATTAATCACAGTATTCAGTTTACCGCATCAAATAATAATAACAACACCATATGCAGGGTGGAGCGCGATAAATTGTTTTTTTTTTTAATTCACGCTGTGGCGGCGCTGTTGGTCAAAGAAAGGGGAGAGTGGCCGTGGTTTATAGTGACCGATGGGAGGTTTGTATTCATCTGCTGTTCAGTTGCCATAATGCACATTGGACACGTGAGAAGCGCTCATTTTATGTTGAAGTGTATTTTTCGAATTCCCACTCAATCATTGCAGTGCAGCGTGCTTTTCGTTTGCGATTTGCAGTTCCCCAACTCGGACGTTTTCCTGGCCGACAATCAATTGTAAATTGGGTAAATGCATTCAGAACAACAGCAGATGTGTCATCTGTACGAAGAGGACCTGACAGAAGCGTTACAACACCACAAAATGTCGAACGAGTTAGAGCAGCAATACTGCAATCTCCGAAACACTTAGCTCAAAAACAAGCACTTGCTCTTGGCTTTTAAAGACGTTCTCTTCACCAGATTCTTCATAATGAACTGAAGTATAAAATGTGTGTGGTACAGCAATTGTCAGTACGGGATTATGTAACATGAAGAACATCTTGTGAAGACATGCTTGCAACCATTCCCCGTGACACAAATGTGTTCTTTTCTGATGAGGCACATTTTCACCTCAGTGGTTGTGTAAACAAACAGAATATGCGGTACTGGAGCGAAATGAATCCCGGAGAACTAACTGTGAATTCGGATCATTACTTAACTATGCTGCAAGATTTTTTCCAGCCGGCTTTTGAGGCAACGCAAGTTACAGGATACCTGGTTTCTTTGCGGCAAACATTTCCTGGAAGGCTTATCTCTCGGATAAGGGTTCTCAACTGGCCCGCACGCTCACCGGACTTAGCCCCATGCGATTTTTTTCTATGGGGTTACCTGAAGTCTTCTTATCTCTCGGATGGGGGATCTCAACTGGCCCGCACGCTCAGCGGACTTAGCCCCCATGCGATTTTTTTCTATGGGGTTACCTGAAGTCGAAGGTGTATTGCAACCGTCCCAACACCCTGGAAGACCTACAGAACAATATTAAGGCTGATGCATCAATCATCCAAGTTTTTAGATTTTAACATTTTCTTAATTGGTCCTATGCTTTCCTCGATTTTATTTTTCATGTAACACATGGAGAAACATCTTGCAGTATTAGTCGTGTTTTAATTTGTAACCACTATTATTCTATGCAGTGCAGACATGACTTGAGATTTCCAATGTCAACTCCGTCGTCAATTTTTGTTGTACGTTCGATATCATAGCATTTAACAGGGAAGTGTTCATTTACAATAACTGCTAGTAATATTAACAAAATAAATGAGGAAATTGTCCCGAGACCCACTAAATAATACCTTTTCATACATCACCAAAAAAGTCGCCGTTCCACAATGTGGAAAAGTCTTAATTGTTTACTATATTTTAAGGTTATGTCAACTGCCAAATGTTACATTCCATAGGATTACAACCTAACTAATTATTTCTTTAATTCATTTAAAGCTTCTAAAACAAGGAAGGGTTTTCAATTTGAATTTATTAATATATTCAAACTTTGAGAGATCGTAACTTTAAATAAGATAAATCATAATTGCTGCTCGAAACTTCTACCACATGCATTAATACAAGGCTGACATTGCAAAAGAAGTGCTTCAAAATCTACGGTATTTTAAACTGGAAGAACATGACTCATAATTGTCCAATGTTACCACTTCTACTGGTCCACCTCTTACTAAAATTATTATTGAGTTCCCCAATTATGCTTCTTTTAAAATGTGCACCATCGTGCTGGAACCACCACATTTTGTTTCATAAGGGAAATATACCCACAGATACGCATGTAATTTTTGATTTATATTTGTATTATTGTTCTATGTGGCATATGTGTGAAAAAAATTTTAAAAAGAGAAAAGCTCAAATGCTTTGTAATTACACATAATGTAGACAATGAGAAGCTAGTTTGATTTTTAAGTTAAAAAAAAAACCTTATTTCTAGGTTAGATAAAAACTGACAGCTATCAAAATGGCTTATTTGATACGTATTTTAGTACGGCATCTTTGTCATCCAATAAATAATTTAAATGGGGAAACTCTCACTTGTTGTAAATACATTAAATAAATTCAATAAAGATGAAAAGTTTACAGAGTTATGAACAGATTGCATATTCATATATTCAGGCTACTATTCTTATTTATTGAATTCATCCAATAAATCTTAAATTTTGTAATCATTCAAAAAATGTGACTAATACAAACCAAATAAAACCAGTTTGGAAAAAAAATTATTTTAAATTCCTAAAATTGATGAAAATTCTTTTAATTTGGTAGTAAAGTTATCATTTGATATAACTATTCTTAATAACAAGAGCGCAAATACAGAAACAAATAAATAAATAATGAGATAACATTGCAGCATTTGAATGAAAACATTAAGTATTTGTGAGTCAGAATTACTATCTAAACTATGGCAAATATGGTTAATCATCAACTTTCTATTGTCAACAAAGATAAGCAACTGACAATATTAACAAAGAAGTTACTCTTCCAAACTAATGCATATTAAAACACGCACTTGCAATTAAACTTCAGCCAGGTTATTGAATTGAAGCTTTGTTTTTAACAGGTTGAATGCCATGGGGGTCATCGGTGACCGACGTAGCCAACACATAAATCAAGTAATTTTTAATGCTTTTAAATTTTTCAATATTATCATCGTAACCAAAACGGTATGGAGAAACTAATATAAGATAGATCATACAGGATGTCTAGTATCGCATATATATATATATACATATATTTTTTAATATACAGGGTGCTCCAGAAAGAAGTGGTAACTTTTTTTAATGATCTCATCAGATATCGCTTACTTTACATTTAGTCTGTAGATGTTGCAACGCGTACACATTTCAGCGGGATCTTCAAAATGTATTAATGTCAATCTATGGTCCTCTTTAAAGCACATATGAAAAATCAAGCATCTTGGTCACTACCAATCACATAAATGATTAACCACTTGCCTTACCATCATGAGTTAAGACATTTTGACATTACCTGCAAATAATTATTATCACAAGTTAATTCGTACCACACATTAAATTATGTTGCCGATTAAAATGTGAACGGATTATTTCGTATGTCTAGTTTAGATTTATATTGTTTTATTTTAATAGTATTTATCAAAAACATTCCAAAGATTAGTTATTAAAATTTTTGGCAGAAAAAATCGTAAGGCAAGCGGTTAACAGATATATTTTTGTATTAACATATGTTTAATATCAATCATGTCATTCAATACCCGGTGGTGCATTAGCACGGGGAGTAGTTGTTTAAATTGATATTTGTTGTTCTTGCTACATTGAGTAAGACTTCGCTGCAGAAGCTCAAACAATTACTACTTTATTAATATTTTAATACACTGCATCTAATTAAACGATGTATGTTTAATATTTTCTATTTATAATTTAATCTATTGTCCGCACACTAAACACAAATGTTTCTTTGCAAATCATATCACCAAGTTGATTGCTATGTGAGTTAAATCAACTTTAAAATTACTTTAAGATAATCATGAATGATGAACTCTTGAAAGTATGTTTTACATTCTATTACGTTGATATAAAGATGATAGAACGTGCCTAAGAATTGTTCAAAACTAAATGGGTTATTCATGAAAATATGTGTACTCTCCGCAGTTTTGGCATGTTGCCTGGACAATTTAGTAAATATTATTTATTCTAAAATTAGATAATTAAATTGAAAATTGAATTTGGAAGATCTGATAAAGGAAGTGACAAAAAAGGTAATGATCCGATCCACTTGGCAACATCAGCACAGCAATAAAGAGCATTAATAGTTCTGTTTACACTTCCTGTTACTGAATTAAACTTTACTGAATGTTAAAGTGATTCCCTAAATTTGATACATACGCTTGTGTTTATTCTCTAAATTTCCAAACAAAGATCCCGTGGATACATTTTTAAATGAGGGGAAAGCAGGATGCACAGTATAGACATCGTCCCTTCTCTGTTACACAAAGAAGCACACAAGTCATTGAATCATTAATATCCAATTAAAAAGCAGATACAAATTTTAGACCAAAACATCACTATCAGTGATTTTGTATAAGTAGATATCAATATAGCCATTTGTGTCCTAATACACCTATGGAGCAAACATGTACAACATGCCATTTTCTACCCTCGGCCATATTGTACATTAGTTCCTAGCACGATATCTTTTTCAGGATCGCGAAGCGAGCGAGCAAGCCTACGACGTACGTTAGGCGGGTACCCACTCGTAACCTTACATAACCTAGATCAGTTGTCATTTATTTACAGTTTATTCCGTGAGTGAGTTTTTAGTTGAAATATCACTTTATACTAACAACATGGGCCGGAAGTGCATTGATTGTGGTGCTTCCCAAAGAAATTTAATTGGCGATGTCATTCCAGTACTTTCGTTTATTGGAACTTTCAAATTAAGCGCCTTATTTCGTTTGATTAGAGAAATCTGAGTGAAATGGTGAATAAAAGTACCATGCATTTCATATGTTGTGATGTTGGTACCCTAACTAATTTAGTACTTGGTATCTACTAGATTTAAAATCACTGATCACTATACTCTATTTTTCCTAAGATTACAAACACTAGAAGACTGACACCATTAACATATGTGAATCTGGTGACAAATATTGGTGCGAAATTTAAATCTAGTGTTAATAATAGACAGTGTGAGGGAAAAGCATGGGATGAATTTATCAAATACAAAATTAAACAATACAGTAACACATGAATGGCGTATCTATAATGGCGGACACTCGCACAGCTGGCATGTTTACACATTGCGCATGTTTATGCTTCATAAGCGTACACACAGCACTACTCCTTAAATTCATATTTTCTTAGGATTTAACATTGCAGATAAGTGCAAGAGTTTAATTTATTGTCAATTATGTTATTTCAATATAGTACTCTAATTTTATACTTCAATTTATTCGGCAATACTACATTAACAGTATAATATTTACCCCCTTATGCTACGCTTATGCGAAAAAATGAAGATGGAGAATTAAATGTCTCCGGTGTGAGTTGTCCCACAATTTCAACCAATCACTGAACAAGGTCATATTTGCCCTATCCTTCCCTACCTGTAATCTTACAAAAAATAGACCATAGTTGTACGACTTCATTAAAACACAAAAAGTTTTAGGATTTGATTAAAAACATCACAAATTGTAGGACTTTAACAGAAACAAGTTACATGACTTCAACCAAAACACCACAGGCTGCAGGATTTTTCAAAAACACTACAAGTTACAGAATTGCAGCAAAACTACTTCTTAAAATATGTTTTCATATATGTAACGAAATTTAGAAAGATATTAGTTCAAATCTTTATTGACTACAAGTACTATTTTGTAATAAATAAATTTAGAAACAATTCCTCGTACTTGTGGTGAAAATTAAATTTGTACAACACATTAGGTAATATTGGTCATCTATCAGAATTATCAAGGTGCATATCGTAAACGCATGACTGTCGTGCTTGCCCTATGTTCCTACTAGCCGCCACCAATCGGTATGTGTAATGTGTACGAGTTAATGTTTAGGCCCAAGGTCTCTTTTTTTATACCATTAGGTAAATGTTTTTGGAAAAACAAGTCCTAAAAAAGTTCAATAAAATCTCAAGTGATAACATTATTTATTTTATTTTAATCACACGTCTCTCTCAAAAATATACCGCATATTGGAAACTTCTGCTCAAGTGTATTTTACTGTAGCTATTGGAACTGTTTGTATTTAAGTTATTATTTGAATGTATCTATAAATTGTAACAGGAATTTCCTGTTAATAAATAAATAAATTATAATTATCTTTTAAAGCTGATGCATAAATCTGAATATCGAGTTAAGTTGCAAAGAAAACAAACAAGGAAATGTTTGAATACAATTTCTTATAAACAATAGCATATCTATGTCTGCCAACACGAGCACATATTTGCATTTAAGAATAATCACACATTTGCTGTAGATAACATTTTCTCACAATTTTGTTAAAAATATCAATAGTTATTAACACTTTTGCTGTCGGGTTCTCTTTCAAAGTTTTATTTACCAGGCTAAGGCCCTGTATTATCAACACATTTTGAAGGACAGTTAAGCTTAAACGAGATTTAAGAGTTAATATGCAGTATTACCAACCAGTTTAAATGTCTGTTAACATTAAATATCCAAATTTCTCCCTTTAACAATTTTAATGGTGATTTAACTTGATGTTTCTAGTTTTGAGGTTAGATATTACAGTGATTTCATTCATTCAAATTCGTCAAATTGCACCGGCAACTCTTCTGATGAAGAAATATTAAATTAAGTGCGTAAGTAATAGATGAAAATATCCATAACAGTTAACACGGAGGGTTTCAAAAGAAAGGGGCGAGCCCCACCTCATGGACCTCCAGCTAGCTCATAAAGTTGGCGTCGAGATGAGAATTACTACACCAGAAAGGAAGAGGGATACGCACAATGACAAAAATGTTCAGTCACAGGAGAAAATAAAAGTCAAATGCATTGAGTGAAGTCAATGTTCAGCTGTGCCGGCGGATCGGTCGCGCTAGCGGATTAACGGCTTTTAAAGGTTAAAATTCAGTGCTGCCTACCTGCAAATATAAAATTCACCAAAAATCCGTATACAATATATTGCCAACAGATCCTAAAATGACGTTTACTTAACACTTAAAAAGATTCATAATACCCATGACAATTTTAAATGTACATCATTTAACTAACTGCCTGTTTAAAAAAAGTTGATAATACCGGGCGTCAGTGGTGTATGATATAATCATACATCAGCCTAGGAAAAAAATGACTACAGGATGGGTATATGAAAAAACAAGCTACTGCCAAGGAGGGCAAAGCCGGAGGTAATGTATTCTTGATAAAGGCTTCAAACTCTATATCATTGGTGTATGATTAATCATACGCTGTGCAGTGGTAATACCTGTAGTGGTGTATGATTAATCATACACCCGGCAGCAAAAGTGTCTGCATACCAAGCCTTAGAATCTTTCAGTACTGGCTAGTACCTGTCCCTACTTGGGACAGGTACTAGCTCAGGCGCCAGACGGCCTTAAAAAAACACACTGCTATTCTACAAAAATTATAGTATGTATATTACAGTTCAAAATGATGAAAGTACGAATTTCGTTTACGCATGGACCTGTTTGCAAATGGTACACAAGTGAGAATTAGTTTCAACGCAAGTGCTGTATAGCGTTTTATTCAATGCTTGCCTTAAAATGTATTTTACAAACTCTATCAAAACCCCAGAATTATTGGATATCTTTATTACCAATGGCATTTCACCCAAATACATGGAAGTTTTCTCAAGTTATAATCTCTTTTCCAATCACTCCTCCATAATAGGAACTATAAGCAATAAATATCTATTCCTAGATTGCACAATAAAAACCAAAGTGGGATCGCAGCAAAGAATCGATCAACCTGAACGTGCATCTCAAAACTATAAATAAAATGGACGAAGCAATATCGCAGGTACGCTTACCTAATTATCCTCAAAGAAGCTACTCAATTCGCCATGACAGTAACAAACCCAGAAAATATTACCATTAACGTTCCAGCCCAAATAAAAAACAAGATTGTGGGAAAAAAAAGAGGCAGAGCAGAACAGTATACAACCCATGCTCTAATAGACAACAAATTGAATAGACTTAGTAATAAGATAAAACTAAAAGAGTAGTGTGAATTTTCCTTTTTAGAGTACATCACCTATCTCAACCAGGAGAATAATTGCACATGGAAACCCATTGAAATCTCTTAAAAAAGTCAAATTCAAATGGCACCAATTTGTACCACCAATAATCGCCCACAATGGGCAAGGAGTCATAAGGAAAAGGCAGAACTTTTTGCATAGTTTTCCAATGTATTCAAACCACACAATAATGGTGGAAATAATGAAATAGAACAGAATATACCTACTCTCCCCGCAAACATACGTACAATTAAAAAACTGACTCCAGAGGGAGTACAAATGAAAATTAACTATTTGATTCCCCAGAAAACACCAGGAAGAGAAAAAATTAATCCAAAAACGCTAAAGGAATAACATATCCAACGCTATCTTGCTAAACTGTTAGCCCAAATCTTTAAAACTACTGATTTCAATACCAGGGAAAAACCTGAGCAGTGTGTCATCATATCAACCCATAAGCTTACTGCCAAACATCACAAAAATTCTGGAAAAACTACTGTTACAAAGAATAATCTCTGATAAAAACACTGAAGAATGGATACATCAACACCAATGGTTTTTGAGAAGAAAACTTGACTGCAGCAAATCCGTAGAACTACCCATAATATAAACCAAGCTCTAGAAGATGAATATTTCTGCATATTTGTATTCTTGATATGGGCCAAGCCTTTGACAAGGTTTGGTATACAGGTCTACTGTACAAAATCAAACAATACCTCCTCATTGCCTACTTGAAACTTTTGATATCCTACTTAAGCGACAAAGAATCCAGAACGTAGAATTGAAATTTTTTTAAGGCAACACACGTTTCTAATTGAAAAACCAGAAATGAATATGTTATATAACGAGGGGTGTGGAGTCATGACAAAAATGTAGCAACTCCGACTCTAACTTTTTTTTTTGTTTCGACTCTGACTCCCGGCTCCTCATTTTTTTGTTCCGACTCCGACTCCAACTTCGACTCCGGCTACGAAACCGACTCTGATGTTAACAATATCGTGTTAGAATCAGGGTTCGGAAAATATCCGATATTTATATAAATATCAATATATCGGATATATGTCCGATATATATCAACTTCTTGATATTTATTCTTGGTCATTAATATTAATGTTTTTATGACTTATTAATTATATAATGCACATACTTTATTTATATTATATTTATTTATTGCAAACAAATACTGTTGCTTACAATATAGTAAGAAAATAACATTTAAATTGTTAAAACATTTGACATCAAATTGAAAAATTTTTGAAATGAGGACTTTTCTGCTCTTCACTATGTTTTCAGGGATAAATTGAAGAATTTTCAAAGTGAGGACCTTTTTTTTGTTTTTTTTTTTGCTCACACTTACTTTTTAATTTTTAACAGAGTCGTGAGTCACTTCAAAAATCGACTCTTTCCGACAAAAAAAAGAGTAATTTCGCCCATCTCTAGTTTATATTAGAGCACATGCTTACTATTCATATTGCTGCAACTGGGAATATTTGAGAAATGGGGGAATTTGTTGGTATTATGTGTTTCATAAATATCCATGATATATATCATCGAATATATATCATGATATATATTGTGATATAAACCGTCCGAACCCTGGTTAGAATAACAATCAATCATTCATTATGCGTATCATTAAAAAAAAACAACAAGTGGAAGCACGGCTCTCTGTCGAATATTTGCATCGTTCAATTTTTGAATATTTTTATTTTCGGCAATGCAAGTTGTGTAAGCAGTTCGACAATTGAATGCATAATAGAATCTTCTGTTGATGAAGGCCAGACAGGTATTGAGAACCACGGTTGATGCAGTGCGACCCAATTACAATCAAATAATAATTTTGATTAATGTTATTTATGACTACCAACTACTTCTTTTTTAAATAAAACACAGTAGTTTTTGAGCTCCACTTTATTGTTAAACACTGCAGCAGTTGCATCATCAGGCTTGTGAACAATTCAATGATAAATCAGTGAAGTAAATGAATCCTAGGAATTGATAGAGCAGAATTGGGTCACTGTACAGTTTAACCAAATATTAGCCTCATTAATAAAATATCATCAACTTCTAGTACACCAAAATATAGATGAACGGAAATTTCAAACACAAGGTTTATTATCATCAGCCAATTTATAGGTACACAAATAGTAAAATATATTAACATAAGTGCTGGAGTATGAAGCTGATGACTATATCAGACCAAGAAATTATGTAAGACAGACGTTTCCAATCATGGTACGCAAATGTCGAGATAATGAATGAAATATTAACGAAAAGAATCATTTTGAGAGACGAGCAAAGAAAAAAAGGTCACGCTTGAAAATTTATTAAAAAACATTTGGTGTTCATGTTTCCAAATATATTTACCTACTGGTATGCCAGTATATAATCTAATACATATCAGTACATCTTGGGAACCTCTGATGTATTCATACCCTAAATAAGTAATTGTTGGTCGAGAAAAGATAAGTTGATACATATTTGTTATTTTCAGTAAAAAAACATGTATTACACTACAGCTAATTTGCTCACTACTAGAACCAATTGTCAATGTGAAACAGTTACAGCTACCCAACTAGCCAAGCTAGTGAAGTTGAAATCCTTCATTCTGCCATCTATTAGTGTAAATTACAAGCACAGTAAAATGGTAGTAAATTACTAGCAGATAGTAATTTAGTTCACAGTAACATTGTAGCTAGTAATCTAGTTCACAGGAACAGTAGTAGATTTCTAGCAGCTAGTAATCTAGTTCACAGTAAAATAGTAGTAGATTACTAGTACCTAGTAATCTAGTTCACAGTAAAATAGTAATAGATTACTAGTAGCTAGTAATCTAGTTCACAGTAAAACAGTAGTGGATTACTAGCAGCTAATAATCTAGTTCACAGTAAAATAGTAGTAGATTACTATCAGCTAGTAATCTAGTTCAGAGTAAAATAGTAGTAGATTACTAGTAGCTAGTAATCTAGTTCATAGTATAATAGTAGTAGATTACTAGTAGCTAGTAATCTAGTTCACAGTAAAATAGTAGTAATCTAGTTCACAGTAAAATAGTAGTAGATTACTAGTAGCTAGTAATCTAGTTCACAGTAAAATAGTAGTAGATAGCTCCGCCTATTCCACATCTGCACTGTAAATGAAACAAACAAAATCTTACCACTGTTTAGGTTAAATTTCATCCGATTACTAATGCAATGTAACAATACACACAGTAAATTTTTTTAAATAATTGTGGGATTCCCTGTCGTGTATGTTTAAAACTAAAAGGTATGCATAGAAGGTTAATTATGATAAGAGATAATGCAATTCACCACATTGTTTTACCATAAGCACTGATGCACATAACAATAAACTAATAACCTATTTTAGCAAAGACATTTATTAAAGTACATATATTTACAAAATCAGACCATAGTAAATTATTAGAGTTCTAATGACATTCAATTATTCAAACATGTTTAATGCAGAAATAGCTTTGTAACATGAAGTATATAAAGAGCAAATGGTGAAAGAAAAGATTAAATGGGCATATAGTAGATTGATTATAAATACTGCTGATGTGATATTTTGGTGAAGCATATAAACAATGTTGTTTGGTTGAAAGTAAGAGTTGTCTCTTTAAATGTAAACACTAGAGGGTGATGCAGGTGTTGTGATGTCGAGAGTGGCCCCAATTCAATTGTAATTTGATACATCAATTCGCGAGACATAACCTAGGGGATTAACAGGAGCACTTGACGGGCTGTGCCCCGCGCGTTTTCGGGACACGTGCGCCGCCGCCCCCGGAGAGGAGTCGTCTCGGGACAAGCCACCCCCCGTACATTGCCACCGGCCGCATCCGCCGCCGCCGTCTTCCCACACACCGATGCACACACGCACGTCGCAAGGAAATTCACGCCCCGTCGAAAAACGGTCATGGCGTCAAGACGTTGCACGGTACGCGTTCCCGAATGAATCAGACGGGTGCCGCGAATCGGCCGGCAAGTATGTACGAGGACGGCGTATTTTGGCCGCCCAAACGACGTCGCCGGCACGGGCGGCGTGAGCGCCGTCGAAAACCGCACGATGCACACATACTTTTGTTAATACAGACCTTATAAAGGGCGCCGTTCTCGCCGCATACTTCCACAACCAGGTCGTCCATGTTGTATTGGTGGGTCTTGGATGAGGAGCAAACAGCCTTGAGTACAGAACGAGATCGAGATGTGCTGCCCGTGGTGCCGTTCGTGCCGCTAAGCCACTGCTACACAACAGAAAGGGACAGTTTTCAAATGGTACCAACTTCACAGCGCAAATATCACTAAAGTAACCATAGAAAGTCACGTGCATTTTCAAGCCGCAATTCTTAGTTCCTCGATCACCCACCAGGGCGCTGCGTGAACTAGCAACACAATCCATATAATAAACGATTTTTCCGTTGGGATACAAATAATGGCGCTTTTGAGTTACTTTGAAGTAACAAGCTCAATAACACACCAAAATAAACAAACCAACACCGCTGAAGGATCGATCGAAGGCTGGCTGGGAAATTTTTCTGCTCTTTACGATTTTTAATGAATAATAGCATTGTCTAAATACAGGATGTCTACGCTAAACCGTTCCTTAAAAGTTTACGGGGATGTCGTAATAAATTTTAACAAAACGAAAATTTAGGCCAAAATACAGAAAATTTAAATATTGTTTCCCCATCAGAACACCTACAGACCGGTTTCGAACTTTCAGGTCTCATCAGTATAGTTGGTTGCTGATGGGGAACGGAATTACTGTTGGAATATAAGTATACCAAACACCATTAACGGTAGAAAAACCAAAGTGGCACCATCTATTGCCTGAATGCTGTACTGAAAAAAAAATTTACGCAGAAAAATAAAAATATATAACAGTATGTATCGACTATGTAGATACATTACATATTTAAAATATAATGGAATTTAAGAACATTAATGTAGATGTTACATCATTTTGCAATATTTCACTTGTTCTCAGTTTGGGCTTACTCAGATATGTTACTGATCGAAGTGTGCTAACTGGGTTTCTTATGTTCCGCGGTCAAAAAATCACACGATATGCACAAATGAAGTAGCACTAATTTTCGAGCAGAATCTTTCATATTTGGTTTTAATTTGATATAAAACCACAGAGTAGTAAATATAATATACATTTCTAGTAGTGAATATTTGTTACTTATTTATAGCCCTAGTTAAATTTAGGTTACGGACATAAGGAAGGTTCCTTTTTTAAATTGTAACGGAATGTAATAGTTGTACACTCGTCCGCCAAAGCGCTGCGCAGGAATCCAATTTACAACAATTATTTAGCACACTATCTTTTATACCTATCTATGGGATAAATATTTGAAAACATTCAACAAATATGATGCAATATAATCACATCACGGAGACATTATTAACTATAACATAAACAATCCAAGAAAATACTTTCCGCGTCATGCAAATACAAACAAGCGTAATAATTGATGTGATTATTTAACAAAAGTCCCTAGAATCTTACGCCTCACGTTGGTACGACGCAGTACCTCAAAATTATCCATTACCAATAAAAACTAAATTTACAGCGGATTTTTAAAACACGGTCTTCATCCTAATTCCAAAACTATCGTAGGCAATCAATACCCGCTCCGCACGCCGACAAATATCGAAATACAGAAAGTGTTTTTTTGACAGAATGGCGCAAGTGGCGCTATGCCCGCCCGTCCCTTCTGGTGCGTTTTAAAAATAATCCACTGAGCGTCCGGTCCTGCCACGGAGGGAAAATGTGATTGGAGCCCCGTTCGAACAACCGGAGGAAAATATGTCGAGCGACAGTGATTCGGAACAGTTCTACGACGCCGAAGACATAACACCCATCCACGGATCAAAGTACATAACCGTTTGACAAGTTAATTAAAAAACAAAAAAAACGGGGCGCGGGCCCCTTTACCTGAGCGTCGCTGAACAGGGGATTCATCTCAAACTGTTGCTCCTTTATACACCACAAACACCTTCACAATTCACAATTTCACTGATCAAAACAAAATGTCAACAGACAGATTTAAAAACACAGCACCCTTCCTGTTCTGTTTCAAATAACCACAACAAAACTAATATTTGATGCTTGAAAATCATCATATCATTGTGTGACGTTTGTTTAAAGGGGATTTCATTTGTAGAAAATGTCGCAAATCTTCCAAAGAGAGTCTGACGCAGAGGGCTAGCTCCGAGCCGAATGTATCCACAATACATAAGGACCGGCAGGCCAAGAATGAAACGGTTGTTGATCTTGCCAGGAAGTCCCCAAGCAAATTGTCTGCAGACATTTTTGTAAGTTTTGTTTTGTTGAGCTTTTACTAATCATAGAATTAATTCAGAGTGCATTTTAACATCAACGAAGGTCCAGTTTGTGGATTGTGATATTTAATTTCAATTTTATAATATGATGCAATTTGACCTGATTGCGTTGTAAATTTTAAATATCGTTTCATTTATTATTTGTAATGTTTACTTAATTTTAAATTATTGAAAATTAACCATCTATTGTATGATTTATTTAAACATAAAAATATAAGCTTTTACATTAAATGGTTAAAGCAATAAGGCAAAATGATATTTCTTTATAAAATTTGTTAATCTTTTATTTGGTTTAGTACTAACGCAATTTTATCAGTATTTTTGGTAGCAACACAGTTATCAAAGAAACGAAGAAAACGTTTGAGTTCTTCAAACTTGTTTAGAGGCACAACATCCATAATTGGAACTATTCTGGTTTTAGCAGTCCAATACCTGCGTGAGGAAAGTTGTCTGATGAGAGACATCCGAAGCAATATTCCTATGGATTGCTCCATTTCCTTAGAGTTACTTGTAATTGGTTTGCTTAGTTTTTTCTGTGCGCTGTACGAACATGTTTGCTCCACCAGTTGAGAAATGAAGAAAAAAGTCTTCTGAAAGATTTCCCCAAAAATAAATTTTGTTGAGGATCTCTTACACTTTTTGAATTTATTTTATTCATTTTAGTAATTATTTATTTCGTAAGATAGCAGCACTTTGCCCAACAAAAATTATGTTCCCGATTTGGGAACAGTATACAATAAAAAAAAAAGACCTTTATTGGCATATTAACCTATTAACTAACACTAACTAACTATTCCTAATCTCTAGACAAAACAAATAACTATTCTAATTACCCAACAACTAAATCATAAATATAACAACTCTCTCCTACATTCTTTCTCCCTCACCATTTCCTGCAATATCTTTACCCCGGCACCATCCTCTCTCATCCATTCCGCTACCCTCTTGTTCCTTTTTCCCCCCATCCATCCTTCATTCACTCCCTCACACTCCTCCGCCAGATGCCACCAAGTATCCCTCCCATGTTCACACATTACACACCTCATATACTCTTCACCCATCCACTTCTTCCTCCCTCTCTCTTCTGATCCACACCTAGCCCTAGCTAATGTCACCCTCTCTTCTCTGTTCCACCCGTCCTCATCCAAATACTTCGGTCTCCTTCCATGTACCTGCCAACTCCCATACATGTCATTATATTCACTTTTTTCTATACTTCCCTGTCTCTCCTGTACATCCACTTCCTTCGCCCTCTCGCTCACCCACTTTGCCACATTTACCCCCCTCTCTAACCACTCCCTCACTTTCACCTCAGACAGTCCTACACTCTCATACATTTTCATTCGTTCCTTCCTCCATTTACCCCCCCTTTCGTTCACGCATGTCTTCCATACCGCCTTTACCAACCTCTCTTCCCCTAACTCCCATAACCTCATCTCATACCGAACCATTCTCTCCATAGCCTCACATTCTAAGCTTCCTCTGTCAGTCTCCTGAAGCAGTATGTACCCGGGAGTCGACCTTTCCACTCCCAGCATACGCTTCAGAAACCAACACTGCTCCCTTTCCAGGCACTCATACCCTTTCATGCCCCACACTTCTACTCCATACATTACTATTGACTTCACACATGCATCCCACACTTTACACGCCAATCTGACGCTGTTCTTCATCCATTCTCCCCATTTTTCCCACACGATACCCCACGCTTTCCTGGCCTTTCCTTGCACCCACCTTACATGCTCCTCATATCCCCCTGTCCCTTTAAACATAAACCCCAAATACTTAAATATTTTCACTCTCTCAATCACTTCTCCCTTCCATTCTAACACTTTCACGCTCCCCTCTCTTCCCTTATTCCTAAATCTCATCCATTTCGTCTTCCCCACATTCACACACAATCCCCTCTTGTCCATATACCTCTCCGTTCTCCTCAACATGTCTTTCATCCCTTCCCAATCTCTCGCCATCCGCATATGCCAGCATCCACACCTTATCCTTCCCGATTACTACTCCTCCCGCCTGCCCTTTCCTCAACACATCCTCCAGTTCGCTTAGGTATAAGTTAAATAACATCGGGCTTAACGGGCAGTATACAATAGAAGGTTAAAATTAAAACAAAATGGTATGTCATTATAGTAATTAAGGTATCTAGGGCATTATGAGTAGAATAACGCCCCAGGTCGACGGTGTACAGCCGAGGGCCTCCTGCCCTAGGGATGTATGTCGACCGTGGGCGTTTTGCTCATAACGCCCGTGGTGTCTTCAAAGTTTTATGTCATACTTGTAGTTTAAATTTATTGAAGATTTTCTTATACTATTTTCTGACAGATTGAATTACTTTGACTAGTATTAATTTTATTGCATGGATTTTTTTATTTCAATTTCTACCTTCGATGTTGCTTTAAAATAAAACGTTTCATACCTTGCTGGAGAATCTGCGTAGTTTTAAAAACCAAAGAAAGAAGAAAATTTCATAAATCACGGTTAACATTTTTATTTTCGGATTTTTTGCATAAATGTTCTAAAACACCAAACAAAAATTTACATTATCACGGCTTGCTGAAAATCTGTGTATTTTCAAGGTCCAAAGTGATTTTGAAAGAGTCATGTGTATTTAATGTAATTGTGAAATTTTACCTCAACACTCCATATTTAATTTTTTTAATTAATAACCAAAACAAATGTTTTCCAAAATTCTCTGAAAATTGTTGAATTTTCAAAAAACAATGTCTTCGTTTTGCCGATTTTAAATCAAACAATTAAATTTAAATTGAATTATTGAATTTAATTTTTGTCTGTTATGAAATGAAAATAATGTCAATAAAAACTTATGTAAATACAAGAAAACGAAATGTAGCCTGAATATATGAATATTCAACCTGTCCGTATCTGCAAGCAAAAAATTAAGTCTTACTAAGCCTATAACAAATAATTTGTTTATAGTCTTAGTAAGACTTAATTTTTGGCTTGCAGATTAACGAACAGGTTGAATATTCATATATTCAGGCTACATTTCGTTTTCTTGTATTTATCTAATGCTGTCTGCAACAAGTAAAGTTGTTTCTAATTTGTTTAAAAACTTATGTATCTTTTACCGTATAATCCGATTATGTAATAAAAGCTGCGAGTTCCTATTTCAAATTTCAAAGTTGCCCCTGCCCCACGGGATGATGTACCCTTTGAAAATATTAATTTTTGGTCTGGGAACGTTTTTTCGTATGATGCGTATAAAAAGATTTTTGTACAATGTGTTTTTCTATTTTTTTTAACGGTCTTTTTTTCTTGTTTTTGCCAATAAAATAATGAGTTTTTAATTACTGTATTATTTTTTCCAAGTATTTCAAATTCTATAACCAAAAAACAAGTGTTATAAGGAAATTCAAGCAAAATTTATCTACGAGTGCCATTGATGTTTCATACAATTTCAATTTATTATTCATGCCTGAACCGAACCAAAACAATCGGAATTTCTAGAGGAACCAAAACTGCAATGAAAAGCATTTAACTTGGAATACAACTCTACACTAAAGGAAATAAATTTCAATCGATGTTCTGGTTAAAATTTAATCAATTCACTATACATCAACGTTAGAATGTAATGTCAAGCGGCTTTATTTGACACAGCGTTGTGTACCACATGCCCGCTTCTTGCCACGATCTGGCCAAGTATGCGGAACTTCATCTCTTCTTTAACACATTCACTGCCGACCACGCACCATTTGCTTGGTTTTGGTTCTAACACGGGGGCCGACCACACACCCGGTGCGTGATACGTTCTTTGACATTAAATCTTATAGGCAAAAGTTGGCTTGACTGGAAATCAGTTTATCTGATTCAGGCAGTGAACGTGTTAAAATGTAAGTAAGTGGAAAGAAAGTGATCGCACTCAGGGGAGAAAACATTTGCCGGCACAACACAATTTTTTTACGCACTAGAAAATGTATCTTCTTATGCCTCTAAGGTGGCTCCCAAACCCTTACATGGAGGAAGGCGGAAGTTTATGGAGCTACGGCAGAGACTGCAAAACGATGATGAGGATGGACCGACCAGCAATTCGACTCCCCCCAATAGCCAGACGTCTTCCATCGAGGGCGTCTATGCCACAAGCCATAAAACATCACATCCCTTCAGGGTGATCGAAGTGGACACACTAAGTCTTCAAAGTATTAATTCACTTGGGAGGATTGGAAGAATCTTGAGTGGGCAAGTTGAGATAGGTACGATATTTAATTAATTCAACACTTTTCAAAACATAATTAAAATCTCTAAAAATAGGCAGATAAAGTAATTATAATGTTTCAATTGATGCAACTATTTCTTTGTGTTCAATATTTGAGGAAAAATTAATCTAGGAAAGCTATTAACACTTAGTTTAAGAAAGTTGAAGATAACTAAAGTAAGTAAAAAAATATTTGATATTTGGTGGTATTTTAGTTTATGTAATTCTTTCTACTATTTATATGTAATTGTTTACCAGTAGATGAAAATATTAACTTTGAATATTGTATTGTACTGTGAGATCAAAAAGTCGAAAATAGTTGGGAGCCCTTAAAATATAACCTAACTAACAGAAGTTCAGTGGCATCACTAAGAATGAGAATTTTGACATGAAAAACTTATTAATAGTGATGATTAGTTCTAGAAATAACTGCTAATGTTTAAAATAGACAAAATTGTCAGATAAACACAAATAGTATATAGTGTATCAAGGGCCGAAAATAGGCTTTAGCAACCCGCCGCTTTTAGCAACACGAGCGAGTGAAGCGAGCGAGGGTTGCTAAAAGTGAAGGGAATTTTATATCGCGCACCATTGAACTGTCACTGTCAGATTTTTGCATAGCCTACTCATATTCCGCGGAAGGTTGTCTAGATTATGCATTATTTTTTCGGCCCTAGATACGCTAAATCGTAGTTTCGGCCCGATTTTTATGGCCGAAATATATGGTTTCGGTAGAGGCAGGCAAAAAATTATTTTTAAAACAAGTAACCTTAAAAAATCACAATACGTCAAAATTAACAAAATGTACACTGCACTGCATTGGAGAATTCCAGACAGGCAATATAATTTTACTTGAATTATTATAGGTATTTTCAGAAAACGTCCTGCCAACTATTTTCGATTTTCTGATCTCACTGTATATGCTCTTAATCGACGGGAATACCTAAGTATATTTGCTTGCCTACAGTTATACATAATTTTCCTCAATCCAGATTTTACTTATGACGGTGACTGTAATGACTTTTATCAAGTGAATCAATTTAATGTTTTCAAAATTGTAATTTTCCACCGCCACCCCTTCATTAAAAATTATAATAAACATATGGTATAATTGTAGAAGATGAAGAGTATTGCATTTTTCATTGTAACTTTCGAACTTCGTTATGTAACAATTAAGTTTCTACATTTCAGGCATTCCAAATCTTGAGAGTTGCAAGACATCTGCCTCAGCTTTGTCCATGAGTTCTTACAGTTCGTCAACGCCGAGTTCAAAGGGCCTATCGCAATATCCGAGCATCACGACTCTAGCCACCGTAACTTCCGACAATACTGTACACAACGAGAGGCCCAGGATGCCTCTGCAAGAGCCGGATGTCATAGCTAGCACGAAGTCTTCCGTCTCACAGAAGAACAATAACAACAACAGCAGCAACAGTTCTCCCAAAATAGACGCACCCGTGGCTCCACCTAGGAGGAAGAAGAAAACTAAACCGGTTGCGTCATCACTACCGATAACGGTAAGTGCGAAAAACATTGTGTATATTAGAGATGGGTAAGTCATGAGTGAGTCGATTCAAAGAGTTGAGGCGTGGAAAACAGTCAATCTTAGAATTGACCATTGGCTCTAGTATCGACCCTTTACTGGTGTATTATTCATTAATCGTAAGAGACTAATCTGGTATATTAGTGGTCAAAACTAAAATTCCTCAGTTTAACTTTTGACTTTTGTCTTTATTTATTGATTTATTTATTTAATAAAGACAGGCAGTCATAGTATTTATTTATTTATTTAAAAAAAACGGAACATCTCCAATTTGTAACATTGTATAAACTTAAATATAATCTAAAACTACCTAAAATTTAAAACGTCTACGTATGTACATACAAAATTAAAAATATCGCAAAAATTAAACATTATTTACCTATTACTTTCAAAATTATAATCGTTGAAAATAGGGGAGGGTTAAGTACTGCGTTACGTAATATTTAGGGGTTGTGTTTGCGTTACGGGTGCGTTACAAGGGGGGGAGGGGGTATCGGAAATAGTTGAAATTTGATTTACGTAATTTATGGATGGTCCCTTACCGGAGTGTGAATCTACACTAATTCTCTCAATTCTGATCGAGTTTCGTATTGTTAAATAACTTTTGAAAAATGAAACAAGTGTTTTTTCAATCCAATGTGTAATTTCCGAGATTTCGCAAATTTCTTACGATTACAGCGCCATCTATCACGAATAGAAAAAATGTTTCAGTTAAAAATTACTTTTTTGATCTCACAGTATATCCTTAAGGGTTCGATGAACCTACTGTACTGCAGGTACCTTTAAAAACCGAAGAAATTGTAATTTTTCAGCCATCAACATCAACAAACGTATTTTCTTCCGCCGGTTTAGCGAGCCCATCTTCCACCATAGAAACTTTAACTAGAGATCTAGAGCATTCCCTGGACTGTCTTCCCCTCGGAAAGTTGACGCACACAAATAGCTCTGATTCCTCTAAATGCAGCACAATACGCTCCATACACTCCCTGGACATCAAACAGGTGACCAACGGGCAATTCGTTGTGAAGCCGCAAGACAATGACAGATCGAAAGCCGACGGAGCGGCCTCACGCGAGGACATCGACAAGTTACAAGAAGAACTGAAGGAGGACCCCAAGACGGCCACTTCCAGAGGATCCACGAACAGAAGCAGCGTGGGGCATTACAGTTTGGGACCGCACCGCAGCGCTCACCACCACTTGAAGAGGGACACCAAGGAGAGGAGGAAGTCGGCCGGGGATGAGAAGATGTTCAGGTATTTGGATTTGTCGGTAAGGACCAGGACGGATTCGGGGAAACAGTTGACGGATTTTGAAATACTGCAACAAGTAACGGTCTTAAATTTAGATACAGGGGAGAGGATACCTTTGAGTGTCGCTGAGGATAAACTTCCTCAGTGTATCAATCCCCTTTCTTTGCACATAATGAGGTTGACTTCTGAATACGTGAGCAGTTCTAGCGTGGAAAAGGATAAGGAGTCTGACGAGGAGAGTATTGTGCTGGGCGGGAAAAAGTTGGAGGCGCCTTTGGGTTATGATAATGATTTGGATATAGGGAGGAAGACTAAGAAAACTGCCAAGTTAAAGAAATTCCTTGGGTCCACTGTAAAGAAAACTATGCATAAGGCTAAAAGTATTGCTCATGAAGTGTCGCATGTCAGGCACAAAGAGGATGTTGTGGAGGTCGTTGATGATCTACATCCTGGTGAACAAAATATCAAATTGAAGGTAAGTCATTACGTTGTTTGTACTATTAAAAACTCATTAATCAATTTAAGAATTAAAATAACATAAAATTGCAATGCAATCAATGTTGATAATGTGATTATAGAAAAGATTATGAATGTTTAATTCTACTTTGTATTATTGCATTTATTATTATCTTAAAAATGTTTTATGTAGTCTGCTATGGGCTTGCAAACACATATAGTATCTTCGAAATACATTGACCTGTGTAAAAGCCAACGGTTTATTAACACTAATAAATTATTATTAAATTATTACATTAAAAAAATTTCATTATTAAATTAATACACTGTTTACCAAAAAGCACTCCGTTTTTTCGATTCGGAATGGATTATAAGTTCAATTATAATATTCCTATTAAGCAATGATGTTTATGTGAAGATTAAAACTTAATTTCAGGCCGCTAATTCCCATAAAGGGCCTTACGACTTTGAGAAAGTTCAGCACGTGCAGGAACTCAATTTTGAACACGAAGGCCCAATTTGGTGCATGAAATTCTCATCTTGTGGCCGCCTGCTTGCTACTGCAGGTCAAGACAAGGTGTTACGGATCTGGATAATAAAGGATGCTTTCGAATTCTTCCAGGTGAGTGGGATCAAATTTTTTATGAGATATTAACACTTTACAGGCTCATTAGTTGCGCGAGTAACTATCAAGAGTAACCGTAAATGGAGTTTTACCTAGAATGTTTTCGATTTTTCATTTCCTGATTGCATATTGCAGTAAAATTGCAAATAAGCAGAAGTGGAAGAATGCGGTAGTTGATGTTAATTTTACAGAAGAGTTAAGTGCATTATCAGCTTGTATAGTGTTAAGATCAATAATGATACTTTACCTGCATACTGTAAAAACCTAAAAATAAATTTGAATATTATAGCTTTCAAGTTATACACTTCATCAGTAACGGTTCGCGAGTTTTTTCTGATACGGTCGAGGTAGCAGAGGTGGTAATACAGATAGGAGCGGTCACGCAGCCAGCTGTCTCTGCAACCAATCCTACCTATCTGTATTGCCACCCTTACTTCCTCGGCTGTACCACAAAAAACTCACTGCACTTCATTTATTATTTACATAGGAAATGCGGACAAAATACAATGCGGACAAAGTCTCACCAACTCCATCGCAAGAATCCCTAGTCTCCCATCATTCATCTGAAGTAACCGGTCAGCCCATCGAGTCTGTGAGCCCTGAAGAAGTGGCAAAATGTGTGTTCATGCCGAGGCCTTTCTGCACCTACTCCGGCCACACTTCCGATCTTCTTGATGTTTCCTGGTCTAAGAATTATTTCATCCTTTCTTCTTCGATGGATAAGACAGTCAGGTTATGGCATATTTCCAGGAGGGAGTGCCTCTGCTGCTTCCAGCACATAGATTTTGTCACTGCAATTGTTTTCCATCCCAGAGATGATCGGTACTTCCTGAGCGGGTCCTTGGATGGTAAAATACGGCTGTGGAATATTCCAGACAAAAAAGTAAGTTTTTCTGTGGTATTTTAATTCTTTGCAAAATTGAGTGTTTCAATTGAATTTTCAATTTAATTTGATTACTGATGAAGAATCCAGAGCATTCTCTATCAGGGGACATGTTGGGCTTGAGATGCTCAGAGTCTATATTTGTATTGTCTCAAGTCAATATAGACTTGTGCACTAATATAATATTTCCAGCGAATTTATAACATGTCTTAACTGAAATTCTGGATTAAGGTGGCAGTATGGAATGAAATAGAAGGTACCACCAAACTAATAACAGCAGCGAACTTCTGCCAGAACGGAAAATTTGCCGTCATCGGAACATACGACGGCCGCTGCATATTCTATATCACCGACCAGCTGAAGTACCACACCCAGATCCATGTAAGATCGACACGAGGACGTAACGCCACCGGTCGTAAAATAAGTGGCATCGAGCCGATGCCCGGCGAAGACAAAATCCTCGTCACTTCGAACGATAGCAGAATACGACTGTACGACCTGCGTGACTTAAGTCTCTCCTGCAAGTACAAGGGCTACTTGAATGTGAGCAGTCAGATTAAGGCCAGTTTCAGTCACGATGGGAAGTACATCGTTAGCGGGTCAGAGAATAGGGATATTTACATTTGGAAGACGAACCACGATTATTCCAAGTTTTCTTCCGTCAGGAGGGATAGGAATGATTTCTGGGAGGCCATTAAAGCGCACACCGCCACTGTCACTTGTGCCATATTTGTTCCTAATCCTGATAATATTATTAAGATGGTCGAGGAGAGGGAGGAAGCTGCTAATCAAGAAAAGGGCATGAATACGGATAAACATGTAAGTAGTACTTTCAGTATATTCTTCACAGATATAATTATAGTCGGGCCGCTGAGAGCTGCCTGTGACTCATCGCTTAAAATCGCATGAATCAAGATTTAAGTAAACGTATGTCCGTAAGAAAATTTGGTGCCGCGCTGATTTTCATTGGCGGGATATTTAAAAATTCTCGCGCACCACCTTATATATTTTCAGACCGGTTTATCATTTGGTGATTTGCGTTCAAAATAATTAAACACGTTAATCAACATATGTTGAGACATAAATTAATTATGTATTAACTCGATCGAAATGAAATCTAAAGCGCAATACAAACAAACTTTTTACGGTTATGTTATTTGACGTAGCGCTCGCGTGTTTTGTGTGTTTATATGAAGCGTGCCAATGCGATGCTAGAGTCATGCGTGAGCTTAGACCTACGTTTACGATGCCCTATTCTTTAACATGCAGACACACCTTTCGTCTTTTATTTCATACTGTTTCGTACATGATAGAAAAAGACAGATATAAAATGCAAAGCAATTCTTAGTACAAAAATGCATGAGTCACCGTCAGCTCTCAATGGATGAACTATACTGACATGTTTAATGCAGTACTTTTGAGTTACTTTGAGTTTTAATTATTGACTTGTACACAATTTAGGAGTAACATGCGGTGATATACTTTCTATCATCAATTTGATAGCCTCTTATACATTTTTGTTTTGCCATTTCACTCAATTAAATTAGTAGAAAATGTACCATATGACTCGTGAGTTGTATTCTCAAGTAATTAAGCCCAACGAATAAACTGTGCAGGCAAAATCAGTCAGGAGTTGTTTTTGATTAGATTTTCTTCAAAACCTCTCAGCATATGGCTTTTAAAGATTGCAGATCACTTCTTAGTGATTTTTTTTAATCGAAGAGACTTTTAAGTGAGGTGTTTTAATTATCATAATAGGAAGAAGATCCGATGGTTGAGCAACGTGTGAAAGGTTGCGGTGGTTACGTATTGATATCGGCCGACTTCAACGGATGTATAAAAATATTTATGAACAAGATGAAACCGAAGCACAGCTCGTTGCCAGCGTCCGCTCTAGCGTAAATAAAATTTGTTAAAGACAGGTTAGAGGAATAAAAGATATATTATATAAGAGATGTGCAAAATGAATTATTTTGAAGAATATTGTGATTTATTGGATGTTATCCTTTTATATTTTATGGTTGTATTTTATTGTATATAAGGACAAATAAGACAAAGAAGATTGTATATAAAACTATTAATTGATACTAATTTAGTCCTATTTTAGTTAGTAAATAAATAAATGTATTTTTATCTGTGTATTATTCCAGTCATTCGTATTAATTTATTAATAAATTATATATTGTTTTGAATTTATTTTCATTTTACATTATCAGTACAACTTCACCAAGCACTTGAGGCGTGTTGTGCCATGACAATCTTAAATTCAATTGGCTCCGGAGATTCGCTTCGCGTTCTCTCGCGACCTCCGAATACATTCTCACTCTGCGGAAATTTTACCTCCACCCGTTTTGAGTGCGCGTTATAGTTATACTACCTTTTTATATATTAGGAAAGGTTAATAGTCAAGTGTAACAATGGGTTAACCCATTAGCGCCCAAATGAACCCTTTGCACTCGCGCCCAGGCAGTTGTCCACTCTAGCAGCACTGCTACGGCGCCCGGGAGGTGTGATGCATCCTAACCTAACCCAATCCTACCTAACCTAACCCAATGATTTTAAAGTACCTGTAAACACTTCCCTAATATAACCGAACTCGTCAACATTTCCTGGTTTGCCCGAGCAAAAAAGGCCTCGAGTGCAAAGGGTTAATATATTTTTTTATTTTCAATTTTTAGTTACCGTTTTAAAACAAAATATCGTATGGTATCCATAGGCATTTAAAGACACTTATAAAATCTATAAAAAAGCAATGCTTATGTTTATATGCTACCCACTTATTATGGGGCTGTCCAGATTATCCTTGTGTTAATCCTTGAGATCGCTGATTTGCGATACCATATAGTATCTGAGGACGGTAATGGATTAAGGCAATTGAAAACATTTTCGGGCAGTAACAAAAATATTTCAGCAGTCAAAAAATTTTTATAGTAAAATAATAACTTTATTGATGTCGGAACTAGAAGTTTTACATAAGTCAAATAAATACAGATAATATTCAAACGGAAAAAGTACATATAAATTAATAGCATAAATAAAATAAGTGTACATATTAAAATAATTGTAAGTATAAAATTTAGAAAATGTTCATTACAAAAAAAAAACAGTAAAATAAATAGTTTCAATAAAATAAAAACTGCTGACAAACAAGTACACATATTAAAATAATTGCAAATATAAAATTTAATAACAATAATAAATAAAAATAAACAGACAATTTAAAAATTTAGTATTACCGAATATTGAATATTGCGATAAAAAATTGGACAGGGATCTAAGGTTTAAATGATTAAAATCATACCTCAGAGGTTCGAGTTATAAGCTTTTAAAAATTAAAATATCACATTTGTAATTTCCTCCGCGTCCGCGCCATCTACCGGACGATAGCTGAACTGCCAAGTGACGATTGCGGTCAGCGCCAAAACGCTCGAACTTTATACTTATAATCAAAATGTAAAAATCCAGCAATGAGTTATACATCAAATCATAAAGTATTTAATTCTGAATCGAATGATGTATAAAATGGCTAAGGAAATTTGACGATTTTCGAGTAATTTACAAATTAAAATTTAGCACGAACCATTGTCGGTAATTCAGTTAACAGTTAGCTGTAAAGCTTAAAATTGAAATATAGAGCATTGTGCAATGCTTTTCAACTAAATACGGGTTAACATAATAACTAATTAATAATTATCTAACCTATTTTCTTATGTAAAGCATTATATTATAAGCGATCTTAATTTCTACACACCCGCACCCTCTGTTATCGCGAGGAAGTTAATCAATTATTTAAGGATTTTATATTTACTTCAACATCAATTTAATAACTAGGGATTATTTACAAACATGGTAAGAATGGTATTTTAAAACAAACTGACTTGTTATTATTTGAATTTTGCAAATAAAATGGTATATTATATACTCCTATAGGTCAGGCAACCCGATATACCCCTAAACAAATTAAACAATGTTTTACATTTAGGGAAAATATGTATTATAAATATTACTAATTTCTTCAGACTTTACAAAATAATTTTAATTTCTAATATTACAGGTTATTAACGACAAATTTTGGTTTTTAAAGATATCATTTATATTAACTGTTCAAAGTTATGCTTATTAAATTAATGTTTAAACCAATGTTTTAGATATTATAGTATATTTTCATTCCTGTTATACAGAAAATCAGAAGCTTTTATAATATTAAATTAATAGTAGTTATGTGTATATCGGGTCACCTGTGTTTAGTCTTTTAATTAATAAACGATAACAGATGGTACGGCTAAGCGGACATGCGGATTTTTCATATTGTTATTCAAAAACAAGATAAATAGTTAAGTAATTACTTAATAATGATTTTAAGACACACATTTATTTTGAAAAATATTGCAAAATGCTCTATTGGTGTTATTCTGAACAACTGTAATTAACAGCGATGTTATTAACATCGATGTTATTAACATTGCAATGTTATGTAAAATCGAACAGCGCTGTTAAAAACTGTATTCTGAACAGCCCGATGTACACAAATTAGCAACAGAGCAACGTCTACAGAGCGACCAACTTCATGTATATTATAATAGATGATTAATAATACGTTTTTGAGGATATTTTTAGAAAGAAAATGAGTGTTTCATAAAGCATGCACATAAATATTGGAATACTACTATCTATTTGAGTTTTTTGTTGACGAAAAACAGAAACTACGAAATAACCTCAAAATATCACCATTAACAATCTCGTAATGTCGACCGTTTTGACAAGTGTTGTTTAACATCGAAAATGTTAATTTACATCGATGTTAGTTGACAGACAGTATACAGAATAGTATATTCATAACATCTGTCGATGTTAGCAAATAACACCGCTGTTGACGCTAACATTTTTGTTCAGAATAACACCATATATCTAAATTTTAAGCTTTGTAGTAAGCTGAATTACGAACACTTGCTCCCGTTATATTTTAATTTGTAAATTACTAGAAAATCGCTAAACTGAGTCAACACCCTTCTGGGCGCAAATGTCCCGATTTTTGACGTGGCCGCAAATGTTTTGGGCGCAACTGAGCCTTCACCAGTATCCCGACCACGAACTCAATTCGAAATTACCACTTTACGCATTAAAACCCGAACTAGATTCGGGACTAATATAAATGATTTAGTAATCGTTTAGTGTGCGGTTCAAATGGGCATTGTAAATTATTTTTATTAAAATTAGAAGCTTTTCTAAAATAATAGAACTCTATAGAATTATAGAATCCTGTAAAATAATAGAAACCAATAAATTTATAGAAGATTTTAGAAATCTATACATTTGTGGATTCCTGTAAAATTATAAAAACCTATAAATTTTGAAGAGTCCTGTGAAATTACAGAAACTCATAAATTTATAGAATCCTGTAAAATAGTAGAAATCCATAAATTTATAGAATTCTGTAAAATTATAGAAACTTATATATTTGTAGAATCCTGTAAAATTAAAGATACCTATAAATTTATAGAATCCTGTAAAATTATAGACACCTATAATATAATAAAATTCTGAACAATTATAGAAATCTATAAAATTGTAGGGACTTACAAAATCATAGAATCCTGCAAAATGTAACCCGTGAAGTGGTCCAATGGGTACAATTTCGTGGGTTTTCATCTCTTAGTACTTCACCACTTGTCTGATAGATGGCGCAGTTATGCAGTGGCGATTTTAGGCGCGCGCCTATGGCATCTGATTTTTGGAGGCCTCTAATCGCATTAAATTATTATTAATCGAGGTAAGTTAATTGAACTCTTTAAACTAAAACTAGGAAAAGGAAAATTGTATTCCACGATTTGAAAAATTGTATTCCACGATTTGAAAAATTGCAACCAAATAATCAATCTAAGAATTTTGCTTCGAAAACTTAAGGCCCATTAATACACAACGCAGTTATGATTTGCCCTCAAAGCAATTGCCATACTTTAGGTGACAAAACGGCAAGATTCCATTCAATTCAAAATTTGAATTAAAAAAAAAATGTAAAAAATAATAAAAAAGAAATTGCTTCAAGAGTTCGAGATCCTTAAACAAACAATGCATGTATAATTTTCCATAAAAAAAATTGATAAATCTTACCTGAAAACAAAATGGCAACGCTCCAAAGATGACTTGGGAAACGAAAATTGTATTTAACGATTCGAAAAATTGTAAAATATTAATTAACCAAAGAATTTGCTTCAAAAACCTCAAGATCTTTGAAGAAGCAATGCATATGTGATTTTCTATTGAAACAATTGTTATATCCTAGTATACAAAACAACAACGCTTTAAACTTGATTTGGCAAAAGGAAAATTGCATTTAACGATTCGAAAAATTGTAAAATATTAATTAACTAAAGAATTTGCTTCAAAATCTTAAGATCTTTGAAGAAGCAATGCACTTGTGATTTTCTATTGAAACAATTGTCATATCCTAGGTGTATAAAAAACAGCAACCCTCCAAACTTGAATTGGCAAAAGGAAAATTGCATTTAACGATTCGAAAAATTGTAAAATATTAATTAACCAAGGAATTTGCTTCAAAACCTCAAGATCTTTGAAGAAGCAATGCATTTGTGATTTTCTATTAAAACAATTGCCATATCCTAGGTTTAAACAAAACAACAACTCTTTAAACTTGAATTGGCAAAACAAAAATTGCATTTAACGATTGTAAAATATTAATTAACTAAAGAATTTGCTTCAAAACCTCAAGATCTTTAAAGAAGCAATGCACTTGTGATTTTCTATTAAAACAATTGTCATATCCTAGGTGTAAAGAAAACAACAACGTCCCAAACTTGAATTAGAGATTTGAAAAATTGTAAAAAGCTTAAGATTAACCCTTTGGCCTACTTTCCTTAAGTCCGAATGCGTGCACTTTTAATAGCGCTCCAGTCGCGACGCACGTGGACCGATTCAACCCATGCAGACGCGACGGAATAACAGCAAAAACAAGTCTCACTGAGGCACCCCCAATTGTATGGGCACAAATTCATGCCTTTTCATGGCACAACTGAAAACGTAAAATATGGATTTCAAAAAATTCTGTTTCGCAAGAAAATACATTCATTGTGCAGCACTAACGCAAGCGCTGCGCCACGAGTTGAGCTCGTGCTCGATGTGATTGGCCCAAGCGGCGCGCCACGAGATATGCTCGTGGTCGGTGTGTTTGGCCCGAACATTTAAACACGAGGAGTACTCGTGGTTGTAGGTCAAAGGGTTAATAAACAAACGCTACATTTATGATTTTCAATCAAAATAAATGGCATGTTCTAGGTGGAAACCAAACAACAACACTTCAAATTTGAACTGCGATATCGAAAAATGGATTAAAAAATTTGAAAAATGGTAAAAAATTAATCAACGAAGGAAATTGCACCACAAGCTTAAGATCCACGAATAAATTAATAATTTCTGATTTCTTGCGAAAACCATTGCTATATCCTAGGTAGGAACAAAACGAAAACGCTCAAGACTTGAGCTGGAAAAACTGTGAAAAATGAATGAAGCTGAGTAATTTTCTTCAGAATCTCAAGATCCATAAACAAATAATCCATTTTTAATTCACTATAAAAACAATTTCCATATCCTAGGTGAAAACAAAAGGGAAATGCTTCAAACTTGAATTGAAAAAACGGAAATTACATTCAACATATTAAAAAAAATTATTACCAAAGAATGTAGTTTTGGTTTTCCATAAATACCATTGCTATATCCCACGTGGAAACGAAACGGCAATGCTTCAAACTCGATTTGGGAAACCAAAACTGTGTTTAACGATTCTTAAAATTATAAATTAAATTCATTAACCTAAGAATTTGCGTCAAAAGCTCAATATTCATAGAAAATAATACATGTATTATTTTCTGCTATTTCCTAAGGTGAAAACAAAACAGCAACGCTCCAAATTGGTAACACGATTTGAAAATTTTTGCCGGAAACTCTAAATAAAGGTCCCACAGGATCCAAAAATAAAATAATTTTGTCGGCAGGACAAATAATATTATGGAGGAAGAACATTCTTCCAAATATTTTTGGCAGAGAATATTGCCGAAATTTCTGGGCATGAACAGTTATCCATCGGTATAAGACAAGTGTATGAAGAAAATGAAAATTTCACGCTGAGGGATTCGTGAAATTGGATAAACTAAACGCTCTTCTAGTGTTTGATTACCTACCTCTTATTACAAGTTTTATTCATCAAGTGGATAGCAAAAAGAAAGATTTTGCCCCCCTAAAAAAAAAGATGCTGCAGGCGCCCATGTGTAATAGTATGTATTATGGAGAACATTTTTTAAAAATAATGTATACTTTGTTATTTGTATTTTATCTTATTGCTTAAGCTCTTTACAAAACGAACCTTTATTTCATGTAGTTTATTTCCACCTTTATAGAAATCTCAAGTTATATCGGATACGGATTTAGTTTCGCAATAAAGCCGGATTTACGGAAAATCTTTTATTATTTTCCTACGAACATCACGTAAAATAATACATCCCCTTATTCCTCATCAAGATTAAGCTCAGGGCACACTCAAAATGTTCTTTTCTTCAAGTTTGCCTTCTCGCAAGGAAAGTTCTTAGCAGATGGCGCCAGGGGTATTTTGACGAATCCGGAAAAACACTGCGGCATTTTCCCTTTCAGTCCTTATTGATCTAACTGGGCGCCCCCCTGGTGTAAGCAAGCACAACACTCGTTCATTATACAATTATTTTAATGAACTATGTTCGTGTCAATATATTCCCTTTCCGCGCGGCATATTTATATTCATACACCGTAATGATCCGTCACCGACGCAGAAAAGAAAGCTAAGCACCACGACACAAATAAAGCGAACTTTACTCTTTGTTGGGACCAGAGGGACACAATCGATCAGATTTACATGAATGGTATTTTTTTTTTGTTCGTTTATTCTTGGAATTGTTGGGACGTGGTTCACCTGTCTTGGAAATATTAGTTGCCATTATGACGTGTTTACGCTTGAATATAATATATGACTATATTAGAATTCTTAGCAGAGTCACCTTTGAATAACAAAAGATTTGCACTGTGTATTAAGTGTAAGTGCAGCCCCTTGCACCCTCTCCCGGCGCCCGTGTTATCCACACAGTAGCATTTCCCATCATCTTCATTTATTCTTTCATTGTGATTTGTTTCCTTCTTGACTTCTTCCTTTGGCAGAGTGGCCAGTTTTCGAATGGCATATTTTATACAGTATAGTCATCCCAAAATATCGTGGAATTGCGCAGTGGACATCTTAAATTTCACGAGTGGGGACGCCGGAAACTCATAATTATTCAACTAGTGCCGCGTGAACATAATGTAAATATAGACAAAAAATCGGTCGCGAATTGATAATTCGTCCTCAATTCGGTGATGCGGAAACACGTAGATTTGTTATCGCGTTCTCTCCGAATACTTTCTCACTCTGCGCAAACTTTATCGCCAGGTGTCACGACATTTTGGGACGGCTTTACTTTGGACCATATTTGGGTAGTTTACAGATAATTTTCTAAATATGTGTAGTATAAAACGATAACTAAAAAATGGTGATGTGGCCATCATGTTACTTTCTCCGACTTGATGGTATCATAGCCATTTATATTTACGTTTTCATGGTTTATTGAAATCATATTTTAAATGTACATCGAGCATTGCGTAAACTCGGATGAAACTGACGTTTGAAACGTCAAAATTATGAAACATGGAAAAATTATACTTCAAATTAAAAAACTCGGTTTACTCAAAAACTAACGAGATTTAAAAAAAAAACTTATTATTTAGTAGTTGTTCATTTTGGTATTCTCTACAATTATTATTCACACAAATTTGCTGTAACTATTATCGTTTCATAATTATAAACCAAAAATTGAAAAAAAATTAATAAATTTTTTTCTCGAATAGCAATGATTTTATGAAAAATATTTTCAAAGAAAAGATGTTCACTTCTTTGTTGTCTTCAATGTTTGTTTAAATGTTTTTGTGATATTTTTCATATTTAAGAAAATATTGGCAAAAAACAAAAAAAACGGTTAAGCTACGCGCACACTTGTCGGAATCGGACGGACGGCACGCATCGGCAAAAGTTTCTAAACACAGTTGTAAACGAGTCAACGCACATTTATCGGTACGACAAGGAACGGATGCATTGGCGCTGTGTAAATATTATATTTAAGTTTTAATTCAATGTTACCACTCTTTAATAACAAGTTACCGCGCAATTTGCAAAAGTTAAAGACTCCAAGGTTCACATAAACAACCCCTTTTAACGATTAATTGATTTGTAATTGGATACGTATCCACAGACACACACACATATATCATATAAATATATGATGGACGTCCATGAAATTTTCTACCCGCATAGATGTTATCTTTGAAATGGATACTGTTAACACACTATGTAAAGGTCATTGGGTCAAGTTTATTGTTTAAACATTACATGTCACCGGAAAGTTAAAATTAGACCGGTATTTGTGTGTGTGTGTGTCAATGTTAAAAAAATCGGAATGGACTGCGTTCGATTTAATGGATACACATTTATTACCTCTGTAAAACAAAAGGGTTCCTTCCTTCGGTCAGCGATTTTCCGGAAAATAGAAAAGGGACTGGTTTTATTGGGACGCATCCGGGGGCGGTCTCTTTCGTAAATGTTCGATGGTGGTGAAGTGCTGCAGTTACGTTGCTCGCGAGAGTAAAGTTTAAAAAATAAAATTTATTATAGTCACGATTCTGTACGTGATCGCCGAGTTTCAGAGATATTGAAGTCGGAGTTTTATTTCATAGAGTAAGGAGACCTTGGACGGGCGCCAGTTATAATTTGTGTGCTGTCTAACGTGTGAAAAGAAAATTATTTCCTTAAATTGCCGTTTATTAATATTTACATTTATCGATTCACACGTATACTTAACAATATTAAATATCAAAATTGTATTTACGTCTACGAATAAAATGTTTATTCAGTTGTATTCGCTAAATTGGTTTTGAATGAATAAACTTATTATTATTATTCAATAAGAATACTTTACATAATTCTAGATCTGCGCCTGCTGGTGGATCTTCATAGGGGAGGCAAATACAAAGATGCCGCACGTGCTGTACTATAGTTTGATCAACGGATCTTTGCGTGCGCGTCATTACCGAGAACGAGGTGTTCTTGCTTTGGATGACATACGTACAGTAGGGTGGGCCGAAATTTTTTTTTTACGAATTTCAAATGTGGGGACCCTCGAAAAGTTGTGGCCTGGACTCAATGTATCACACAAAAAATTTGAGAAAAATTAAAAAAGGTTTAGCCGGGCCCCCGCGGCTTCAAAAATTAAAATTTTTATTTTTTCGAAAAAAAAATTATTGTTAACAAATTTGATTGGAAATAATAAAAATTACGTAAATCAGTGCACGACTGTAGATATTAAATGTGTAGACAATTTATTTATGTATCGCGCCAGTATTTCCACGTAACATAAACAGTAAACAAACGATTTGTTTTGATTATGGTTGCTTATATTACAAAAATCAATTTAATTTTATCAGTCCGGCTTTCAAAACGAATGTGTTCAGTTGTGTTTTTATTAGTGCCTTAATTGAGAACTTGTATTGTGTGTGTATTTTATTGAAGTGAAATATATTAAACACTTAAACAGTGTATGCACATTTTACAATGTCAAAGCAAACTTGTGCAAATGTTAATATGTATTTATTCGGAAGTGAGAAAGACAAAAAATTGATCGGAAAGTTAAAGATGCCAAACAAACTACGAGTACTAACATAAATTTTGATGAGTCTGTACCTGGTCCAAGTAGACTTTGTAATAAATCAAGTCATAAAAATGTCACATCTGATGACAGTGAAAATGACAGTACACTTGCAAATTATGCAGATTTTAAGTGGTCTTCCCTTATAAAGCGACCGAGATTAAAAGACCACGTAAATTATGTTCGCGAAAATTGCGAATGCCGTATTGGAAGACATGCAGTTAATATCGAAAGATGATGTAGCAAAAGTCGTTGATAAAAATAAGATCAGAAGAGAAGTTACCAAAAATAGACGTCAATTACAAGAAGCAATAGAGAATGAAAGTGTGTTAATTAAAGGACTCTATTTTGATGGGAGAAAGGATCAAACCATGTTCCAGGAGAAGGATCGCCGGGTAATTAAAACCGAAGAACACGTAGCATTAATCCAAGAACCGGGCAGTTTATTTTTCGGTCATGTAGCTCTTACGCAATCACGAGCGAAAGATATTGCCGAAGGAATTGTAAGTTACATGGGAAGTCGCAATGTGGATCTATCAAAATTAATGGTTGTAGGATGTGATGGGACTAATGTCAATACTGGTTGGAAAGGTGGGGTGATTCGATTACTAGAAACCCAATTAAATAAACCACTGCAGTGGAGTATCTGTATGCTGCATGCTAATGAGCTCCCATTACGCCATTTATTACAGATACTAGATGGTCATACAAGATGCCCTTATACCTACTCAGACCAATTGGTTCCCTCCTTATAGCCTGCGAAAAAATGGCAATTCTTAAATTTAAAGCAATTAGAACTGATTTACCCCATGTGGATGAGAGCGATCTTAGCAGTGACCAACAATATTTGTTCAAGATATGTCAAGCGATCGGTACAGGAAAGTGCCCAACAGGATTAGCTAAAAAAAAGTCCTGGTAAAATGGCAAAAGATGCATTAAGACAATTACGGATGCATCATTAAAAGTCGGCGGTGAAAAATCCAGGGATGGCTACATACGAGCCAAGCTTGACGCAAGAAAGGACTTACCAAAATTTGAAAATAAAGGACAATATTACGCTGCAAGAAATGATTAAATAACTCTAATAAAGGAGGGTGGGTGGGTTGGGTGGAACTCGAAGTGTGGCTACCTCCTCGTGGTGAATTCTGGGTTGGTTTAATATTCAACTCACTAATATTGAATATTGAATTAAGCAAAGAGCTGCACAATTGTACATAACAATTAATAACACATTAAATTTAAAAAAAATAAAAATGAAAATTTTTTTTTTTCGTAATATCGTTGTGAAAGCCGACTACTTATTAAAATATTTCAATATTTATTTATACACAACTATATAAATTAATAAATATTTATTTTATAATGAATTCCCGTCAATTTTCTAAAAATCAAAAATTAAAATTTTTGAGCCGGGGCCGGCTAGATATTTTTTTAAAAATTTGAAATTTTGTGTGGTGTATTGTATAACCAAGCCACAAGTTTTCATAGGTCCCCAAGTTTGAATTTCCCAAAAAAATTTTTTTGGCCATTTTCGGCCCACCCTAACGTACAGTCAGAGAAAATACAAATGCGAAACTCGCTCGGCGAGGGAATGCTGCCGCATGTCGGTGCTTAGTTCGGTTGAAACCAGTCAGTCCCTGCTTAAAATGAAAATAAAAAAAATAAAATTTGCCCAATAGTTTAAAATTTTATTTCGTCATATGATTGCTATTAATAAATAGCATCTTACGCCATCTATTAGATAATAAAAAGTGCTATAAGAACGTGTTTACAATTTTCAAATATCTCCTCAAATAATTAATTAAGTAATAATAATTTCAGATTATTATAATCATTTTTACTGGTTAAAAAAATATAAAATCTTATTTTTCGAGGGTTTCAAGATTAAATCTTGGCAAAAATGGGGTTATTTATACGAAATTGAAAAGAAAATTATTAATTCTAAAATATTAGCAATAATTTAATATAAAATTACTCTTCAATTGATAAATATATAAAAAAAGTATCAAAATAACGTAAAAATTTTAGTTATTCAAATTTTTGAAGATGAAAAAATCACAGATATGGAATCGGTCACTCTATCACTTAGGGGCGAGAAGGGAACTAGGCTTGTAAATTTTATTACCTCATTATTGCATTTTAAGCTCGGACGCATTTTGACCGAACTAAGAACCGACATGCGGCAGCATTCCCTCGCCGAGCGGGTTTCGCATTCGTATTTTCTCTGACTGTACACACAGTATTGCGCGTCATTTAAGTTATCGTAGAGGGAGTAAACGCATGAAAATATTGTCGAAACTAGGTTTGGCTATCTATAATCAAAGTATACTCTTATAGAGGAAGTAAATATTCCGATGCTGTTTCTGTCACATTTTCTTTAGTAGCCTCACCGCCGAACATCCACGAGCAGCCGCTTAGATGCTTACCAACAAGGAGGCAGAGAGGACCTTATTTCCAAGTCGAAAAATGTCGTGTCCCGTTGCTTCAGGGGTTGTCAGGAAGCGCTGAAATTAATCAGTTCTTAGAAGAAAACGCTTTAGAGTCGGTTCGAAGAAGAAACTCATGATTCATCGGCTCAGTCTGGTGTGATCCAGCGTAAACTAAATTGTGAACGGTTATAATATTACCACACACTTATTAGCCAATAGCAGCAAGTGTGACCAACGCTGGTAATATCGAAAGTTTTGCCGAATCGGATGATATTTTTTCGGGGGTAATACCACAAAAGGGCGTGATTTGTGCGATTTGTGTACTCTTGCGACATGTCACAACACTAGGCTGAAGTACGAAATGCAGTACTAATACGTAACTAAATGTATAATTGATGTAAGGACAATGTTTACCTAACTGGTACATGGATCGGAATGATAATCGTGAAAAATGTTTTACGCGGAAGCGTGTCCGAAACGGATTTAAATTATATTTCACCGCAGAGGTATTCAGAACTGACACGAACTGCCACTGTCCAACAGAAATCAGCTGTTAACTCAAATTGTTAATATAAAGATCGTTGTCATGGTGAAGGAAAATAAACTTTTATTCACTTGCAAATTTTTTTGTCCTTTTTAAATACACATTTTTAAACATGAGTTGAATTATCTAAATAAACTTGTTTTAGATGAAATTTTGAATTAAATTTTTTATTTATTTAGAGTTACTATGGAATCACTTTCGTCTCCTTTCGTCATAATTAGGTCTTCTATTTTAGGTTTTTAATCTATTTTGTTTAAACCAAATGTGTTCCTAAGGTTTACTTGTTAACAATTGAAATTCAAGGTTATAATTTCTGATTTTACGGTCTAAATTAGAAAATATTAATTTTTTTAACCTAATATTAATTATTTTTAATAGAGGCTAAAATTGATTTCCATCTCAAAAGGTTAAATCCTTACATCATTTGATAATGAAAATTCCAGGTTATGGTTTGAAATGATATTTTGCGACAGTTATTTCACTTAAACTTCATTTTTTTTTTAAGTGCACTTAACCCTTTTACTTTCAGGCCCCTCAATTTAAATATGTACTTCAGTATCTACATCCATACATTTATATTGATAAATTCCGAGATCATTTCTGACTGTTATTGAATACCAATGAAGTTAGCTCATTATACGTCATGTGTCAAGAATGAACCAATCGGAACGAAAAACGGCGGTGCAATTATCGTTAGCGGTAAGCGCCCTGGATCGCCATGTTTATGCACAAACAAACACATTTCTTTTAAAAGTCAGATACGTGAAATTGAAATGTCACGATTTGGTACGGCGAGCATATCATCAGTCGATGAATTCAACGACTCTACTCATAGATAAACTATAAATTAAGATTGCCAACTCAAGCAATAAAATTTGGTAGAAGTGTTAGTACCAAATTTAGCGCCACCTACTATTTGATCGTGGATTTCATTGGTTGGGATAAAATGGCGCTAATTTAAAAATATTTTTATAACACTATTTCGTAAAAGTTCGAGATTTTATTTTCATTTTCATGACTATAGTTTCGGCAGCTTCGTAATTCTAATTTACTATTTCTTCCATAAAGCAACTTAAAATTGCCCAAACTATGGTCACGAACATAAAAATGTTAAGTTTTACAAACAAAGTAATGATATTTTATTTAAACTATATTGAAAAATGAACTATGTTCAAACCACAACTAATTTTATTTATTATATAAAATGTATAACGAAGTAGAAGCTTCCAGTATAAACAACATTAAAATATGTTACTTGATGTGTTTTATAAATATCTTTGTGACGTTTTAATTTTAACTTTGGATTTGAAATATTAGTGACCCATAACTTAAATCTTTCTTTATCTTGAAGCAAAACTCCATTCTGCACAACATCCTATCGTCACATCTAGGCACACAACAACAATTCTATTTTATGAGTGACAGTAATGTACCTACAATAAGTTGATGAGAATTCAAATAAATTTAAAAAAATCTACTTGTGCTTACCAATTAAATAATACAATCACTAAATTAAATCAATGTTGTCTTTAATTAAACATAAAACTGCACAGAACAGTAGAACGGACGAAACACGTGTACTGAATAATTATGTTGTTATGTTTACAAAACAAAGCCAATATGCAAACCATAAAATGCAGGCACGGTTTTTAGGCAAACTGTTAAAAAACCGAAGACAGCGCCACCATACGTTTGATCGTAGTACTGAGATATGGCACCAAAAAATCGTATGGAGTGAACACCCCCTGACTCTACTCCTATAAAAATACCGTTAGGAATATTTATGGGGCATTCCGCCAGAGATTTTTTTCTCGAAATGGAAGTTGGCCTTCTGACTACGTAAAAATGTTCGTCTACTTGTCCCTAAACACCTTGAATTTTTTTAGATTTTTTTTCGCCCGCGTTCCCGAGATATCCACGATTCAAAATAACAAAATCCAGGTTTTTGTCCATTTTTCTCAAACGTTCATGTGAAAATAACTTTAAATAGACGATCTTTCATGAAAAATTCAAAAGGACCAAAGTTGCTCAGCTTGGATAGGGGAATAAGATCCCGAGGTGTAATTATTTTTTGGGGCGAAAACATAACCTAAAAATAGTGTTTTTCCGGAAAATTCTGGGAAAATCTTTTTTTCGCCCATTCAAAAATGGCTCATCTTGGTCCGAAAACTTAGATAAATGTGTCTAGAATAATATGACAAATTTTCAAAGTGGTTCTCGACAAGCATCAGACGCAATATCAAAAATAGCCATAAAAAAATGTCTCGAGGGTTGAAGTGGGTTTTCGGGGTTCTCTGCGTTACTTTTGAGAAATATTTTTAATGGGAAATAACCTCAGAAATATCCGGGATACATGTTGCATTGTCATGTTTTATTTTTCTCGAATTATGCAATTTTTTGCCTCTATTTACTTTCTCCGTTACGAAGTACGAGAAAGTATTGTGATCGTGATTTTTTTTTCAAAAATTTTTTTTACGGAAATATCCGTTTTGGGGTCCCTAGATGCCATTTCAACAATTTCTGGAATTTTTTTTTTTGTGTCTGTGTGTGTGTGTGTGTATCTGTGTGTGTGTGTCTGTGTGTGTGTGTGTGTGTCTGTCTGTGTGCGCTGTATCTCAAAAACCAATAGAGCAATTGATATGAAACTTTAAACATACGTCTTATTTGATAATCCGAAGAACTGAAAAGCTTTTGGTAAAATTTCGTACACCGGAAGTGGGTGTTTACCTTAACTGTTTTTTGTTTTTTGGTAATATTTTCTTAAATATAAAAAATATCACAAAAACATTTAAACATACTTTGAATACAACAAAGAAATAAACATCTTTTGCTAGAAAACATTTTTCATAAAATCATTGCTATTCGAGAAAAAAAAAAATTATTCTTTTTACTTTCTCCGTTACGAAGTACGAGAAAGTATTGTGATCGTGATTTTTTTTTCAAAAATTTTTTTTACGGAAATATCCGTTTTGGGGTCCCTAGATGCCATTTCAACAATTTTTAGAAATTTTTTTTTTGTGTCTGTGTGTGTGTGTGTGTCTGTGTGTGTGTCTCTGTGTGTGTGTGTCTGGCTGTGTGCGCTGTATCTCAAAAACTAATAAAGCAATTGATATGAAACTTTGAACATACGTCTTATTTGATAATCCGAAGAACTGAAAAGCTTTTGGTAAAATTTCGTACACCGGAAGTAGGTGTTTACCTTAACTGTTTTTTGTTTTTTGGCAATATTTTCTTAAATATAAAAAATATCACAAAAACATTTAAACAAACATCGAAGACAACTAAGAAATGAATAGCTTTTGCTTGAAAATATTTTTCATAAAATCATTGCTATTTGAGAAAAAAATTTATTAACTTTTTTTAATTTTTGGTTTATAATTATGAAACGATAATAGTTACAGCAATTTTATGTGAATAATAATTGTAGAGAATGCCAAAATGAACAACTTCTAAAGAATAAGTTTTTTTTCGAAATCTTGTTAGTTTTTGAGTAAACCGAGTTTTTGAGTTTGAAGTATAATTTTTCTCTTTCATGATTTTGACGTTTTAAACGTCAGTTTCATCCGAGTTTACGCAACGCTCGATGTACATTTAAAATATGATTTCCATTGAAAATAAACCCATGAAAACGTAAATATAAAGTCAGAGAAAGTAACATGATGGCCACATCCCCATTTTTTAATTTTTGGTTTATAATTATGAAACGATAATAGTTACAGCAATTTTATGTGAATAATAATTGTAGAGAATGCCAAAATGAACAACTTCTAAAGAATAAGTTTTTTCAAAACTCGTTAGTTTTTGAGTAAACCGAGTTTTTGAATTTGAAGTATAATTTTTCCATCTTTCATGATTTTGACGTTTTTAACGTCAGTTTCATCCGAGTTTACGCAACGCTCGATGTACATTTAAAATATGATTTCAGTTGAAAATAAACCCATGAAAACGTGAATATAAAGTCGGAGAAAGTAACATGATGGCCACATCACCATTTTTAAATTGCGTCTGATGCTTGTAGAGAACCACTCTGAAAATTTGTCAGGTTATTCCCGACACATTTATTTAAATTTTCAGACCAAGATGAGCCATTTTTTAAAGGGCGAAAATAGGTTTTTCCCGAATTTTTCGGAAAAACGCAACTTTTAGGTTACGTTTTCGCCCAAAAAAAAATCCCTCCTCGGGATCCTATTTCCCTATCCAAGCCGAGCAACTTTGGTCCTTTTGAATTTTTCATGAAAATGCGTCTATTCAAAGTTATTTTCACATGAACGTCTGAGGAAAATGAACAAAAACTTGGATTTTGCTATATTGAATCGTGGATATCTCGGAAACGCAGGTGAAAGAAGTCTGAAAAAATTCAAGGTGTTTAGGGACAAGTAGACGAAAATTTTGACGTAGTCAGGATGAAATTTCGAAAAAAAAAAAAAAAATTAAATAATATTTAAAATAAATGTCATAGATGTTAAAGTGCATTTTAATAACTCTGTTATTTATTGACCGATTTCAATGAACTAAAAAAGAAAGTCAATGGCTGTTTAAATACTATAAAATGACATCAATATTGATTTTTTTCAATAATAACTTTATTGTCAAATGATAGCCAATTTAAAAATTTTAAACGGCAGCATATATGTATTATTTTTTTTACATTCGACATTATTTTTCTGAATCCAATAATGCCCAATATGTTATTTTTCGTTCAATATTTTGGTGGAAAAAAATTAAAATAAATCATTAAATATTGTTCCCCCATCAGAACACCTACAGACCGGTTTCGACCTTTCAGGTCTCATCAGTGTAGTTAGTTGCTGATGGGGAAACGGAGATTACTATTGGAATATAAATATTCCAAACACCGTTAAAGGTAGAAACGGCAAAATGTGGCTGAATCTATTGCCTGAATGCTGTACTTGAACCAAATCCGGGTGGCTTTAACACCGACAAGATATGGACATTGCCAGCGGCGGCAAATATAACAATATTAATGTGAACATTAAATATTGTTCCCCCATCAGAACACCTACAGGGGGAACAATATTTAATGTTCACATTAATATTGTTATATTTGCCGCCGCTGGCAATGTCCATATCTTGTCGGTGTTAAAGCCACCCGGATTTGGTTCAAGTACAGCATTCAGGCAATAGATTCCGCCACTTTGGCGTTTCTACCTTTAAAATAAATCTTTTAAAATCATATTTTTCAAAAATTATAATTAGCGTGTCTTGGAAAAAGTGACAAATGTCATTTGTTGTAAGATTATGTCAAACATGAATAATAAGGACCCAATAAATAAGTACCTATGTTACAACTGAATGTAGAATAGAATAAATAAGTAGTGCAAGTATTAATTCACTTGCGATTTAGATGTTCTGTGATGATTGTAAACACTAAGTAGAATGTCGAACTCTGCAAGTCCACGAAATTGCCGATCCAGTGTCTTCGACTTTTTAAAGGCTCCATATCGTCTAAAATTTCCTTCTAACCTTCTAAATTTAGGTTCTGGTATTCGCCGCTCTGGAAACCGTAGATGATAAATTCGTGCCGCAGCTCTTCGATTTCTATTACATAGAAAATAAATATGTAACATGTCTGTTAATTCGCGATTGTTCATGATTATGTCTGAAACACACACTAATTACAAATGGTTGACATTACTTATACAATAAATGACATTTGTCGATTCGAATTTTTTTCAAGGCACACTACATTTATTATCAAAAAAATCATGTGAACAAGATTTATTATTATCTTTTTCTGGTATAAATATTAACTTAAAACCAACATAAAGGGCATAATTGGATTCAGAAAAACAATGTCTAATATTATAAAATTAGAAAAGTATATGCAGTTATTTAAAAATTAAAAGTTGACTATCATTTGGCAATGAAGTTGATTTTGAAAAAATATATAATTACCGTCATTTTATAGTATTTAAACAGCCATTGACTTTATTTTTTAGTTTATTCAAATCGGTCAATAAATAACAGAGTTATGGCGTTGGGCGTTTTTTATCGAACAAATGGTTTATCAGAAATTATCTGACCGAATTGACCTCGAGCAATGATAAATCCTTATAATTCTGATATTCATGTCCTCCAGCGGCTCACTTAGACAAACTGTCGAGTAATCCACTTATATACCAAAATCATTTCGTAATTATCACTGGTCTTGGGCAATTACACTTGATAATAATTTTTTTGGGATGAACAGTGAATACGTATATCAAAAATGGATTCCAGAAACCAACAAAAGATTTAGTTCGCAATATTTGAATAGCAAATATGAAAACCTTTAATGAAATGAGTCCTTTGATTAATATTATATACATGTTTAACACAAGTTTATTTCAAACAAAAGAATAAAAGATAATGAAGCAACATGTCCCATCCTCATTATGAAGACAACGGGAACAAAATGCACAATGCATCATCTATTGTTTTGAAACGTGGATGCGGTAGAACAAAGATATGTACGCCGGCGAGTGTTTGTATTGCAGTGCAAGGGTAGAAAGAGTGAAAAAGTGTGGAACAGAGCCGACTTCGGATCGCGTAGTGCGCAAATGTCGCGGGGGCGGCGCGGGGGCAGTCAGGTGGCGCCTGTTCAGGAGGCGGAGGGGTGGCTTTGGTAGCAGCAGGAACAGCCGCAGTGCCGGCAATGACGCGGTGCAATATGGAGACATGTGACGAGTGACCATGGGAACATGGGGCTGGATGGGGGTTCTACCTCTGTTGTGGGGGCTGATACTTATTCTCGGGGCCCAAGCACAGGAAGGAATCACCACAAAACCCGGTATGTCTTTTATAATTTTACAAAAAAAAATTAGACTACGCGAGTTGGCTCGAAAAACACTTCCTACGAGCAATGCATTGATTTTTTCTATCGCGAAGTAAATAAATAAGGAAGTAATTGTAATAAAATATGACTATAAATTTCGGTATCATTCACCTTTCGTGCTTGTATTCAAAAAGTCGATTACTAGCAAAAAGCTGGTAGCTAATCTGTTTTATAAATCTAGTCGCGTTCCTAATGTCTGTTTTTACTGCACGGCCATACGTGTAATTTATGGTGGTGCAAGTACATACGTGATAACATAGTTTTTTTTTACGAGCGCGTGAATACATGCAAACTATAGTAGCTTAGATTACAAAAAAAATGCAATCAGGTAGCTTAAAATGCATTTGGTCTCGATATTCATAGAGTACTAGTACATGTTGCTTTAGGGTGGTAAAAAAAGACGAAAGCATAAAATAAATGGAGTCATCTATTATTTCGCTGGTGTCCATCCGTTCCGGATGTTGGCTATCGTTATGACTTATTCACAGCCGTTCGAGAAAGCTCTGTTGAGATGAAGATTTCTTACCCATGAGATTCTCTTCCCGCCTGTACTTATTTTTCAGGCATCATTACTTGTAACAACAAAGCATTAATACATGAATGCTGACTTCGGCATATATCTTGAAGAGAAAGCGTTATTTATTTTAGCATTAATTGAGATAAGTTAACTAAGAAAACTTGCGTGTCAGATTGAACACTAGTTTAAGCAAGGCTGTTATGGAATATTTGAAGATGTATTGAGCTAACTTTTACTTATTGTTAGAGTAAATCATCAACTGCAAGGCTGAAAAGAGAAACATGTAAAAGAGAACATGTAAATATCTTCCAATCAATATACTGTGTCTCTCATCAACTTGTAATACCTCCAGAATTCATTTCGTTCATTTTAGCATTTTTTTCTTGCAATAGTATAATAATCTGACGAAAGGAATTTTTAAATAAGCAATATGATGTCAGACAAGTGATCAATTTTGAGTGGACAACAAATTGATTTTCTACGTACAAGGTACGAAATGACTATAAACCGGTTTCGGGCTAGTAATTCTTATCATTGCAGTACTATTTAGGATTATTCAAAGGAGGCACTTGGTTGGTTTCATAATTTATAAATCTTCTGAAAAAAATTGTGAAACCAACCAACTGCCTCATTTGAACATTCCTATATATTAAAAATATTTCACCACGTGCTAAACGAGAACCAAATTCAACAAATAGTGCAGTACTAGATGGGAAATTGGTATAAAATATTTAAATGTATAAAAGAGGAGACAATTTCTAAATCTACAGAAATAGTTAACTTATCTAAAAATGCTGGAATTTAAATATAATTCCAACTAATTCACAAACATCTCAGGATGACTCAACATCACATGCCTAATTATCATTTCTGCTATCCGGTCACCGGAAGAATAGTGAGACAAGCGCTTGTACTTGATTAGTTTCGCTGTCGAGGAATATTTGTTGGTATTTAATTCATGTAAATTTATTGACTCCTCCTTTGGACCCACGAATTTTTCACAGAGCCCTAGACTATAAAGACAAGCATATTTTAAAATAATAATAATAATGAATTAATTTGAATTTTCATCGGTTCCCGTTTCTGGGAAAACTCTACAGGGTGTTACAAATTCGATGCATTCGCATTGCTATCTCGGTAACTAAGAGATAGAGAGTTTGTTAAATGGAGGCAAAGTTGCGCATTTTAATACTGAATAATTTGTTAAAATAAATTTAATGCGTTCACTGCCTGAATCAAATAAACTGATTGCGTCAAGCCGTCGCTTATCTCTAAGGTTTAAAGTCAAAGGACGTACCACGGTCGGCCTCCGCATGTAAACCAATGCCACGCAAATAATGCGTGGTCGGCAGTAAATGTGTTAAATTTTTTTGTCTAATTCCGGAGATATTAAAAAAAAAACGAAAAATTCATTTTGGTTTTTATTTTTTAACGGATTTGTTACTAATTATTTTGAAGAATCAAAAGCACTTTTGTAAGCTCTTCCAGAAAATAATTTTAATTTTCAAATACGACCTTTCGTTAATTAGATATCCACATCATCTTATTTTTTTTAAATACGGACCTGGTTTTTTTTTTATGTTTGAGTGGATTTTTACCTCCCGAAACTAATGATATGTCACATTTGTCGCTATTTTTTTTAAATTGAATATTAGGCATTGACATAATATTATTCACATGTTCAACAATGTCTACAACAAGAAAACTTCAATTAGCAAAAATAAAATGAATTTTGAAACAACTCTCTTTCATTTTTTTCGTTTGATTTTTATTTTATTTATTCATTAACGGTTACACCTTTTTTACGTAGTATTTACAATAATATAATTATAACACATAATCTACAATCTTAAGGAATAAACATTGTTTTCTTACAATTATTTCTTCTCGAGAAATATTTTTCAAATTTTTTACACCCCCAACAACAAATAATAATAAAAAAACAAGTACCACTTTTTAAAATAAATATAAATTTTTCTGATTTCAAAGTAACGGTGCTTTTTCAATTGTTGTGAAGATTCGTATAATTGCTTCCCTAGGGTAAATCTTTTTCAGATCTTTTTATTTATTTATCTCTCATCTGGAAAATTAACGATTTTAAAAATTTGCAATACTTTTGAAACCCAGCGTTTTCGTTGTAAACAAATTTCGATGGAATAACCATTTTTTAATAGTTTATAGAGTTTGTAAGGTGTGAGCCACATAATTTTGTTGCTGAGTTGGCCATGCCTGAGAGAGAGAGAGAAACATAGCAGTGAGATTAATTCATTTTTTTTACTAATTCAATTGAATGATGTAATAATATGCGACCAGACAACTCTGAAATAAAATTTTGTGGCTCACACGATATAATCAAATCTCTACAGAAAATATTCTTTCAAATTTATTTTTATTCGTGTTTCACAAATTCAATTTTAATTAGCAAATACTAAACTAATTTTAATTAAAACAACCTTCACGTAACTCATAACCAATATACCGGGTGTGACTGAATTCTGGTAGACCCCAAATATCTATTGCATTTTTATATATAAATTTATGAAATTTAGTATGGTGTTTTTAGGGAATAAAGTGTGTCAACATGTGGACTCTTAAATAAAAATGCCACTTCCGGTTTAGCCGGAAATTACCTTCACTTTTCTATTCCTAATAGAACACCCAGTATATTTTAACATAATTGAATTCATTTGAATAATAACATTTACAGTTTAAAGTTTCACATTTCATTTTAGAATAATTTTCTAAGTTAGTCTTGTATGTAGAAATAAACGATCTTAAACCAATGTTATTTATCTAGTAGTACTAGTAATAACATGCAAATTTCTTTTGTATCATTTAATATCCGGCGTGGCACTAGCCAGGGAAGTAGTTGTTTCAATAAGTTATTTGTTTATAGTCTTAGTAAGACTTAATTTTTTGCTTGCAGATTAACGAACAAGTTGAATATTCATATATTCAGGCTACATTTCGTTTTCTTTTATTTATAATTGAATTCGTCTCTAAATTCAAATTTAGATGTATCACAAATGACCTTTTGGTTGTTGCTTGTTTATTTAAATTTAAATTAAATTTAAACAAGAAAAAAAATTAAATTGAATTTAAACAAAAATCTAACAAAAAAGGTCATTTATGATATATTTGTAAACTCAGAATTTAGAGAAAAATTAAATTATGTAAAAATATGCAAGGTGTTCCATTTGAAATAGAAAAAATAAGGTAATTTCCGATTAAACCGGAAACGGAGAGAAAGAGATAGAGAGATAATACATTTATTGAGACACTTTTACAAATGACCTCAACAGGCAATTGACCAGAGGTCTTTCAGCCTAAACTAACGATTTTTTATTAAAAGTCCACATGTCAATACACTTTATTTTTAAAACACCATACTAAATTTTATAATAAATAAACTTAGAATTTAGCGACAAATTAAATTATGTAAAAATATACAGGGTGTTCCATTTAAAATAAAAAAAAAGGTAATTTTCGATTAAACCGGAAATGGAATGTTTACAGGTCGACACACTTTATTTTTTAAAACACCATACTAAATTTTATAAAGATATATGTAGTAATGCAAAAGATATTTGGGGTCTACAAGAATTTCGTTACACCCGATATAATTTCCAAATAATAACTCTTCTTGAATTGTCTGTAGATTTTGTATAATTTGATCTAATATTTGTTCGAAACAAAAATATACAAAAATGCGTAAATTCGTAACTTTTAGACAGTTAATTTAAAACAAAATCAATAAAGTAGTAAAAGTGCTGAAGAAAAATAACAAAATAATCTTTAGAAATTTTTGCCTGCACAAAACAACTATTTTATATAAATCAAATCATATCTCTTTTTAAGTATAGAGTATTTTTAAAAATCAAACAAATTTTTTAAAGAAGACTCCTGTTTTAATTATTTTATTTGTTAATCATATTCTTTTAAATTTTCACATCTCAAGAAGCAAATTTTCAATTTTAATTATCAAAAAACTAAACTTGTTCTAAAATAAGGCTCTTTCTAATTGGTTTTAAGATTTTGTATAATTTGATTTCAAAAAATACAAAAATAAACTTGGATAACGATGAAAATTCCTAAAATATATAATATGTTTCTTCTGTTCAGCTATCTAGCAATTTAATATCATTTTTTCGTAAATTAGATTTATGTCAGGGCAGAAAGACCGATGGTCGATAGCTCAGACAGAGTAACACATTTTTAAAATCAATGTTCATTTTGTATTTTGTATTTTGTATTTGTGTAAATTAATTGTCTGAATACCAGAACATTAATGTTAAAAAAAAATGTCTGAATAAAAATATATTTTTTTTCAGTAAAATCATCTTTAGAAATATTTGCCTGCTCAAAAAACCATTTTATTTAAAAAAAAATCATTACCCTTTTTTTAATATACAGTATTTTTAAAAATCAAACAAATTTCGAATTTGTGTCATATCATATCTTTACAGAAAATAATATTTTTTATTTATTTTCCAATGTTTCTCAACAAGACAAAATGTTCAATTTCAATTATCAAAAAACTAAACCAATTACAAAATAAGACTCTGTTTAATTTGGTTTTGGATTTTGTGTAATTTTATTTCTGCGAGCGTATTTGTTTGCTCAGGTGTTTAAAAAAAAATTGTTTTAGTTATGTATGAATGTATACTTTGATCAATGGATCTTTGCGTGCACGTCATAGATAGCTGAACCTAGCTCCGACAACATTTTCATGTGTTTACTCTCTCTACGATAAGTTAAATTAGACGTAATCAGATGTGTACTTGTATCATCCAAGGCGAGAAAACTCAGTCTTCGGTAATGACGCACAGGCAAAGATCCATCGATCAAACTATATGTATGTATATATAAAAAATTCTAATAATTGATTTTGTTAGAACAGTTTACAATAATATTCTTTATTATCATAGATTGTACCATGTATTTGATTTGAATATATATACAACATCTTTATTTCAGTAACTTTTACATATTTAAGTTTTTCAGTTATTGCTATTTGGTTAGTAAGTTACTGTCTGGGCTATCGGTCATCGGTCTTTCTGCCCTTGATTTTAATATTTTTCTGTAATTAAATGTTTTCTGTTGGGAAATTAATGAATAAATAAATCAAACACAAAAATATACAAAAATTGCTAACTATTTTTATACAGTAAAATTTAGGTCATTTCCACTCGGCTTCTATCCAACCGATTTCGACGATCTTTTGAGAAATCAAAAGCAAAATGTGTCCTCTTTTAGAGGGCTCAAAGAGAGGGCTCTACGCCCCTCCAAATAAAAAATGAACACCCATAACTTTGTGCCAAATCGTCGTAGGAACTTCGTTATTTGACTCCTGCGCAGGTAATTGAACACATTTCAATGCCCTTTTGGTGGATCGAGTCGACACATTTTTTCCAACTCGGTACACGTTGCCAAAGTTGGACGTTTTTTTGTCTAAAACGGGTTGGGGGTTGAAGGGTTCGAAAAGGGATCATTGCAATCTGAGTTTACATCCTTAAAGTAGAGCCAATATGGGATTTTTTCCCGAAAGAATCATCAAATTTGGTTGAAAAGTCATTGAGTTATGTGCGAAAAACCTCAAAATGCCCATAAATCATCCATAAATCCATAAGATGGTGCCAAATCGTCGTAGGAAGTTAGTTCTTTGAGTCCTGCATAGGGAATTGATCAAATTTTAATGCTTTTATGGTGGATCGAGTCGACAAATTTTTTCCAACTCCGTAGACATCGTCAAAGTTGGACATGGTTTCCAGAAAAAACTTTTTTTTCACAGGGGCGCTAGAGGGGGGTTGAGGGGGTTACGCTTAAGTTACGCATGACTTTAAAGAAGACACTTTAAAGTTTTTCGCCCTCAAAGATTCATCAAAATCGATTGAAAATACGCCGGGTTATGGCGGTTTGAAAATGGTCAAAATTTCACGAAATTCAAGTGTTTTATTTTTTTTCCACCAGTGTATATTAATAATTTGATGGGGATGCCATTTTTCGTTTTTTCTTGCTGACACGTCCTGTGGTATTATATTTTCACATTCTGTATATATCGAGAATTTTACACATCGAATGCATTCGTTTTTGAATTTGCCGCGAACCGACATTTTGGTGGGAGATGCTTTGTGACGTCTTATGGGAAAATTTACTTGGGAGAAACTTCCTGCCCCTGAATCGGCTAATCCTATCTACTTCAGTAGATGCTTTTTTCCTCTACAATAAATAAAAGTCAAAATCTACAAGTTATTTTATTTTGTATGTACTTAAATAGAATATGTAATTGGAAGAGAAACAGGCATTCGTACAAAATCTAATTCAATCGCCAATACGCTCTCATCTGATTTTGTGATGGAAATAACATAATTGGTATTAAAACATATGTAGACAAACATAGGAAAAAAGTCTAGATTACAAGCTTCCAGAGCTGTGCCTTTTTAAATTTTGATAAACGCGCTTTTGTTAACATTTCGTTTCAATTCGATTGATTTAAATTTAGCTGATGTTGACGTCCCGCGACCGAATAGGTTTATCTGGTAAATTCCCATTTACACGAGATGCAATTCAGAAATGCCCATTCATATTTAGTCCTATCCCTTTTGTTTTACATTTCGTTTATAACCAGCTAGAACTCATTCGGTGTGCCTATTCCAAAATGCTCGTAAAATAGGCTCTGTTTATATGCATTCATATCCAGTATCGGGGAACAAACTTTTACAAGGCGCTAGCCTGCATTGAAATGTGTATGTCAATATAGGTGTTCGTTATATGTCCAATAAAACGCCGAATGAAATTATATTGGCTAAAGGAGCGCGCAGATGTGTTACCCGGCGCATTCACCATAATTAATATAGCTGTGGCAATTCGCGATGGGACGGGTAAAACATCGTTATTGTAATAACTATTTAAAAATATAATAATAACAATTGTTATTACTAAATATGTTACGTCAACAAATTATTTTTCGACGCCACTTAAGAATTTTGTTCATTAAAATTACTATTAGAATCATTGTTAAAACGAGTTTTTTTGCAAATAACTTTTAATGTGTTAGTAATGAGGAAAAATGTTTGTTTTTTATTTCCGCGTGAAACGACATAAAAATATACAGGGGCTCTAATAAAAAATAAAAAAATGGTGATGTGGCCATCATGTTACTTTCTCCGATTATTTGATGGTATAATAGTTATTTATATTTATAGATTCATTCATTATTTTCAGTTTAAATAATATTTTAAATCGAGAGTTTCACATGATCGAATGGTAATGACGTTTGAAACGTCATAATTATGAAAGGTAAAAACGACGAATTATTTTTTAAATCTTTACCGTTTACTGAAAAAATGCTAAAAAAAGTCCTGAAAAAGATTTCTAAACATAGTTCTGATTAAAAAGTCCTAAAAAAATCTAATAAAAATCCTGAACAAGAAAGTCTTGAAAATGATTTCTAAAAATAGACGTGATTAATAAGTGCTAAAAAAACTAATAAACGCCCTGAACAAGAAAGTCCTGAATAAGATTTCTAACAATAGTACTAATTAAAAAGTAATAGAAAACCTAATAAAAGTCCTAAACAAGTCTTGAAAAAAGTCCTGATAAAAAGTCCTGAAAAACGAGTCCCGACAAAAAAAGTCTTGAAAAACAGGTCCTCAAAAAGACCAGAAATAAAGTCCTAAAAGAAAGTCCTAAAAAATTAGTTCTGACACAAAAAGGTCCTGAGAAAAAGTCCTGGAGAAACAGTTTTGGAAATAAAGTCTTGGAAAAGAGTACTGTTAAAAAGTTGTGAAAAAAGTCCCGAAAAAAGTACTGCAAAAAGAGTCCTGAAAAATTAAGTCTTCATATAAAACACCAGAAATAAATGTCCTTAAAAAATCCCGAAAGAAGTCCGAAAAAGAGTCCCAAAAAAGTCCGGAAGGAAAGCCCTAAAATAAGTCCTGAAACAACTCCTCAAGAAAGTCTTGAAAAAAGCCCCGAAAGAGAGTCCTAATAAAATATCGTGAACAATGTCCTATAATAACAAACTTGAAAAAGTTATGAAAATAACATCGTGAAAAAATCCTAAAAAACATTTCTAAAAAAAACCTTGTAAAGATCTAAAAAAATTCTGAAACAATTGTCCTGAAAAAATTATTATTTTCAAAAATATCGTCAAATATAGTACTGAAAAAAGTCCTGTAACGAAGGAAAAAAAATCCCGAAAAAATAATTCTGAAAAAGCAATGAAGAAAATTTTGAAAAGAATCCTGAAAAGAAATCCTGAACAAGATTATGAACCTCTAGTTCGAAAAAGTCCCGTAAAAATGTCCTGGAGGAAGTCCTGTAAATAAAGTCGTGAGAATTAATAATAATAATAATAATTTATTGCTGATTATACTAATTACAGTTTACACAAGTCCTACAAGATATAAAAAAGAATAATCAATTGTACATGATTATTCTTAATTATTTGAGACAACCAATATAATATAATTGATTGATAAAAGCCGTGAAAAAAAGTCCTGAAGACTTCATACAAAATACCAGAAATAAATGTCCCGAAAAAGAGTCTAAAAGTCCTGAAGAAAGCTCAGACAAAGAGTCCTGATGAAATATCTCAAAATTTTTTCTGTAAAAACAGTCTTGAAGAATTGCCCTGAAAATAACAAAATAAACAAAAAAAAAATCCGAAAAGAAGCATTGTAAAAAGTCCTTAAAATGGTCCGTAAAAAGAGCTGAAGAAATTATCCCGAAAAAGAAATCCCAAAGAGTCTTGAAAAAAGTCCTGCAAAAAGGCCTAAAATAAATCCTTAACAAAAATCCTGAAATAAAAAGTTTTGAAAATAGTCTTGAAAAAAAAAATGCTAAAAAGAAGTCCTTAAAAAAGTCCAAAAAAGGTCATGAAAACAGGAATTTTAAAAAATAATAATTTCTTCTTTAGTTCACGTTTGGAAAGCGAAGAGTTTGTATCATATTTTAGTTATTTGAAATAAAAAAATAAAATTTAGTCAAATTTTATGTAGGAAATTGTTTTTTTGCTTGGGTCTCTGAGACCCAGCGCTCGCTACGGTGTCAAGATTTAGGGTAAGAAAGTCCCGAAAACACCCGGAGAAAAAAATCCTGTTGATAAAATTTTAAAAAGAAATCCTGAAAATAAAGGTCCTGAAAGAAAAAGTTATAAAAACAAGTCTTGAATTTTTTTTTTAAAACGTCCTGAAAAAAGTTCTAAAACATTGTCCTGAAGTCCCAAAAAGGCTAAAAGAACAAAAAACTGTTAAGGTAAATATTCGGAAATACGAAATTTTAGCAAACGCTTTCCAGTTCTTCGCATTCTGAAGTAACACTTGTGTTCAAAGTTTCATGGTCATTTCTGCACAGACAAACTTATGTAGAGACAAAATGGTGATGTGGCCATCATATTACTTTCTCCGACTTGGTGGTATCATTTATATTTACGCTTTCGTGGTTTATTTTCAATTTAAATCATATTTTAAATGTACATCGAGCATTTTGTAGACCCGACACCTGTTCGTAAATTTATAAAATAAACTTTTGCAAAGACTAAAAAGTAAAAACGTAATAAAACAACTACTTTCCTGGGTAATGCAACACTTATTTAAGATGCTTTATTTCGATATAAAAAAGACTAACTTGAAAAAAATAAAACCAAATTAACTTCTAATAACTCCTTCACCTTCAATCAACACTGTAAGTTGTTTTATATTTTTGGTTTAATATTTTAATTTTAGATCGATAGATAAGTTTCTCTGCTTTACTTTTTAAGATACCCTAACAATTTGAATTATTAAAATTAATTATCTTATCTTATTATTATTTTTTTCCAAATTGAAATTCTTTCTTATTAAATATTGGTTCCCCGTTGAACGAAATCTGCGGAACGGTTTCGATGAGTTCATTCCTTGGATGGAAATGTTGGTTACCACGGAATTATATAATAAATCTTCAAGTTTCCATTAAGATAGATACACCATTACGGTGACATCTATTGTCTTGAGCGTTGCACACATTTCCCTAATTGAGTGGAGTTTATCCGCCGACAATTAAATGGTATAATCAACAAGCGACAATTTGCTTCTGTTTATTTAGTGCCTTTATGCAGTAATAAATACATTACTTTGATGTTTGTTCTGTTAACAAGACGCAATTATTTCCTGTTTAAATAAACATTCGTCTTTGCATTGAGCGGGAAAGTGGTTTGGATTTCAATAAGTAATTTGCTTATATTTTCTAGTCTACATAACACTCATGCTGTAAAAGAAAATCATCCATTTTCAAGACGCTACATCAATATTTAAACAATACATTCAATTTCCTATCTTAATTAACTTATTAAAACAGCATGGAACCTTACTCAATGATATAGTATTTTTCATTTAATTTTAAGTCATTATTTAGCTTGATTTACATTTATATTTTAATATTTATTAAAGACGTCTCGTCTTATATCTAAAATTTTTAAATTTTATATTCTTACTGATTTTAATTTGTGTGTATATCTTGTACCAGTTTTAGCACGTTTTTCCTAATTTAAGCAACTAAATTATATTGTCGTCTAGAATATATTTAGTATTCGAAGTTTTTATAACATCAAGACTCTTATATTGTTTCATTTCGTATATTTTATTGTATTTACGATTGTTAAACGTTCCGCTAGTCTTTTTAAATTGTATATGTATTTCATTTAGGTTAATACCTTTTTATATTGTATCTATATAATGCTATATTGTAATTATTGTAATTAAAATGGCTTGGCCGTAAACGAATAAATAAATAAATAAATTTCTTTTCGATATGTTAAACTTATATTTATTTTCTTTGTTTTTTTTGTAAGGACGCTTTACATTGTACAAATTTATGCATGTATATTTGTCGAATATAAATAAATGCATATTATTATTATTATTAATAATAATTAAAATTAAAAAGTACACGCCAACAATGTTTGTTGTACAAAAAAAAAATTATAACACGCTGACAGAATTTTATTCATTTATTCAAATATTCAATTTCCCACATAAACATCTATCTATAGATTCAGCAATTACAATTGAAAAAAAATACAACGACAATGTTTGTTCATTTACAACACCGTAAATAACTCACCCGCGACGGGGGACGCTGCCAGCAAATACAATAAATAACGGTAACATATTTTCTTTTACGAGAGTGGCAGTAAAAGTCGGCGCGTATTTTTTTTTGCGAGAATACATTAATTCGCGCCTCTGGGCCACAATTTACGAGCTCAATCAAAAATTTCCCATGGCTCATTTGAAGTTGCCGTGGAAACTTCAATCGGATTCGAGCTTGATTAATCACGCCTTTGCGTGGAAAAGAAAACATTTTAAAATTGCTCTTCATTAAAATTCTTATTCGCGTTTCATTTTTCTGCTTTGTTTTTAATTAATGAAGTAACAGTAATTATATTCGCGTTTGTATTTGAGGTAAAAGTGTAATTATTTTTTTATTCTTAAATGTGTTATGCGGAACACAATCCTCAGGGTGATTTTAAAAACTATTAACTGATTTGTTTTTAATCAATGTTTTTTTATATTCCTAAATTTAAGATTATTAAACCCGTTTCTTCAAGAATTTTCCAAATTTGGTCATTAATTTGCGAATCATGCTCAAAAAAACAAAAACAATTAAAGATCTAGAGCGTCGATAATCCGGATTAATTGTGGACCGGAATCTGTCCGGATTATCAAAATGTCCGGATTTTCGAAAAGAACCAAAAAGACTCGTTTGAGTTCATAACGGCAAAAGAAAACTTGCTAAACCCGTTAATAATTCACTTACTGGTTAAATAATTTGAACAGATAAATAAAACCATTAATTAATATGGATTTAATGCATTTTAATGAAAGAATGTTTTTATGTATGTATTCACTCCAACTTTTTTTTTCACCGGAATTGAATCCAGATTATCGACACTGCAATATTTGCAATTTATGTGTTTCTCAACGTGGGCGATATCGCCCCCTGGTGGGTGATTGAAATTTAAATTGGGCGATTATCTGACGATCCGCTTTTTGGGGGGCGAATGCATTTTTAATACTTACCTGCGGTATATCTTTCGAAATTAGAACCAAGCAAACATTTTAAAACTTTGCAATCGCCAACCTAAAGGTGATCATTAGAACTTTGAATTTCTTTTGGCTTATTTGTTATGTTAGGTTATAGTTATATTTTTCTTTTATGTATCTTATTACATTTTTTCGTACGAACTGAGTTTTTCGAATTCCAAATTTCAACAGAAATATCAATTTTGAAGTCCCGATGACCATTTTTGTAAAATGTCTGTCTGTCTGAATGTGTATCAAACATTTATAGACATTTTCAAATAAAACTTTATTAAACAATCCTAAGAACTGAAAAGTTTTTGGTGAAAGTTTGAAGACCAGATGTTTACTCTAAGCGTTTTTAGGTTTTTACCAAAGATTTTCTTAAATACGAAAATATTACAAAAGTGTTCATATAAATATTGAAGATAGCAAAGACTGCACAGCTTTTCTTAATACAAGTATTTCACAAATTCTCAGATTTTTCAAAAAAATATGAAATGTTACCAACAAAAATTGTAGAGTATGCCTAAATAAGCAACTTAAAAATATTATTATTTTTTTCGAGATCCCACTAGTTTTTAAAACTAAATATGGGATACATTAGAAAAGAAAATATCCTTTTATGGAAACAATTCGGAGAAAGCTATATCAACATTTTTTAAAGGTTTAATGTTGCAGAGTCACGAACATGCTGAATATTCATATATTCAGGTTATTTTTCATCTTTATTGCTTTTATTTTTTTAAATTTTTAATCATTTTTAAGTATTACAAAAAAAAAATTGTTCAAAATGCAGCAAATTATCGGGTTATTTGGCACCTATTTTGGCAATAACTAACTCTACAACTGACACGAAATTTACTACTTTCTCCGAACAAAGTACGAGAAAGTATTGTAATCGTGGAAATTTTGAGGCCCCTAGACACGATTCCGACAATTTTTGAAAAAAAAAATATATACGGCATAAATATTTCTTAACACTCTTTTAAAATACACTCATTTTATTCTGGCATTTAAATGATAAAAATCAAATTTTGGCAATTTTCGTTCACTTGACTTGAATATTTCTTAATACTGTTCTAAAATACATCGCATTCGCTACATTTTGACATTTAAATGATTAAATCAAATAGCGCAAACGGAAGGTAACTCTCCAAAATCAAAAAATATTTTGTTAAGTTAAAACTTGGAAAATTTCAAAAATGGTAATTTTTGTTTACTCAAGGTGAATATTTCACACTGTTTTAAACTATACTAAATTTCATACATTTTGACATTTAATTTATTAGAATCAAATAAAGCTTTCGGAAGCTAAGCAGTTTTTCAAAATCAACACCTGATTTTGTTGACTTTGAACTTGGAAAATTTCAGATTTTGGCAATTTTCATTGTCTTGATATGAATATTTCTTAATACTGTTTTAAAATACACTAAATTTTATACTTTTTGGCATTTAAATTATCCACATCAAATAACGCTTCCGGAGTTAGGCAGTTCTTGAAAATCTAAATCGCGGTTTATTTATGACTTCGAACCTCAGAAATTTCGGATTTTGACAATTCTGGTTTATTCAATATGAATATTTCTTTATATCGTCTTAAAATACGCTATATTCGATGTATTTTGGCATTTACTTTATCAAAATCAAATTCCGTTTTTTAAAGGTAACCAATTTTTCAAAATTAAATTCTGATTGTGATTCTGTTGACGCTGCAGATGAACTGCATAGAAGAAATGATAATAATTGATAAGCAATTGTGGAGGTCTAAGTAGATACCCTCCACGTGTCATAATAAATTAATTGGGGGTAATACCACAAGAGATTAAATTTGGCCGGATAAATTTTATTTGTTTGCAGGAGCCATTGAATCGACACAAATTTTGAGAATGAATTGAGATGGAAAAATCCATGAGCGCTTTAGCGCGAGTGGATTTTGCCTAATCTCAATTCATTCAAGAAATTTGCGATGAAATGATGAGTGTTCAAAATAAAATTTATCCTGCCGAAATTATAACCGCGAGTGGTATTTGTTGAGATAATTTAACGAATAAGAACTATGTATGTGGGCAAAATGAAAATGGTTGAGTGCCACGTGAATCGCGAAATTCGAGCCTGTGCGTTTGCGAGTGGTACAAACACTAGGATCTAGCCGTTACACTAATATATAAATGTTTATTTCACACTATTAGAACATGATAGAACAAGATGGACATTAAATGCAATGCAATTCTGCAATTCACGCATCGCATCAGCGCTAATCGCACGCTTGCGACCGAGGTACGAAATGCAGTTCTGTCAGTGTCACCGGCTTTAATATCGAATGTACGAAACTAAATCTATAATTAGATAAAAGACAATATTTACCTCCCTGGTACATGGGTCGGAATGACAATTGTGAACAATTTTTCACACAGAAGCGTGTCCGAAACGGATTTCAATTATATTTCACCGCAGAGGTATTCAGAACTGACACGAACGGCCACTGTTAAAGTGAAGTTAGCTGTTTACTCAAATTGTTAATATAAAGATCGTTGTTATGGTGAAGGTAAATAAATTTTTAACCATTTGCAAATTTGGTTTGTCCGCCGTTTTAAATGCACCTTTTTATACATAAGTTGAATTATCAGGTATATTTTAAGTGCAGTATTTATCTAGCGAAACTACCCAAAAATCGATTTAAAATATTAACACCATAATTACACATTTTTATTTAACGAAGGACTTTTAGCTTTTAATATCTTGAATATTGAATGTTGATTCTTTGTTCTCGCGGTTTGGTTTTTATGTCAGTTCCGTGTATTTATTGTCATGAAATATTCATTAATTGTCTCCATGTATCGGATATCGATTCTTATATGGAATTCGTTATAATTTATTGATGGTTTTGGGTGGGCGCGATTTACAAGCATGCAATTTGGATGATGTTATTTTACTGGCCCGTCGCGTCGCTCACAAATCGAATTGAGTAGTCAACTGGAAGGTTTCCAGGTAGTAATTTAATTTTCGGAATCGATATGAATCAAGATCTTGATTTTAAGTGATGGATTCACGAATGAGTGATTATAGCAAACTCGAAGTGCTTTAAATCAGAGTGTTAATATCGAAACCGGAACAAAAGTTTATTAGCGTCATCTAATTTGTCGAATCAATTGCTCTGTTATTTACAAAACCATCTTGATGAGGAGTAATGGTTGTACTTAACTCAAAGAACAATTCCAGATTGTAACAGTAAAAGATCGATAGAAATCGAAACCGGAATGGAATTTTAATAGTGGTATCAAATTTTTCGAATTGCAAGCCATCCCCGGCCCCTCATTAAAATTTTTTGTGTCGTATTTTCTCTTATTATCATATATTTTTTTGAAAATTACTCAATGTAAATTGTTGCATGTTGGTCAAAGCAATAATTACACTTAATTTTTATGGGCGTATGGCACACGCAATAAAATACCTTAGAGAAATTAACACAATGGACTACAGTTTTACCACAGTATTGTAGGCTAATTTGAAAAGCACTTGAATGTGAATTGCTAATACCACTAATTTTAAATATTCTGCAATCAGTGGCGGCTCGTCAACTTTTGGTTTGGTAAGGCACAGATTTAATATTATCTACACATCTTTTTAAAATCTCCCTATTTTCCTTCACGTTGTTATACGTTTCGATTTCAATTTGCCGAGCCGTACTTAAAACATTAACTATATTTTGTTTATCTAAAATATGAAATTTACAATTTGATGATATATGATCTTTACTGTTGGAATGCTTATCAATAGAATGCCCTATTTTGTTTAAATCGTCATACCCTGTTTGAGAACATTATGCAAGGCCTAAAAAATAATTTATTTCTAATTGTCAAGCACATTTAAATGATCGATGTTTTTGAATTAATAATAAACTAAGATCAGGGCAAGATCATAAAAAGTATTTCATACCTTTTATATAAACTTTATCATCGTACGACAACCGGGTAAATGGATTTTTAAGCAAGAAATTCACGATGTCTTCACAATTTCTCACAGTAAGAGTCACAGTGCTATTTGCGTCATTCAATATAATATAGGAATAAATACTATTATATTTACTGATGACTATTGACAAGATTACCTTTGATAACTAACGTTGATCAACGAACGGCAGAGTGAAATTAATAGATTACTTATGAAGGCTGCACAACGACTCGGAAACGGTAACGAGAACCGGAACCAAAAATTAAATGATATGATTTGCATGTTCACATACACAACTAATAAGTAATAACTAATATGGCTAGGTATATTTTCGTTCCCGGGTTGTTGTGAAGCTGCCTCAACACAGCTGACAACGGCGAGTGCTACAAGTGTTCTCTCTCTATTACGCGGGTGATTTCCGACCAACGAGAGGCCTCTGAGGCTCGCCTCCAATATCGAAATAAATCTGCACATTACAACGAATGCGATATGTGTAAACTGCATGGAGGCCTATTAAGTTGCATAAATTCCGATTGCGCTGGTTTACATTTGCCTCAAGTCCGGTCTGGAAGGGCGCGCTAATTCTAATCATTGAAAATCGGGAACATTCCGTTAATACAACCACTTTTAATTACTGTATGATTAATTATCAATATTAAAGCCAACAAAAAAATTATTGAATATTGAATTTATATTTTTATAATATAGAAAATTAATTAACCTGCCTCCTCTGACGAGCCGCCACTGTAATGTTCATTTTTGCACAATCGTGGTGAAATCATTGTTGATTCATTTAGTAAATTAAATATACAGGCTGACCACGAGGAACAGGACTGTTTTGAAAAAATGTTCTTCGGTTAATTTTAAAGTGAAGAATTATTTATTGACATAAAAATGTAGTAAAATGTACGCCATTTAAGTCATGTTTGAAAAACAATGTCTGCGAAATGTTGACCACCTTCATCGATGCACTCTTCCACTCTGTCCTTCAAGTTCTCCCACACTCTTTTCAATGTTTGCTGATCTCACGACGAACCGCATTTAATGACTGAAATGCGGTGGCCAAGGCACTTCTCCAAAGCGGGAAATAAGACGAGTGAGGAAGGTACGCAGACGCAGTATGTGGTGTTGCACAATCTTGTTGGAACCAAATTTCGTTGACGTAGGGTTGCACCCGTTGTCCCAAAACTATCGTACGCAAAGTAGCGTATTGTAAAGTCCACTGTTCCATTGTGACTGAAAAGGCACAACTTCACGAGCTCACAGCCATCAACCCTGCCACCCCTCCTATCTTCCATTGCCTGGCAGGGTTAAAAGAGTCACAATCAAAAACCCCCTGTTCCACGCGGTCATCCCTTATAACACTGTGGGTGATCTCCATAGAAACCGAATAAACGCGTTTATAACAGTATTAATGCGATAATAACAATTTATTTGTAAAAATTAAAAGTACAATTTGTACAGATTATAATATGTAATAGTTTTGCCCGTTTCTGACTTCGATCATTGAAGTGGAGTTTACGTTACTGGCACTACTGATACAAAATTTTATCAGCAAACTCCATTTTAGTTGCTAAAGAATCCCTCAGCAACTCCAGATGAGCTATACGTTGATTTTCGGTTAAGCAATTATAGTATATTATTAAACGAGTGAAAAAGTTGGCCATTGCCACGAGGGTGAAGTTGTCACCTACGGCTCGTGTTGCAATTCACCCTCGTGGCAATGGCCAACTTGTTCACGAGTTTAATACTATACTTTTTCTACGTCCGTTATAAAATGTACAGTTTTTTTCATTAATTTGGGTTCGAAAAATATGTGATTCCTGAACCACTGAAAAAAAGTGCCATAACGGTTCATTTTTTCACAACACGCCGCGAGTCTCGCCGATAAATGTCAAACATTCGTTTCCGATCAAGAAAACTTGATAATTATTAATTTCTTCATTTAAAAAAAGTATTATTACTTATAAACACAGATTAAGGTTTTATCGAATTTATTTAAAGTTACGGACGTAGAAAAAAAATTATATGAAACTCGAGAGTAAAGCAACTTTCTTTCACTTGTAGGAATTGCCGCACTCGCCTTCAGCTCGTGTGGCATAAATGACTATTTTCGCATCATATTAAATAATTACCTAAAGATTTTTCTGTTTGTATTAAATTATAACGTATAATTTTTCTATTTGAAAATTTCGGCAGTTCGCTGACAAAAAACGAATGGTAACCATAGTAACAACTAAACTGTTGGGCAATGAAACCGCTATCATTTGATTGGACATCACCTGTGGAAAAAATGATTCGGCCGACTAATGGACAACTTTCGCAATCAAAAACGATTTAACAACGTTTATATTATTTAATAAGATGCGAAATAGTATATTGTACAACGAGCATATAATGATGACTATTAATCACGAGAACGATGTTTGCGGAACGAGCCATAGGCGAGTGGAGCAAATCGTTCGAGTGATTAATAGCCATTATATGCCAGTTGTACACTATACTTTGTTCACGAAAATTAAAATCAAGATCAAAATATAATTTAAAATTACAATTAGAATCAAAATTAAAATCAAAATCAAAATTAAAGTTGTTATTACAATTACAATTGAAAAAAACTTAAAATCAAAGTTAATTTCAGTATTAAATAGGGTAAACAAAATATCATCATAAATCGCGTTCTGTGAATCAAAGCGCGAATTAGCGTGTTTAATGACCATATTAAACACGCAAATGCGTGTGCGCGTTTAATAAGCATATTAAACACGCAAATGCGTGTTTAATGAAATTGAGTGTTAAATGCACCCCATTAATGTTGCCCATACAATTAAATAATGCGCACATTATAACATTTTCGTGAATAAAATATATTATTATTACTATTCAGTGCCATAAAGTCAACTCCAATTATTTACTAACAAAGTTGCAGGCGTCCTCATGAAAGCGTGTCCAGTATAGGATTGTAGATCTGGTAATTTTAGATATTCTCCTACTTTTTGAGGTATTTACACATTTTCTGGATATATTTACAAAAAAATGTAAAAAATGTAACTTTTTCATTGGATGTGTCAGTAATTGTAACAGACTGACTAATACAGTAGAACATGGATAACTCGAACTTTTATAATTCGAATTTTTGGATAATTCGAACTATTTGTCTGGTCCCTTCAACTTCGAATTATCAAGTTCTACTGTATCAGGTACATAAACAATAACAACTAAACCTTGGTCCGCAATCTCGTCAACTGCCATCGTTATTAGCACATCGCGCACCTACGATCTCCATTACAACAGCTTTAATTATTATGAAGGTTTCATCGGTTTCCGTCAGAAATTTCTTCATCTCTTCTTTGGTAAATATTGTGATTTTTTTGGGTGATGTCCTATATTTGTCTTCTTTAGAAATTCTATTAACTTTTTTAAATTGTGAAATACCAATGCTATTATTTAAGTTGATGGTACTTTTAAGCATAGAGAACTCTGCCCATCAACTACCAGGAGATTTCAATCAACCTCCTTTAAACAAAATAAGCAAGCAAAGCTTTTCCGATCTCACCTCTTTCTTTCCATTCGAACCATTTCTTGAAGATTTCGTAAACTTTTTCGTACGTTCCTTTCGATTTTGCGGAACATCCTTATGATGCCTGGAAATAAAAATACATTTCCTTGGCAGGGCTTCTGTTGCGGAAGGTTCGTATTTGTAGCTTGTTTTTAAAATTTTCAAACTCGTTGAATCTGCTTTCGTTAGGGTTCGCATTAATCGTTTTACTTGTGGTTCCATCTTTTGTCAAAACGTTTGCGTTATGTGATGAGTTCTTAATTTTTTTTGTTTTGTTTTAAATTAACTCCTTGTTAACTTTTAGGATATTTAATTCGTCTGCGTTTTTTAAATATATTATTTTGAGGATCAATCCCATCATTTTCCTTAGTTCAACTATCGCTTTTTATAGATTTCATTAGGCAGAATTCGAATTAGTTGTTCATATTAACGTATTATTAATCGTTTTAGAGTTATTAATATTAAAAAAGACCAGAACAATGTCATTTTAGCACTTTCAGGTTAGAAATCTCCTAATCCTGACGTGATGGACAACTTTGGATTAAGAATTCGCTTTCAGAGCGACACAATCTGTTGGAAACATATAGTCTAGCTCTTGGGACTAAGAAAATGTAAAATTTTGCAGGCCAGTGTTATTGTTATTGTTATTTTTCGCAAGGAAATTGATAGGGGCATGAATATAGCTTATAAACTGACCCAACTGGGCAATGAACATAGTAGAAATTTCTGCAGATAAATAGTATTTCCTGTGAACTTGCTATTAATTCATGAAATGACGGAAACGGCTCATATGGTTCAATCGGGCGCTAGGTCTAAGGGAGATCCTTAACCCGCGAATCAATCGGTTTAGAAAGAATAACATCGCAAGAAAAACAAGAGAAAGGGAACTCCCTTTGCAATTGCACTTTTTGTGTTTTTGTTTTGTGTGTTTCAGTGCTACTGAAATATTTACAAAATACAAACAATGATTTCACCTGAAAACACGACAACTTTAAATCTCCTCTGCGAATCCGCTTGAAAAATTGATGAAGCGATGTTGGTTTGGAACTTTATCCTTTAATTTCTACAAACTTTATCATTCACATCCTCCTTTTCAACTGAAATAAAACTTCGACGGTCCATTCGAGTAATTTTATGATTTCCACCGTCCGGACCAATAAATTCCTTACGGATTTAAGATCTTATTAACATCGAATAAATCCTTACCATTTACTTAGTTAATTATTCATATGAAAACTGTAAGTAACAAGGATTAATTTGTACATCTTTTAATTTGATTAATTCACAAATAAATAAACCATATAATGAAGTATGTTTTAATTGTTAGAATTTGTGTTTTCTGTCTATATATTCTAATATTTTAACAAAAAGAACAATCAAGACCAGAAAAAAAAGCTTAACAAGAGCGTAATACTAAAACTAAAAATATGGAAATTGATTGAAAAATCTAACATCATTATTAAATGACAGTAATATTGATGTTAGATTTTTGTTGTTAATATTTATAAACAGTTATAACGTGCACAAAATACGCAATAGTTTCTTATGATATAACCATCGCCAATTCCGTACACTTTAGCCTTTGATCCTTCCTACACGTCGAAGCAATTATACGCCCCAGAAATGTTTCGGAACGCACGTAAACTTAGCCGAGAGCTTTTGAAGTCGTCAGTTCTTAATTCCTGTCCCTTATCGGGCGGCTTAGTCGATTTTTCTATATATTTAGGGCACTGGCAACATATAATTACAGGGAAGTATGCGTGTCCACTACGAAATACGTTAATCATTCGCCGGCGCTCGTAAAAATCCCTAGAGCTGTATTACTTAATCGGAGCCGCCGTCCCAAGCCATTTTTGTATTGTGGGAAATTATTTATCGAATAATGGTTAGTCCTGGGATTTATGGGTTAAACACATGGATGTTAATTTTCGTTTGGATGAATCAATTTGGATCCACTAGTGCGTGTTATGGCAGCCATTTTCATTGTTTGTGGATCTAATTTTAATTCACAAAAATTCCTAATTATAGGATTAGGTTACGAGAAAAAGACCAATTTGTTTAAAAAAAAATTGCAGATTATTCTGTTAACACTAGTGTAGTTTGAAATTGGTCAATTTAGATATTCTGCACCAACTTACCAGAATAGTACCATTTTACCATTAGGAACTTTTCATTCCACGAATACATAAAATAATTGAGTTTTAAAAACTTGAATAGTGAAAAAAGTAAAAGTCGTAGAGAGTTGAAATTTTGACACCATATAGAGGGCGCCAAAAAGTAAAAAAATATTATATTTTGGTAATTATCCCCCACCTCCGGGGGATGGACCCCAGCCCCAGGGGGGCGGGGTTTAAAGTACGCTCAATTTTTTTTCTCAGTTTGTGTAAAATTGCCGATCGAGTCGATTCCAATCACTACCGCTCCTCTAAAACTAGTAGAGCCCTCTGGGCAAATTTTTGAAAATCGAAAAAAAACATCAAAACGCGCCGGATCAGAAGTGGATAGACGACGGAGCGGGAGGGTGGCGGCCGTGTTTTCTAAAAACTAAAATCGATTTTAAAGGGACGCTCGGTGCCCGATTTTTGAATTTTTTCCCCAATCGGGCCACGCCCCCTTATTTACTTTTCGGCGTACTTTCGGGGACGTATTTTTTTCTATGGAAATCGAAGAGATGAAACTTTCAGGGTAGGCGGGGGGGTGAGAGGAGCCGTGATCCCTAATTTTTTCAGAACCTTCCGACTACCCCCCGCCCCTCCAGAGCGCGTTATTCGGCCCACCCCGGACATTTTTCTCTTTCCTTTTTATTTCTTTCGAGGACGTATTTTTTTCTATTCATATTGGAGAGTTGAAACTTTTAGGGGGGGGGGGGGGTAAGAGGAGCCTTCTTCTGTATTTTTTCAAAAATTTTCAAACACCCCCTACTCTTCCCTTCACGTCACCCGGTTTTTCGTTTTTCTTCTTTTAGTGATTTCTTTTTTTCTATTTATATCAGAGAGTTGAAACTTTCAAGGGGGTGCGGGGTAAGACGAGCCTTCATCCGTATTTTTTTCAAAAATTTTAAAACACTCCCCACCTTTTCAGAGCGCGTCACCCGGTTTTTCGTTTTTCTTCTTTTAGTGATTTATTTTTTTCTATTTATATCAGAGAGTTGAAACTTTCAGGGATGCCGGCTTGCATTGGGAATTTTTTCAAATTTTTTTAAAGAACACAATTTTACCTAAAAGTAGTTTAAACTTGGAAAACTAGTTCAACGAATACATAAAATTAACTTAGAATTACTTAAAATACAGCATTAACATGACGGCTAACGTTCAACGGTTTTTTCCAAGGCCCCACATATTTTTGCTAAAATAGTAGTTTTAACTTCCTCGATTTCCCCTCTGTCTGCAAAGTAATAAAATAAGTAATGATATGGCAGTACTCAGTATTTTTATCTCTAAAAGAAACATATTTACACTTTTGCTCTAAAATAATTTGGAGAGCCAATGTTTAAACCTTAAGAATTTAACATGGAAAACCCTATAGTGCGTGAGCCAATTCTACATTCTGTAGATACAGACATGAAGTGCCACTATGCTAACTAAATCCAGGTGTCAGTTTTCATCAATTTCGTAAAATATTTACTAAAAAGCACCTCAATTTATTTTATAATGATTGATGACATCTAATTCGACGATACGCCATACCCCGCTTGATATATCTATACACCCAATCAAATCCGGCTGCGAGAATTTCCAAAGACAACAAAAAAAAAAAACAAATCCAATATATCTAGCGTCTCATTTTTCGAACATGTGGAAGTTATGAGGACACATAAAGTCGTCACGGAAATAGATGGGATTCATAAGAGGATGGCGTCGCGACGTTTATTCAATAAAAAGGTCCCGCGTGCGTTCCACTTATTTTTTTTTTCTTCAAATATTAAACCCTGTTTGATCCTCTCTCGCGAAATTTAATCAACTGTTTCTTCGTGATAAAATTGTTTATTTTTGTGCGTTCGCGTTTGATTGACGTCACGCGGATCGATCCCAGCGGAAAATCGAAACTTGAGTGTAATTCAATTATCTCTGCACGCTAAAATTTCGACCCTTAGATGATATTAGTGAAAAGATGTAACAAAAATAAACTACGAAGTACAATAATTTTAAGTAAAAAATTAAAGTCTCAACAATCAATCAATTAATTATATTTACCACTATTAATTAATTTACACGTTAAGTTTCTAAAATAAAATTTTAATTAGGTCCCTTCTTACCACAATCAGTCACTCTTAAGCCTAACAAATTGCCAACCATTAAAAACGACGATTTTTAACAATTTTTTTTTCGCTGAAAAGTTTACGCAAGATTAGTCCTTTAAGTTGTGAATTAATGATGTAATCACGGCCTGGAAATTTCTAGCTTACTAGAATTGCATACTTAAGGGCCACACGTTAACTTGAAAATGGCATCATTAATCCTCCATTTATCTGGCAGATAACGACCGAGACACAGCTTTTACTAGACATGCTTGAATTTCGTTATGTCTGACGGATCCACAAGTTTGTAATAAGTTTATTTTGCAGATGCACTCTGATGAAATTACGGCATGCAAATAGGAAAACTTAACACGCGTCATGAGACTGGAAGACGTGATTCCGTATTATGATAGAATTATCATGTTTACATTGTGTTCGTGAAATGTTTAATTTTATTTACCGAAGATAATTTAATTTAATTTATTAACGGTATTAAAACAGGTAAAATAAATACAATCCTACAAACTAAAAAAGTTAATGTCAAAATAAAATAAAATACTACGACATTAAAATAAATTAAAAACATGATTAAAAACGCTATTTTAAAACATTACAATGAAATCACACATTAAAATTTACATTAATACAACTATTGGAAATAGGCAAGAAATAAAAAAAAATATTATACATAAGTTACAAACAGTTATTTAGGTAAAAAGGCAGGCCATTTAAACTTAAATTAAATAAAAAGATATACTTCGCAATTTCTGTTCTCTACGAGGAACACCGTAGTTCATCTTGTTTGCAGGAATAAAAAATGTTTGATTAGATCTTAATACTCTGAATGGAACGTAAATGTAAACAGTTTTAAGTAATGCAGCACAATTCATGGAACTGTGCAGAAGTTTGTGAACAAACTGCAAAAACGTCAATGCGCGAGCGAATAAACATCAAATTTAGTAAGAATGTCCTGGAAATTACCTTCCAGGGCAAATTTAAATTTCAGAAAATTTACAAACTTCCTCAGTGCTAGCTCGAACGCTTTATTTTTCATAGAGGGCAGTAAATAATGGAGCAGTATTCCAAATAAGGACGAACTAACACAACAAATAACTTTATTAGTGTCGTTCTGGAATTCATGGATATTTCTTTTAATAAATCCAAGTGTTTGAAAGGCTTTAAAAGTTATATTATTGGTGTGTTTAGAAAAACTTCAGCTATTAATTAATTGACACCCTTAAGGTATATATAATTAATGGAACAATTAAGTAGGCAATTTAATTTTGAAGAAGGTCATTACGTTGGATTTTTCTATACTAAGATGAATTTGATTTCAGTTACACCAATAATTGAAACTGTCAATATTTTGTTGAAGAAGTTTCAAGGTGGTATTACTGGGAAATGCACCAAAGATTTTTACATCATCAGCAAACAGCTACTAAGCTTAAAACAGGCAACAACATCACTGATAAATATTGAAAAGGTGCGGACCCAGACACGAACCCTGAGGAACATCGAGCTACGGCAATGGTATTGCATTTTCACATGTAAGATACTCTGAAAATTTCGACTGAATAAAGATTATAGTCTATGCTAATATTATGTTTTAAAAGAAAATCACAGTATAAATATATATTATATTATAAATTTGGATAAGATAAAAATATTATATAATTGCTAAATAGTAAAAAAATATAAAAAAAACTCCGATTTGATCGTATAAAATGGATTTTTCTGACATTTTACTTAATTTCTATTATCTTATTTTTTGTAAGTTGTTCATTTTGGCGTTCTCTGCAATTCTTATTTATATATACTGAAGGAAAAAAAATGAAACACTTGAAATTCGTGAAATTTCGACCATTTTCAAACCGCCATAACTCGGCGTATTTTCAATCGATTTTGATGAATCTTTGAGGGCACAAAACTTTGAAGTGTCTTCTTTGAAGTCATGCATGCGAACTTAAGCGTAACCCCTTCCGCCCTCCTCTAGTACCACTGGAAACCATGTCCAAATTTGACAATGTGTACGGAGTTGGAAAAATTTTGTCGACTCGATCCACCATAAAGGCATTAAAATTTGATCAATTCCCGATGCAGGACTCAAAGAACAACATTCCTACGACGATTTGGCACGTTATGGGTGTTTGAAAAAAGTTCTTCTTCTTCGTTTTTGAGTCCTGTATAGGTAATTGAACACATTTCAATGCTCTTTTGGTAGATCCAGTCGACACATTTAATCCAACTCGGTACACGTTGCCAAAGTTGGATGTTTTTTTGCACAAAAATTGTTTTTTTTTTGTTCGGGGGTTGAAGGGTTCGAAAAGGGATCATTCCAATCTGAGTTTCCTCCCTTAAAGTAGGGACAAAATGAGATTTTTTCCCGAAAGAATCATCAAATTTAGTTGAGAAGTCGCTGAGTTATGTGCAAAAAATTTCAAAATGCACTTTTTTTTCAAACACCCATAACTTGGTGCTAAATCGTTGTAGGAACTTCGTTCTTCAAGTCCTGCATAGGGAATTGATCAAATTTTAATGCCTTTATGCTGGATCTAGTCGACAAAATTTTTCCAACTCCAAAGACATCGTCAAAGTTGGACATGGTTTCCTCAAAAAAAAACTTCTTTTTTCACAGTTGTGTTAGAGGGGGGTGGAAGGGGTTACGCTTAAGTTCGCATACATGACTTTAAAAAAGACATTTCAAAGTTTTTGGCCCTCAAAGATTCATCAAAATCGATTGAAAATACACCGAGTTATGGCGGTTTGAAAATGGTCGAAATTTCACGAATTTCAAGTGTTTCATTTTTTTTTTCATCAGTGTACATCTGATAAAAAAAATCACTTCTTCATCTCTTGGACATTTATACATTTTGCTTTATTACATTCTATAAAGAACGGACGAAAAGTATTAGAATCTAGTATTAAAATATGAAGAGGAAGAGGAGAATCACCGGAAAACTGGGATTACATAGTGATGAAATAACAAGAAGAGGTAAAACAGTACAAGGAACAGTGGCAGCTCGTGGAAAATGTTAACGGTAGATCCACTTATACAATATACTCTCCACCCCTGCCACCTTTTCTGAAAAAAGAAAGAATTATTTATCTTCTTAATTCAAGGTTATTTTGAGTTCTAAAGTAAAGGTTCATAATTTCAAACATCCGACTTTAAACAAGCTGAAAAATTGTGCGTTTTTAGTTTGTCCAAGATATTCACTAAATCTGTAACACTATTATTCGTCCACGTAACCTCACCACCAAACAATACACATGGAAAAACTTCCTCTTTCGGTCTCTATGAGTTTTCGAAATCGACGCATTCGAGCTGGAGGCTGATCCCACAGACTTTATTTCAATAATCTAATTAGGCAGAAGTTTACCTATTTCTTTATTTTTTCCTCGATAGTGCATGAGCAAAAAGACTTATTCCGTAATGATCTAATTTGATTCATTGTGTAATACGCGTAACGGAGACTTTGAATCATGGTGATGGTTGTGACCGTTACTACGTGGTAATTCATTATAAAATCACTGAATAAAACACTTACTATGTTTTTTACCACAATTTATTTGATGTATGTACAAATATTTCATATACATACATATCACGACTTAAGTAAGGAGACTTTGAAGTTTTAGCGAAATATGACTAACAAAAATAAGCCAGAATTTATTTGGCACTAAATGCACGGTCAGAGATAGACCTCTCTTGCGCCCCTTCAACCGCTCTCCATCCCGCGGTAGCCTATATCCTGACGAAATGCCGTGCCAGAAGTAAGTAGGCACCGTTAAAGGAGCGCGGAGTTGCGTTAGGGAACAAATGGATCGCGATTTTTCTCTATTCATTAAAGTTATGCAGGTGTTGTTTAACATTTAAAATAGCGAAAACGTGTTTTAAGATTTAATTACAAATTCTGGTTAAAACTACAGGTAGTACCATGGCTCCTTGGCTCTATGTAATGAACCCCTGACAAGGAGCAATACGAACAGGTAATGATAGAAAAATTAAAGTCTCTTATACGGACAGTAAGGAAAAGGGCACACACTGACACCTGAAATGGATAGCACATTAGCCAGAAACAGTCTGAACAAGAGATAGAACACAGAAAGAAAAATAGCAGAAGAAAAATGCAGTCCAGAAGGATGCATTTTTTTTAAATTTCATCTATGCCGTGCCTTTCTGGAAGTATATTTAACAAAAACAAACTGTAAAAAATATTAGGAAATACATTTTTAAATATAGAGCAGATCATAAATCACTGGCTTGCACTTAATAAATCATCATCAATCCAAAAGGGCACTAAGAGTTTCTAATTGTAATTTTACATTGCCTTTCTGCAAATATATTTAACAAGCACGAACTGTCAAAAAAACCGTGAAAGTGTTAAGAAAGAGCAGAGATCCTTGGCTGCACATAAATAGAAAGTCTCATAACAAAGTTATAGACCAAACTTATGGTTTTCTAAATGGAACACCCTGCATATTTTAGCATTTTTAGATTCCTTGTTACATGAGGTTTAAAATGATCTAGGTTGTGGTGATTGAAACCGTGCTGTTTTCGTGTTATTCAGTTGTTTATATATACATATGAACAAAATTGTTAAAGTCGTTCCTTGCAACTAACAAAGATAATTAATTTTAATTGTGTGGTAAAGTTTCATTGATATTTAGGCTTTAAAATTACCTTATCATTCAAGACATAACTCAGCGTATTATACAGGGTGATGGCTATTCGCAAACTGCACAATTTTTTCAAATGGAACACCTTATATATCATTTCATAATTTAGAAGTCCTTTAAGTAAGTTTTCATTTTGTGTAAGGTATTAGTGTTTACTTTGATTGGAAAGCAAACATCAAGTGTATAATTTGGACGGTACATTTAACGACCGCAACAGAAAACACGAAACTGTAAATTCCAATTAAAATCTACAACTTCAATTTGTACAACCCGACCCACAACTGACCATTATACAGCACACTTTTACAATTAAAATGTGTACTGTACACAATTAATTCTAAAACAATCCCGAATTATTCCACGCACAATTACATCTGTAAACCGTTATCCAGTCTAAACCTCCTTTATCGGCCTGTATAATTGCGATAAGCGTGCAATTTTTGATAACCTAATTAGATTCGATTCGCCGCCGGTCGTTTTGTTGAGCATTTCATTTCCGCAGTTTAGTTGGAGGGATTCGACTTGCGGTCTAATTCCCAAATTCCCATCGGGGCGCCAGTTCTTGCCGAGGTAATCTCGGTCGATTCCTCATGAAAGCGCCTCTCCTTTAGCTCCAAGTCGGCTTTAGAAATTCGCAACGAACTCATTCCGGACAGGAAATTGTAGCCGCTGCTTTCCAAATTAAAAAAAGAGTCCACACAAAAAAAGAGCGCCATTACTTTCTGTTGGAAACAATCACGTAACTGTCTTAATCATATCGGTATTCAGCTCGCGATGCTAAGCAGAGTCTTCATCTACTCTTTGTCAGGAAGGAGGAGATATTAAAAAATGGGTGGACGTTTTTCTTAAAGGGTTGTTTAGATGTGGGGATGAGGAGATTGCAAATGTTTTTTTTTTCGCCGGACGAAAGAAAATGAAGGCGTTGACGCGTAGACAACGGAGCTGTCACGGGCTAAGAATGTTTCAGATTAAAGTCGGATTGGCGAATTGACGTATAATGAAGACGCGTAGAAAATCGAGATATGTCACATTAATAAGAAAGTATTGATGTGTAATTTTTCTACGATGCCTCGACCTTGTGATTAGTTGCAGTATCTTGGCTGAACAATGTGAAAGGGCGCGAAAAGTGAACATCAAACAAATACGCAAAAATGACAAAACAAGTACCAGTTTTGTCTTAGATGTCAACATATCTCGATCCGATCTTATTATAATTACCTCAGCCTCATAATGATTATTTACTGATTGGAAGTTAGGCATAAATTTCAGCTACGAATCCGGCGCATGCACCATTTTTGCATTTACTAAATTTCTTGAGCAAAAACAGATAAAAATTCATTAATAATCAATGACCAGTGATAACGTTAAGTTTTTAACTTATGATTTTTCGATAAGACAAATACCGAAATTAAAAAAAAATCAAAAGTCATTGTTAAGCGTAATTTGGGATAGATTTTTTTTATCATAAATGTTCTAATGGGCTTTGTTTACAACAATAGGCATTGAAACAAGGACGCATATTTTCCATTTTTGTTAAAATGTTCATTTAACAATGCACATACATACAGTGCGAATGTTTAATCTCTGAACATGCTAATTGCGAGCATGTAAAATTTCGTATGTTCAATTTTAGAAAACACGCTTCAATCGCATTGTGTCTTGACAGTTCGCAACTAACCGCTCGCAATTAGCATGTTCAGAGATTAAAAATTCTCACTGTATATCACAACCTATGTTGGACTATGGCCATATCCTCTTTTCCACATGTCGCCCTTAATAAAAATGAAAGTAGCTTAGCCAGACTAAGAAATCCTAAAAACCCGATTCACAACCTATCCAATACCCTTCCTTACAAATGACCTAAAGTCTCAAAATATCAATCCAGAATAATAACTGGATTTGTTTATAATATCAAATAATAATAAAAAGCGACACATTTTTTCTTTAAATAATTTTTTACCAATGCACATGTAACGAAATGTGATCAATTTTCAAAAATCAAAAGTCATTATTAGGCGTAGTTTACGATCGATATTTTTGGCCATAAGGGTTCATTTTATGGTACGGGGTGAAAGTTTGGATTTATTGGGATTGATTTCGACGCGCCATTTGGCGAACAATTTTTGTACGGAATCGGGTGAAGCTTGAAGAGATTTAAAGGCGGACTGAAGGTCAGGGGCATGAGCTATGTGTCATCAGCAAATTGGAGAGGGTATAAAGTGGGGTTAAAGTGAGAGGGATCTGGGTTGAAAATATCGTGTATAAAAAGGGGGAGAGAGAAGATCCTTGCGGGACCACTTGTTGCAGGGGAACAAGTGCTTGTCGGATTCATACTTAACTTGTGTGGTTTAATAGAAATTACTGTATTAGATTAATGAGGTGATTGGATAAGTTAAGCAGAAAGTACATGTAAAGCAAACCTTTGTGCCATACCGAGTCAAATGCTTTTGTTTCTTGCCTAAAAAGGCTACAGCGGACTTATGGCCTTTAAGGTGATTTGTTTGAAGGTCTGGGGTAATGAAGGTGGTTGATATATTCGGTACTAAGCCAAATTGATAATCGGGGATGGAGGAACTTGCAGCGTTTAGGATTTTATGCTTTAGGAGCGATTCAAATTTTTTTCCAAGTACTGGTAGGAGGGTAATGAGACGGTAGCTTAAGACATCTAAGGGGTTGTTGTCAGGTTTATGGACGCACACTATGATGACCGTTTTCCAATATGGAGGAATGAATTGATTAGTGTAGCAGAATTTCTGTGGGGTAATTTTCTAAGGATAAGACTGGCAACACTGTTGTGTCCAGGGGCTGAATTTTTACCAGCGTTCAGTACTGAAAATAGTCCGTCTCATCGAATGTGTCGTTTGGTGGAGAATGAGTAGGATTTGTGTCTAATGAATTATACCAATTGTTTACTGCTTCTTGAAAATTATTGTCAAAATTACTTTTAGTTGAAAATTTAAAAGTCTTATGAAAATGTCCTGTAAATGTTTTTGAAACATATTTTTCATTTTTGTTTATATAATTTTTGACCAATGCAAATATAATGAAATATGGTTAATTGTCAAAAAAATCAAAAGTAACCATTAAGCATCGTTTAGGATCGATATTTTTGGCTATAACTGTTCTAACGGAATTTGTTCATAACAGTAAATATTAAAAATAGGACAAATATTTTCTATTTTTTTACCAATGCACATACTATCAAATATGGTCAATTTTCAAATAATCAAAAAACATTACTAAACGTATCTAACAAGCTTTGTTACCAAATAATTAATAGAGTACACATATTTTCCATTTTTTGTTTAAATATTTTGAAAAAATTAAAGGTATCGTTGGGCATAGTTTATGAGCAATATTTTTGGCTGAAAATGTTCTAAGGGCTTTATTAAATAATAAATAAACAACTTTAAATTTTTGTTTAATTTTTTTTTATTATAGTATTTTGAAATAAATATCAAAAATTATTGCTAGGAGTATGTATTCGGTATGTTTTGTCCTGGTAAATCATAAGTTATAAACGTACTGTTATTACTATACCATCACTGTTAGTTAATTCATTCAGAATATCTTACCATTTTCACTTAATCAGTTAAAAAAATTATTAAATGTAAAAATGCAGGCGCCGGGTCGCAATTATTTGCATATCAAGGCCACGAAACATCGAGAGAAAGAAGCGGCTTGTGGCTGAGGTAAGACAATTTTTCACGAGCGCGGACAAGGTGTACACAATATTTTTTTAAACCTTAAAAAATGCTATTGTGATTTCATATTATATATTTTTATCGATATTCAAGTGAAGTTCACTTCAGCGGATTTACTAAGACTTAACTCGACTTCGCGTACGACTGTACAAAAAACCTATTTTCCTATAAATTTTACAAACGGCCTTGAATTTACCTGACTTCCAACGTCCACTAACTTCATTTTCTTTTACTCACTTTCGAGAAATAGCCAAGTATTACCGTATATCTCGCGATGACATATAAAAACCTTTAACATATCATCCCTGTTTAAGTAATGGCAAAACGTGGAGGTGCCCTATAAAAGCCAAATCCTACTCTAACGGCCAACGTGATTAAGTCTCAAAATCATATTTCAACAGTGGACTGAATTCTTGGTGTATATTAAATATGTGTGCATTTGTCAGCCACGATTTCTACATATTTTTTCGTTCCATTTTAGACAAGGGCCAGAAAAACCTGAGTATGCAAAATGCGAGGACCGCATTTTGTCAATGGATATTAACTGAGAATAGCTGAAACATTAATAATCCGGATCGTGCCGGTCCATTTTTTGGTCCAATATTTTTTATACCCCTCCTCTTATCTATCGATGGAGTACATGCCAGAGAGTAATTTTAATGATTATTTTAGTCATTATTTATAGTTTTCTCTTATGTTATGTTGTTAAATGAAATAAAAAACATATATTATAATAATAAAAAAACATGTATTACTAATTAAAAAGAACAACATAGACATATTATATGATAGCAAGACAAATAATTAGTCATTTTTATGTCGACAATCATTATTTATACATTTATACAATGAAATACAAGTCGATTCTGATTTTTTGCAACTGCAAGATATTGTTCGATAATTGGATCTACATTTACAAGGCTGAATCTGACTCTGACAAAGACGGCCTCAGGCTCCAATTGTGTTTGATGAACATTTTTTCAAATAAATGTTTGTACTGAAGCCCTTAATAAATGCAAATGCAGAACATCAGACGTTCATTGTATTAAAGCCGAAACCTATGTTTTTCTAACTGTTTTAACTGTTCAGCATTTAGGTCAAGGTTTCTCAAAGACACAAGCGCTGTTTGTACAGAATCCTCAGATGCAGCTTCAAATATTGTATTTTACTACCTACTCTACTGGTAGTATTGCAACCACTTACGGAATGTAATACTGGAAAATAATTCATATGCTTTCACCAAGGGATTGAGCAGTTAAATGGCATTCTAGATATTTTTTTAATAAAAACCGTCGAACCATAGATCTAGATAACCATTATTTGCCAGTTCTTTATAGTAATAAATGAATACATCTGTATCAGCACCAGGGGCGGCTCGTTATGTAGAGCCAAGGAGCCATGGCACTACCTCTAATTTTAAGCGAAGCAAGAATTTTATTTATATATACTACATCTTTATTAAAGAAACTGTACATTTCATACATTTACATTTTTTTCATAAATTAAGGTTAGTATATTATTTCTTTAAATCGCTTTCTGCCTAGCGTTGTCGGTCGTGTGGCGTATAATTAATGTGAGGATGGGTGAAATGATAAGATGAAATCGAATATCGTAGAAAGTGGTTTCTTGTAAATTTTATTTATTAATTCTGAAAACGTCACTATAAATATTAAAACAATGCCTGCGATAGTTTCATGAGAAGAGAAAAATCACAATGCATTTATTCGAGAAGATAACTCTTGAACAAAATAGCAGATTTGAAAAATTCTTCCAGAATTGTGTTGTACTCATCGAATATGACCAAAAACTTATTACGTCTTCAATTGCTTTTTGAATTTTTTTTGAGGATAACTTTTGAACGGATGACCAAATTTGGCAAATTCTTCAATCGAACAGATGCAGATAAGATCCAAAACATGCAATTTATAGTTCAATTATTATCTGTTTCTTGAGGATAATTCTTAAACGAAAGGACAGATTTTGAAAATTCTTCCAGCAAAGTGTCGTGCTCATTGGGCAGATAAGATCAAAAAATAAATTCGTTATTTAATTATTTTCTATCGAGGATCTATTCTCGCCATTGCTTATGATGTTAAAAAGGTATCATGAAGTGCAATATGAAGTTGATGTTTTTTGTAGTAACAAGGCTGAATTTATAAATAATTTAAAATCCTGTCTACTGTAAGCTGTCAATACTTTCTATGTTTTCTTGGACATTTTATGTTTTTTTTTTGGTTATATGATTTTTTAGTTGTATTAGTAGAATGAAATTTGTAATAATTTGTTAAATATTGAATACTTCCTCATATATTTATACCTATGTATATTTTCCTTTGTAATTAGGCATTTTGCCCGCTAAGGAAATAAAGAATTATTAATAATAATAATTATTATTATAACTCTTAAACGAAAAGTGTTAGCAAAGTGTTGTTCTTATACAATAGACGTCGGTTAAATTAATTTTAAATGTTTTTTTTTTACTTTTTATTGATGATCAGGTTTGTACAATTCTTTTAGCAAAGTCTTTTATTCATCGCAAAGATGTAGAGAGGATAAAAAATGAATTTGGTGTCCAATGGTTTTTTGGTTTGCAGAGAATAACGGACGGCCAAAGGAGAATGTTAAAAAACCCCGTTTTTTTTATCAAACGCCGCAACGGGAAAAACCTATTAAATATGTATCAGTAACGCCCATGGATGATGAAAACATAGGTTAGACCGCGGAAACGTCTGGGGAAAACTTTTGAGGTTCTATCAAAGATAAAAAATTCAGGATGGAGAGAGACAGAGAACATATTTATTCAATAACTATATAATATATGTACATTAAAGTTCTTATATCTAAAAAGTTTTATTTAACATATTAAATTATTATTGAACGGGCTATCGACCGAGGTCTTTCCGCCCCTTCAGGATGGATTATCTCGATTTTCTCTGAAACTATCAATGATACAAAAAATGTTTCAGATAAATTTGAACGGTTTGGAGAGGAACATACAGTAGTTACATAGTGACCTTGGTTTGACGTTGTGACATCTACCTAAGGTCAGGTGAAATTCAAAGTGCGCGCTGTACCTCAAAAACTAATCCAGGAATTAACATGAAACTTTGAACATAAGTCTTATTTGATAATCCCAAAAAAAGATTTTGGTAAAACTTCGTACACAAAATTTTCCAGAAAAATATTGTACTCGTAGAATAGATGCAGATAAGACCAACAAATTAAATTGGTCATTTATTTGTTTTCTGGTTTTTGAGTATAATTCTTAAACTGAAATCCAGATTTTGATCATTCTTCGATTAAGTATTGTACTCACCGAATATATGTAGATAAGATAAAAAAAAAATCGTTGTTTAGTTACTCTCTGGTTTTGAGAAGATAACTCTTGAACAAAATAGCCGATTTTAAAAATTGTTCTTGAAAACTCGAACAAATGTAGATAGGACCAAAATAAGCTTGCCTCTACCTAGAAAAATAAATATACTAACGCAATTAAATTCGGTTTATAGACGAAAGATTGCTGCGAATAATGAGCAAGTGGATTTGTGGTGATGAAACAGACAGGGATTTAAAAGAACATAAATAAACGTTCTTAGACCTTTATTATATCAATAGTAGTACTTTTTTTTAACATATATGATCTGGATCACATGCGTGATCAACTCTGATCAGTCCCGAAAATCAAATGGGGAATGAAGACATTACTCCGGAATTAAGAAAGGGAGTTTTCATGGGACCGACACGATAAAGGAAGTACTACTATTAATAACGTCCGAATATTTTTTACATCATTCAATATTCTTCGGGACGTTAGTCACTGAAGTGACTTGTTTTGATAAGTTATGTTTTTTAGTCTTTGTAAGACTTAATATTGCAGAGACATTGAAATACCTGTTCTGAATAAAATTTGTTCGCCTGGAAGAAGGTCATCCAAAGTGTTTTTCGATTCGTTGTGCAATTTCTCGAGCAAAAATCAGGTTTATTGCGATTACAGCGCCTTCTATGAATCGAAAGAAATATTATAGATAAACGGAGAATCTTCATCCATTATTTATTCAATTATTTTAGATAAAAGTTACATATTTTTTTATGAGGAATCAGAATCTGCAATAAAAAAAAATGGGGGTTCCCATTTAAGGTTTTAAAGTTGCCCCCAACTTGGTGGGTGGGGATCGACTTTGGTATAATTGAGTGACCTTCTTCCATGCGAGTAAATGTTATTCAGAACTTTTTTTATCCGATGCGTAGTTTTCGAGATATTTCAAAGTCTTCAGATAAATCGGCCACCCTGTTTAGGCCGGCTACTTTTCGTCTTTATTTAATTTATAGAATTGTTTTTTTCCTTTCTTGCAAAGAAGGCGGTGGGATATATTTCATGTTAAGTTGCTCTACCATCAAAATGCTCCACAACCCGCCACTGATCAGCACTGACAATGAGGATGAATTATTACTGCGTGAAAAATGTGACAAAATATCCTTGAATCAGTTCTAAGTGTACATAATATTCTCCGAAGAGAAGTGACATATGTTCAGTAGTCGAGTTTAGATTCTTGGGATCTTTGGCAACAGTAGCAATCAGCTGCGCGTGGACGAGCATATTTATAATAAATAAATTAGGAAACATTAATTTCACTAATATGGTACTTTTAACATAAAAAAAATATTCTTTCATATGCTGATTCTAAAATCCATCAACCATGAATAAATTAATTTCTAGTGAAACATGCCAATTCTAACGAATTTTAATTAAATCCAAATATTATTCAACTCGCATTTAGTATTGAATTGGGACTCTTTTCGATTCAGAGCTTGAATATAATTATCGTTCAATGAAACGCCTTTGAATTTTTCTCATTTTCTCTGACAACTGTTCGATTGTCCGTTACCGGCGTTTTTTTGCGCAGGGGAGTATTTGCTCTGAAAATATTCCCGGCGGAAGAAAGAAGCTTCTTTGTAAATAGAACTATCGATTTGTATGATAAAGGGATAATTGCATTTCGTGAACGATGTGGTTAGCGAGGATCATGAAAAAGCAGATTGATTGCACTCTGGGAACGTTCCAATTTGTTCTAAGCTGTAAAACTTTGGTTGCGTGCTTTGTTGTGGCGATACAATTTTTAGTTATTGTTCTTTATACATAAAGGCACGAGAAAAAAATAAAATATGAAAGCGTAATAAAATAAAAACGGTTATGCGGCTACCATGTAACTATCTCCGATTTGATTGTATAATAGTTTACATTTATACTCATTTTTTTTTATTTTTTTTTATTTATTTAATACACGGAAAACTCCTTAATTTACAAATTAATATATTATAAATATTTATTATCGACAATTCGAACTTATAATAATTATTTCCAGGTTGATTCTGAGCAAATGCTTGTGAAACAAAGTAGTGTTAATGTTGAATAAATCAATATTATTATTTAAGTAAATAGCATTTGCTAAACGCATAAACCTGGAAATTGGATTGTTTAGACAATAATTGGTGCGATGCGTTCTTGGGCGAAATAGTATATGCTGGCGGGTATGAATGCCTTTCGTTTGGTTCCAGAAATTTAAAAGTGATAAAAGCTGAGGGCAGACAAAGTGCCCATTTATGATTTTGTGAACAGTACACAGGTCTTGTATGATTCGACGATTCAAAAGGCTGCTAATATTAAGGTGACATTGCAAATATTCATAATTTATGTTTGATGAAGGAATACCCAAGCGATAAGCGACAATTCTTAAAAATTTGTTTTGAACCCTTTCCAAAGCATTTACTAAATATTGTTGGTAGGGACTCCATATTACTGATGCGTACTCAATAGTTGAGCGCACTAGGGAACAATATAACAATTTTAAACTCATGGTTTATTTTTAAATTATATTTTAAATAAATAAATTTGAGGCAATATCACTTGTTGCAGAAGCATTAAATAAATTTAATAAAGACGAAATATAGCCTGAATATTACGAACAGGTTGAACATTCGCATATTCAGGCTATATTTCATCTATTAAATATATTTTTCCGTTGCTCGTTGGTTAATGGCTAACTTTAATGTACCCAAATGTATCAAAAATCGTTCATTAATGACCCCTATTAATGAACGATTTTTCATAATAAACGATTTTTCATTAATGAACGATTTCTAGGGCCGCGGTGGTCTAGTGGGTAGAGGTCCGGCCTCTAGACCCCGCTGGTGCGGGTTCGAGTCCCGTCCGGGCGGTCACTTTTTTTATTTTGGTCCCTGGATATATTTAGTCTTTGTCCTCATTTCACTTAAATGAATTATTAAATACTATACATCAGTTGTGGCTGAATGTCCTAGCTGGCTAAGCCAATTCCCTATCATCTTCGATTCCCTAACCCGAATTCCTATCAATCATATTTCCTAAAAAAAAAACGATTTCTAGTTAAGCATTAAATAGCTAATTCATGAGTGGCTAATTACTCATAATTACTGGAAATGTAACTGATAATAGCGAGAAAACGATCTATAATTTGTTTCACATGTAAATGCAAAAGTATATCAATTCTCTGCACTAGAAACAAATTAGCGGTGAACCGCCTTCGATTTTGTTATACAATGTCAAAGTGTGAAACGTCAAATTTATAAAACGCGTGTATCAAGTAAATGTCTGCTACTATGGATAGTGTCGAGTTTAAATGAACACCGCCAAAAGTACTAGCCATTGCAAATAATGCAACATTAAATTTGCTTTCGGAAAAGAGTCGACATTTTTACGAAAAAACTTACGTAGAATTTATTTCCTGATGCGAGGAGTAACAGGTAAGACGTCATTCGGAATCTGCGCTATTTGCATATTTTTCCGATATTTCTGCAAAGGGCTTAATAGCAAGTTTATTTGTTTGTTTTGTTTGGATTTTCTCTAATCTAATTTCTAATGTTGATCTAAGTTACGATCGACGGAAAAATCTTGTAACCAATTCGTCTGTTAATTGGCGATTAATGATCGAGACATTTTCACGTTAATTGTTGAGATCATTAACACACTTGTTGGTTAAATAACTATTAAATGTACATCATACATTTTGCATGATACGATGGTATTCAAAAATTAATGAGATTTCGAAAGAAACACAAAAACTAATGAGAGTTTGAAAGAAACGTATTCGTCTACCAAGTTATTTTGTTAGTTTTGTTTCGTGTTTTTTAAATTTATTAAAAAAAATGTTATAATGCCGTAAAGTTTGTTAATACTAGTTAGTTATTTAGTTATTATAGCTTACGCAGCTATTATAAAAATAACTGTTGATTTGATAATGACGAGATAAACAAAAGTTTATGTTCAAGGAAGTAGTGGATTCGAGCAGAACTTCTAGGCCGAAGAAGCTAAAGCGTAAAGCTCCACAGTTGTAAAAGAAAATGACCAGGTATTTTAAAAGAATACGGCTGTTTTAGCTTTCTTGGAGAGGTGCCAATTAGTTTTTAGTCTAAGGAGCCTTCAACCTTTAAAGGTCTCTGAGTTCGAGCATTTAACAGAAACTTAAAAAATAACTTTGTATACATTTTCTACGATTTGAAGTATAACCAAGAATTTCCCATGAACCATTAGGCTAAATATATTCTTTTTATTATTATACACTACGAAACCGCTGATGAGAGGGTCTCGAGTTCCGGCATGATGCCGCGAAGCCATTAGTGCAAAAGTCCTTGTTAATATTTAGGAAAGGATCTGGTGTTGGTTGGTGTTAAAGCACGCCGGGATTTTAATTAAGGTTAATAAGGCTTAATACCGCAAGGCCTAAATAATTCTGTAATGAAACGGAGGCCGTTCATTCCCAGTAATGACTTAATAAATATTTCCCTTTTCTCCCGGACGAAAAACGCCAGAGGGAGTAATGCGCGCACTAACCCAGATTCTTAGATGCCGTTAAGGGATGAGATAAGGGTGGAAAATGTGCGCTGATGACGCGTTGCTGAACATTAACCCACACGTATGACAGAATTTAATCTTTAAATTAAAATTGTAAAGTAGGAAGTTAGTTAACTTTATTTATTTAAAGGTTATTAAAGGGACCTTCGTAGTATAGTAGGTACATGGTTCAAATTCTCCATTATCATCGTTACTTAAAAATCTAAATAAAAGCCGTATAATTCCCTATAAGCTATAAGATCTTTCATGTTGTAAATATGATGAACTCCATAATAGTTTCTGTAACAATCACGAATAGAATAAAATAATTAAGCGTTGATTCATACAGTATTACATTTGTGTTAAAAAATAACGTATATAAAGGGTGCGCCATCTGTTGCGATAGCATTTGTAACTTGAATAACTTTTGATGTGGACAACTTTTTTTATTTTTACACAAACTTTATTTGTTCCTTTCTATTTTATTTCCATCATGTTTTAAATATAATATCCAACAAATGACCGCCTTTATTTTTGATGCAACAAGATGCCCTTTTTCGTGCATTTTGCATCACATTTTCCAGCGTCTCGGTGGTAATAAGCGATATTTCCCGGCGAATATTGGCTTTGAGCTGAGCTATGGTCTGCGGCTTGTCGATGTAAACTTTGCTCTTCAAATACCCCCACAAAAAGAAGTCCGGCGGCGTCAAATCGGGTGAGCGCGGCGGCCAGTCGAAATCGCCGAACATCGTGCGGAGTAGCGTCATTGAATCGCGGCTAGTATGTGCTGTGGCTCCGTCCTGTTGGAACCAGAAGTGGGCCATGTCATTTTCAGTCATTTCCGGAAACACAAAGTCACGCAGCATCGCTCTGTAGCGCGCGCCATTGATCGTAACGGTGTTGCGAGCCTCGTTCTCGAAAAAATACGGCCCGATGATCTTTTTGGCCGATACGCCGCACAGTGGTTCAGAATTCCAAAAAGCTGGCCAAAAGTCGAAAAATGAAAGTCAATATTTTGAGTTTAGTACAATATAATCGTGTCCAGAGGGCTTCACTGGATGCCACAATAAAAGAATATGATTGAACCTACAACAAAATGAGACGTTCGGATGAGGTGAAAGTTTGCCGTTGGTTTTTCACTATAAATACTAATCTTTATGTGCTGGGATTTTTTTCCTTGCTATTATGGATCTTCCTGTAGGTAAATTAATGTTTATTACATTTCATATGCATACAAAATTTTTGTTAGCAATTATAGGAATTTGCGTTAAAAATAGGTAGATACATTTTAAACATTCATGAAAATATTTTTTTGCCTGTGTATGCCTGTATTCCTAAAGCAATAAAAATATTTATTATAGGGTCCTTTAACGTGATAAACAACAATTAGCTGCATTCACTTGCATTCCTCAGTGTAGGATTAGTTTTATTGCTGATGTGCAATATCGTTGAAAAAATTCGACTTTATATTTTATTGAATATCTTGTATTTATGATGTGTATATGTATACAGTGTGTACATAAACAAAACGGAACATAGGATTTTCAATGCTAATTTTTTATATTGGAATATTATCTTTTCTGATCATATTAGAGGAAAGATCTTCTCCTATTCAAATTATTAAAAACAAATAAGGAATTTGAAAGAAGTTTGTACGGAGAAAGTAAAACATAAAAATGACAGACAGATAAACACAAAGGCAGACACTCACACAGACTTTTTTTAACAAAAATTGTCGGAATTGACGAAATGAATATTTCCGCAAAAAAAAATGTTTGGAAATTCTTTTCGATCGCCATACTTTCTCGTAGTTCCTCGGAGAAAGTAAAAAATAAATATGACAGACAGATAGACATAAAGGCAGACACATAGTACACAAATTATCGGAATTGACGGAAATAGATTTTGCCACAAAACAATTTTTTTTTAAATTTTTTACGATCACAATACTTTCCCGTAGTTAGTATGGAGAAAGTAAAAAATAAATATGATAGACAGGCAGATACAACGGCAGGCACATATTTTTTTTTTACAAAAATTATCGGAATCGACGAAATGGATATTTTCGCAAAAAAAAAATATTTCGAAATTTTTTACGATCACAATATTTTCCCTTAGTTTGTAAGGAGAAAGTAAAAATAAATATGACACAGACACATAGGCAGACACACGCACCCTTTTTTTTACAAAAATTTTCGGAATCAACGAAATGGTTATTTCCTCAAAAAAAAGATGGAAATTATTTACGATCACAATACTTTCACGTGGTTTGTACGAAGAAAGTAGAAAATAAATATGATAGACAAGCAGATACAAAGGCAGGCACATATTTTTTTTTACAAAAATTGTCGGAATCGACGAAATTGATATTTTCGCAAAAAAAATATTTCGAAATTTTTTACGATCACAATATTTTCCCTTAGTTTATAAGGAGAAAGTAAAAATAAATATGACACAGACACAGACACATGAACCCTTTTTTTTGCAAAAATTGTCGGAATGAACGAAATGGTTATTTCCTCAAAAAAAAATGGAAATTATTTACGATCACAATACTTTCGCGTGGTTTGTACGAAAAAAGTAGAAAATAAATATGACAGACAGACGTACATAAAAACGTACATACACATATTTCCTACCAAAAATTGTCTGAATCGACGAAATAGATATTTCCGTAAAAAATATATTTGGAAATTTGTTACGATCACAATATTTTCCCTTAGTTTGTAAGGAGAAAATAAACAATAAATATGTCAGACAGACAGACACAGAGGCGAACACACAGACACTTTATTTTTCACAAAAAATGTCGGAATCAACGAAATGGCTGTCCCGCAAAAAAATGGAAACTTTTTACGATCACAATATTTTCCCGTAGTTTGTACGGAGAAAGTAGAAACTAAATACGACAGACAGACAGACACAAAGGCAGACACACATATTTTTTACGAAAATTGTCAGAATCGAAAAAATTGATATTTCCGCAAAAAACTAGGTATTTGGAATTTTTTTACAATCACACTTTCCCTTAGTTTGTACGGAGAAAGTAAAAATCAATATGACAGACAGACAGACACACATGTTTTTAACAAAAATTGTCGAAATCGACAAAATGGATATTTCCGCAAAAAAAATGTTTCCATTTTTTTTACAATCGGAACTCTTTCCCGTAGTTTGTACGGAGAAAGTAAAAAATCAATATGACAGACAGACAAAAAAGCAGACATACAGTTTTTTTTATTAAAATTATCGGAATCGACGAAATGGATATTTCCGCAAAAACAAATGTTTGGAAATATTTTACGATCACAATAGTTTCCCGTCAATTTCTACACACCCTGTAAGTGAATGGTCATGGTTTTGGACCGAGGGTGGAGAGTGCTCGCCGACTCGAAGCCGAGGGCCAAAAACCATTTTACTGCCGTGGTGATTATTTGGTATATTTTTCTATTATCATTAAGTTTTAATTTATAGAAAATTCAAATTACAATTTATACGAGAGAATAGAAATAATCGTAATTTACATGACACGTTTATTCTGTACGTAACCATAGTAATAGATGTAAATAAGAACGGAAGTTTTTCACTAATTTTGAAAATAATAGTTAAATTGTTGTTAAAGTTGCGAATTTCTTCAGTGTGGCCAAATAAATGTAAAAGCAATTGTGACCAACTTGAAATTTTTAAAATGTGTTTAAAATTGATTCTGCTTTATGATTTAAGAAAAATCTAACAAGTCCCTTCACGAACTTTGGAAATAATCATGTGATAACCGAGTAAATTATTATACTGAAGTTGCAAATTTCTCCAGTGATACAAACTTGAAATTTTCAAAATTTGCTAAAAATTGATTCTTCTTTATGGTTTAAAAATAATCTCAAACACATCTTTACTAAATTTCAAAATAATCACCCGAGAACTGAGTTAGTTGTAATACTGAGATTGCGCATTACTTCAGTGCTGCTAAAAAAAAATATTAAAACAATTGTTACCAACTTAAAATTTTCAAAATTTACTCGAAATGTATACCATTTTATGGTATAAAAAAGATCTTCTACACACCCTGACTAAATTATAAAATAATCATCGGAGAGCTGGGTTATTGTTATTCTAAAATATTGGATTTCTCCAGTGCGGATAATAATTATGTCCGTCATATTGTATCCGCCATTTTTAATTTTTCAATTTTGGCATTAAATTCATAATCTGCGATTAGTAGCAATTTATGTCAACATTTATCAAGATTTAGACTTTTGGCCAGCTTTTTCGAATTCTGAACCACTGTGCGCCGCACCAAATGGTCACTCCTCGAATATCTCACAAGGATTTTCGTCGGCCCAAAAGCGGCAGTTTTGCCTATTAACCGCGCCATTCAATGTGAAATGAGCTTCATCGCTCATAATGATTTTGAACCAAAACTCACCATCACCATGGAGCATGTTTTCGGCGAAATGAGACGTCGCGGCTTGTCTTGCGACAACAAACGTTGTGTAAGTTGCACTTTGTAAGGGAAAAGATGCAAGTCGTCCTTCAAAATGCACCGCAATGTCGTTGCAGACAAGCCCAACTGCAATGCACGGCGTCGATACGATTTGTTTGGGTTTTCACGAACATCGGCTTCTACGGCAGCGATATTTTCATTTGAGCGCCTTGGTCTCGGTCTTCTGGGTTGCCAATTGATCGTACAACTACCGGTGGCCATAAATTTTTGCACCAAATTGCGAATTGTTGTATGTGAAAGCCGTGTTTCACGCGGATATAAACGTTTGTAGGCACGTTTTGCGTTTTGACAATGGAGGACCCATTTTCAAAATGCAATTTGACGATTTCTGCTCGTTGTATTGATGTTAGTTGATTCATGGCACAAAATAGACTGAAATGACGCGTCGAACAAGCCACTATATATGTCAATACGTCAAAAAATGGCGGAACTATTCAAGTTTCAAATGCTATCGCAACAGATGGCGCACCCGTTAGTACAATAATTGCCTGAATTAAGTTTCTAGTAAACGTATGTCCATAAAATAATTCGATTCAGTCTAGGCGGGAAATTTAAAAATTCTCGAGCGTGCAAATATTTTCCCTACGAAACTTTGCGAGTGCATTTTTCGGCAATCGGTAAAGAAAACAGGAAATTGGTCATTAAATTTAATGGATGGATACAATAAATCCTGCTCTTAACTAAATCGAAATCGGAGACGGTCAAAACCAGATACAAGCATGTGAATTTTGAGGTTAGAATAGATAGATAGAATGAGAAAAGACATACGTTGCACTTGCGGTTTCATTGCTGCCTTGGATTTCCACTGGATTTATGAGGGTGTCCCCACAATTCGCTCATTCTAAAATGTATTCATTATATCTGAAGTTAACCATTAATAATTAAAAATATACCCAAGACCTTACTCCTTATTCCAACACAGTAGACAGTCATTTGCACTTAGAGTGAAGCATTAATCACGAAGATGAAGATAAAAACTTACCCCCCTCAGTAGAAAAGTAAGTCCAATTAATGGGGGAAGGTCACTTAACATTTACAGCGCAATTAGGGTTAGACGCCGACTGTGCTCGTTTCCGGTTTGAATAATGGCGTCTCAGGCGACAGTCATAATTAGTTTCTTGGTTTGCGCGGTGGTGGAGGCGCCGTCGAGGAGTTGACAAAATGTTGATTACGCACACAGCAAAAACTTAAAATGGAGTAAGATATGGTAATTTATTCCAATGATTGAATTCGGTGGATTTTATATTTTACATATCAAATGTTCACTATACATTCTAATTAACATGAATCACTCACATGAGTAATTGTTTTAACGGTGTGTTGAAAGTGCGTGATTTTTTTATACATTTTAAATGTCATAAGGGATTAGTTATCTGGCAGATCCATAGAGGATGGGACACTAGAGACAATTGACCCCCAGGAGCACGTACTGAACTTCAATAAAATATCGGTGGTGGCATTTAAAAAATAACGTTTATTTTGTCTTATTAAATTTTTCATTAAATTCTTTGTATTTGTTTCCGATTTTTAAACTTTTAAATCAGGATACCTTTCAAAACCGTTTTTCAGAATTACATTTTTTTAGTTAATGTGCGTCAAAATGAGATACCCTTCGGTCCGTTGAACAAATCAAGGCACGCAAAGTTTCATTTAGCTTGACTTTTTGAAAATTGCTCATTTGAACTTCGCCATATTTCTACACACATAAATATGTAATTAAATGTGGTAAGTAAAACACGTGTGTTTGAGAATTTTCACAAATTTTAATGTCGAACACTGCGACAAATGTTTCGCCACATAGCAGCGGCGGCTCGTGGATGTTCGGTGGTGAGGCAACGGAGTAAAATTTGACCGAAAAAGCAACGGAATATTTGCTTCCTCTATAAGAGTAAGTAGTACAGCACGAGCGGCATCTTTGTCTTTGCCTCACCTACGGAAACCCACGAGCCGCCGCTGCCACACAGGCAGATGATCAATGATCATGTGTGAAAATTCTCAAACACACGTGTTTTACTTACCACATACATTATGGAATTTCACCAAGTAACAGCCTCATCAATCCAATATGTAATTAAATGTTTTTATTCTATTTTTACTGCGAACCATATGGTTATTATACTGGGTTCCCCATAATAGGCAACCCATTTTAATATTTGAATTAATTTTTTTTCAGTTAACAAAACAAACTTTTTATTATACTAAATTACAGCTAACTCTTTGGGATTTATGATAACATAAATATTTGGCTAATTTAATTCTAACTTTTAAAAATCACGTCTTCTAAATGACCTCCACCAACTTCAACACATTTTTCAATATTAGATAAAAAGTGGTTCATTACACGACGTAGCAAACCTTTGTCTATTCCTTCAACTTCTTCACGAATTTTGACTTTGAGTTCCTTGATTGTACCTGGACGACTCGCAAACACTTTGGATTTTAAATATCCCCACAGGAAAAAAATCGGGTGCCGTTAAGTCGGGGGACCTCGAAGGCCAAGGCAAATTTCCGAATCGAGAAATGAGTCGGCCATTAAACGTTTCTCGCAGAACCCGCATTGAGTTTCTGGCGGTATGAGCTGTTGCCCCATCTTGTTGGAATAGTAAGGCATTGTTTAGTAATCCTCGTCTATTTAATTCTGGAATGAGTAATGTCTCGAGCATGTTTACGTAGCGCTCGGATGTTACTGTTACAGCGCGGTTATTTTCATCCTCAAAAAAATATGAACCAATAATACCAAAAGATCCTACTCCACACCACACAACAACTTTTGGATTATGGAGGTTCTGTGTAAAGATTTTAGGAGGATTTTCATTTGACCAGTATCTAAAATTCTGTTTATTAACCATGCCATTCAAATAAAAATTTGCTTCGTCGCTCATTAAGAGACTGTGAATTGCTCCTTGATGTAAATTCAAAAATTCTTGACAAAATGCTAACCTTGCTTCTTTATCTTGATTTATAAGTTGTTGTGCCATTTGGTATTTATAGGGATGAAATTTTAAATCTCTTTGAAGAAAGCTTCCTTTTTGATATTCCTAGGATAAGGGTTTGTCGATTAGCAGACCTTTTAGGACGCAATTCTAACTCGTTCAACAATATTTTCTGGTGTACGAACTGTTCTTCGACGTCCAGGCTTCTTCAAATTTTGTACAGAACCATTTTCACCCCAATGACGAACCCATAACTTAACAGTTTTACGATTTGGCGCGTGACCTCTATTGTTGTTATTAAACTGACGCCGGAATGCACGCCTAACTTCTTCTATCAAATTGCTTCTTATGTAAGTTTCTACACAAAATACACGTTGTTGGACTGAGTAATCCATGAAAGTTAAATAATTATGATGAAAACTAACAAACTTCTGGTAGAAAAATAACGTTCCACAAAATTATTAATATAAAACTTATTTGTGACAGGTGCCTACTTGATCAATAATTAATTTAAATCCCAAAGACTACAGAACATAATCCCACAGAGATAAACTTATTTAGTTATCTCGTAGGGAATTAATAAATAAAATAAAATGGGTAGTCTATTATGGGGAACCCTGTATATTCTGTTTTTGTTGAAATAAAAGATGATGATGATTATTATTATTATTATTCGCGTAGCACCATGAGTAAACACATTGCTGTGGGTAAATAGGAACTATCCCTATCTAAAATCGCCTTAGCAACGAAACCTGAAAGTATTGGATAAAAATAACGACTTTAATTTCCAAGAGAACAAGATTAAAAGCCTTTTCTGTTAATAGCCGAATATCGTGTCTCGAATTCAATTAGGTCATTTGAATCCGCCAGCCCAAATTGTTAAATTAACACCGTCGAATATTTAAGTGTGCGCCAGTGGAATTATAGATCACTTAAATATGACTGAATAATAAATTTCATTAAATTGAGTACTAGGCATCGTATTAGCATTATTAATTTGTGTGGTTCGTCGGTCGTGTAGTGGTCCTTCGAACGGCCTTTATTAATCCCGCAGGTGAGCGCGCCTATTATTATATAATTAACGTGTTCATCGAACAAACACATCGTCTAGTGGTAGGCCGATTTCTCCTGATGCGAGCGTCCTGGGGGAAATTATTACAGCTAACGGCATGAGTAATTTAAATAGTTTTGTAATGCAACAGCGATAATCGAAAACGGGGAAAATGGTGCATGCGCCGGGATTAAATTTATTTCTATTAATTTGCTTGTTATAATCGTTGGCATTGCATTAATTTAACAAGTGTAATTACGTTACAATACAGATAAAAATAAATACTATGTCAGTGAGTCTAGGAAAACGAAAGGACTTCATGTAAATATATTTTTATTGGATAATCCCAATGAAACGGTAAACCTATTTGCTAAATATTTTGCAGACGTCTATAGAAATAATAATGTAGTAAATGTAATTATACACAGATTATAAAATACTACTATTATTTATAACACTTAGTGACACAAACTTCTTGCCTTACCCAGCTTCCTTCGCTTTAGTATCTTAGCAGATTAATACTCGCTCGGCGGTGAAACTCCAGCCGCGTCCGTAAATCTGTCACTTTATTGCCTTGTTAAACGAATAACTATTTTTGATACATTTTTGAGAAATTAAGGTGCAGAGTTAGGAAATAGTTAATTATGCAACAAGTGAGTAAAGTAGTACTTTTTTTCACGAGTAGGAAAGATTGCCATACGAGCGAAGGCGAGTGCGGCAATTCCTACAGGTGAAAAAAAGTTGCTTTACTCTCGAGTTTCATACAAAATTTTTTCTACATCCGTAACTTTAAATAAATTCGATAAAACCTTAATCATTTTTTATAAGTAATAATACTTTCTTTAAATGAAGAAAATAATAATCATCAAGTTTTCTTGATCGGAAACGAATGTTTGACATTTATCGGCAGAACTGGCGGCGTGTTGTGAAACACACTTTGCGCAAACAATTTTATGGTAACGTTAAAAAATGAACCGCTTCGGCGCTGTTTGTAGGATTCAGGAATCACATATTTTATGAACTCAAATTAATGAAAAAAAATTGTACATTTTATAACGGACGTAGAAAAAAGTTTTTTTTGCAGCAAGAACAACAGTTTTGCCAAAACCATGGCAAGTGCAGATTTGATCATTATAAAAATTGTTAAAAATTGATTAGATGAATAAGTAACAACTTTCTTTGGTAAATTTATAATAAAACGCATTATTTGCAGCGAAAACAAAAGATTACAAATTTTGCCAAAACAATGGCAAGTGAAGATTTGCCCATTACAGAAATTATTCAAAATATGCTCTTTAAAAAATAAAAAGAAACTAAAATTTTTGAGAAATTTTATCGCAAATTTAATAAAACGCATTATTTGCACCGAAATCAACGGATTATGAATTTTACCAAAACTATGACAGGTGCAGATTTTCCCATTACAATTTTTTTTATAATTAATTGGATTTCAATGTTCTTTAAAAAAATAGAACATTCTTTTGTACATTTTTAGAAAATTAAGGCGCAAAGTTAATAAAAACTATTTTTCTTTATAGCAAGAACAGAAGATTGTGAATTATGCCAAAACTATGGCAAGTGCAGATTTGCCCACTACAAAAATTATTCAAAATGAACTAGATTTTGTTGTTTGAAAAAATTGAAATATTATTTAGTAAATTTTCGAGAAATTTAAACGGAAATTAAATAAAACACATCATTTACAGCGATAGCAAAATATTATGGATTTAAAAAAAAACTATAGCAAGTGCAGACTTGCCTATTTTTTAAAATTATTCAAAATTGATATTTTGATGTTCTGTAAAAAATAGAAACATTGATTGGTGAATTTTTAAGATATTTAAGCGCCAAGATGAGAGAATGCATTTTTTACAGCAAGAGCAGAAGATTGTGAATTTTTCCAAAACCACGAGTGCAGATTTGCCTATATAAAAATTACTTAAAATTAATTAGATTTGTATATTCTTTTAAAATTGAAAAACATTGTTTGGTACATTAAAGCCTAAATTTAAGAAAAAATATTTTTTTGCAATAAGAACAAAAAATTATGAAGCTATGGCAAGTGCAGATTTACCTATTACAAATTATTTAAAATTTATTAGATTTTGATGTTCAATGAATAAATTAAAACATTCTTGGGTAAATTTTCGACAAATTTAAGAGTAATATTAATTAATTAATAATTATACAACTAATCGATAAAATTGTAATTTAACGAGAAAATTTCGTACTCTTTTTTAAAATTACAGCAAATCGGCCATATTTAGATGTTTGAATAATTTAAAATCAGGGAACGCGTTTGGGTGTTCTGGAATTTAAAATAAAAATCGCAATTTAAAATATTCGAACTTTGAAAACATGAAATTTTAACGTATTGCGTTGATTTTACAAAAATATTTCTGAGACAACTTTTAAATTGCACTAAATTAGTACATTTTGTTGTTGGACTCATCTAAAATAGCTAACGGGTTCGATAGTTTAAAAAATCAAAATTGCGATTTTAAAATATTCAAACTTTTAAAAAGTACATTTTTTTGCATTTTGTGTTAAATTTTACGAGGACCTTTTATAATCCGTTTTAAAATTTCACACAATTCGCCGTATTGTGACGTTTGAATTATCAAACTGACGTGTTTGGCTGCAATTAAAAAAAAAAAAAATCAAAATAATCGCTATTTAAATTATTCGAACTTTGAAAACAAAATTTTCACGTTTTTCGTTGATTTTACAAAAATATTTCCCAGCAAACTTTCAAATTACACTAAATTCGGTACATTTTGTCGTTGGAATCATCAGAAAACGAAAATTACATTCAACGATTAGAAAATTTGTGCAGAACTAATAAATTGAGGAATTAACTTGAAAGTTTCCAAATCCGTTTAGAAATATTGTACTTCTAATTTCTATTTAAAACAATTGACATATCTAAGCTAGAAACAAAGCCACAACGCCTTAAACTTAAACTGGAGAGAACGAAAATTGCATTCAACGATTAGAAAATTTGTGCAGAACTGATAAATTGAGGAATTAACTTGAAAGTTTCTAAATTCATTCAGAAATATTGTATTTCTGATTTTTCATCGAAACAATTGACATATCTAAGCTAGAAACAAAATCACAACGCCTTAAACTTAAACTGGAGGAAACGAAAATTGCGTTCAACGATTAGAAAATTTGTGCCGAACTAATAAATTGAAGAATTAACTTGAAAGTTTCCAAATCCATTCAGAAATATTGTATTTCTAATTTCTCATCAAAACAGTTGACATATCTAAGCTAGAAACAAAGCCACAACGCCTTAAACTTAAACTGGAGAGAACGAAAATTGCATTCAACGATTAGAAAATTTGTGCAGAACTGATAAATTGAGAAATTCACTTGAAAGTTTCTAAATCCATTCAGAAATATTGTATTTCTGATTTCTCATCGAAACAATTGACATATCTAAGCTAGAAAGAAAATCACAACGTCGTAAACTTAAACTGGAGGAAACGAAAATTGCATTCAACGATTAGAAAATTTGTGCAGAACTAATAAATTGAGAAATTAACTTGAGAGTTTCCAAATCCATTTAGAAATATTGTATTTCTGATTTCTCATCGAAACAATTGACATATCTAAGCTAGAAACAAAACCACAACGCCGTAAACTTAAACTGGAGGAAACGAAAATTGCATTCAACGATTAGAAAATATGTGCAGAACTAATAAATTGAGGAATTAACTTGAATGTTTCCAAATTTGTTTTTCTCCAAAAATCGTTAAATAAATTTCGGATAAAAAAAATTACTCCGTAATGATGGCGTTAAAAATCATTGAAATTTTATAAACTCCCAGTAAATCGTGGTACCGTCAATAAACGCACTGTTGATGGCCAGAAGCCTGAAAGGGCCTACAGTTATCATTGGCAGGCAACAATAATTTATACTTAATTTATTTACACGTTCTCGTGGCTACCGAACATTACAGACGAAGTCCTACATAAATATTAAAATTTAAGATTCCCTCACTCATTTAATAACACAAATAATTCATAAACAACAACGACGTGCCATCTCTCAAGCGCTTGAATTATTTAGGGCTGGTAAGTCGTAAATAATTAACTCGCACCTCCAACAGTTAGCATGTTGTATTAAAGCCAGCCGTCGGTGGTTTAACTCAAATTTAAATTCCTTCATAACCGAAACGCTCTGGGGAAAGTCGCGGAAAGTTCAATGGCTCAAGTTCATCCCTGTTCATGAATTTATCGTGACGACGTTGCGGATTATCTGGTTCGCGGAAACGCAACCGTTCGATAATGCTAAATAATACCGAGGCTCGAGTTTTGTTTATGCGGCTGCTCTTGAATTAATCATGTGCTCTTAATTTTCGGGGATGATTTATGGAGCCCTCTGGTCCATTTGGGGTGCTCGTGAAGATGGATGCGTGCAGGTATTAGAATTAACCGCGGCTAGGGAAATGGACGGCAGGGTGAAAAATGGGATCGATGTTAAGTGGGGTGTCGATAATGGTGTGGCGAATTCTGGAACTCGGTGATGGATTCGATTTTAATTGGTAGTCGTATGGTCATTTACAGTAACGTTTGACTGGAGAATTTTCGCAACAGATAATTTCATGATCATTCATTTTTATAAGCTTGTTATTAATGCATGATATTATACAGGGTGTCCCAAATATAGGATTGTATGAGTATCTTTCCTAACCTCAAAGCTAAAACCAACCAAAAGCTTTTCAGTTCTTTACATTGTCAAATAAAGCTTTCGTTTAAAGTTTTGTTTCACAATCTCTATTTGAGATACGTCCACGGTCAGACATTTTTAAAAAATGATCGGAATCGATATTTTCCTTGAAATTCAATTTGAAATAAATCATGAAAATATAACTTCCTCGTACTTTGTATGCTGAAAGTAAAAATATATATTTCTTGATCTGCAGTATGTGTCTTACTAGGGCTACAAAATAGAAACTAAATTTAAATTAACAGAAAATTTAATTAAAATCTAGCATTTACAGTGATAAATCCTAAAATGTGAAGATAACATTCAACATTAGAAAACCTTTCAGCATAAATTTCTCTTTCGAAAAATATTTTCGAGCTTCACAATTGATTAGATGAATTACAAAAAAAAATAGTTCACCATCTCACTAGAGATTCTAAAATATTTAAAATTATAACAAACATAAATTAAATTGAATTAATTCAATAAGAGACGTAATCGCATTTCAACAGTTTTTCAGTTTTCCGCGATAAGTTCTGAGCAATTAGAAACCTGAAAAATTCGTTCACCATCTTACTTAACTATTCTGGTTATTTTAATAGCTGCGAAAAAAATGATTCAATTCAACAAATTTTAGAAAATTCGTTGACCATCCTACTTAATTATACAAGTTTTTTTAATGACGAATTCAAGTCGCAATTGTTTTTCAGTTTTTTTAAGCTACAAGTTTCGAACAACTGAAGATATTAAAAAAAATACTGCCCTCTATTTTACTCTTCCCTTCGAGCTCTTTTGATAACAACGAAAAATTCGAATTTGTTTTTTCTATAACATTAGGATAATTAAAGAAATTTAGAAAATTCGCTCATAATTTTACTTCTACCCTGCAAGCTCTTTTGATTTCAACGAAAAATCGAATTTGAGTCGAAATTGTTTTTTAATTTTTCCGCTGTTAGTTTTGAAGAATTGGAGAAATTTCGAAAATATTTCCACTTTCTTTCTTTACTCTTCAAGCTCCTGCAATTACAAGAGAACGAATTCGAGTCGCGATTGTTTTTCAGTTTTCCAGCTGTAAGTTTCAAATAATGTTTGGAAATTAAAAAAAAAATCGTTCATCATCTTACTCAAATCTTAAGCTTTTCGACTGACTATGAAAAAACAAATTATAGTTACAATTAGTTTTCATAGTTTTTCAGCTATGAGTTTTGAACAACTGAAGATATTTCAAAAATTCTCTGTCTATTTTACTCTCCTATTATTTTGATTGCAGCGAAAAAAAAATCGAATTTATTTTTGTTTCTTTGCTACAACTTTCCAACAATTAAAGGAATCTTAAAAATGGTGATGTGGCCATCATGTTACTTTCTCCAACTTCATAGAATCATAGTCATTTATATTTACGCTTTCATGGTTTATTTTAAATGTACATCAAGCGTTTTGTAGACTCGCATGAAATTGAGGTTTAAAACGTCAAAATTATGAAAGATTTCAAATTCAAAAACTCAGTTTACTTAATAACTAAAGAGATTTAGAAAAAAACGTATTCTTTATAAGTTGTTCATTTTGGCATTCTCTATAATTATTATTAACATAAATTTGCTGTAACTATTATCGTTTCATAATTATAAACCAAAAATGAAAAAAATAATAATAAATTTTTTCTCGAATAACAATGATTTTATCAAAAATGTTTTTAAACAAAATAAGCTCATTTCTTTGTTGTTTTCAATATTTGTTTAAATGTTTTTGTGATATTTTTCATATTTAAGAAAATATTGCTCTATTAGTTTTTGAGATACAACGCGCACAGACAGACACACAGACACATTTTTTTTTTAATTCCAGAAATTGTTGAAATGGCTTCTAGGGACCCCAAAATGGATATTTCCGTAAAAAAAAAATTGAAAAAAATCACGATCACAATACTTTCTCGTACTTCATAACGGAGAAAGTAAAAATTTGCTCGCAATTTTACTCTACACTTCAAGATATTTTTATTACAATAAAAAAAAACTAATTTGGGCCGTAATTGTTTTTCAATTTTTCACCTATAAGTCAAGAAATTAAAAAAAAAATCACAATCTTACTTTACTCTTTAAGCTCTTGTAATTACAGCAACAAAACGAATTCTAGTCGAGAATAAGAGACTAACATATCTTTGAATTAACATTTATACAGTATGAAGTTATAGGACTAAGTCTGTCCGGGCTATCGGACCTGAGGTCTTTCTGCCCAAGTTTTTGAATAACTTCGAAAACACGACTTTGAGTCACAATTGTTTTTCAGTTTTTCAGCTGCAAGTGAAGAGATTTCGAAAATTTGCTCGCTATTTTACTTTACTCTTCAAGCTCTTTTGATTATAGCGAAAAATGCGAATTCGAATCCCAATTGTTTTTCAGTTTTTCAGTTGTTTTTCATAGTAGGCTGATTGAAAAGCTATACTATTATAATATTTGTTATGTAGGAAGCTTCTACTTCGTTATACATGCTTTTATATAGAATAAATCACTTTCTTACTTTGTTTGTATAACATTTTGGTTTATTTGTTTGACTGCAGTTTCAGTAACTCAGCTTGCCATTATCAAAATAAAGTGGCTTTCACAGTTTTTTAAAATACCAACAAGCAGTTTTTAACAAACTCAGTTTTTTATTAAATGATCTCATCACAACAGGGATTTCGTTTTAAATTTGTGTTTCATCATATTATATTATTACGTATGTGTTTGTCTTATTAATTTTATTACATGACATTACTCTTTTAATGTGTATTTTATAAATTTTATTTAAAAAAAATGGTGTAGTTTTGAATAAATTTTGTTGTGTTCATTCTAACTATTCACTAGTTCTACTCTTTAAAAACAGCACCTCCACCTATATTATGTATCATGACCCGCGTAAATAATTAATTGCATAGACCTGATAATATTTATGAACAATTCAAGAAATTTGGAAAACCATTCAAGTTTTTTTCATGACTGCGAAAAATCGAATTCGAGTCGCAATTCCTTTTTAGTTTTTCAGCTATAAGTTGAACAATTGAAGACTTAAAAAAATCGATATCAATTTTACTCCCCTCTTCGAGTTCTTTTGATTACAGCGAAAATTTCGAAACTGTTTTTCGTTTTTTTTTTCTATAACGAAATAATTAAAGAAATTTAGAAAATTCGCTCACAATTTTACTCTACTCTTCAAGCTCTTCTAATTGCTGTGAAGAAAACCAATTAGAGTCGCAAGTGTTTTTCACTTTCTCAGCTATGAGTTTGAAAAATTTGCTCACCATTTTACTCTACTCCTGTGACAACCGCGAATAATCAACGAATTTTACTCGGAATTACTTTTAAGGTTTTGGCCATCGAAGAAATATCAAAAATTAGTTCACCGTCTTACTCTACCTTAAAGTTCTTTTAATTACAGCTAAAAAAAGAATTAGAGCCGCAATAGGAAAAGTAAAAGGTAACCATAAAATATAAAATTACAATTGTGGAGGAGGTGCTGAAACCTTCCTCACATCGGGGCGTCAGAACCCCTAAAACCGGCGCTGTTTGTATGGTACATTGTCTCCTTCGTTCCTGTAGAGCAGATCCGGCTTCCGTTTCCGTTGTTGTTTTTTCCGAGCTGTTTTTTTCGCTGTGACGAAGTGCATATTTTTAGATAATGTTTTCATCATATTTGCAACGTTTATTACTGTTGATATTTGCTAATAAAACGCTTAGTCGACTTATAGACATGGGAATACTACGCTGTTCAGCTAGTGAGACATTATTGTTAATCCTTAGCTAATGAGTTAGTTTATAATCCCCACAACCATCACTGTACAGACCACTAAAATGAAATAATTTATAAATCGATATAATGGTGAATGCGCCGGGAACACTATTCGATCTTAGGAAATAATTTTTATTGTAGCAAATAGGGCGACATTCAATAATTCGGAAATATTTTTTGTTATCGCGGATGTGGTGGCATCTGTTAGATAAGGGTTAAATGACCCTTTATGAGGTCAGCATCCCTATATTTATTTAATAATAATAATGAACGTTTATTATACTTGGTACATACATACTAAATACATATTAACTACAATAAACCTTCAGCCATTTGTTTATTATTAACGAAAATATTAAACTTTGATACTACGTAATTTTTACGAGAATACAAATACCATTGCAAAAAAAAACTTAATTCCGGCCTTCGTTATCCGTTCCCGCTTCCTCGGATGGAGGATGTTGCCACGCTATATAAGAGAATTTAATTAGCTTTGCTCCCTCGCGACGCGATAAGTCCTATCGTTTGCGATGATAGGGCGAGGGGAAATTTTACTCGAATCCGGCACATCCCGATGATATTTTCGAGCACGCGATTCATAATTATTTTGCCATTTCGCGTTCGCCTGATCGTTTCATATCGCATTTTTTCTTGCTCGGGGAAAAACGTTTCATTTTCATATAAATGAGAACGAATTTGATGAGAATTTTATGACGTTCGTTTAGTTCACCTGGCTCACGTAAATTAATTTAATTTACTGAAATATCTAGAACGTTGGTGTTTTTATGGACTTCCCAAGTGGGATCAAGCCGGATGTTAGCTAATTATACAGAAAATTTAGTAATTACCGATTTTTGTTAAACTTCTATAGTCGCGGTCACGAAAGTGGTGTTACGTGATTCTGTGAAAGTGACGGTGACATTGGATATATGAAACTTTTTGCTTAGAACGCTAACTAGCTCAATTAATTACCTAACAGTAATAATAAGGTGTGAGCCACAGAATTTTGTTTCCGAGTTGGCCATGCCTGAGAGAGAGAAACATAGCAGTCACATCTGAGTTTAATTCATTTTTTTTAAATCCTATTCAATAGTCTCATGACGTAATAATATATACCTCGTTTATCTTACAGCCAACTCTGAAACAAAATTTTGTGGCTCACACGATACCTTATGCATAATATTAAATGATGATTCATTCGATATAATTACAGAAATAGAAGTATTCCAAAAGTTCGAAACAATTTCAAGATAATGTTTAATTTCAAGTTATGACTCTCTAAAAATATTATTAATAGTAATAATAAATGCATTTTTGGCTGAAAGACTTGATGATGATTTTTTGTAACTCGGAGGATTGAGTTTCAATAAATTATTATCTATCCATCTAAATAGTTTTTTTTCGATCAAAATATATACAATCCTACCTAACATACTTAAAATAGGATCTTGCGCCAATAGTATAAAAAAAACAAAACTACAAAGGACCTACATTTAAGAAAAACTAAGAAATGTTTCTATAGTATGCTACTCCTAGCAGTACATCAATCATTATTTTTTTTGAATTGCGATTATTATTTTTTTAAGTTTTAAATTACTTGGCAAAACGTTATAAAACTTAATCATCCTGTATTCGGGACTTTTCTCTATAAACGGTTTTGAATGATTCGGAAATATATAATTTAGTTTACTGTAACTATGTGCGTGATAATTGTCAGCAAACAGAAATGTTTCTACAAATGAATAAAAAAAAAACATTATAATATATTAGTAAGAAGTACGCACAGCATTTCGCCATTGCTGCAGAATATAACCCTGCATGATATAGTAGGCTGGAGCCCTAGCATTCCTCGAAGTATCCATAATTAAATAATAAATATTCTCATCATCTGCGGAGAGCTGTCCCAATGTCCCAATGAATTAAACAGTATGTAATCAAAGTTTCGAAGTTGAAACCATTTAAATGCTTCGAAATGAATTCTACAGGGAGGATACGACCACTAGTCCACCCATTTTTAAATAAAAGGAAATGTTCTTTTGGAAAATCCAAAAAAACCAAATCGGGTATGCTGTATCTGATGATATTGTCAACTTCCGGTTTTGACTGGACATAGGATTATTAAGACCGTAAGTTAATTTTTTAAAACGGAACATGGAGTTTTTTATTGCAGATTCGGATATATTCGGCAGAAACGTCATTTTTGACCTTGAAATCACTTTGATTAGTTTTTTTCCAGAAAAGTGGATTGACCGCGGGGGTTCTTTAGCTTAACCTCCTCTGTCACCTGATTTGAAGTCATTGCATTTTTATCTTTGGGGAGGATAACAGACATAGTTTATCAACAACACCCAACAAAAAAGGAAGACATGCAACGGTGGATCGTAGAAGCCTGCCATTCTTTAAATCCTGCAGAAATTAGAAAGGTCGTCGACAGCCTGAGACAAAGAATGGAAAGATGTCTTCATGAAGCCAACAGACATTTTGAACATTATTAATTACTTAAAGTTTTCTGAATTGCAAACTTTTTCGTTTTGTTATCTCGTTACGTTTTTTGCTTTATTATCTCGTGTTAACAATACGTAATAAAGATGGGCAAAACTGCTACTTTTGAATCACGTTGCTACCTGTGATTGTTACTTTCTAATATCAGTGATTTTAAACTGTGACTGTGATCACAAAAACATTGCAGACAAAAATATCAAAAACGCAGGAAAAATTTCATAAAAATCATCCTCAATGGTCGAAGTATCGCTTATTCAGAATCAATTTGTTTTTTGTAAATTCAACAATTTTCAATAGAGATAAGGATTTTTGAAAATTTTTGTTTTCATTTTTTTAGCACCTGAATAAAAACATCGCAGAAAAGAATATGAAAAACGCAGGAAAAATTCCATTAAAAATCATCCTCAATGGTCGAAGTATCGATTACTCAAAATTAATTTGGTTCTTGTAAATTCAAAAATTTTCAACAGAGATATGGATTTTTGAATATTTTTGTTTTAATTTTTTAAGCACCTGAACAAAAACCTTGCAGAAAAAAATATAAAAAACGCAGGAAAAATTTCATAAAAATCATCCTCAAAGGTCGAAGTATCGCTTATTCAGAATCAATTTGTTTTTTGTACATTCAACAATTTTCCATAGAGATATGGATTTTTGAAAATTTTTGTTTTAATTTTTTGAGCACCTGAACAAAAACATAACAGAAAAAAATATAAAAAACGCAGAAAAACAATCATAATAAATCATCCTCAATGGTCGAAGTATCGCTTATTCAAAATTAATTTGGTTTTTGTAAATTCAAAAAATTTCAATAGAAATATGGATTTTTGAAAATTGTTGTTTTCATTTTTTGAGCACATGAACAAAAACATCGCAGAAAAGAATATAAAAAACGCAGGAAAAATTCCATACAAAATCATGCTTAATGGCCGAAGTTTCGCTTATTCAAAATCAATTTGGTTTTTGTAAATTCAATAATTTTCAATAGAATTATGGCTTTTTGAAAATTGTTGTTTTAAATTTTTGAGCACCTTAATAAGAACATCGCAGAAAAAAATATAAAAAACGCAGGAAAAATTCCATAAAAAATCATCCTCAATGGTCGAAGTATCGGTTAGTCAAAACCAATTTGGTTTTTGTAAATTCAACAATTTTCAACAGAGAAATGGATTTTTGAACATTTTTGTTTTAATTTTCTGAGCACCTGAACAAAAACTTCGCAGAAAAAAATATAAACAGACGCAGGAAAAATTCCATAAAAAATCATCCTGAAAGGCCGAAGTATCGCTTATTCAAAATTAATCGGGTTTTTGTAAATTCAATAATTTTTAATAGAAATATGGATTTTTGAAAATTGTTGTTTTAATTTTCTGAGCACCTGAACAAAAACATCGTAGAAAAAAATATAAGAAAACGTAAGAAAAATTCCATAAAAAATCACCCTCAATAGTCGAAGTATCGCGTATTCAAGATTAATTTGATTTTTGTAAATTCAAAAAATTTTAATATGGATTTTTGAAAATTGTTGTTTTAATTTTTTGAGCACCTTAACAAAAACATCGCAGAAAAAACAAACAGGAAAAATTCCATAAAAAATCATCCTCAATGGTCGAAGTATCGGTTACTCAAAACCAATTTGGTTTTTGTATATTCAACAATTTTCAACAGAGATATGGATTTTTGAAATTTTTAATTTTAAATTTTTGAGCACTTTAACAAAAACATCGCATACGAAAATATAAAATATGCAGGAAAAATTCTCTCAAAAATTATCCTCGATGACCGAAGTACCGCTTATTCATAATCAATTTGTTTTTTTTTAAATTCAACAATTTTCAATAGAGATATGGATTTTTGAAATTTTTGTTTTAATTTTTTGAGCACCTGAACAAGGAGGAGCATTTGAAGATTTTCGCAGTTTGGTGAATTGTTTTTATTTTGAATTTTCAGTGAATGAAGTGGTATTATTTCAAAATGTATGTTTATATATTCGCACTTAAATTAAAATGAATTTTGAGTCATTTTGCGTTTACCATTTGTAGAAATTATTTTTATATATTTGTTTTTCAGTTGATGAAAGTCGTAATTTGAACATGAGCGTAAGAGTAAATGGGAGTTTAAATAGAAATGCTATTCTCCATTGTCTTCTTACAATCACGTTTCTAGGCAACAGTTGTGATTTTAAGGAGCAATTACAGTTTTAGTCACAGTTTAAATATCGATGATTTTAAGTAGCTGTGATTTAAAGTAGCAGTAATTTTAAGTAGCAGTGATTTTAAGTAGCTGTGATTTAAAGTAGCAGTAATTTTAAGTAGCAGTGATTTTAAGTAGCAGTGATTTTGTAGCTGTGATTTAAAGTAGCAGTGATTTAAAGTAGCAGTGATTTTAAGTAGCTGTGATTTAAAGTAGCAGTGATTTTAAGTAGCGGTGATTTTAAGTAGCAGTAAAATTTGCCTATTAGTAACAGTAACGACCTGTGATTTTTCAATACTAGTGAAAAATCACAGGTATGCGAAATATCGTCCATCCCTAATACGTAATAATACCTGATTGCGTTTTAAACAAAAGTTACTTTTTCAACACTCTATCCAACGATACCCTATGTTAACCCAAATCGACCACTTTCATATTATGTTAACTGGGTAGAACGAGTGACCTAAGCGAGGCCAAAAATGATGTTTTTGAAAAACGGTTTCATACAAAAGTTTTATGTTTTTTTAAGTAGAATCAGAATCTGCAATAAAAAATACAATGTTTTATTTAAAAGATGACCTTTCGGTCTAAATAGCCCATTTCCAGAACCAGAAGTTGGAAATATCATCATCAGATAGAGCATACCCGATTTGCTGATCAAAATGTTTTGGGCTTTCCCAGAAAACCGTTACCCTTGATTTTATTGACGGATGGTCCCACCCACCCTGTATACTACCTGTATTGCGAAAACAGAAGTATATTATCCTGCAGCTTATTATCGAAGGCAAGATTAAAGGAAGAACAGGGATAGGAAGAAAGAGGTCTTGGTTAAGAAATATATGACAAAGGACCGAAAGTCTGGAAAATTGGCAAATTGACAGAAATCACTAAAATATTTTTTTGCTATCAAACCAGAGAAAGGTAAATGATGGCCGGTGAATTTTTTTTATAATTGTTTTTACTTTCTCCGTTACGAAGTACGAGAAAGTTTTGTGATCGTGAAATTAAAAAAAAAAATTTTTTTTTTATCAGTTTTGGGGTCCCATTTCAACAATTTAATTTTAAATAATTAACTGAAGGTAAACAATCTTTTCACCCAATCAATTAAATGGATTTAACTAATACTATAACAAATCCATAATTTCCCTAAGAATTCACCAAAATAGTTTCGAAAGAACAGTATCATGCCAGATAATTTAATTTTTGCACAATTTTAACAATAATAAATATAATACTAACTATATTTTTATAAAAATATATTGATGTGACCATCATGTAGCTTACTGTTATTTTAAGGTAAATTTTATAAAAAAGTTAATAAACGAATTATACATCCTTTTTTGAACAATTTTATGAGAATTATACGAATTTAAACAAAGTAGATCTTTCGAAATAAGTAAAGTTACATTTTTGAAAATATATCGATTTTGAAAAGAATATCAACAACAAATCATCTAAATATACATGGTGTTACAAACTCGATGCATTACTATTGCTATCTCGGTAACCATAAGAGATAGAGAGTTAGTTAAATCAAAGTAAAGTTGCTCATTTTATTGCTAAATACTTTTCTAGAAAGAAAAATTTAAAATATTCCGACTCTGTTACTTCCGGAAAAAATCGGTAAAACAAAGTTTACGTAAGCATAAGTTGACAATAGGTAAAATTATTTTCTTTTAATTAAAAAAAAAGAAAAAAAAAGTATTTATTTTTAATTTTAATTTTTTGTTTATTTATTTTTTTTAAATTGGTGACGAACACGGTTCCGCTGCGCTGCCCCGTCATCCGTGCGTGGCCCTTAAATTGAAGAAAGTTACTGGTGACGAACGACGGCTCCGCTACGCTGCGTCGTCGTCCATGCGTGGCTCCTTAAATTTAAGGAAAGTTAAAATTAAGCAAGTTAACTGATAACGCACGACGGCTCCGCTGCTCTGCGTCGTCGACCTGGCTCCGCTTGTATGCTATATTCACATGCAAGAACTCTGCATGCATTGCTAACCTCACTTTGCGAGTCTCTCATAATCTGTTAAACGTGACGCACTATCAATGTATTTCTTAATTTGCTGTTTAGAAAACACTCAGGGGGCCCCAAGAGATAAAATGAAAAATATGGTGCCTCGACACACAAAAAAATTCATAACTCGAACGATTAGAAAAATCGAATAAATTCAATAAATAAATGTTATAGAACTGTCTTCAATGAAGAGGACTAAATAGTTTTAAATCATCCAGGATATGCAGGGAAGGCTTTACGATTTTTTTCCTATAATTTTGAAAAAAAAGGCCCTGAAGGCCTCAGGAAGGATTATTGGGTCGATCAAATTTGCTCAATCCGTACCTCTTAATAGCTGCCATCTTGCTTAAACAGGTCATCTCCACCGGCAGTGATGAAGGGGTTGAAAGAAATAAAATATGATTTTGAATCGTTTCGGGCAGCTTAAAATAGGAGAAAATCAATATTTTAAAAAATATGCACTTTATGTAAGAATTTTATATGTTTTCAATTTGATTTCAATAAATTTGACATTTGAGTTGAGAAAAAAATAAGACCCCGAAAAAGAGGGTGGAAACTTAAAAAAAAAAATTGGTCGCTTTTTGAAAAATCATATCTCGTTAAGGGGATAACAAATAAAAAAGTTTTTGGATATAAATCATGTAGATAGATGCTTTGTGAAGAGATCCCGCCACCGACGGATCCTTCAAGAGCAAGAATAAAGTCAGTGGCGGCGTTTCGGCGAACCCCTGAAATTTCATATATGAGGCCGTGGCTCCAAAACGGCTCTAACGATTTTTGTTAAAATTGTCAGGGATGGTCTGTTTGCCGAGGGTAATATCTGGAAAAAAATTATTTGAAATCGGATTGTACGTTTCCGAGTTTTGACACTTTTTTTTTCAATTTTTTTTAGTTTTTTTTCAATTAAAAAAAAATCATGGCACACTTTAGGTTTTCTTTAATAAACATACGATATTAAGATTTTGTACCATTTGTAAATGAGCTATTGATCTGTTGGTATCTCGGCTCATATCGTTATTTGTGTTCGAGAGATATTATTAAATTGCATTGAAAAATTCACAATAAATTATTCATTTAATAAAGTTTAATTAACTTCATTAAATTAAATTTAGTGGGAACTGTCTTCATAACTAATAATTAAAATCAATTTCCATTAATATAATTTTCAATATTCTGCACACTAAAACATTTGAACACTCGGTGGAAGGTAAACAGCCAAATCAAACGATTTTCAATGACTAAAAAGAGATTTCATTTAAATACGAGCTGCGTTAATGCATAGTAGATAAGGAATGATAACAGGCGATAAAAGAATGTGTTTTTGTTATCTCTACGCCGGACGTGAATTGGCTCGGGCAAAGGTGAGATGATTTGGCGGTTTGCACCTGACAAGGTTTTCCAGTTCTATCAGTGAATTCGGTGAGTTCGGAGAGTAGTGCGGTGGAGTGTTGTTCTTGAATTTTTTCATTTTCAAGTGAAATTTGGAGGTTGTCATCTTATAGATATCATTTCACTAAGGTAAGTGTTTAGAGCTGATTAGTCGTTTACTGGAACAAACAATTCATATTCGATTGTGTTGGACGATATTAATAATTCAAACAGCAAAATGCAATACCGATTTTACTTTTCTAACGAGGTTGAAGTGACGGTTTCTGAAACTATTGTTAACTGCTCAAATTTGATTTCTGTGAGTGATTTTTCTAAAGTGATGATTTTCTTGTTTTAATTGGTAGCTTGAAAATTGGACTATGTTTATAAAAAGCATGTATAACAAAGTAAAAGCTTCCTACATAACAAATACAAATAATATTTACATGATTTACAGCGATTTTTAATCGGCAGTTTTTATCCAGTATTGTGTATCTATACGTAGACTATATCACATTATTATTAACGGCGTAAAACTGTCTGATTTCAAACAGCAAATCAAAGACGTGAATTATTAATGTTTCTCTAAATTTTGATTAGTATTTTCCAGCAAATGAGGAAATTACCATGCATATAATTTAAAGATTTATCCGTGATTGAGTTGGAGGGTATATAGATCGTAAAATCCAAAAATAGTTCCTAGTGCACTTATCGCATAAAAATTTCATCGTTTAGCTTCACCCGTGGTCATTAAATCTTCACACCCATTCCCTACAAAAGATATAATGTGGATTTAGATCGCAACTCCCACGATTGGAAGCGTATTTTTATTCTTCTCCCATGCATTTTTACGATTTTTCTCGCTATAGAAATATTACTTTATTAATAAATCCTCACATATGCACAATCGAGATTTCACGAGTACGTTTCGAGATTACTTACAAAACATTCTTGGGAAATTGAAGTTTCATTTCGGGATTACAAAAGATATCCATTCTGTATGAGGTGTTATGGTGAATGGGAGAGGAGGCTCGATTTATAATATAAAATTCAATTACCAGTATCGCGCCCCGACAGCCGCCCTTTGCAAATATTACGCCGAAGGGCGCACCTGTTTCCCGGCACTCTGGATGCCTTAATTCCAGCCTCTGAAATTCCCGCTAGTTCTGCGGTGTTTTATGTTACCCCAACGGCTCCGGCGCGGAGATTGCGTGCCGGAACAGCGATCCGGAGTTGTTCCAGGAGAACGATCCGAGGGGCTATTATCTATCCCGGACCCACGGTCCACTGCTTTCTGATGTTTCCCCAGTGCCTTCGTCCCAATCTGATGATTTCTTTGGGTGGAAATAAGCGTGGTATCTTGTTATACAGTCTCTGATGTTTGTTTAATTCTAATTTGTACAACAATTTTGTTTGTACGGGGTGGCCCTGGGATTTGTAAAAGCTCTAACTTTGTTGAGGATTTACAATTCGCGACTTCTCTTTAACTTCAGTAAAATTGAATTGAATTGGATTTTACTTCTATTTTTTTTGTAGCAGATTTTAAAGTCATTCTAACTCGAATGTTACATAAATTGCATTTTTTTACGTCCGTCATAAAATGTACAGTTTTTTTTTCATTAATTTGGGTTCATAAAATATGTGATTATTGAACCCTACAAACAGCGTGAAAAAAGTGCCATAACGGTTCATTTTTTCACTCTTTTGCGTGAAAAAAGTGCCGTAGTGGTTCATTTTTTAACGCAACTATAAAATTGTTTGCACAAAGTGTGTCATGAACGCTTCGCAACACGCCGCGAGTTCCGATAAATGTCAAACATTCGTTTCCGATCAAGAAAACTTGATTATTATTATTTTCTTCATTTAAAAAAAGTATTATTACTTATAAAAATTGATTCAGGTTTTATCGAATTTATTTAAAGTTACGGACGTAGAAAAAATTTTGTATGAAACTCGAGAGTAAAGCAACTTTTTTTCACTCGTAGGAATTGCCGCACTCGCCTTCGGCTCGTGTGGCAATCTTTCCTACTCGTGAAAAAACGTACTACTTTACTTATAAATAACTATTTTCATTGCCTTTAAAATGATGTATTGCCAATTTTTTTTTAAGTGATGTAAAAGGTCGAAAAACGTCGAAAATCGCGGTTTTGGTCATTTTTTACCACCGGTTTTTAATCCCTTGCGACGTTTTTGGGCGCAGAACTAGGGATTGCAAATTTACCGACTTTTCAGTTAAGGGTAATTCGGTAAAAAACAATTTTACGAAAACGGGGTTACCGGTAATTTTTTTAAACTGCCAATTTAAAATTTGAATGAGAATATATATAAAAAAAATATTTTAATTTTTAAGTAAATACAATAACACATACTATGTAAATATAAATGATATTTTTAAAAATTACAAAAATTAATTTTTTTTTATCTCAAATAAAAATGTAATAACATCATATTGATCTATATCTCACATCTGGAAACTGAGTTACAGCTTTCTCGACGAGAGAAAGTGAGAGGCAAATTTATTCAAATGGCAGCCAGTATGGAATCGGAAAGACCTTTTTCTGCAGCAGGGTTATTTTGCATAAAAATTAGGTCCCAATAAGGACATCAAAGCCTTGATAAATTATTCTTCTTAAGAGCATATTTTCTGAAACGTAATGGTGGATAGATCAATATAATGTTAATACATATTTATGTTAGGGGGACCTTCATATTAATTTGAATATAACCCTCAAATTTCTGTTTATTGGTAATTGAGCTGTTTATTTTGAAATTCCACTTTTTTTTATTGCGAGGTATTTAAAGGTTTGCATTTTAATAAATTTAAAAATATTGGTAAGCACTAATAAACATATTTTTTGTGGTTTTAGATCATCCATGTTTATTATCAAATCGTGTTTATAGTGCTGGCTAAAAAATAATAAAGGTGTTATTATACCTAAGTCGACTTGCCTCACCTTCAACATTATTAATTATTATAATCGTTAATTAAAGGGATAATATTTCAGTTGTATCCAGGGGCAGCTCGTTATACAGAGCCAAGGAGCCATGGCACTACCTGTAGTTTCAAGCTCAGCAAGAATTTTTAATTAATTCTTAAAACACTTTGCCAGTTACTTTGGTCTTTCTTAAAAAAATAAGGAGTTTCGGGGGGGGGGGGGTTATATTGTATAAGTGGTTCTACCATCAACATGTTCCACGAGCCGCCACTGATTATAGCTGGAAACAAAATGACAATCATCAAAACTCGTTGAAAAGCAAAGATAAAAAATTGCAGTCGGCGCTTATAAAAATTGTAAAAAAAATATTTCGGCCGAAATAAGCTTCAAATCTTCAAAATGCATCCAGAATGAACCTTATTTTGATAAGGAATTTCAATATTTGACATAGTATAGCTGGAAACAAAATGACAACCATCAAAAGTTGAAAAGCAGGAAAAAATCTGCACTTATAAAATTTGTAAAATATTAATTTCGGCCGAAATAAGCTTCAAAATTTCAAAATACATTCAAAATGAATCTAATTTTGATAATCCACTTAATACTGGACATAGTATAGCTGGAAACAGAATGACAACCATCAAAAGTTGAAATTCACAGAAAAAAATTCCAGTCTGCGCTTATAAAAATCGTAAAAAAATAATTTCGGCCAAACTAAGCTTCTAAATTTCAAAATGCATTCAGAATGAATATAATTTTGATAATACACTTCAATACTTGACCTAGTATAGCTGGAAACAAAATGACAACCATCAAAAGTTGAAAAACAGAGACAAAAAATTGCAGTCTATGCTTAAAAAATTCATTTCGGCAACAGTAAGCTTCAAAATTACAAAATGCATCCAGAATGAACCTAATTTTGATAAAATACTTCAATATTTGACACATTGGCTGGAAACAAAATTGCAATCTTCAAAAGTTGAAGAGCCGAGAAAAAAATTGCAGTCGGTGCTTATAAAAATCATAAAAAATAATTTGGGCCGAAATAAGCTTCAAAATTTCAAAATGCATTCAGAATGAATCTAATTTTGATAATCCACTTTAATGTTTGACATAGTATAGGTGGAAACAAAATGACAACCATCAAAAGTTGTGAAAAACAGAGAAAAAAATTGCAGTCGGTGCTTATAAAAATCGTAAAAAAATAATTTGGGCCGAAATAAGCTTCAAAATTTCAAAATGTATTTAGAATGAATCTAATTTTGATAATCCACTTCAATATTTAACACATTATAGCCAGGGGTGGCTCGTTATATAGAGCCATGGAGCCATGTCACTACCTGCAGTTTCAAGCTAAGCAATAATTTTTAATTATGAGGGGTACATTCTATAAGTGGCTCTACCATCAACATGATGCACGAGCCGCCACTGGTTGTATATGCGTTTTTTTAATAATAAAAACAAAATACTATTCAATTTTATATAACTATATATTCCTTAAATAAAAATTAAATTAAGAAAGAAAACAGTTTTTAAGTGTTACAATTGAAAATATAACAACTAAAACCAATTAATTTTTATTAACAACATTAATGAAATTTCAATATTCGTTATTCATTTACTTTTAATTTTACTTAGGATTTAATATTTTAAAATAGTCATGATGAACGGGAGATATACCGGGTGTAACTGAATTCTGGTAGACCCCAAATATCATTTGTATTTTTACATTTATCTTTATAAAATTTAGTATGGTGTTTTTAGAGAACAAAGTGTGACTTTCAATAAAAATTCCACTTCCGGTTTACCCGGAAATTACCTTTTCACATGTTTCTTTATATCATTTACCTTATGTTCACTGGTTTTCCGGGAAGATCCTTCCCTCTGAACACGTAAATCTTATCCCACAACTTCTGCTTTCAGAGCACGGTCCAATCGTCCTATACGTACATTAAAAGCGTGCAAAAAATGTTTCACATGCTAAAATATCCCCACGATTTATACTCATTCAGAGTGAGTAACAATGGTTGCAAATTGATAGGTAGGCAACCAAATACGCATGTTGGTATGGACACAATGGCAAAATACGACGCACGACGCTTCCTGAACAAATAAGTGCCAAATTTAGTTACTCTTTATTAATTGTTTCTTGGCATGAACTTGAAGCGATCAAATTCTCTGCATTGCTCACCCAGTACAATATTTAAAAACAAAATTCTTTGCCGCTCCTTCGAAATATTTATTTATATATGCTACCAGTTGCACCACAGACCGGAGATCTGGAGGTTGCAGGTTGGATCCCTGTCGGAGGCATGTTCACACTTTTGATTCAGTTATATACGGAGCAACTTCGTTTATTATTTATTTCATTATATTAATACTCCGTAATTCGGGAAATCATCGAATTAACATTTTATGTTACGTAGAACATAACCCCACATCATCTATAAGAATGATTGCTGTGCAGTATCAAATAAGTTCAGCTATCGCTTTTAAGACATTAAAATAATTTAAATACAATGATTACAAGTTTTCAAATAATCAGCAAATATCAAATGGAGACAAAGGCAAACGAACAGAATTTTGCGAAACTGTATTTAATTTATTTAACCTAACTTTATTCCTAATGTGTTAAGCAGCGTCAGTGTCACCTTCGTGTACTTGGTTGCATACACTTTCAATTAAATGCCATGCGTTGATGTGCTTATTTTACGATTAAACATAGGCGTTAATAATAGTATGTTCAGTGTTAAAATAAAAGCCCTGTATATTTTAGATTGAGATATATTTGCTTAGTCTTCTCTTTATACATTTTCTGATATCAAGCCTGCATACGACAGCGTGGAGAGGGTGAGACCCGATCCATATCGATCCAGTAAATGTCGGTCATTCAAATGGGAAGGGGGGAAATATTTACACGCTCCTTCCCTATTTATTTATGTGGTGCGCATATCATGTTTTATTTATTATTTCTCACATGCACTGCACCACGTGCATGCTAGCAATATTAAATACCTGAAAAATAATGAAAAACTGGGAAGCCTGTTTGGAATGGGTTGAACTGACAGGTAATCAACAGTCTGTACACCATGCGGTGATCGGGGATTATGAGGGCTTCGATGAAAATCCCGTAATTAATTCGGCTCAATTTTTAATGCTGTTAATAACTCCAATAAGCTTATCGCCGCCGAGATCTTGTGATTTAACACCTCTAGACTTTTTTCTGTGGGGATACGTTAAATCGAAGGTCTATGCCAACAAGCCGGCGGCGTTAGAGGACCTAAGAGCCAACATCGAAAGAGAAATAGCGGCCATTTCCGTCGAATTGTGTGGCCGAGTCATCGAAAATTGGCTTCAACGAATCAACCGCTGCAATCGTGCCCTTGATGGACATATGACCGAAGTCGAGTTCCATTCATAATTGCATTGATTGTACTTTGAGCCAATAATAAAAGTTTTGAAATATCCCAAATGGTTAGCGATATATTTAAAAAAAAAGTTGACAAGTTCCCCATTATTAGAAATTAATTTTAGAAAGTCAAAGTAAACTAATTGTAAATATTATTAGAATTTGAAATATAATTTTTTATTTTCATCTTTCATAACTTTGTCATTCCAAACGTCAGAATCAGCCGATCCTGTAAAACGTTCGACGTACACTTAAAATAACATTTAAATTGAAAATAAACAATGGAAGTATAAATGTAAATTGCTATTACATCATCAAAAGAAAGTAACATGATGGCCACATCATATTTTTTTGCCTTTTAGAGCTCCCCTCCATTATTGCCCCTGCCTAGACATTATCAAATAATATTTTAAACTTTAAGCACACAAATAAATCAGTTACTATCAGTCGCATGTTATTCGCCGCCGCGCCGCCGCTGGAATTTTTAAAATGCAGCGGAAGTAAAATACCACTCCGCATCCGAGCCGCTCGCCAAGGTATGGGGCGCGGACTGTATTTCCCTTTAAACCATTTTTACATTAATCATGAAATAAATGTTTCAGTCTTATGTTTCAATTCAGAACTGATTGTATTTAACTTATATTAAGACCAATTCAATTTGGAAAGATTTATTCAGAAAACATTGTAAATTACTGTAAAAGTTGCTGGTAATTGTACATATTACCTTTAGCAATTTATTATAATTCATGTTTAATTTGTGAATACTTTTATTCCAACAAGTAACGAATTATTCAAGAGTTCCTAATTTACTACATATTTAGAGATCTATTGCTATAACTTCAGTATTATTGTGTACCTATTAATGTGGCATGATTATAATTATATATATTTTTTTAATTACAGGTAAGCAGAAATTCTCTCCAGCAATCACTGGATTGTTCCGTAAGTTTAAAGTATCTATATTTTGAAAAATTATGAATAATAACAGAAAGGGCCTAAAAACCTTAGGTCGATAAGCTAGGTGACAGTCTTTAACCCTTTCGCTGCTACAGTCGCATATTTACGATCCGCTTCTGCGTACCTGTACTGCTATTGCCGCATATTTACGTTTGCGTTTCGCCAAATTCATTTTGTATAAAAATTAAGGATACCTAAATTACATAATAATTCAACATGTAATTTCCTTATTTTTCGTGAAAAGCTACTTTTTAGTTTAATTTTTTTCGCCAGATGCCGTTGCTGTTGACATTCCAGGCCAATCTTACGCCGCACCATAGACACGCGAGTGTTTTCCTAACGCCGCAGCGAAAGAGTTAATATATTAAAACTAAGTAAAATCATTCTTATGTCAATGTATTATTATTAACCCTTTTTGAGGGGGTGCTACACTTGCCTGTGTAGCGGGTTGGATTTACAACGCAAACAAACATATTGCGCGCGCCGCCGTGTATGATGAACTGTATGCAACCCATTCTGCATGTTTGCGTCTAAAAATAGACGGCCTGCCTATAGCACACAGTTCACAAAGTGTCTACAAATAGACGCTCCCGCTAAAAGTGTGTTAGAGGTAGTGTATCCACTTAGGTACGTAACATATCGAAAACTTTTGTATTCGTGGTTTTTCAGAAATTTTTATTCTTTATAAAAGTTTGTGCTACATTTAAAACCAATTAAAAACACAAAACACATAAACAAATTGCATAAATCACAAAGATATAAATTATTTTTTATAATTTCCACACTTGTCTGTGCGAATTAAATCATTATTCCTAATACTGTTAACTTTGCTAAAGATGGCAATATAATGTCAAATTTTCCGTATCCACTGTAACTATAAATACTGACAATAGTACATTATTATACAAGTTTAATAAGAGGGTATATTGTGGCACGAGTGGGATTGGAGTCGCTGCGCGAGTCGTGCTCCAATGTAACGAGTGACCCACAATGCCTCTTATTAAACAAGTATAATATACTATTTTTTCTACTTTGGTTTTAGTTAAGGAATTATTTCTAAAATAAAATATATACTTAAACCTAGTGAGTTTTGTCTTTTAACATTTGGCAGCACTAAAAACGTTCAATCCTTTCGAACGAATTTAATATTTGACATACGTATTTCTACGGCAATTTCAATAGTTAATTTTAAAACATATTCAATCAAGAATATTACTTACACACCTCCAAAAATAAGGGATGTTGCCAAGGGGGCGATAAACAAACAATTTCCACGTAAGTTGTAACCAATTTAAACGTATAAAATAAAGCAACGCCTAAATGATAATCGAAATTTAATGTTATGTTTACATTTGTTTCTCGTTCCTCGTGACAGGCATCGATCGACGCCAATTAAAAATCCACACCGAATTAACACACCGACTCAGGCGGCTCTTTTTCGCCGCGAATGAAACATGCATTATACTCTCGCTGTTTCTTCCGTGATATTCGTTTTGCAAACAAAGTGATAATACATATAATAAATTACAAGCTTTCCTCTGTGTATGTTGTGTTGCCTAAACGTCGTCGCCGAGAGCCAAGTGAATTCATGCGTCCGGCCATTGTCACCGAGTTCCTACATTATCCACGCGGATAAAAAATGAACAATATGACGCCTCCGTTTTCTTTAACTATAGTGGTACTGGTGGCGAACTCCCCAATATGCATTCGAGCATATTCAGTGTGTAACACATTGGACGGTTTCAATTATCCTATGAATTAACGGCAATTTTACATTTTGATGTCGACATATGTCACGTTTAAGTACTGCCAATCGCAACAACTAAAATGTTATCACAAATAATTTAATAATGAGCAAAACTGTAAAATAAAGAATCTCATTATTAAACTATTTTTGATATAACAAAAGGTCGATTGTTAAACCAAAGTAGAAAATAGTATATTCTGTAACAAGGTTACAGAGCGAGGAACCACGAGCATCTGAATTTCCATTCTTACCGAGTATCAGACTATACTTTCTCCTCGACCAGATAAAATAAACTAATAAAATAATGAACACAAAGAACTTACGTTTTATCACGTTTGTGGTTATGTTTATAGTATTTTGACAATTGTGATATCCAAGGCTAATTGTTTTATTCGAAACGATGTGAGAATATTCATTCTATCCCTTGTTATGGAATGAATTACTTGCAAAACGCATAAGCGTATAGTGTTTTGTTCCATAACAAGAGTGAGAATGTGTACGTTCTATAATCAAAATTGATTTCAGAATGCTTAAATTCTATGGTGGTCGTGGAGAAAATATGTTACGGCATTGCTATTTTCGATAAAGCTAAATTCAGAAATGTATCCTAACTGCGGAATAAAAAAAAAAATTATGTGACAATTTACCATTAGTAAAAATTGAACAATATTACGTCAATACGCATACGTCTTTCTTTAACATTTGCGGTACTCCCCAAAATGCGTTATTGACAATTTTCCTTATGTAACGCATTGGAACGTTCCAATTATCCTATCAATTAGATTTAACATATTGATGTGATACCTGTCACCTTCTAAGTACTGCCAATCGCGACAACTAAAATTTCACCACAAATCGTTAAATAATGAGCAAAAACTGTTAAATAATTAATCTCATTGTTTAACAGTTTTTTTGATATAACAACAGCTCTATTATTAAACTTAAGTAGAAAAAATATTAAATAATGAGCAAAAACTGTTAAATAATGAATCTCATTGTTTAACAGTTTTTTTGATATAACAGCAGGTCTATTATTAAACTAAAGTTAAAAAAAGAAAATAATTTACGAACCTATTAATCGAATAGATCAAGTATGCCATGTAATAAACTAGGAAATAATCTATCTATAACCGCATGCATTAATCTATTACGTAAATGCCCCGGAAGTTTATGCGGTTACGGATTAGCATAAGACATGTTTCATTAGAGAACGTTATTGTATCAGTTTGTACGCATATTGATTTCTTGTGAATTTGATCGTGTGAAATCATAAATTTTCGATGGAGTTATGTTCACCTGTTTTGTGAGTGAAAATTGATTTATATAAATTTCAGTAAAACGGTTTGTAACTGAATTTTCAATAACATATGTTTGTTTCGTTTAAATTTTTAATTTAATAACGGATATGCCATGAAACTGAAATGCAATTTATTACATACACTACGCTGTCAATATTTGTTACATGTTATTTACAATAGTTAATTTAAAACATACCCTATTGTATTTAATAAAGCGGCAGTGATTTTAATCAATTCAAGTTAATTTCAGAGGTTTTCCAGTCGATTGGTCGTGATAATTGTGAATTTATATTAATTTATTAAATAAAATCAGAGTTAAAACTGCGAGGTGTCACTTTGATAAGTAAGCCGAATATGCATCGACGCTACAACTAACCCTTAAATATAAAATATAAAAAGAAAATAAATGTGCAATCACTCTCCAAAAAATATGTAAATTTTTAGGTATACAGAGTTTCCAAACTTATGTCAACATTATTCTAACTTCGTTATTATTTAAGCTACGAATTCTGTTAAATAGGTAAACTAAGTGTAGAAAAACCTAGGGTCGATAGCCCAGACTAACCAAACAAACCAAATTTATTATACACTGTTACTACTTACTATTTGGAAAAATTAGTATGAATAAATATGTATGTTTATATAAGTAAATGCTTTATTACTAGAGCGAGAAAAGGTGCATAAATAACCCTTAGGTAACAAGTCAGTTTATAATAGTCATCACTTTACATCACTTTGCAGATAACTAAAATTAGTTTATTTGTGAATTGAACTTTTGGTGGATACGCCGGTAACATAATTTATAACGTCGCGAATATGACGGCATTCGTTGTAGGGCTAAAACGACAAAAGGTACATTTCCCAAGAAAATAATTGTTGTTGTATTGTAACAATAGCAACAACAGCTAACAAGTACAATCGAGAAAATCTGGGATTTCCACCTGCAACTATCCAGCAATAAACATTCTTTAGAATGAGGTCGGCATTTTAGAAAATATGTAAATGAAGTGCTTCATCTTCCAAGTGAATAATTATAGTTGTATTATAACAATAGCAATCTTAGTTAACAACTAGAATCTAGAAAATTGGGAATTCTCACCTGCAACTACCCGGCAATAAATATTTTTTAGCAGGAGGTCGGCATTTTCAAACATTTTTAAATGTAGGGCTAAAATTACAAAAGGTACATTTCCCAATCGAATAATTCTTGTTAAATTATAACTATAGCAACTTGGCTAACAACTGCAATATTTTTTTTTTAGCATGAGGACGGAATTTTCAAAAATGTAGCTATCAACTACAATCGATAAAACCAGGGGTTTCTACCTGTAACTGCACGAAGATTTTGTTATTTAATTGTTTAATGATAAACGTAATATTTTATGTTTTAAGAATATAGCATATTATATTTAATTTATTTAATTTATTAAATGCATCAGTTATTTGAATTTGTAGATGAAACCAAGGAAAATTATTTATTTTTATATACGGTGGAGGCACCGAGTTATTGTTAGAAATTTTGGCATCTTCACATACATCTATTTTTGTTGTTTTCCAAAAAAAATATTACATTATTACAAAAATCTCTTAATGTTGAGGATAACGAAAACTGCACACCTTTTGTAAACAAAGGTATTTTAAAAACTCTTTGATTTTCAAGAAAGAATTAAAAATTAGAAAATATTTCAATTTTTTGGTCTATAATTATAAAGTGATATTATTTACATCTAATTTATAAAAGAAAAAATTATAGAGAATGTCAATGACTTATAAAGAATGCTTTTTTATGAAAACCACTAAAAGATAAATATGCAAAATATAAAAAAAAATCCAAGATAGAAACGCACTAAGACCCCAATCATAATACAAATACCCACCTTATGAATTTCTCAAAACCCTAAAAGACGGATCGGACTAAACACTTCATCAGCACCTTTAGTTAATTGCCTGTTGAAGTCATTTGAAAAAGTATTTCAATAAATGTAATGTCTCTGGTGCTTCCGCTCTCATACACCTGTTCGGTTAAATCTGCCTATCCTTTTCCAACGTTTTAAAGCGTTGAAAAAAGTTATCGGTTATATTATTTCTTTGGAATATGGAATATCGGTAATATTTAACAATACAAATTGTTAAGCGAAAAATTCTTAGGGGGGTAATTACCCGATTACCCTCCTTTGAAACCGCTACTGTGCTATACGTGTATGGATAGGGCGCTCAGATATTTCCAATTTTCAGAATTTTTTTATATCCGGATGATCCTTCTAACTTCCAAAATGCATTCGACCTTTCCCTTATAATCCTGTGGCAATAAGTTCATGCATTACTATATAAACCCTAACAGTAAATACATCTGCCCGGTGCACCAGAGATTACGATGTAGATTTATTGCTTTCAAACGCTACCAGCTTGTTTATTCTAGCTAAAATGCACACATGTAAACTTGTTTAGGCAAAACATTTCAAAAAAGACATGCAAGAGATTACGTATAATCCCCAAAAGACTTGCATCACCGTAGATACCATCAAAGGGTTGCGACGGAAGCATCCTTATCCATTGAGGTTACGGCAGTCTAGAATTAATTTAAATTCCAGTATATGCTGAGTTGAGTTTAAGATACCAATTATGGATAAGCGGAGTGAAATTACGTACATCTACTAGATTTACTACGTTGCTCATGTAGAAATGTATATATACCTAACCTTACGTTTCGAAGTAATTTATGAATTGATGTAAAAATGAGATTTTTTTGTAAAAAGAAGTTTTTTTTAAGAACTGAAAATTTCTAGAATTATTATAATATAAATTAGCTGGATCTTACTTAATTAATTTTACATAAAATGTTTAAACCGGATGTCTCACTGAAGCGTCAAAGTAACATTTTGGCCGTAAATATTTAACATAGAAAAATATGATTTATGTAAAAGTTGTGGATAATTATAAACTCTTGAATTGAAAAATATTTGTATGTATAGTCAGGCCGCGCTACGATGGAATCTGTGGTGATTAACTTGTGCGTGTTGGACGGGTGCTTTATGCGTCTCGAAAACCTGAGGTTCTCAATAAGCGAATATGAGATGATGGGTTACATGCACATTTATTACCAAAGTTATCTGTAACCGTTCAAGAACCAATGATTTATAAATAGAAGCCGATACTGCACCATCACCTCAGATGCCATCGTAGTGCGGCCTGATTATATACAGGGTGCCCCACAACGGAGAGCCAACACAAACTTATGTCTCTTTAAATGGAACACTAGGTATACTTTTTAACAATAATTAAATTGACAATAACTTTTATCAGGCTAAATTTAACCGTTTCTGTGTTATTCTGATTTTTAGGGCAAAAACAAGTTCTCAAAAAATAAGTTGATATTTTAAAATTATCGAAGCTTTTTTTAAAAATAGAAATGTTTAATTTTTAGATGCGTTTGTTCAAGTAATTAAATGCTATTTTTATGACGTAAGAATACCTTCGCTAAATATAAAGAAGCACCCAGTATATTTTAATAGAAATTTAAAGTCCTTTTTCTTGCCTTTCCAAATACCTAGTTTACTAGATTTATAAATAATACTTTGAAAGTTATTATTATTATTATAAAAACCTACCAAAAAATGTTTAATGAAAATGTAATTTATTAACATCATTGTGAGAATTTGACAAGCACAAGCTGTACTAGCATTTTGTAGAAGTTCATCTAGATAAAACACTTAACAGTAATGAAATTTAAAAAAATGGTGATGTGGCCATCATGTTACTTTCTCCGACTTGATGGTATCATAGCCATTTATATTTACGTTTTCATGGTTTATTATCAAATGAAATCCTATTTTAAATGTTCATCAAGCGTTGTGTAAACTCGAATAAAACTGACGTTTAAAACGTCAAAATTATGAATGATGGAAAAATTATACATTAAATTCAAAAACTCAGTTTACTCAAAAACTAAAGGGATTTAGAAAAAAACTTATTCTTTATAAGTTGTTCATTTTAGTATTTTCCACAATTATTATTAACATAAATTTGCTGTAACTATTATCGTTTTATAATTATAAACCAAAAATTAAAAAAGAATAATTAATTTTTTTCTCGAATAAAAATGATTTCATGAAAAATGTTTTCAAGCAAAAGATGTTCATTTCTTTGTTGTCTTCAAAGTTTGTTTAAATGTTTTTGTGATATTTTTCATATTTAAGAAAATATTGACAAAAAACAAAAAACAGTTAAGGTAAACACTCACTTCCGGTGTACGAAATTTTACTAAAAGCTTTTCAGTTCTTCAGATTATCAAATAAGACGGATGTTCAAAGTTTCATATCAATTGCTCTATTAGTTTTTGAGATACAGCGCACACAGACAGACACACACACACACACAGACACACACACACACACACAGACACACACACACACACACACACACACAGACACACACAGACACACACACACACATTTTTTTTTCAGAAATTGTTGAAATGGCATCTAGGAACCCCAAAATGGATATTTCCGTAAAAAAAATTTTTGAAAAAAAAATCACGATCACAATACTTTCTCGTACTTCGTAACGGAGAAAGTAAAAAAAATATATATCATGAATTAGGACATTTCGATTGTATATTTATTCTATTTGCATATAACATCTAAATTTTATTTAAAATGAAAATGACGAGTTTTACCATTTAATTAATGTAATAATTGTTTAAAATGTGCTCCTAATTAATCAGGGAATTAGCGACGCCAAATAAAGGGCGCACCTATAAATAATATAATTAACACGCCAAACATGTGAAATGACATTATAAAGTGAATACTAAACAAACAATGAGTAAACCTTAATGCATAATTAGCACCGGGGCGTTGCAACTATTACTAAATTATTTATTTTCCAGGTGGGAATTAATGCCGTGCACCCTTATAAACCACACAAGCTTGCATGACTTTTCCATAAGTTCAACAAAGTGATGAATTATAATGTGATTAATATACAGAGTGGTGATAAAGTGATACGTTAATTTGTGTTCATTATTGCGCACTCTAACGTGCTCAAAAATATTGTGACGTCACTAGTATTCAGTGACGGTTCGCGGGGTTTTTTTCTGGTACGGCCGACGAACAAGAGGTGGTAATACAGATAGGTGCGGTCACGCAGCCAGCCGTCTCTGCAACTGACCATACCTATCTGTATTACCACCTCTTGTTCCTCGGCCGTACCAGAAAAAAACCCGCGAACCGTCACTACTAGTATTTAACGTGTGTCGTCATCAACAATTTTTTTTAAAGAATTTTTTTTTTATTTAGAAACTTTTATAGAAATAGTTTTTTTCAGGAATGATAGCGTTCACGTCATCAATTCCAAGTCCCAGATCAATCCGTTCAAGGTTACAATAGTGTGGATTGGCGTAACGTTAAATGGGATGTTTTTTTTTTACTGAATTCTACATTAAAACATCCCCAAAATTTTTGTAAATCTTGTAAACGAATCATGCCGATGAATACCTTATTGGAAGGCACCAACTGCTTTTTTAAATGTACATCGAGCGTTTTGCAGGGTCGCCCAACGTAATCCTGCCCGACGTGATAAATCCAGATCGCAATATAAACAACATACCCATATATTTATTATCAACTATAAAAAAAAATAATTTTACTGTTTTGTCGAAAAAAAAAACGTGCGTTAAGGGATTAACAGAAAAATGTATGTATTTTGTTAGTTTATATACGATAGTGTTAAAGGAATTGTTAATTATTCGATATTTCGCAAACTGAGCTGATCAGAATTTGATACAGGGGCTCTTTGTGAAAACCCGGATTCAGCGAGGGCTGAAAGTTTTGGAGCCAATGACTCTTGTAAAATGTAGGTCATTTACCGGGGCGCTAGCCGTATTCAAATTCGCGATTAAAAGTTAATTTTCTGCGCCTTGTTACCCAAATTACTGCGATTAAATATTTAAATGTAAAATACCAGAAATGATTAATGTTATTTTAAATATTTACACAGACTCATTTAGATATGATCTCAACAGGCAAGTGTCCAAAGGTTTTTCACCCTTATGCAGGCCATTTACAGGCTTTTCGAATATAATGTTAAACGCAGACGAATCATTTATAATAGTATTATCTTGTAAGTGGCTGTTTATGCATTAAATCCGCTTTAATTGTATTATTTATTGTTACAATCCCCCTTTGTGTATACATACACATATATAAAACGTTTTATGTTTTGTGCAACTACAAAAGCTACCCCCTCATTATGGAATTTTATATCATGTATTGTCGAAGTTTATCAAACCAGTTTGAATGCTGATGTGGATTACTCTTGGTTTGATATTTTTTTCTGTATGAGTTGATTGAAAACATCGTTTTTTCTGATGTACAATAAAATAATACATTATACAGGGTCATTGATGTGTATCGAAACGTTCGATTATATTCTAATCCTTTCGAAAAATTTTAAATATAATAGTTGTAGGGTTTTTTAAACTTTATTGCGGTGTAGTAAAATTAAGTAAACTGGATTGATTGATTCAAGGAAGAAGTCATGGAAGAAAAAAGTTGCTTTATTGTGTATTATTCAATATTTAAATTGTTTGCAAACATTTTTAAAAAGTTACTTAAACTCTACTTTAATAATTTGTTGAACTTGTCTTTCGTTTATTACGTGGTGAAACATCTTTAATATTAAGGATTGTAAAAATGAGTCACTTGGTTGGTTTCACAATTTTATACTATTTATTCCGACTAGTTTCGATTTTCGATTTTTACATCATTATCTAAGATTCCAAGATAACGATGATAATGATGTAAAAAAATCTAAGCTAGTTGGAATAAATGATATAAAATTGTTAAACCAACCAAGTGCCTCATTTTAACAACCCTTAAGAGAGGAAACAAGTTTTGGTTAATAGCAACTTTTGAGAAACTTTGCGATTGATCCAAGGAAGAAGTCATGGAAACCCAAAGTTGCTTTATTGTGTAATATTCAATATTTAAATTGTTTCCAAAAATGAAAAACAAATTGTAAACTAAACTATATTCTAATAAAAAAATAAGAAACTTTATTGAAAGTAAAATATTTATCCTTTCGACTCGGAGCATCGTTTATATAAATCCTTTTGCTTATTTTTTAGTTAGTTTTAATAAAACCTAGCTATAAGCGGAGTTTTAAAGGCCTATTGACTAACGCCATTCAGCCTGTTTAACAATTTTAATGTTTAACCTAGTAAGCTATGATAATATTTATTGCTGAACGTAGATCTCACAATACTCCTAATATATCGTGTGAGCCACAAAATTTTGTTTCAGAGTTGGCTGTGAAATAAATGAGGAATGTCGCATATTATTACGTCATGAGACTAAATTACTTCAATTGAATTAGATTTTAAAAAATTAATTAATCTCAACATGACTGCTATGTTTCTCTTTCTCAGGCACAAAATTATGTGGCTCACACCTTATGTTAATAACGTGAAATGTATGCGTTAGTAATTTCGGATTATAAAATTTAAAAGTTCAACTCGTAAACAAAAAAAGAGGAAAATACGCCCTCCGTCATCTTTCAAAAAAAGATAGCTAATGTAATAACTTAAATATTTCATGAAATAATATTTAATTTATTCAAATTGAAACGTCAGTCTTTTATTACGCTCACTTTTGCTTCGGATATTAAACGAAAATTAATTACATTAAATATTTACGCACGAAAAATCTTCTTTCGCTCGAACATTTTGGAAGTTTTATTAAAACATTTTTTGTCGAGTATTCTAATTTTTTAATGTCCAGAGACGTTGAATTAATATTTGTAGAGAGCAGCCGAGAGGAATAATCTTGTGCTGGCGTGAAAAAGAAGTGGAGCAGAGAGGGCGGCAACTAACATAATTGGCAAGCTTTTTCAATTGGCACGTATTTCAGAGATTCAGCCCAAACTCCAAATTATTGAGCACATTTGTAGGCTGAATGATAGCTACGGTCCAAATGGTAGCAATTGCTTTCCTACGAATGGGCCAATTACAGTTGAGGAAGTTTATTAGTTAAATTATGTAATTTATGGTATTGATGTTTACAAATCTTATTTCGGGAGGAATATATACGACGTTAAATTAAGAAATTGTTAAGCAATCAATTATTATTGTTTTCCCATCAGACGACAAACTACGTATCGGTTTCGGACTCTTAGTCCTCATTAGTGATGTAGCGTCGCTGATGGAGAAACGGATTCACTATGAGGGATAAAACCCGGAATTGGTCGATTAAGCGTTTTACCGCAATCTGTACGTCTTTAGTGTGAATAGTTTTATAATTATAATCACTTTACAATACGTAGAATATCAACAAAGAACCGACGACAGATGAACCATGTTTTTTTTAGTCCTGTATTTCCCGGCGCTGCCACCAAAAGATACTTACGTATTTTTAATTTTGTGTCCTGCCTTGCTAGAAATATATTTGACAAATGCAATCTGTCAAAAAACCGCAATAATGTTAAAAAAAAACATTTTTTTTTAATATCTACTAGCTCATTGATCCATGCATAGCTGGCACATAAATCCAAATGGCGATACAAAGTTTTGATATTTTTATGTATATTTCTAAAAGTAAATTTAACCGTAAAAAAACCGTGAAAATATTTAGCGGCCTTTTGGACTTATGTTTCAACCCTGAGGCAGGGTGGGGGTAACTTTGAAATCTTAAATAGGAACTATTGCAGATTTGGATTCTGCGCTTAAAAAGTTTGGGTTTCTATCCGAAATGTTTTTTTCGACTAGCCACAGATAGCGCTATAATCGGCAAAGTCAATAAGCTTTTGTGTGTGATATTTGGGATAAAGGTAAGTATTCTTGTAAAAAATAATTCGTAGAAACGAATAAAAATGAATTTCATTTTCAATAGCATTCCATGTGATGGTGTATGAAGGTTTAAGTTTTAATATTTTAACACGCAGTTACAATTAATATAAAACGCCAGGTTAAAATTGTAGGAAATTAAAATTTAACGCAGTAAATGACATTTTTTTAAAAATCAGTTTTGCATTTTAAAAATCCGTGGATATTTTAATCAGTAGCGTTTTTTTTAAATTCTGTTTTGTATTTATTTTATTTTATTTCTATTAGGTGATAAATAATTTGCAACATACAGCCAAAAAATTTAAATAAACATAAATCGTACAGGTAGAATTTTAAATAAATAGATTTAGTTCAGAAAACATCATTTTTGTTTTAAATGTCCACAAATTTTCTTGCGAGTTCTGAATTTTTTAAATTATAAATTTCGTCATGTCAAAACTCGAATGATAAAGAGTTGAAATAGATATAAAAGGCAAGGATAAAACTCTACAAAAATTAAATTCAGTTCACGAAATGCCGTTTTTTTTCGAAATAATTTTGGTTTTTGAAATCTCACCAATTTTCTCTCTAGTTGTGTTTTTTTTTTTTAGTTTCAACACGTTTAGCATGATCGAAAGAAAAAATAAAAACAAATACAAACCACCGTGATAAAACTCTAGAAAATTCATATTTAGCTCACAAAACATCACTTTTTCTAAATCATTTTGGATTTTGAAATTCCACCGATTTTCTTGAGAGTTGCGGATTTTTTTCAAGTTTTAGTTTTGATATAGTTTTGAAAAATAAATTTAATTAAATATAGAGCGCCGAGTCAAAATTCTTCAAAAACTAAAATCAGTTCAAAAAAATTATTGAATTTTTCAAAAATCAACTAATGTTTTCGCGATTTCTATATTTTAATTTTAATATTTTAACACCCAGTTATAATTAATATAAAACGCTGGTTAAAATTGTACAAAATTAAAATTCCAAAACCATTGTTTCCAAATAATTTAATTTTTCAAAAATCCACTAATGTTTTTGCGATTTCTAATTTTTTGTATATTTTAGTTTTAATATTTTAACACGCAGGTATAATTAATATAAAACGCTGGTTAAAATTGTACAAAATTAAAATTCCAAAACCATTGTTTCCAAATAATTTAATTTTTCAAAAATCCATCAATGTTTTTGTGATTTGTAATTTTTTGTATATTTTAGTTTTAATATTTTAACACGCAGGTATAATTAACATAAAACGCTGGTTAAAATTGTACAAAATTAAAATTCCAAAACCATTGTTTCCAAATAATTTAATTTTTCAAAAATCCACCAATGTTTTTTCGATTTATAATTTTTTGTATATTTTAGTTTTAATATTTTAACACGCAGTTATAATTAATATAAAACGCTGGCTAAAATTATACAAAATTAAAATTCCAAAACCACTGTTTTCAAATAATTTAATTTTTCAAAAATCCACCAATGTTTTTGCGATTTGTAATTTTTTGTATATTTTAGTTTTAATATTTTAACACGCAGTTATAATTAATATAAAACGCTGGTTAAAATTGTACAAAATTAAAATTCCGAAACCATTGTTTCCAAATAATTTAATTTTTCAAAAATCCCCCAATGTTTTTACGATTTGTAATTTTTTGTATATTTTAGTTTTAATATTTTAACACGCAGTTATAATTAATATAAAACGCTGGTTAAAATTGTACAAAATTAAAATTCCAAAACCATTGTTTCCAAATAATTTAATTTTTCAAAAATCCACCAATGTTTTTGCGATTTGTAATTTTTTGTATATTTGAGTTTATAATTTTAACAAGCAATTATAAAGAATATAAAACGCTGGTTTAAATTGTACAAAATTAAAATTCAACGAAGTAAATGCCGTTCTTTTAAATTAGTTTTCGGTTTTGAAAATCCGCCAATATTTTAATCAGTAACAATTTTTGTAAAATTCTGTTTTGAATTTTTGTTTCTACAAGGTAAAAAAATAAATAAACATAATCCGTGCAGGTAAAATTCTCCAAAAATAAATTTAGTTCAGGAAATACCATTCTTTCGAAATATTTCTTTTTTGTCAAAACTCGAATCATAAATAATTGAAATAGATATAAAAGGCAAGGATACAACTTTACAAAAATTAAATTCAGCTCAGGAAATGCCGTTTGTCGAAATAATTTTGGATTTTAAAACCCCGCCAATTTTTCTGGCGAGTTGTGTTCTTTTGTCTCACAAAACATCAATTTTTCTAAATCATTTTGAATTTTGAAATGACACCGATTTTCTTGGGAGTTTTTAAATATTAGATCAGTTGAACACACAACGAAAAATAAATTTAAATAATAATAGAACGCCGAGTCAAAATTCTTCCAAAAATAAAATTAGTTCATAATACACCATTCTTCGAAATCATTTAGTTTTTCAAAAATTCAGCAATGTTTTTGCGTTTTGTAATTTTAGTTCTAATATGTTAACACACAGTTATTATTAATATAAAACAGCAGGTTAAAATTGTACACAATTAAAATGCAACACGGTAAATGAAATTCTTTAAAATTAATTTTGGATTTTGAAAATCCGACGATATTTTTTTATCAGTAGCAATTTTTTTTTAATTCTGTTTTGTATTGTCTACTCTAGATTGAAAAAATTAAATAAACATAAATCCTACAGGTAAAATTCTAAAAATAAATTTAGTTCAGAAAATACCATTCTTTCGAAATATTTTTTTTCTGTTTTAAAAATCCACAAATTTTCTTGTGAGATGTGAATTTTTTTTAATTTATAAATTTCGGCTTGTTAGATCTCGCATGACAAACAATTGAAACAAATATAAAAGGCAAGGATAAAACTCTACCAAAATTTAATTCAGCTCAGGAAATGCCGTTCTTTCGAAATAATTTAAGATTTTGTAATTCCACCGATTATTTCACGGATTGAGTTTTTCATTTTCCATTTAGTTTGGACACGTTGAACATTTGATCGAAAAAATTTAAAATAAATACAAAACGCAAGGATAAAACTCTACAAAAATTATATTTAGCTCACAAAACATCTCTTTTTCGAAATAATTTTGGATTTTGAAATTCCACCGATTTTCTTGAGAGCTGTGTATTTTTTGAAATTCTAGTTTTAATATAAAAACACACAACGAAAAATAAATTTAAATAGACATATTTCTATAGTCAAAATGCTTCAAAACCAAAAAATCAGTTAAAAAACTCCATTTTTATTTATTTATTTTATATTTTATTTATTTACGGAATCTCCTTTACAATAGATAACATTTATAAATAGAAAACATGTTACATAACAAAATAATAGAAAATTGCAATTTCTTCATTCTTTCGAAATTATTTAGTTTTTCAAAAATGTTTTTACGATTTGTATTTTTCGTTGAATACTTGATCGAAAAATTAAAAATAAATACAAAACGCAGGTATAGAACTCTACAAAAATTATATTTAGCTCACAAAACATCTCTTTTTCGAAATAATTTTGGATTTTGAAATTCCACCGATTTTCTTGAGAGCTGTGTATTTTTTGAAATTCTAGTTTTAATACACTCAGATGCAAAAAAAACGGGTCATTGGGTTATTTTTGCAAAAAACGCGCGTATATTTTTCTTTTAGTACTTTGAATAAAACTTTTAGTGTTTTACAATCTAGGCAGGTGTGTTAGAGGACGTGCAGTTGCACCAACCACAATAAACGAGCTTCGTGTGGCACTTCAGGAAGAATGGCAGAATATTCCACAAAATGATATTCGTGAGCTCATTAGTGGCATGGGCCGCCGCGCCGTATGCAGGCAATAGTTAGGGCTCGAGGAGGCAATTCGAAGAATTAAAATCATATTTAACAGAAATTTTCATTATTAATCCCTCTTAAGTTTATTTTGCAGAAATGCATTTTCTTTCGTGTATACGTATTAATGTTCATTAAATAAAGTAATAAGTACCATATGTTGTTTTTATCTGCATTCTGATGGTCTCTTTGGTTGTAAAACACTAAAAGTTTTATTCAAAGTACTAAAACAAAAAATTACCCGCGTTTTTTGCAAAAATAACCCAAAGACCGACCCGGTTTTTTTGCATCTGAGTGTATAAAAACACACAACGAAAAATAAATTTAAATAGACATATTTCTATAGTCAAAATGCTTCAAAATCAAAAAATCAGTTAAAAAACTCCATTTTTATTTATTTATTTTATATTTTATTTATTTACGGAATCTCCTTTACAATAGATAACATTTATATATAGAAAACATGTTACATAACAAAATAATAGAAAATTGCAATTTCTTCATTCTTTCGAAATTATTTAGTTTTTCAAAAATGTTTTTACGATTTGTATTTTTCGTTGAATACTTGATCGAAAAATTAAAAATAAATACAAAACGCAGGTATAGAACTCTACAAAAATTATATTTAGCTCACAAAACATCTCTTTTTCGAAATAATTTTGGATTTTTAAATTCCACCGATTTTCTTGGGGGCTGTGTATTTTTTTGATATTCTAGTTTTAATATAAAAACACACAACGAAAAATAAATTTAAATAAATATTGAAAGCCGAGTTAAAATTCTTCAAAAACTAAAATCAGTTCCGAAAACACCATTCTTTCGAAATGATTTAGTTTTTTAAAAATGTTTTTGCGATTCGTATTTTTCGTCGAATACTTGATCGAAAAATTTAAAATAAATACAAAACGCAGCGATAGAACTTTACAAAAATTATGTTTAGCTCACAAAACATGTCTTTTTCGAAATAATTTAGGATTTTGAAATTCCACCGATTTTCTTAGGAGCTGTGTATTTTTTGAAATTCCAGTTTTGATATGAAAACACAAAACGAAAAATAAATTAAAATAAATATTGAAAGCCGAGTCAAAATGCTTCAAAAACTAAAATCAGTTCAGAAAACTCCATCCTTTCGAAAAGATTTAGGTATTCAAAAAAGTTTTTGCGATTTGTATTTTTTGTTGAATACTTGATAGAAAAATTATACAAAACGCAGGGATACAACTCTACAAAAATTATATTTAGCTCACAAAACATCTCTTTTTCAAAATAATTTTGGATTTTGAAATTTCACCGATTTTCTTGGGAGCTGTGTATTTTTTGGAATTCTAGTTTTGAAATGAAAACCCACAACGAAAAATTTTAAATAAATATTGAAAGCCGAGTTAAAATGCTTCAAAAACTAAAATCAGTTTAGAAAACACCATTCTTTCGAAATTATTTAGTTTTTCAAAAATGTTTTTGCGATTTGTATTTTTTGTTGAATAATAAAACTCTACAAAAATTATATTTAGCTCACAAAACATCTCTTTTTCGAAATAATTTTGGATTTTGAAACTCCACCGATTTTCTTGGGAGCTCTGTATTTTTTGAAATTCCAGTTTTGATATGAAAACACACAACGAAAAATAAATTTAAATAAATATTGAAAATGCTTCAAAAACTAAAATCAGTTTAGAAAACACCATTCGAAATGTTGCGATTTGTATTTATATATATAAATCATCTTTATTAAAGAATTCATACATTCAGTATATGATATAAACAAATCTTGCTTAACTATAATAATTAAATGTGTAAAGATTCTTTATTGGCTATCGACCCGGGGTCTTTCAGCCTATTTGTATTTATTGTTGAACACTTGATCGAAAAATTTAAAATAAATACAAAGCGCAAGGATAGAACTCTACTAAAATTATATTTAGATCACAAAACATCTCATTTTCGAAATAATTTTGGATTTTGAAATACCACCGATTTTCTTGAGAGCTGTGTATTTTTTGAAATTCTAGTTTTGATATGAAAACTCACAACGAAAAATTTAAAATAAATATTGAAAGCCGAGTCAAAATGCTTTAAAAACTAAAATCAGTTCAGAAAACTCCATTCTTTCGAAATGTTGCGATTTGTATACACTTGATCGAAAATTTTAAAATAAATACAAAACGCAGGGACAGAACTCAAAAATTATATTTACCTCATAAAACATCACTATTTAGAAGCAATTTTGGTTATCTGGTTAATTTTGGTGCCTAAACTCACCCCGATCTTTTCAGTCCGTCATCTGCCATGGGCTGTTCTGAACTGACCTCTGCGGTGTCGCTATATGGAAATGCATCCTTTCCAATATTTTGAGAAATGAATTTAAAATCCGAAACAATTTCATTATTCAGTTCGGATTATCATCTTTTCCTTTTTTAAAATGCTATGCAATTCAAATTATATACAACGTTGGGAAGTAAATTATTAGTATGATTATTATTATTATTTTCAATGTATACTAACATCCTCTTATATAATTACAAAATACTATTTTATAATTATGTATTTTTTTCAAGACATTTCATTATTAACGATTAAAACTGTTAAAAATGTATTTATGTATTTTATGGAAACAGTGATTACCATAATTACACGTACAACCATTTCGAGCATTATCGTTATTAAAACAACATCATTCCATCTAAACAAACACTCGCCTCCGCGCGAATTGATTTGAATTAATAAAAACTTCAACGCCGCATAGCGGAATAACGTTAAAGTGGGACGGACAGGTATTTCCCATTACGTGATTACGACGAATTATTCATTTAATACTTTCCCGCATTAAATATGTACCTAGCGTCGAAGCACTCGCGTTATAATCCAATAAACGCAAATGGTGGAGGCGCCGGGCGCAGCGAGCGTCTACGTATCGCAATCGCGCTCGGATGAACCCATTCAAATGGAAGACGAGTGCGATGTTTTCAGTTTCGAGGATTCGGATAGGATATTTCAATAGATAAGGGTCTGACTACGAATTACAGCCGGAGTCCATTATCTGGCCCCGCTTCGGGTTTAATTACACTGCTGGGGCCTAATTGGGATAAACAAACAGGTTATTGCGGAAATGAAGGATGATGTAATTAGCCTCCCGGGTTGTAGAATATCTCTCAGAATTGACGGGTATTTTTACAGTAGGACTGTGGACATTAAATACATTTAGGATCCAATAAGAAATATATATTAAATTAATATTGCAAACGCTATAACATAATTTTAGTTTATGATCCAATTAATTATTTAATAGTTTTGTTGACTGTCTAAATTTACCGAAATTATTATTTCAGTTTCGAGTATTCGGATATTTCAATAGATAAGGGTCCATTATCTGGTGCCGCTTCGTGTTTAAATAAAGACGAAAAGTAGCATGAATATAATTTTTAATATTCAACTCTGCGAAATTAAGTCTTACAAAGGCTGAACACAAATAAATCGAATATTAAATATTCAGGCTACTTTTCGTCGTTATCGTTTTTGAATATTTCAGGAACTTGTAAAGGTTTTCAATTTTAATTTATTTGCAGAAACTTTGTATTTCAAGTATTATCAAACTTGTAATGATCTGTATAACAGTAAATATCCGGCACACCTGTCGTGTTTGTTTACGTCCCACCTTTGATACTTCAATGGACGATTAGTTTATACCGCACGGCTATAAAATATCCTTTATTCTCTCGCAGATCGATGGCGGCGTCCCCCTTTTCTATCCCCTTTCGCGTCATCAGTGAAACGTGTGTTTGTTTGGTTGCGCAAACACACCGACGACAGATTGTAATCGGATGTATTAAATATCAACAGGTCAAATGTCAAGGTGGCCATCGAGCGGCCGGCAAATTTGTAATAATATTAATAATTGAGGCCGGAAGGAGAATTACCCACGAGTTTACTTGGAATTATTGTCAACGAGGGACCCCCCTTTTATTCGCCGCGGCGGAATGAGGGTATTTAGTATTCATGACCGGGGCATATGCATCACACATACCGGACATCAAGTATATGCCCCGTCTCTTTATAGAGGATTTTAATTTGACAGAGCTAGATTAATTGTCCTCAATATTGCAAGAAGCACCGGCGAATATAAATTGGTTCATGAATTATAACTTCAGCAAGTTTAAAATCTGTCTTTTACTTTATAATGGGTAATGCAGCCTCCACCAGCAAAAGTGAAGTGAAATTTTTAAATAGAACGATAAAAATGTATTTTTTATTCTGCTTTTCAAAAAAAAATGAACCACCTTGAAGGAGTTGATGTAGAACTCTTGGCAATAGTTGATGAATGTTGATATACAATTGATTAAATTTTGAAGGCCAAGTGTCACTTCTAAAAGAAATTATTTCTAATTATCTCTTTCATATCATCTGAGAATTTATTTTAGTTTAAAATTGAATCTATTAGAACAGTTAGAAACTAATAAATATAATAAACGCGGTGTGCTTCTTAACGATCAAACCGATGTAAATAAGTCACCTTTGTTAAACTTATAAACTCTTGTAAATTCTTTTATAACCGATTAAATTGTAAATGTTTTCCAACCCAATATACAACATATACAATTGATTAAATTTTGAAGGCCAAGTGTCACTTCTAAAAGAAATTATCTCTAATTATCTCTTTCATATCATCTGAGAGTTTATTTTAGTTTACCTTATTTATCGCATTAGTTTGCAGCCTTTTATTGTTTGACCTAATTGTTAGTGCCTTAAAAAATGCTGCTAGTGCGAAGACGTGGAAATTTTCATCGGAATGAATGAGGCAGGTTTAGGATTTCGTGAAATTGGCAGATATGTTGGTTGACCACACGTCAGTGTAAGTCGAATTTTGAGAGATTGGCAGAAAGAAAGAAAGCCTAGAGCTTACCGTAGAGGCAGTGGACGTCCAAAAGTGACACAAGAAAGTGAAGTTCGACTCTTAAGAAGAAGTGCAATTCGAGATCCTGCAGAACCAACACGATCGATTGCAATAAATTGGGTAAGAGCAATTGGTCGTAGAATCTCTATGAGCACCATTTATAGGCGAATATGCTCTTTTGGTTTGCGGTCTTATCGTCCTTATTTTCGCCTCCCTTTAACAATTCAGCGTAAAGCCAACAGTCTGCAGTGGAGCCAGGACCGACAAGACTGGGATCATCAATGCGTAGAAATTGTCTTCAGCGACGAATCAAGATTATGCTTATGGCACTTTAGTGGACGTTTAAGGGTTAGACTACTTAGAGGTCAAAGACAAAATTTACAATTTGTTCAACATCGTCACACGGCATTATATTCTGGTGTAATGATTTGGGGGGCAATATGCTAAGGAGGAAGAACCCATATAATATTCATTCCGGGCACATTAAACGCGCGCCATTACATTGATACAGTCTTGGAACCCATTCTACTTCCATTCATCCAAGACCATCCAAGGGCAATATAATCCGCGACCTCATACTGCTAACGTAACTGCGGACTTCCTAGAACTTACCAACATTAATCGTTTGCTTTGGCCATAGAGATCACTTGAACCTCATAGAACATGTCTGGGATATTATAGACAGAACATTGCGTCGTTTACAGCATCCTCTAAACACTTGGATGAACTGCGTCACCAGCTTCAGATAGCCCTCAAGATGCATTACACCATCTGATTTCTAGCATGCAAAGAAGGGTTGCTGAATCCATAAGAGTACACGGAGATGTAACGCATTATTATTTTTTTTCTTAATAAATATTATTATTTTTCTATGAAAATTTAATCAATGGTATACCAACATACACTAACTATTTAGAAAGCTAAAAAAAACTATTTATAAGAAATTTCGGAGTTCTGCGTCAACTCCTTAAGGGTGGTTTATTTTTTTTTTAATCCAGTGTATTTTTCATTGAATTGTTCATGACTAAAATCTAGCGAATTTAGATTGATTATTGTTTAATCTGAACGTTTTATATCGTTCTGTCGCTTATAATACCACATGTAATGATTTATTGTTGCTATAAATAATCCTCAAACGTTCTGATCAATAATTTAACACACACTGTTTAGATTACGTAAACAATTTACATTATACTCTGTGGCTAACTTTAACGTGGCAATCAATATGTATTTTGCTTTCGCGTTGTTTTTTTCAAATAGGAGTAAAATATAATTGTACGCGACAGAATCAAAATCGTAATCAATTTGAATTTACGATGCAGTCACAAAATATGATCATATTTTGAATTTGTTGGAATTAAAACTGTCAATGTAAGTTAAGGAACTGTCACGAGGGGTGGGGGTGGGGTGGTTTCGCTGCGCGGGGTGAGAAAACCGCCCTCGATGACCTCCAGCTAGCTCTTGTAGTCGGGTTGCTATGAGAACAGCACAAGAAACACGGGATGGGGGCAGAGGCAGAAAAATTCTGATAGGCGCGTTAACGATCGCTATTATTTATACACGGAAAATTATTTACAGAAATGTTCAAAGTTCAAGAATAATAGTTATTTATTATACGAATGTGGAATGTACATGATTAGTCCCGCAAGAAAAAGTTTAATTTAATTTAATAATAGTTATTTATTATACGAATGTGGAATGTACATGATTAGTCCCGCAAGAAAAAGTTTAATAGCGCGTTTAATAGCGTGCGGCGCTACATTAGCATCAGAGACAAATCTCATCGTGAATTGCATAGTATCAACTGACGCATGTATCTTTGAGACCGTATCGCTGATACCGACTAAGGCGGGATACGGAGACAGACGGCGCTACGAAATAGAACAAGTCTTAACGTGAATGGGTTAATATCGCCGCATGAAGTGATACGGCAGAGTGAATTCAATAAAATGAACGTAAGTTGCTGGTAATTTTAGAAATTTTTCAGAAATTACTAGGCTAAGGGCGACATCAATTGCAACACATTGCTCACTAGTCAATACATCTAAAGATGTCATAATCAAACAAACACTTTACGATCCGATAAACCGAAATCGATTGATGTCTCAAGTGACAGATTGAGACCGTCTCAATGTGTATGGTCTGATGCGACCATGCTGCATGATACATGCGCAGCGCCGCATGCGGCGCAGTTAAGTTTCATCTTGTATGGGCCATTTCAAATGTTCGTGAAGCACGGCATCTGCCCGACGTGTTCGCGGATGGGCAAGGCGGCTTGGTGGCAACGGCAGTGGTGACGTCGGCAGCGGCGGCGACGGAAGCGGCGGTATCGGAGGCGGCGGCAGCGGAGGCGGCGGCGCGTTGTGCGTTGGATAGGCAGCATGGTGGTTCGACGTCTGCGTCGATTATGGTGTTGCGACTTAGTCAAAGTCGAATGTTGCACTGAATGATCTGAGTCGACTGATTGTTTAATTCTCTCTGTTGAAAAAAAAATACTGATGTCTTGAGAGCGCTCCATGGCATTTTACGGTGTCCACGCCCTACTGCTATCTACCCATTAGCCTCTCTGCTCACGGAGCCACTACTGCTACTGTTTGCACTTACAGAAACCCCCTTGACGTCACTGGCTACAAATTAAGTGTGGCTGCACTGGTGGCCTTTTTTATGTTTGGGGGAGTACCAGTTCACGCATCGTCGTCGATTATGTCACCAACATGCCACTTATCCGTGAATAACAACTTTATACTGCCAGCAAAAATTGAATATGATTCAAATTGAAGTGACGACAATCGACAATTTTAATGTTTCTCAAAGCAATATTTGATAATATTAATGGTATTAAAATTATTCGACCAATAATCTTAGATATCGATTTTTTTTTATTGTCCGTTTTGTACACCTCGTGTGAAAGTGCCGGAATTATGTGCACACCGTGCGGTAAACAAGCACTTTCCACACTTTTTCTACGGTTGTTAAAAATCACATTGTTTCCAACTTTATAGGCTGCACTATCAATGTCATAGAGACTGAACTATCTAGGTTGCGCACCCAGGGGGGGTGGCTATCGGGCTTGAGCCTCCCCCCCCCCCGACTTATGTGCACACCGTTCGGTAAACAAGCACTTTCCACACGTTTTGTACGGTTGCTAAAAATCACATTGTTACCAACTTTATAGGCTGCACTATCAATGTCATAGACTGAACTATCCAGGGGCGCACCCAGGAGGGTGGCTATCGAGCTTGACCCAGTCCCCCCCCCCCCCCAAGACATTAATATACCGAATGTTAACCACCAAACCTGGCCATAGCAAAATAGTGCTTTTCGAAATTTTATTTAATGGTAATGCTATTGCTATATTGCACTTTTATTTAATGTCATTTTCACGATTTTCAGTTTACACATATGTTTGTTTGTGAGTTACTATATACTCAAGCCAAATTTCTGAGTGCGCGCCTGGAACTATCGGTGACATGCTGCTGTATAATTTGATAACCTAGGGAATCAAAGTCTCGTGCGAGAATAAACGAAATTTATACATATTGACGAAACAAATCAATAATAGTGTCATATTAAACTACTATAACAATTACAATCAAATTTTTAATTGAGTTCTAAAGGCGGCGAAAAAAATTCACAACAGCAACGTAATAAATAAATCAAACAACAAAATCAAAACAGCTTGGAACATAGTTAAAACTAATACAAATAAAATAAAGAAAACAGAAAATATTGTGTTAAAAAGTAACGAAGTAACAATAAACGATCCCATAATTATAGCCAATATGTTCAACAATTATTACAATGATATACCTCACCAACTTCGAAAAACGATACCAATAGACCGCACTATATCGAACAATTATATACCTTTTTTCAACAAATCAATGTTCTTAAAGCCTGTCAACGAAGCAGATATTAAACAGATTATATCTCAATTAAAAAACTCATCTTCTACTGGAATAGATGAAATACCCACAAAAGTATTAAAGTTAGGTTAAGATTATTTATCTGAACCCTTAGCCAATATTATTAATCACTATTTTAGTAACGGAAGTTTTCCAAATTGTTTAAAATTTTCGAAAATTATACCATTGCATAAGAAAGAGGAAAAAACAAACGTAAAAAATTATAGACAAATCGCTTTGTTAAATTGTATTTCAAAAATAATGGAAACCTGTCTCAAAGTTCAAATTGTCTGCTTTTTTGAGGACAACGCTCTGTTTAGTGCTTCCCAGCATGGCTTCAGAAAATTGAAATCAACAACAACTGCTGTGGGTTCCATGCTATGAACAACTAAATAACAGGAATTTTATAGCAAGTCCAAATTATGATCTTACAATGGCTTTTGACATGGTTGATCATGAAATATTATTAAACAAATTAGAGCGTTATGGCATAAGGGGTTCTGTTTTGAATATTTTCAGTGATTATTTAAAAAATCGCCCTCAACAAGTCGAGATAAGGGAAACGTTAGAGCAAAAGACAAGTAATTATAAATCAGATATAAGACTTAAAAACATCGGGATTCCGCAGGGGTCAATTCTGGGCCCTATCTTATTCATAGTCTACATAAATGACCTTCCTGAATGTGTGGACTATCCATCTGTTATGTACGCTGATGACACAAGTATATGTGTGTTCGGCTCAAATAAAATGCAATTATTAGATAACATCGAGCTAGTTAATAAGCAAATAACTGCATGGTTTAACTCAAATATGTTACTTGCAAATACATCAAAAACGAATGTTATTATTTTTAAAAACATGCCAATTGAAAATATGAAAACAATAACCCTCGGTGTAAAAACTATAGAGTTAAGCTCAAGTTGCAAATTTTTGGGAATGATCTTGGCCAATGATTTATCATGGACAGAACATATAATCCACATAAAAAAGAAACTTTACTCTGCCACCTATGTAATTAGGCAAATTCATGATTCATTAGACCTTTCAACCCTTAGAGCGGTATATTTCGCCTATTTTGAATCAACAATTGCATACGGACTATTATACTGGGGCAACCCAAGAATGATTAAGGAATTGCTGTTACTCCAAAAAAAGATTATTCGAGCTATATTAAAGATCAAACAACAAGAGTCATGCCGTGAACATTTTAGGGAATTAAAAATATACACCACTGTCAATTTATACATTCTTCAAGCTTGTATTTTTATCCATCGTAACAGAGATCAGTATAATACCGGGTCCAACGTGCATCATCATAACACCAGACAATGTTCAAAATTTATCCGACCGAATATTCAAAACAATCGTTTTTATGAGAAATCTCATTTATTCTACGCTCCGAGAATCTACAATGCACTTCCCGAGACAGTCAAATAACATGCAACAAGTAAAAAGTTTATATGTTCGTTAAAAATATTTTTACACGCAAATCCATTTTTCTGTTTAGATGAGTTTTATTGTAATTAAAATTATTTATTGTTAAATTTATTATATTATTGTATATATTTTAAATTGTCTTGTTTAATAACGTTTTAGTTTCTGGTATTTCAAACTACAGTCTTAGTGTCCTAGTTTTTATTTAAAATACCTGTGATTAGATTCAATATTATTTTGACTTGTGTTAAGACTTATGTATACAACACCATATAAATTACTTACTTACTTACTTACAACAATCAACGGGCCTATGCCCGGTTGTCAGCTTGCCGTATCCGCCATTAAATGTATTTTCTGTATACTTGCCAGCTTTTTGTTTTTTGTACCAATCCTGGAATGTTTCATTCTACTTTTAATATTTTATCTTAGATTGCCGGAAAAATTCAGCGCGATAGAGCTCGCAACATCTGCTATATCGGACGGTGTACTTATAAAATCACTGTAGTTGCTATTTTCACTCATAATTGAAATACATTTTTTATTAAAGTCACACAATAAACTTACGTTTACTATTATAAACGTAAGGGTTTTTTTTTTCTATTTATATGGCCCTTAGATATGAGAGCACCTGCGCTGGTGTGGCTGAATAAATCATTTAATACATAACATTTTTACCTAGCCGTTTTCTAACGGCCGTAGAGAAAATAGTGTGTCTGCCTCGTGGGAAATTGCGTTTACCGCACTTATGTGCTTGCAATCTACATATCGTTTGGCAAACTAGCACTTTTCACACTTGGTAGGCAAATAACTATTTCCAGAAAATAATTTAGCGAGAACAAACCCAAACTTAATTTTCAGCAATTCTAATATTGTTTTAAAGAGAAAATTTAAATCATAAAGTCTAGATAATTTTGTATAGTTAGGATATAAATACGTAACTACTTATACATTAAATTACGCGAATCCGTTACCAAATAATTAATAAATAGAAATAAATAATAAATAAATGTAGTAGCACTTAATTAAAATTTTATTTAAATGGATCAAGTGGTAATAGCATATTCGAAACATAAGACGTCAAATAATTTGTTTAATATTTGTCCTTTTTTATTTTATTATTAAGAATGATGTTTAATAGGAATTCGGATTAAGGAAACAGAATGATGAGTGCAAAACCTCGGCTCTTAATTTATTTTAAATCAAACTAATTTACATGCGTCTAGTTATGTATTCAAACAAATTACATTCAAGAATAAAACGAACAAACTTTCTGAGAGAGCGATTATGCACTGTGTACATAAAGTAAGGAATAAATTCGATTAAAATTCAGGGCATTTTCTTTCAGAAAAATGCTCGGACAAGTGTATTATTATTTTTTAACGCGCATTTTTTGAGATAAAATTCAAATGTACAGGGTGTCCCTAAATCGAGATATGACCCCAAAGTTAAAATTCTCAAATGTGAACCCCATTTTTTTGTTGCATTTGTGGATCCTACGTAAAATTCTGAGTATTTTTTATGTAGCATACCTCATGTCGATATTCATTTGTTTTCGAGGAAATGGCGTTGAAAAAAGTACAACTACTGTTTAATTTCTGGTAAAAAATAACATGGTTTCATCGAAACATTGGAATTAATAAGCAAAAATCATTATTTACTTAATGAAATGATTTTTCATATAGACATGGGGTATGCTACATAAAAAATACTTAGAATTTTACGTGGAATCCACAAATGCAACAAAAATGGGGTTTTACATTTGAAAATTTTAACTTATCTCGATTTTGGGACACCCTGTACATTTGAATTTTATCTCAAAAATGCGCGTTAAAAAATAATAATACACGTGTCCGGGCACTTTTCTGAAAGAAAATGCCCTGAATTTTAATCGAATTTATTCCTTACTTTATGTACACAGTGTATATACCTCTTTCTGCTGGAATCAATTTATTATATTATGATTTTTATTATGTTTTTAACAGTTCTCCTTATCATTGCAAAAATAATAAGTATTACATTTTTTATAACGGAAATAATTGACTAAAGTCAGTAATTTATTCATGTCCTCCCGACCCTTCCTTGAATAAACTAACAGTCCCTCATCTAAATTCGCTTTCATAATTAAAATTCAATCGAGCCAGTTGATCCGTCACACCCGCCATGAAACGCCGAGTCGCAGATAAACTAAAATTAATGGACGCCATTCATCACCTACGCGCGGCACTTATTCAAGTTCAAATTCAAATTCGCGAACGCCATTCATAATTCATAATTTTCTCACGTATGTATTGCAAATGGCGTGATGCATGTATTTTGGTAACTTGCGCCGGATGTGTATCTGGTGCGGATCCCACGCTATCAGCGTTTATCTCTGCCGATACGAAATGGTGGATGCGCCGGGAAATTAAATTGGCTTTCTGTAAATAATGTTCTCTCGCTTGGAAACATTGATTGCGGCGATAAAGTAATTGAAGGTAAATATATTTGTATCAATTTCAATATTGTGTTAAATGTAAACTTGGGTGTATTTATCTTACTGAGCGTTTATTTGTTTCAAAGGGCTATAATTATTTATTAGTGATAATAATAATATATATTTATCAAAATTCAGGTACAATTTAAATTTAATGAGAACAAAAATTCGTGTAAAAGTATGCTATGGTGACGTTAATATTATAAACAAAGTCCAAATCGTGTAAATAGAAGAATGTCGACAAGGAATCAATAATACGTATCATTTGTAAAATGTAAGCCGCTGATAAATGCTGAAATTACGTTTACAAAATTAAATTTTAGGTTGATAGAAATGTATTTTGTGCAAATCGCAATGGTGTTACGGTTTTCTAAATTTACACCACAATATTACTGATAGCACGCGGATAATACAATTATGTATTTCGCCATGAATATACTACTCACATTATCTAATTATTTATTGTAAGCATTACAGATAGCATGTGGGTATACAAATAATGTATTTTGGTACAATCAAGATCATATCTACCTATTTATTCTGATAAGGCGACTGGCCAAGACAGTTAATTATGAAAAAAATACATTTTCCTTTATTTTAATATTTATGTTTTAATACGCGTATAACAAAAGCTTTACAAATTATACAATAAAAGGATTGTATACACCCTAATGTATAATATTAGCATTATTTTCAAGTAGTCCATTATCTCTCTTTCAGAACGATGTATTATTGTTGTATTCTCGGTTTGAATAGAGACCGCACATTGCGGTCCGTTTCGGTCTAACCAGTTTGGATGTCCTTCCCCTATTTGCACGCTGAAAATTATAGCAGCCACGAGCCGGAAAACTGCTTTGCCTTTTGTTTGTATGTAACGTTTATTGATTTTCCTCGGTGACCACTGCCATCACGTACCAAATCGAATATTCTGCAACCCGCCTCGCTGAATTGAGCTAATTGAGCGCAGTTACGGCTGGCGTGCTCTTTATCTTTGAATCTTGATAATTACAAACATGGACGTTGCAGATATTTAACGGGAAATTAAATTTCGATTCCAGTTTGGTGCTCTGCTACATGGGGCTGAAAATGCTGAGACAGGATATTGGGTAATTTAATTTAATGGTTTGATGATGAGAATTGATAGGTTCAAAGAAATACTGTCACATGCATATTGGACCATATTTGGGGGAATATTGTATTTTAAGCTTATAAGCTTAGAGAGTGGAGGGTGGTATATTTGCTTACATGTGTTTTAGTAGGATGATGACTATTTACAGTTTATATGGTTTGATCAATGGGTCTTTGCGTGTGCGTCCTTATTGAAGACTGAGGACGACATACGTCCACACATGGTTGCGCCTAATTTAACGTATCATGGAGAGAGTAAACGCATGAAAATGTTGTCAGAACTAGGTTCAGCTATCTATGACGCGCATGCAAAGTTCCATTGATTAAAGTATATCAAAAGAAAGGACTAATTTACTGCTTATATTATTTTATAGTAAAAGTATTTAAAATAATAAACACAGCAAGATGAATAAGCATAAAATATAAACCAATTATTTAAATAAATTCAATACAAGGAAGTAAAAAAATGTAGCCTGAATATATAAAATATATTCAGGCTACATTTTTTTACTGCTTTCTGCAACATGTAAGGTTGTTTCTAATTTATTTAATCAATTATTTCATTTTAAATTACCATAAAAGACATACCTAATTATAAGAAATCAATTTCACAATGCCACAAGCCTAGAATAGAAAACAAAATAGTCAGTCAGTTCACAATGAGCCATCTATTTAAAAATGTAATAATAATTCTTGTGAATAATACATGAATTTTTCGTTCCAATTCGAGATTAAAAGCATAGTAATATAGTCGAATATAGCTTATACAGAAGATAACCTTCACCAAGTTCACGGATGTAGTTACGAAAGTCGCATCCGTCAAGCTCGGCGGCAGAAAGCGATGAGACAAGATGGGACGAACGAATAATAGACGGCAGGACTTACAAAAGAGACAATGGAAGACCGCTTACGCGGGTATGATGATTTTGAGAGAAGAAAAAAACTGGAAGGCTGAAGTGTCGTGGATCAACACGCCACGAAACGGAGCATGAAGGAGGAGGCAATTAGGACAGGTTTACGTTCAAGAATGGGTATAATGGTTTAATGATGATGATATAGATTGGGTTCGAGGTTAATAATGATTACTACACCAAATCAGATCTGCTAGTTATAGCATAGCATATCCTTAGTTTTTTTGGTATTACTCACGAGATGAATTTTTTTTGACAAATATCATTGTTGCGGCAAATACAAGCCATAAATATCAATAAATTTTTATACATTTCTGAAGTAGTCAATACAACCAACGACAAGTTAGCCATAAAAATTCCAGCCATATATTGCCCGGCGCATCCACCAGTCCCGTGCGATTTTTAATTTTTATTTGTGTAGTGCCTTTCTGTGGGTGTATGTATCAACTACAAACTGTCAAAAGGCCGTGAAAATTAGAACGAAAAAACAAAAATTATCTAACAGCTCATTCATTCACGGGTGGTGTTTAAAAAAATCATAACTCAAAAAGGGCATTGAAAAAAAACTGCAAGCACAGTTAACAATTACAAATCGTCAAAAAACCGTGATGAATTATTCTTATATTTTTTATTTAACATTAACAGAAAATCGTGGCCGGCCCATAAAACAACAAGGGCACTGAAAAAAAAAAATTTTCGCAATGCCTTTCTGAAAGTACAGTTAACAATTATAAATCGTCCAAAAACCTTTTTTTCTTATATTTTTTATTTATCATTAACAGAAAATCGTGGCCGGCCCATAAAACAAGGGCATTGCAAAAAAAATATTTTATTTTCGCAATGCCTTCCTGCAAGTACAGTTAACAATTACAAATCGTCAAAAAACCATGATGAATTTTTCTTATATTTTTTATTTAACATTAACGGAAAATCGTGGTCGACCCATAAAACAACAAGGGCATTGCAAAAGAAATTATTTTATTTTTGCAATGCCTTTCTGCAAGTACAGTTAACAATCACAAATCGTCAAAAAACCATGATGAATTTTTCTTATATTTTTTATTTAACATTAACAGAAAATCGCGGCCGGCCCATAAAACAACAAGGGCATTTATCGATTGAAAATACGCCGAGTTATGGCGGTTTAAAAATGGTCGAAATTTCACGAATTTCAAGTGTTCAATTTTTTTTCCTTCAGTATATAACCATATAAACAATATTTGTAGTGTAGTAGTCGAAGTTGTTAGTATAGGATTGATTCTAAACAAACGTTGTTTAGTAGTGATGAAATATACGGTTATTTATTACAAAGTAACTGGTTATTTAAACGGTTACTTAGTAACCGTTATTGAAAGTAACCTTTATACTCAGTAACAGTTTGTAAGAAAATGAATATTAGATTCTAATTGAAATGTTTCCGATTCTACTTCAATCTTTTTATTGTATGGTTAAGGGGGTCGCATCCTCAAAAATGAAAAAAAATAGTTTTTGTTTACCGTCGATTCTGATTTAATATTAAATTATGAGTATAAAAAAAAATCCGACTAGTAGAAGTGATCGAAATTTGTAAGCAACGTGGGGGAGGAGAGCTCTAGTGCGGACTGCCAAGCGCGGTCCACTGATCAAAACCCTCTGACCAAACTCGTTACCCCAAGAAGTTAGAGGTCCTAATATATGTAGTAATTAAAACAGTTTTTTTTATCATATATTTCAAATAAGAAACTGTAAATGTACGAAATAACTATTTTTAAGTTTTTGACTTTTCTGAAAAAAAATCTTTTTTAAGTGTAGGTACACTTTTCTTCAAAACTATAAAGGCTATAACACGATTGTTTTTATTTTAAAGGTGGTATTGATATCTATCAAAATGACTGAGATGATTTCCATATGTTGAGTGGCGGTTTTTTTAAATAAAGACCTCCAAATAATTTTTTTATGTCATAATTCTGAATACAATTTTTTTTTTCAATTTCTCAGCCATATTTGTTTATTTTGGAGCTAGGAACATGTGTGCAAAATTTCAGAGAAATCGGTACAGTAGTTTTCTATAAAAGTGTACCTAAAAATCAAGTTTTTTAATGGGAAACGGCTGAGGAACTGACCTTCCTTAATAAAACTAAAAATTATAATCAAGAAATATTTTTATTATCTAATTAACAAATTTGTATAGTAAGTAAGTACTGTATAGTAAGTTTCTGAACAGATTCAGAAAAAAAAAATTGACAACATCACGGTATGTAGGCCCTTGATTGGGCCTATTATACACCTCCACACTTTGTCTGATGTTGATGATGATCCAAATGTGGTAAATTTAGTGCAGTTTAGAATCTGATTTGATTTTCCTTTTCATGAAATTCACGCAAAAGACCAAAATCGCACGTTTTTAAAGTCCGAAAATGGAAGGTCACGACAATGATTTTTGAAATTGCACAACGGCCGAACGCTTCTTCGATTTTGATAATTCCAACATCAGAACCTGGAAAATTTGGTGCAATTTAGAAATTGAATTTTTTTTATGTAATTAACGAAAAATATCAAAATTCTATGTTTTCGAAGAGTGCAAATTGCGATTTTTATTTTTTGTCCCATTTAAGGATTCTAATATTGAAATATGGTGAATTTAATGCAATTTAAAAACTGGTTATTTAGTGAAGATAACGCAAAACATCAAAATTGCAAGATTTCAAATAGGGCTCGCTAACTCTTTGAAGGACCAGAAATTCCCACATTTCTAGATCCAAGTGGGGCCAGACAAAAAAGAAAATAAAAGTTTAAATTTTTTGGAGTTAAAATATAACGGCGGGTGCTTACAAAGCTGTGTTTTATTGAAGTACTTAGTTAGCCTACTTGTCAATAAATGTCGTCATGTGTATAGATCTAAATATAAAACGAAAATATTCAAACTATAAAATTTGAAAAGGTGGTACAATGCGCATACCATTGCCTCACTAGGCATGTTGAAAAGGTGGTATAATGAGTGTACCACAGTCCCTCAAAGAGTTAATACACGGATACACGTGTACACGGATAAACGTGTTCATGATTAGCAAGCCGTTCTTAAACGTTTAAACGGATATTCGCGTTTAAACGGATATTCACGTTTACGCGTGTATACGTTTAAACGGATTTTTGCGTTTAAACGCATTTTCTTCGTTTAAACGTATTGACGAAAATCGTTTCATATAGAAACGTATAACCCATCTGTTTCGAAGTTCGTTTGTTTATATCACAAGCCGTGTTTTACAATATTTCCGGTAGCGGAAAAAAAATTAATAAATAACTATTATTTAGGACACCTTCAAAATAAATAGTTTCTCGAAAACCGTCCGAAACGTCTTTGACTTTTGGTCTCCAAAATGGAGTATAAAAATATGAGAAATCGTTCCTTGTTTACGGGTTATAAACGCGTATTAAGTTAAACGTGTTGTAAACGTTTATTAAGCTAAACGTATTGTAAACGTTTATTAAGCTAAACTTGTTGTAAACGTTTATTAAGCTAAACGTGTTTTATTCGTTACAAATAAACGGTAAACGTTTACACTTTTAAACGTTTCAACAAAAAACGGAGTCAATGTCGAGCCCTAATTTCAAAGTCAATTTAAAATTGTGATTTTGATTTTTTCAAATAGCACAATTGCCAAAACGCGTTTCTTGATATTGATATTTCTGACATCAAATTGTGGAGAATTTGGTGCATTTTAAAAGCTGTTTTTTTTTGTGAAATCAACGCAAACCGTCAAAATTGTACGATTTCAAGTGCAAAAATTTAAAATTGTGAATTTATTTTTTTAAATTGCATAACTGCCAAATACGTTATAATTGATGAAAAAATGTGGCAAATTTAGTGCAATTTAAAATCTGGTTCCTGTTCTTTTTCATAAAATTCGAGCAAATTGCCAAAATCGAACGTTTTCAAGGTCCCCAACGCTGACTGCTTTCTTTGATTTTGATGTTTATAATGCCAAAATGTAGAAAATATAGCGTACATTTCAAACGGGTTATGAAAATTACTTTTGCTATTAAAAAATGCATTGCAAGATTTTAAAAGCGCGATTTTGATTTTTTATATTGCACAAATGCCGAATGCCTTGTTCGATTTTGATGATTCAAAATATGGCGAATTTAATTTAATTTTAAAATGGATTACGACATTTTCTCGTGAAAGTTCTGGCGGATCCAAAGGAGGGGCACTTGACCTTCCCGCCCCCACAAGCATAGAGTTTTTTGTCGTTTGTCGCGAACTTTACAAAAATGTCAGTGGTGGCATTTCAAAAATAAATGGTTCTTCTGTTATTGTCAATTTTTCAACAAATTCTTTTGAGTATACTGCCCCCCTAGAAGCCTTCTGGATATAATTGTTCATCAAATTCAATTGAATATATTTATCAAGTACTGTCCTTAGAAACCTTCTGGATCTGCCCCTACATATCATCTGGCCGCGCTACGATGGCACCTGAGGTAATGACGCAGTATCGTCTTCTATTTATAAATCAGTGGTTTTTGAAAGGTTACAAATAAATATGCATGAAACCCAACATGTCACGTTCGCTTATTGAGAACCTCGGGCATTCGAGAAGCATAAAGCACCCTCCCCACATGCTCAAGTTAATCATCTCAGATGCCATCATAGCGCGGCTAGACTATATAAGTAAGTCACCCCTAGATAGTATATGCGTTCGGATTCTGAGTCAGAACGTCGCACATGCCATTATTTTAACGTGTTCATATCAAATCACGACCGCACCGTTATTTATGTTTTAATAAATTTGTCATACTGTTGCGACAATTCCAATGCGTCCCATGTTTTTTTCCACTAGCGGCTGAAAGAGTTACTGGTACTAAGAAGTGACTCGTTATTGAATCGGTTACTGTTAATAAGAAGTTATTTGTTATTGAATCAGTTACTGTTAATAAGAAGTTATTCGTTATTGAATCGGTTACTGTTACTAAGAAGTTATTCGTTATTGAATCGATTACTATTACTAAGAAATGATTCGTTATTGAATCGGTTACTGTTACTTAGAAGTTTTTGTTATTGAATCGGTTACTATTACCAAGAAGTGATCCGTTATTGATTCGGTTATTGTGATTACAAAGTGATTCGTTACTAAATCGTTCTTTTATAAATTAACCTTTGAGGAAAATTACCTTTAGTGGATTCTTTTAATAACGGTTACTGTTATTATTTCATAGTAACGGTTACAAAGTAGCAGTTAGTAAAAATTCCGCGCAGTACTATTATTAGGGGGATGGTTGCTACCGTTAGAAACCACAACTAATAAAAATAAAAAGTGTATTAAAAGTGAAACGACAGTTAAATAATTTCTAACAAAAAAATACGACTTGGATTTTTACGTGTTACCATCATTATCAAGATCATCTTCATAATGACGGTAACACGTTGAAACACGAGTCTTACGTTATATAGGGTGGTTCAGATTTTTTTTTGGGAATAAATTCTGTTGGTTGGACTTTAAGTTTAAAACTTTATCATGCGTCATATTCGTTAAAAAGTTAGAAAGACATATGTTCATAGGAGCTTTTTCTTCTTTTAGATGAGTTTAATACACTGTTTGAGTTTCCCGAAAACAATCTGAACCACCATGTAAAAGTAATTTACGATATAAGTAACGTATGAAGGTTTTTAAATTACAAGAGAAAAGTTTGAATTAAATTATCGAGTAATGTAAAAGCAAATAACGTTACATGTGTCGTAACATGGTTTATTTTATCCTATTTCTGGAAACCGTCAAAAATCGAAACATTTGTTTGCCAATTTCTATATAGCAACGAGTTGCGTTAAGATAATATAACAACAAAGAAAATCTTAACAACACTAGTATTGTTAAAGGTACCTTAACGTTAATCGTTGCTAAGGAGTTATTGCCATGTTAACATTATAGGATAAAATAAAATATTTTTACAATACTTAGTATTGGTTAAAACAGTTAATTTTTCAATTTACTTTAATAGGTTGGTAGCTATTTAAAAGTAAATAAATAAGGTAAAATATTTGTATAAAAATGGAGACACTTCTAGACTACATATTAATAATTGTAATTTTTGTTGCAGAATTAAACGTTGGCAAAAAGCTATTTGGGGACAAATGTAACGCAACAAGCGAGTGTCAATTTCAAGGAGCAGTGTGTGAACCAATTAAGGGATGCATCTGTAACGAAACTACACCAATTACCAATCACATCGACAAATGTGGCAAAAGTAAGTCAATTTAATTATTAATTTAATGCTGTTTTTCCTGCAGTTACATATACAGAGTTTGTTTTAGAGGCTTTGTAGCTCTCATTGTTCTAGAAAAGTGTGATGTTTGCATAGCATTCTTTGTAAAAATAATAAATTTGAAATTAAACCATATTGTGTGATATATCATTTTAAACAAAACAAAAATTTCATTAAAGAATGTAATCCAATATAGCGGAGAAGAAAAACGAAAGTTGTCTATTTTTTCTCCGGCATTAGCTACAATAAATCTACTAACATATTCAGATGCTCCACTAATAATAACTTAGTGAAAAATGCGCTGTAGTTACAGTTTTCGCACAGAAAAGTAAACATTAAAAACAAAAATGCTATAATCTAACCAACCTCGTATCTCTTAAGATAACTGAAATACCCATGGTGCTGCTCAAAAAGCGGGCACCTTAGAGTATCTCCTAAAATTATATCTAGAATATTTTTAACGCCAATTATCAGTTTTTTCCCTAAAAAGTTTAGACATTTTGCAGAAAAACTAAAAATAATATAATATTTTTAGGGCCGGTATTATAAAGGTCAGTTAAATTTATTCGAAGATTAAAATTTAAATGAAGTTTGATTATATGCAAAATATACGTAGAACAAATGTCAATTAAAATTTAATCGTCAATTAAATTTAAATGACCTTTATAACATCGGCCGCGGCCCTTAGATCTTAATCACTAGATTTAGACAAACATATTATTTAATTTAAATCTCAGCCAAATGTGGATTAATCATTAAACTTTTGATAATACACAATAAACAGGTTAAATGAAAACTGGCAGAATGTTCAGGTTATCGAGTATCGGTTACATGTGTAATCGGTTTATTAACTTAATAGCATAAACTTGACAACCTGAAAAAACAGTCATAAAATAGAGGAATATTTATTTTCATACGCGTAACCCAGGCCACCGTAACCTGATTGTCGATGATATAGTTCTCAGAGGTGAAATTTTAATGTTGAATTATGGTGGGCGCGCCGGGCAAATCGCTTACATTACGGTTTGTGTACATTCTCTTCGTTACAATAATTCAAGTTCTTAAGCACATTGAAAAGATCTATATCACACAAATAGAAACTTATAAATTATGTAAACAATTTTTTTATTCAAATATTTAATGTTAAAAATTATGCAAAAAAGTACAATTTATTAATAATTATTTATTACAGTTGTATAACCTAATTACGGGATAATGTTGAAAAGATAATGTAGAAATCATTTATTGGCAAGAAATTAAACTACTAATTTTTAAGAAACACTATAATAATAATGTCAATACAAATGCTACAAATTAATAACTATTATAATAGAACATGTAACCTGACTAAATAATTTACACGATATAATCCAAAAGATATTTAATTGGAGATTGTGATAGATGTGTTAATGACGTCAAGTAATAAATAGCAGTTTCAGAAGAATCGATTTATTAACAGAACAGTTGGGCAAAAAGACCGAATTTTCGATAGCTCTGTGAGGACAACACACTTTTTAAATTTATGTTCATTTTGTATTCTCGTAAATGTATTGTCTGAATAAAGCTTTACAAGAATACAAAATTTCAAAAGTGTGCTATTCTGACTGAGGGTATTAATACTTGTAGGAGTATTAGCAATTGTAGTCCAGAAGCAATTATAAACACTGAATTCTCTTTATTCCATGCCGATATTTCGTAAATTTAGTATTTTTAATTATTATTAAATCTGCCTACAATCTTTTTTCACTTATGAATACACCTCATTGTTATTATGTTTGTTGATAATATAGATCTCTGATTTATTATTCATTCATCTTTCATAAAAATATGCAAATCCAAGCTAATATTTTTTTAATTAACAGCTTTCTACCGTCAGAAGTACATACTTATAAAAGCCGTCAGGTGGAGTATCGATTGAAACCGTACGGGAAAAGATATTTCGCCAAAATAATATATTCCAAGCTGTTTCAACTTTCAACCCGATAACTTTAGATAGCGCCCTGGAGTGCCCTTAAAGTTTGTGCGAAAAAACTTTTAACGATTTAAAAATCCATTCATGCCTAACAAAATAATATAATACATTGGCTTGACCACCTCGTAAAGAATAATTCGTATGATTTCATGTATTGATGCGGAAATTATTAACCCGCCGTTGGTGAAGCAAATTTAATGATGACGCCGGTCTCACGCACCGGGGTTTTCAACTGAAGATTTTTCGAAACGTGTTACTAATAGTTAGATCAATGTCAAAATTGACAAACATTTTTCAGAAATCGGATTTGTCTCCAGATCCTCAAAATTGATATTTCCGTTAAAATTTCTAATTACAAGAAAATCATGTAGACTTTGTATAGAGAAAGTATAAATTGACAGAAGTCAGACTTTTGATAAATTAATTTTTAGAACAGAGAAAGTCTACAATTTGTGCGTTCTCGGTTTTAATTAATTCTTTACACCTGCGGAACCATTGCGGGTAATCAATTTGTAACCATCATTGCATTTATCAGCTTTTACAGAATTTTTTTCAGAAATATATTTCTATTAGAGGTTTTAATATCAGGAATTTGTTTCAGAATTGTTTCTTTTAGGAAAACTTTTCTGAAATTTTTTCCAGTACATAATTTTCTCAGGAATTTTTTTAGGACTTGTTTTTTAAGATATTGTTCAGAAAGCTTTTTTAGAAATTTTTTCCAGGTTTTTTGTAGGAATTTTCGTAAGGAATTCATTTTTTTAAATTTATGCTCTTTGACAATAAAACAATGAAATTTAATCAATTTAAGCTCTGGAATGCGGCAGTTACTAGAAATTTCAATAAAAACCAATAACGGAGAATAAAGTTATTCGACACACCCGGTCTCACAGACCAGGCGGGTTAAAGTAGGGCAGATAAAACTATATCACTTTTATTAAATACTAGGATCATTTCTGCAGACCCCTAAACTATATCCCATGTGTGTTATTAAAACCCGGAACTTTTGCCAAAACTGCACTGCTCTGTTGCGTTTTCCTAATGCTTTTCGCGTTCATCGTTATTTATAACGTCATATTTCTTCCGAGAAATAAATTATAGTACTGCCGTATATATAACATATTTTGACGGCTATAAAATACCTACTTGTAAGGAAACGGTTTTTGCTTATTTTTATTACTTCTTTGCAAACACAAATTGTTTGAACGTATTTTATACTCTTCAAAATTTAAATATTAAACAATTTACAAATACCAGAAATAATAAAAAAATGTTTCAACGAGTATTAAATGTAAAAAATACAAGGACAATTGATAATAATAATAATTATAATAATAATATTTCTGTATTGCCCAACAGTACAAAAGCAATTACAGGACAATATATTTAAAATTATTTTAATAATAAGAGATTCATCGACTAATTACCCCCTGGTTTTGTGTTAAAGTTTTAATGTACTGTGTGTTTTAATAAGAAATTAATCGCAGCCGCCTAGGAATTAAAGTGCGGATGTCTTAAAGCATTTTTGACGTTATAATTGCGGCCAAAAAAATAGGACACCATTTTTGTCTAGTGTGAATCAAACTCTATTTGAATTTTATTAATAGGCAGCTGTACCCATAATGTATCAATTTTATTTATAATTTGAAAACATGCAAGCTGTTACATTAAACAATTATTTATTTAAAATGTGTAACAAATTAATGAATCAATAACTAATATTTGGTTATCGGTGGTATACAGGGTGCTGTAAAAATTGCGGATTAACTCATTGGTACGTCGTATGTCGAGAATTACTTCGAGAGTATGGAAAAATATTTAAAAAAAATCTGTATTACATTTTTTCGAAGATGTAAAGACTTTAGTGTAAATTATTTCATTACTTAAAATCTGCATAACATTAATTATTTACACTTCGGCTTATCAAATATATTTTGCAGAGTAATACTGGTCAATAGTATATATTTTTAATTGGTATTTTCAATTGTGATAATTTGTGCCGCCAACTTCAATCAGTTTCATAATTGAGTTTCCCATTCAAATAAATTTGGCATCAGTAGGTTTATTTGTATGCGATAATCAATTATTAAACATTCAAATGATCACAATTGGAAATACCAATTATAGATATATACTGAAGGAAGAAAAAAATGAAACACTTAAAATTCATGAAATTTCGACCATTTTCAAGGGAAAAATACTGAATGTCTTCTTTAAAGTCATGCATGTGAAATTAGCGCCCCTGTGATTTTTTTTTTCTGGAAACCATGTCTAACTTTGACGATGTCTGTGGAGTTGGAAAAATTTTGTCCACTCGATCCACCATGAAGGCATTAAAATTTGATCAATTTCCTATGCAGGACTTGAAGAATGAAGTTCCCACAACGATTTGGCACCAAGTTATGGGTTTTTGAAAAAAGTGCATGTTGAGGTTTTTCGCACATAACTCGGTGACTTTTTAACCAAATTTGATGATTCTTTGGGAAAAAAAATCCCATTTTGGCTCTATTTTAAGAGAGTAAACTCAGATTGGAATGATCCCTTTTCGAACCCTTCAACCCCCGAACTAGAAAAACACGTTTTTGGGCAAAAAACGTCTAACTTTGGCAACAAAAATACAATACTCTTAAATGTTCTTTAACAGTATTTTCCGCTCAATCTATATGTGTGTTAAAACAGCCATGGCTGTTATAATAAATCAGCCATGACCTATATTTATAAACAACTGTTACTACGTCAGTTTTGATAAGTTGTCAATTTATTCCATATGATTACTCACAGTTGTGCAAAATCAAGTTCTTGTACGGAAAAATATATTGGATACCTAAAATAATTACTGGAAACAGTTCAAGCTGTCAAAAATTATAACCACAAATTGAAAACAACGGAATTCTTATATGTCACGTTTATTGTTTATTGGTCATGTGTACCAACCAACATTACACGTTGCAATTTATAAAGAAACCAGAATAACAACTAACTTCATGTTTAATATTGGCGGCGTTTACTTCGTGGTACATCTTGATTGTAGATTGAAATAAAACACTTTAACTTTTTTATACCTATTTTATACTATATTTTATTTATGTGACTAGTTTCGACCATACTTATGTTTGAAAATGACCAGTGAATGGTCGAAACTAATGACATAAATAAAATATAGTGGTATAAAAAAGTTAAAGTGTTTTATTTCAATCTCCAACTAACTTCATGTCACACAACGATGGCAGGTGTATTGCAAAATATACAAATAAACCTCAATATTAAATATTCATGGTATTATAAAAAGTACTAAACGCCATATGGCTGATACGCAAATAATAGACTCGGTCGAGTAAAATCGAGGCGATTCAACCGCGTCTGTTATTTGCTTCATATCGGCCCGTATTTCGTTATTAACCATTGTATTGATGTTACAGAAATTAATTTTCAATTACGATATTCTATACGAATAACAGTGCATATTAAATTGCTGTCGACATATGCTCTATTAATTTAAGATCATTAGAAATGCAGAATGAATGGACAGTACAATACCACCTTCAAACTATGAACTGCATTTTGAAATTCATTGCTATAACACAAGATCTGGTGACAAAGTATATCATCGGTCTCTACGCTTGATTTGGGTGCGCAGTTTCAATTTTAATAACCTAAAATTCTTTAATACTCAATAGTAATAAATTGCTACCATTAACGCAATTTATGTTTGGTTTGACGGAATTGCAGGTTAAGCAGAGTGAATGATTAAAAGGAATTGACGTAAGCAACTAGGCTATTCTACCACAACCTATTTTTAGTAATTGTAAATTCATTTATAATGAAAAGGACATACACTGAACATCCATGAAATCGAACGATAAACGTTTCGTTGGTAAAAGCTACCGCTCGAGTGTGTGGCTCGAATCCCCAACGCTTCGCACCGAAAACAGGTGCCAAAGCAAATTTTGAAAATAGACGCAATTTCATAAAAAGTAGGTAAATAATTATTTAAACGAAAATGAAGAATATGTATCAATTTTTTAAGCCTAAATATTATGAACAAAGCTCCATAGAAAATTAAAAGAAACCTGAAATTTAGATGAAGAAATTTGTATTTACTTTTGGTGTTCTTTACTTTTCCGATTTTAATATTTTATAACATCAGCATTACGTAACTTTTATGTCAATTTTGATCTGTACCATATGTTGTTTCTTTATAATGGATGTACTCACTTAGTTGAAATGTTTCACATACCTTATTTTGTTATTATATATTTTGTATTTTATGTATACAAAGGTGGTTACCGTAAATAAACTTTATTATTATTTGTGGCCGAAAATATCGAACCTAAACTAGGTCTAACGATGACTTGATTTTTTGAAAATAGACGCAATTTCATAAAAGTGTCTAGGTAAATAATTATTAAAAAAAAATGAAGAATGTGTGTCATTTCTTTAAGCTTAAATATTGTAAACAAAGCCCCATAGAACAAACCTAAACTACGCCTAACAATGACTTTTGACTTTTTGAAAATGTTTCGGTAGATGTCTTATCGAAAAATCTGGCTAAATTCTAACCCTTATTGTTATGTTAAATTAGTAGAGATTACTTCAAAAATTAGTAAAGGCAGGAATGGTGAAGGCGCCGGATTAGTGGCTAACTTCCAGTCGGTAAATGTTTAGGTGCGATCAACCAAATGCAACTATTCAGAGACTCATTGCTGTTTCCAGTGTGAGCTCCTAAATATCGATCTAGAAAATCATCTGATAATAAATAAGTGTTTATGATTTTGGCAGGGTTGGTAAAAATTAGATTTTACCACCGAATCGACAACTTTCCTACTAAAATATCCATGATTTTTCTCGTACTTCTTAGCCCCTATACTCCTTAAATATTCAGTAATAAAGTTAGTCGAACTCGTGCTTTAATTAAATCGCTAATATTGAAAAATAGAGAAGTTAGAAAGCTTCAATGAGGTATACTGTTACCTCATAATATTTTAGCCAAGTAATTATTTTATAATTAACACGGTTATTCCGAGCTGCAGGATAATATGTTGGTATCAAAATGTTACTACTTATGAAAGCTGTGTCTAATTACAATTTATTATTCAATAAAGATGAACATTAAAACTTGACCCCTCGTAAACACCATCAGATATGGATATTATTATCGTGTGGATTCTTGATGACATCATTAAATAATTTAACGGTTTTAACCCTATTATATGCTATTATTATATAATTCGTTCCATTAAAATTTTGTTTTATAATGGATGGTAGAATAATGTTATAAATTAATAATTCGTTTTTTTTATACTGGCGGCTTCTATTTCGGTATATACAGGGTGTTTCAGACCACCCGCCCCAGGCCTTTTTCTCGAAAACGTGACGTCATAGAGCTTCGAGAAAAAAAATAGCACCACCAATGCCTACCTGAAGAATTTAATGGAGGCAGTTTCGACTTCCAGAAGTAACCAGAAGTAGGCGTAATTACACTCAATTTTAGAATTTCAAATAGGAACCTAGGTCAAGTGGGGTATCATTGGGTAGGTATCTCAAAAAGAAATAACTTTTGTTTGAAAAATTTATTTCTAAATGTTAGGCGTAATGAAATAAAAATTATTGTTTCAAATAACCAGTCCCGGGCAGATTGGCCAGATTTTACAATTAAATTTTTATCAAGTTGGCTTGTTGCAAAATTTTAAAATGACGTGCACATATCACGAAAACAGCTGATTTAGCTTTATTTTCTTATAAACGTAACGATACTTACCTGTAGCCAGTTCATAATTTTCATTTCATCGACCATGTATTTATAAGATTAGTTAATTAGTTGATGCATACAAAATCATTAATTAATTATCATAGGCATTAATAATCCATAATATTATAATTGTTTGTGGGTTGCTAACGACGCTACCCGCAATCAAATATATTATTTGACAGTAATATTTGTTTGTAAATATGGTGTTTTCAAATTTAGAAGGTTTTGATATGCTGATGGTTTTGGGTGAGTGACATCAAAATTATCGTGCGGCTGAGCGGCTATATGCTGAACGATACCCTCAACGAACTCGTCAGTCAAGAAAGGTATTTCATCGCCTAGCCCATCGACTTAAGACGTCTGGTGAAATACAACCAAGCCATAATAAAAACCAGCGTGTTAAGCAACGTGTGCAGAACGAAAGAGCACCTGATATCATTACTGCTATTAGTATTGACCCACATACATCCACTAGAAGACTCTCAATCGATGCTGGGATTAGTCACACAACAACGTGGATAATCATAAACAAAAACAAATTCCATCCTTTTCATATTCATTTACACCAAGAACTTGGGGCACGCGATTTTCAGCACCGATTGGATTTTTGTGGATGGTTGTTGAACAAAAATCAGAGCTTCCACCGTCGAATTCTTTGGTCAGATGAGGCAACATTCAAGAATAATGTAAATGTTAATATTCACAACGCTCATTACTGGTTTCGCGAAAACCCTCACTGACTACGCGAAGAAAACAACCAACATATTTGGAGCCTTAATGTCTGGCGTGGCATCTTAGGAGACCAAATACTTGAGCACATTTTTTCGAAGAGTCTTTAAACGGTATAATGTATAAAGATTTCATAGAACACATACTTTATGAACTTTTAAGCGATGTTCCATTGGCAACCCGTTTAAGAATATGGCCGCAACAAGACGGTTGACCAGCTCATTATTCGAGAGTGGCTCGCGAAACTATTAATAGTATCTTTCCTGGCCGTTGGATTGTAAGAGGAGGTCCGGTTTCATGGCCAGCTCGTTCGCCTGACCTAACACCTCTTGATTTCTTCTTGTGGGCACGTATTAAAGACCTGGTATATAAAGAAGATCCAACCGCAAGGGACAACATGAAGGATAGGATCCGGAATGCCTGCCGTACAATAAGTGTAAATGAGGTGTTACGGGCTGTCAACCATGTCCGAGTACGGTTACAAAAATGCACCGATCAAGCAGGAAGACACTTTGAGCATTTATTGTGGAAAAAAACACTTTTTGGTATTTAAATGTTTTGTGTTTATTTTGTTTTCATATTGCGGTTTTGGGCAACTTTAAGCTTTTAATGTTTAATTAGTTTATTTGCAAAAAATGTTATCTGTTATCTTTAAAATACATCAAAGCCAAAGATACCATACATGACCTAGGTTCGCATTTAAAATATTGAAGTTGCGCCTACTTCCGGAAACATCCGGATGTCGAAACTATCTCCATTAAGTTATTTAAGTAGGCTTATGACATGTAATTTTGTTTTATGAACCTCTATGACGTAATACATTGAGAAAATAGCCAGGGACTGGTTATTTGAAACAATAATTTTTATTTCGTTATGCATATGTTTTAGAAATAAATTTTTCAAACAAAAGTTATTTATTTTTAAAATATCTATCCAATGATACCCCACTTGACCTAGGTTCCCATTTGAAATTCTAAAGTTGAGTGTAGTTACGCCTACTTCCGGTAACTTCCGGAAGTCGAAACTACCTCCATTAAATTCTTCGGATAGGCATTGGTAATGCTATTTTTTCTCGAAGCTCTATGACGTCACGTTCTCGAGAGAAGGGCCTGGGACGGGTGGTCTGAAACACCCGGTATATTCTATATAATAAATAAAACACGATTACTTTGTTTGTGTAACTTTAAATTTTTTTTATTTTCGTCACTTTAACTTGCCATTATCGAACGTATAGTTCACGTATATAAGTTAAAGCAGCTGAAACTATAGTTACTAAAATAAAAAATATAGCAATTATGTTTTATTGCTTACAAGAATTTGTTGTTTTACAATTAAATAAAAAGAGAAAAAGTACAAGAGTCAAAATAAGTTTAGAATTTAAAAATCTACCAAAATCCATTCACATTTACAATCGATATGCTGCCACAGTCAAGAAATACTAAAAATTAAATGTTAAATACATGTAAAAATAGTCGTAACCATAACACAGTGAACAACCGAAACTTGTAATTTTATTGGCAGTTTTGAAGTTTCATTAATCAATGCGTGTTGAAAATTCAATATGTATTTCATTTCACAAATATTAATAATATTATTAAAGAATGATTTGTTACCATAATTTATGCTATTTATTATTTGCAATAATTAACATTGTTTTTTATTCTCTACTAGCTAGCGACTCATGGCCTTTTATTCTAAAGAATGCAAAACAATTAATTTATCTAACAATTATAACCAGGGCTTGATTTTAGGCGATTCGGTACCTCTATTAAGTCAACAGACTCTTTATTACTTTGATTTGATTTTTAGATGTATCAACTTAAATGAATGCAAAATGTATAAATTCAAATCATTTATTGGTGCTTTAACAAAAGAGTTTTACACAGGCCATTACAATGTTAAAGTATAAAATATATCTAAAATACAAAAGAAAAGAAAAAAAAAATACAATAGCTAAGAATGTAAACAAAATTAGGACTTCATACAATTGACTAAATAAAAATGAGTTGGCTATAAACACATTTCCAGCAAAGCTTTGAAAATAAATATAATTTTGTGTTCTTCTTGTAATTATGTCAATAAATGAGTCACCGATAACAGGAAACCTTCCGGTACCTAAAAGTTTAGACATCACGCACTGAATCATAACTATAATTTGCAACTGCAACAATTACATGTATTTTACTATTCTCCATTGGCTTTATCCTTAAGCATAACATAATAATCCATTTATCGTAAAATTTATCGTGTAGAAAACAATGAACCCATAACTGTAGTATCCGCCCGGCGACTCCACCATAAATCAAAATTAAGATTTTTAATGTTCAGACGACGAAATTACGAACTCGTTTCGCACGCCACCGGCTCATTTGTTGCCCTCTTTTTGAATGACGCAATGCGAATAAATTCAGCAACCGGCGAAAACAAACTGGTGAATGGGATATCGAACCGGGAAGTCGGTGACCAGGGGGTCGATATTTTTCGCCTCAGACTGGGATCGATTGCAAGAGTGCAAAGCCACCCTCGAGAGCGGTGGCGTCGGTCACCCCCCATCGATCCACTATATAAGTGCTCGCGATGTGTGTGTGAATGAAAACTGCAACAGAGTGGTTTTAAGTTTGTATGCACTTGGGTTTTGCAGGATCACGTTAATTTAAAAAATTACAAGTGTTCAAATTACGAGTATCAGCAACTATCAAATGATAGGCAAACAAACGGAATTCTGTGAAATCGTATTTAATATAATTAATCTAAGTTTATTCGTAATGCGTTAAGCTGTGTCACTGTCACCTTTGTATACTTGGTTGCATACAATTTCAATTTACAAAAACCAAATTGGTTTTGAATAAGCGATATTTCGGCCATTGAGGATTTTTTTTTATGGAATTTTTCCTGCGTTTTTTTATATTTTTTTCTGCGATGTTTTTGTTCAGGCGCTCAAAAAATTAAAACAATTTTTTTTTAAATCTATATCTCTATTGAAAATTGTTGAATTTACAAAAACCAAGTTGATTCTGAATAAGTGATACTTCGACCATTGAGGATGATTTTTTATGGATATTAAAAAGTAGCAATCACAGGTAGCAACGTGATTTAAAAGTAGCAGTTTGCCCATCTCTAATAAATAGAACGCTAGTTACCTTTATTGGTAATTATTGATGATTGCTTCTCTTTTATTTTCAGTTCTCCTTCGCGTACAGCCAGGATGTCCTTTCTTTCTTTGTCTTTCTTTTCACAAGTAAAATTTCGTTTTCATTTGTATACCAAATCTTTCTTCAAATTAATTCTTTCTTTTATCTACATAATTCACTTTTTCGAGTTTTATGTTTCTCTAAACTTAACATTAATTTTCATTTAGCTCCTTGCACTTTTTGATGCAGTCCAAACGGTCTTTAATTATTACACGAGTTTTTGTCGAAAGTATTAAACTCGTCAATTTCCGCACTCTCCCAACATGAATAGAACAAGTTGAAACTTGTATTATTAACGAAAATATGTTTATTCATCGAAACAAATAATAAAACCTATCATGTAATTAAATTTTACAGTTATTTTGGATTTATGAGCCCCGTGTTAATTAATATTTACTAATTGGTCCCAAATTTTACAAGAATGAATTATTTATATAAAGAAATAGTTTGATGGGGTCCTAATACATAAAAAATATAAAATTCGAAAATGAGGATTGCCCTAATGTCCAGTAACGTTTTACTAGCTGGCTTAATGCACTTTCTACGTTGCGGATGACACAACATTATCGACCAAAGATTAAACTTTTAAACAGGCATCAGTCAAACTTAATGCAAATAAATTAGTGACGATGGAATGGTTTCATTGCGATAAACTTAAATTAAACTTATCAAAGCCTCTCTCTCTCTCTCTAAAACAAAATCCTCCACCACAAATAAAATCAGCCAAACTGCTAGGAATACTTCATCCTTGCTAAATTGATCTGGGAGCATCATGGTGTGGAATTGAAAGGCAAACTTTCTATAAGCATTTATATAAATTCAGAAAACGAAATATAGCCTGAATATATGAATATTCAACCTGTTCGTTAATCTGCAAGCAAAAAATTAAGTCTTACTAAGACTATAAACAAATAACTTATTGAAACAACTACTTCCCTGGCTAGTGCCACGCCGGATATTGAATGATACAAAAGAAATTTGCGTCTTAGTCTTAGTAAGACTTAATTTTGCTTGCAGAGTTACGAACAGGTTGAATATTTATATATTCAGGCTATATTTCGTTTTTTGAATTTATTTAATACTTTCTGCAATAAGTAAGGTTGTTTCTATTTTATTTATAAGCATTTACTTTGCGGAATCTAAAAAATGAAGTATTAATTAGAATTGCCAAAACTGTTAAATTCTGACCCATATATCATACGGAATAGTAGTTTGGGGGCATTTCTCTATCATTTGCGCTACAAATAGTCTGTATGAAATTTACTTGTCTTATCTTACGTATGCAAACTATCGTATTAGCACAAATATTACATACATACAGGGCCGTGCGAAGAGAAAACTGCGCCCGGGGCGAAAGTAAAATTGGCGCCCCCTATCCCAAAAAAAATGCTTGCGGAAAGTGTTGCTTATATTGCTGCCAAAAAAAAATCAAAAATAAAAATCAAAATTCACGAAAAAAAAATTTTGGTACGTCTATTCAAAAGTAATAAATAAAACATTATATAATAAAAACATAAATTAACATAAATAACTGAACTACATATTAATAAAAGGAACAAATTTTATTTTAGATCAGAACGAAAATAAAAAATGTTAATAAAACGCAAAAAAAAATTAGATTTGATGACTAAGTTGTGTAAAAAATGGTTTAAAAATATTTAATAACTAACACAACTTTATCTTCCTCGCCTTCAAAGCGGCAAACTCATGATGAAGTCTAATGATTGAATCACTTCACGTTCAATTGAAATTTAACTTAACTTGGTCAGTCTATCCTAAGCCATTGAAGATGTTAAATAATTTTTTACCAGTTTAAGTTTACTGAAGGACCTTTCTACTGACGCAACTGTCACAGGAATTCTAAATGCAATTTCCATGTTGTTATAATTTGCAGTTAAGTCAAAGCGATGAATTAATTGGAGAATTTCCAAGTGTTCCATATTTTTAAAGTTCTCATCCAAAGACTGAAACAGCTTTTTTGCACTTAAAATCCTACACACAAGATCCCCACCGTTCAAATCAGCTTCATATTTAATTGCAAGGTCCATAACATATTTCTTGAGACTATCTTCATTGAGCGAAGTAATGTTTGATCCACAGAGGAAATCGAAATCTTGTGACACCTGTCGAAGTTTGCTCAATAACTGTGTCAATAGCCTGAATATAAGTTAATCGAAACTTTTTCAGATTCGCTTAAATCAGCCGAAGCTTCATAATCAAATTGTTTACGAACCTTACGCCTCCTCTTTTTTGTAAATACAGGTTCGACATCCACAAGTTTAGCCAGGTCTGCACTTTTTTCATAAATTGTCTCAAACTTTTCTTTCCTAATTTCAGCTATTGTGTTTCTAAGCTGTGTAATTGGCCTACAAGCTATAGTAACAGTAATACTCTTCTTCTGTAGTAAAATATTTACGTTGTATACTTCTTCTAAAATGCTGTTCCACATTACTAAACTACAGATAAAGTAAATTTTTTTATTTGATGTATAAAGTTTTTTGCACCTAAATCTTTTTTAATCTGTATAAGGTCTTCCAATGCTTGCAAAATATTTTGCAATTATTTATAGACCGCAGATACTGCTCGTTTTTTGGAGGACCAGCGAGTGTCGTAATGTTTCTTTTAAGAGACGGGCAAATGAGATTTGAGCAAATCCCATCTATCTGGCGAAGATGAGAAGAAAACAAATAAATTTTGGACAATTCTAAAAAATGTTACAATTTTTGGCGATACGCTGGCAGCGTGAATTCCAACTAGATTTAAGGAATAAGCCGAACATGGTACAAAATATGCAAATTCGTTTACTTGTAGAATTCTAGATTGCACTCCTTTGTATTTCCCAGCCATATTTGCACCATTGTCGTAGCACTGGGCTCCACAGTTCTTAATATCGAAATTGTCAGACTGCGGTTTGTCCAAAATTCCTTGAGCTAATCCTTCGCCTGTGTTTGTTTTGATTCATTCAAATCTATAAATCTTTCCTCAGTGGAACAAATTCCCTGTTGAATCTTAACATATCTCACAATTTGTGTCATCTGCTCTTTATGGGCTGTATCAGGTGTACAATATAATGAAATCGAATAATATTTAGCCTTATAAATTTCACTGAAAATTATTTTTCTTACTTCACCTGCAAGTTGATTTATTACTTCATTTTGAATGTTGTTCGAAAAGTAGGAAATCTTTTTTCCTGGACGTCTTGCGGTTTCCACATGGCTGCGTATTTCTGGATCATGTGTAATTTTTAGAAAAACACCGCAGTCGTTACTGTCAATATCATTTGATGATCCTCTCAAGGGCAAATTGTTCTCAGCACAAAAAAGAATTGCGTTTATTACCGCCTGTAATATATGCTGCCATTTATTTTTTCCAATTTGGGTATTTTGTTGTATTTTAGAAAATCTACAATCTGCTAACTTTGGTGTGCGATAGTTAAATTTCCCAAATAATAAACATACAAAGCAAAACAATGATTCTTTGTCTTTGTTAAATATTAGCCAATCTCGTCTTACGGATTCTCCATTTGGCATGATTTTGAAAAACCATTTTGAAGAAAATTGTCGCCCTTTATTATCGACTGATTTGGAATAATCTGCCTCTTCGTCTTGTTTAGGACCCATATCTATAAGCGCGGAGATCAATGAATTACTCCAGCATCCACGTAGCTGAATCAGCAGTATTAAATAATTTTGTTTTTCCGCTACCGACAACGTAAATAAGCATTGCATCCATGGTTATAGGGACCGTAAGTGGCTGGTAACATTCGTGGTGTTTATTGTCCTTGACGACGGAACTTAATTTTTACTTACGGACCTAGGAAAATAATAAACAGAAACGTAACGCTCCAACATATAGGCGAGCAACACATTTTCGTCTATACCTATAGCATCGGCATCCTTTTTACATAACCACTGCTCACAAAAGTTGTAACAGGACACATACCTTTTTCGATTTTGTCGGTAACAGGTTCTAACACACAATATTCTCAGCTTCGTTTGCATCTATGCCCGCAAAAACTGTCACTAGATTGGCTCAAACAAACAAAATTCGACATTGTTTTCTCGGTAGCTGGGTTGACATAGAACGCATAGGTGACAATAAAAATTTTAATTCTAAATGTTACAAGCCGTATTTTAGAATATTTTCTGATCTTTTTAAGTATCATTTTTCCGGTAGCGGAAAAAAATTAATAAGCAACACGGAACGTAATGACAATTAACATTTTCGGCAGGCGACGAAAGTCGGCTCCGCCTCGGCTCGTATTCGCCTACCTCAAATGTTAATACGTCCTTACGTTATTTGTTGCTTAAATAACTATTCTTTCCCTATTTTATTATCCCAATTATTTGTGTTTAATACCGTAGACTCCTCCAAAACAAGGGTTAAATTTTCTTCTTCAGTTTCCGGTGTTGGCTCATTATTAACATCTTGCTGATGTTCATCAGGTTCATCTACCTCCTCGGGACCATTGTTAGTTGATGAACAACATCCGACATCTGGATTATCCTTCTCTATCCATTTTTGTCATATCCTGGCAAGTTGTTTTCGTTTTTCTTTTCGCTTTTGTCTGAATTTTCTATACTCGGCTCCAGATTTCTTTGGCATGTTCTAAATTTTAGATTTATTATGTTCTAAAATCTATTTCTTAAAATTTAATGTTAATTTAACAGAAATAAAATTTGTTTCACTGTTCAAACAATATTTATTTCTAACAAATAAATTGATTATTACATTTTATCTATTCTCTGAAAAACGGATTTCTAAAAGATAATTTATTTGTGAGAAATAAATATTTGTTTAGGTGCAGCCCCCTCGCACTTTGACTTTAATTAATGCCACTTCTTTTACTTGACCTTGTAATCACGATATATTTTATCTCGTCTGATAGGTATTAAATCATCGGAATCACTACCGTACTTCTCATATAAATGAAAGAATAAAAAAGTGAATTATAGTAATCTGTGGCGACCATCTGGCCACTTACTACTTAATAGTTTCTGTTTTCACTTTGTCACACAACTAACACGTCTGCTTGATTTTAGGTTCAAAAACTATTTAAAGTTTAAAAAAGCAAGCGATTTCTTGGGGGAGGCATCCCAAAAAAATATATATTCTGGGACTTTCTAAGTCTCAGCAAATTGTATAGAAGGCCCATAAATAATGTTAAAGCATTGAGTAATAAATATCTGTCATCCCGTAGTGACGAATCTCCCACGACACTCAAGCGATCTGCGGTCTTTCGGCCTCAAATATTACATTTACTCGAATTATCAACAAATATCAAGTCTTGAACAATGTCCTCGTCCTTCTGCGGATTTTAGGAGACTTTTGTGGTGAAATAAAAAACCAGCAATTACTTACTTTTGTCGTGTACCTTTTAAGCACTATCCATTAAGTTTGTTCTTCTTCGCATGTATGTCATGCGGTTCTAGCCCCTAGGACTTATTTAGTGGAAGGACGTGTAACAATTTAATCAGTCGTCCTTAGTTCGTAATGGATTGCACCACGAGAAACGAGAAACAGAGTAATCCGCATCACGTGTTTACTGTTTTTACTACCCCTGTGTCTCCTGTGGAAATGTGTCATAGTTGCGGCCATCTCTCGCGTCAGCTATAAAAACAGGGCATTAAAAGCGGTGGAGTGTTATTAAAAATCCTTAATACAACCATACTTCATAATAAAAAAATGTGTAGTTTAAGTTAGATATTTATATATTTAAGTATCTGCAGATTTAATAAACTACATCAAACCAGTTAAATCTAGCGCGCCAGTACTAATGTTGAGGGTCCAGGGTTCGAATTCCAGCGAGGGTATGGATGTCTGTGGTTGTCCATTTTCATTTAAATATGAATAATACTTAGGAAAAATCGGTTGTGGCTAAATGACCTACGCTGTCTAAGCTAAGGTCCCATATCATCCATAATTTCCCAACTTAAATTGTGTTTTATTAAAAAAAAACTGTTAAATGGTTGTTACACAAAACAAAATTGTACGATTTTCATATGGATATATTTCAACCGCTGTCTATGACTTAGACATATCAAAACTTTATAAATAAAGAACAATTGCGTGATATCAACACAGTATATTTTTATTTTTAACCCTTTACTGACGAGCTAGTTTACAATCGCTGCAACAATCGCTTTGCAGATAACTAAAATTAGCTCATTTATAAATTTGTATACTGGTGGATGCGCCGGGAACTCACAATATTACGCAATGTACATCTACTGCGGTATTCGATATCAGAATGTATTTATTAGCGACATTTAATCTTACGCGAATATTTTCATTGTTGCATTCGTTAACTAAATTAATTTATCCAAAATCAGGTGTAATAATCGAATTATATTGATCATTAGAGCCATGTAATATTGCTCATTACCCCCTAGTGAGAGACTAAGTTTCTCTCGCGGAATGCATAGATCTTTCATTGGATTTTTTAAATATTTTAAATTGACACCACGTACGTCAAAATTTCTTGTCAAAATTTTATAAACATTATTTCAATATTTAATGGAATTACAGACGATTTTGGATACAATTTTATACACTGTGTTCGTTATTGTTTGATAGCTGTTTGAATTTCCCGCTCCTAAAAACACTTTTAATGTTGGTACTTATCAGTGGCAGGACTATTAGGGAATTTATTTTGAACTAAACTATAACAGATGTTCAAAGTGTTGCCCATTTTGATCCAAACACAAATTTACCCGGCGTTTCATGTTGTAGAAGACATTTTGTAGAATTTCAGGTGTAACATTGTGCACCGCTTCTGGTATTGTATTGCGCAGTTCTTGTAAAGTGCGAAGTCGATCAGTCCAACGGTGTCAAATCTGGTGAGCGGGGTGGCCATAGATCTTTGCTAATTAACCTATCTCCGAAGAACTGCCGCAGGTGATTTAACGTTGTATTTGCAGTATGCGCAGTAGCTCCGTCCTGCTGAAAGTATCCTTGCTGCAATTCATCATCATGAAGTTGTTCGATAAAAGGATTCAAGAGTAATTCCCGATAGCGAGCTGCGTTAATATTGTCATTTAAAAAAATAGGGCCATGGATTCTCGTTCGGGACATTGCCAGCCATACACCAACCTTCTGAGGATGTAACGGAACCTCAACAAATATATGGGGGTTTTCTGCAGCCCACACTCTATGGTTTTGCGAGTTCACATAGTCGCTAAGGTGAAACCAAGCTTCGTCACTGTAGAGCGTTAAATCTAACAAATCGTCATCATTCAGGAACTCGTTAAATCAATTGCAATACTGCACTCGGCGAGGATAATTAGGCAACAGCAACTGTTGAGTTGCAGTTACCTTGTACCGATGTAAATGTAAAATTTTTTTGCAAGCCTTCTGACATGTACTAAGCGATAAATTTGTCTGAGCAGACAAATATCGGAGCGATTTTTTCGGACTCACATCTAATCTTTGTTGAATATCTGCAACGACTGCTTCCGTAAGGACAGTAGGTCGGCCTGTAGATTTTCCTTTGGAAACGCTGCTGGTTTCATGGAATCTGGTAACAATACGGCGAACATGTTGCACAAAGTAATTGTGACCTAACTCAACATCAGGAAACTGCTCATGAAATTGTTCCTCGCAATTTTGATAGGAATAATTCCAACTCCCTTCTGCGTTGCGTGTCCCTGTTCGAAAATATGCTTCAAGGATAAACCTGTTGTGGTGATCTTCGACCGGCATTCTTAACCTAAAATCACATTTCATAATTAAGATTTGCATGTATTAATGTGGTTATTTTTTAACTTACCAATAAAATATCTGCAGTAAGATGGTATCAAACGTAAATGTAAAACTAAATATCTATAAAGCACACGCACACACGTTCGCACTGTTAGTTAATTCTGCGGGCGCTAATGATCGATTTGACACTCTCGCACGCAAGGTACCAACATTGCAATATGAAAAACAACGCGCCAAATTCAAATGCCTATCAAACAATGTTGAACGCAGGGTATTATACTCATGTAGAATTCCTCATTAGTCCCTTAAGAAAATTACTTTTTCTTGCGGGACTAATTACGTACATTCCACATTCGTATAATAAATAACTATTCATTTCATCAATTGCCTAATCGATGATGTGTCAGAAAATTATGGCCTCGTACATTAATCATATCCTACAGTCGTGCCTATTCATTGTTATTCCTGTAAGCTTTCGTCGATCTTTAAAAAATATGCGTTCTAGATTCAGCGATGCATAACACAGTCCCAGATGCAAACATCATTAGTAACCGAGCCATGCATGTTCCCGCCATTTTGTCTGGGTGATAAAACTAGAACCATTTCAACTTCATGTGAAATTTAATCAGTAAAGTCAACACTTTGAAACAATGAACTGTTTGTTCTGAACTCGGGATTATGATACCAGTATGTACGAATTATTTGACTCCGCTGTTCATATAGTGAAATTAATTATTAGATAGATATCTAAACAATAGTTACCGTTATTTGCAAAACAAGGCGACATCTGGAATTACAATTCGAAACTATGAGATAGTTCATTTCAAGTAGGTAAGTTATTTTTTTAAATAAAAATATCGTATACGTTTTATTGATTTCTCGTACACTTAGTAAAACATTTTAAGTAATGAAATGATAAACGCACTTAAAAAGAATGTGAAGGCTGAAAGCCTCTGGTCAATTGCCTGGAGGTCATCTGTAAACGTATAAATTTATTGTCTCTCTCTCTCGCTCAAGAACATGATTATTTTAATTATAGAAGGCCATAAATATCAATTTAGTATAATTTACAATTAGTTAAAATTGTATCAATATTTTTGCATTTATGATTTATAATTTTGCATAATTTCTAAATAAACTGAATTGAAAAATTGTTTGAGCACAAATTAAGTAATAATAAAAAATAATTTTAAAAATCAATGTTTCACTATTATAAAATAACGTGAGAAGACAGTTATACAAATTGAGTTTCGGCGTACCATCATTATTAAGTGAATTACAAATTGATGAATTATTGAATCTATAAGTATACTAAATATTTAATACTAAATGCTAAAGGAAAAAGTATAAGAATTTTACAAGCATTTTTCGTAAAATAACGATTTGTGATTTAAATATACTGAATTATTGTTTCCATTAAATTATGAAATATGAAAGTGGACAGATATCCTGGTCGATTGCCTGTTGAAATGTTATTATATTATAATGTAAAGCAAAACTTGAATTGTAAATATGTTTTCAAATAAAGATGGTTGTAAATATATGAAATATGCAAGAATATAAAATTATGAATTATAAATGCAAAGGCATATTTCTAGCCTGCTTGTATTCAATATTTATATTAAAGGAATGAAACTGCTCGTTTAATGTGCTTTCATGTCTGCGTCCCATTTCCGTAAAACACTTTCAAGATAACACACATAACTTTAGCAGGGATGTACCTTCCCTAATCTACACAGAGAAAAAGGGCTTTAAAAATTCATGAAGCGAAAATAACCTAATCTTGTAATCTTCTGAATGTATTTTCACATCTGTTTGTAGCTGTTAGGAAAACGGGTTATTAATATTTAATACACGAGTAATATAAACGTTTGAGCAATTAAAATACAAAATATTAATTATTTTGTATGTGGTAAGTAAAACACGTGTGTTGAGAATTCTCACAAATTTTTAATGTCGAAACACTGCGACATATGTTTCGCGACACAGTGGCTTCATCAGGCAGATGATTAATGGTAAGACAAGGCTATAATTGTAAAATCTTTTATAACCGCTTAAATTGTAAATGTTTGCCAACCCGTTATACACCCTCTAACTTCCCCACCCCCTAACAATATAGTATTTAAGTCGCAATTGTGACGTATACTTATGAAATAAATGCGTATTATCGGAAGTTATAGTAAAATAATATCTAAAAAAAAACATATTACTAAATATGCTACCTGAATATGAAAAAAATGAAAAAATAAAAAATCAAGGACTCGCATGGTGAGTCGGCGGCACACAGCATCAAAATACATCATATGCCTAAAACGCAACTAATTCATTTTTATTATACTTACAATTTCAATGTATCTATATTATTTTGATAAGTTTATTTAAAAGTTTACCGAAAATGTATATTTGTACAATATAATTTATTAAAAAAATATAAATGCACATTCAAAAATTCAAAACGGAAAATATATATATATACATACATGACGCTAAAAATACAAAAAATATTTATGAAAATATTTGAAACATGGACTCGAGTCGGAAGCTATTTGTCCAAGTTGAAAACAGCGCCTCCTCAAAAATGAATATAAATAAGTTATGTCTAGGACCTCTACTGTTTTTGTTATTTATCAACAATTTATCAGAACAAGTTTTGCAGATGATACTGCAATTGTGTTTTAGCAGATAATCAGGAGTAGCAACTCATAAAAATCGAGACAAGAAATAAATAAATTCTTGAGTGGTGTTTATTACTTAACGCAGAAAAAAACAGAACTCTCCAATTTTATAACAGAAACTTTAATATCTACTATATCTACGAAAAAAGATTGGTTGGAGAAAAAAAAAAATGTAAGATGTGAATTATGTGCCCACCATGTTCATGAAAGCCAACAAATTGTCTTGACTTGTCAGTTGGTTCTTAAAATGACAATTTACGCCATGAGAGACTAAATTAGTTCAGTTTGAATTTAAAAAAAATAATCTCAGACATGACTGCTATGTTTATCTCTCTCAGGCACGGTCAGCAACAAAATTCACTGGCTCGCACCTTATTTTTATTATTAGCATTGCTAGTACTCATAATTTATGAGTTATATAATATCATTAAATGTAATCTGATAAGCCCAAAAATGTAAAAGAAACAATAGTATGAAATGCTTATGATGTCATAACCATGGAAGCTCTACAAAAGAGTGAACATCTTTCGCAACACGCATAGTTCGAAGTTGAAAGACATCATTTTGAACATTTGCTGGATTAACCTCGTAGTAATTGTTTGATTGTCTGCAAATAACTCATCTAATTAATTGGTGTCATTTACTGGTATTGTTGTTTCCGTGTATAATGAAAACAGATGTTACCTTCAAGTAACCTTGAAAACGTCCACCAATTTAAAAATAAATACGATTATTAGGATATTTATTTCAAATCGGGCAACTCTTTATTATACCGGGTGCGCAGAAAGTCCGGCAACGGGTCAATATTTCCCCGGGGGTAGGTTTAAAAAAAATTGGTACAAAAGTTGCTAGGTTACGAGTTACGAATTTTTTGGATACTTAACCATCCCTCACCCCCTCCCCCTTAACGAGGGGTGGGGGTGACTTTAAAATTTTAAATAGCAACCACCATTTTTCTCGACGGATTCAGATTTTTGGGATGGTTTATAATCCAAAGAATTCGTACCAAACTTTTGTACCAAATTTTTTCTTGAACACCTACCCCCGGAGAAATACTGACCCGTTGCCGGAAAAATGCTAGGAGCAATACTTATTTTTTGCGTAGAATACGAATGTGCTTAAGCAAATGCAAGTTACATTAGACAAACAAATATGCTTTGTTTTAAGGTTATGTAGGTGTGCCAAAATAAATGATTCATCATTTATACAAATGTGTAATAAGTGAATAGTAATAGTAAAATAGTGGTATAAAAAAGTTAAGTGTTTTCTTTATATCGGAATAGTAACCAGTTGATTTTTCTTATTGTTAGTTTTAAGTGTTTAATATTTTCTCAGATGCTGTATCCACTGAAATAAAAAAATTCAGGGTTTTTTCAATTCAATTCAATTCTTTATTAATGCATTAACATATATATGTTTTACATACGTCATAATATATAGTGATATGTAATCTTAAATTTAGAGTAAAACTAAAATGAAAGATTTGTGTTTAAACACGTACAAGAGGCCTTAGTACCTATCTTAAAAGGTTAAAACATATTAAAATAAATACATAAATACGAGCTAACATCGAAGACAAGATACAGACATTATTAAAAAAATATTAAAATAAGTCAATAAATAAATTGAAGACAAGATACAGGCATGTTAAAATATTAAAAATTATTAGAATAAGTCAATAAATAAAAAGTCAATAAATAAAAAGACAAGATACAGACATGTTAAAAGATTAAAAATTATTAAAAATAAGTCAATAAATAAACAGAGGGCTGATAAATAATTAGTCTAGAACATATACGAGCTAAAATCGAAGACAAGATAGGGTTGGTTGCTATGTGAAAAAAAAAATGTTTGTTGGTATAGCAACGAAACAAAGGTGACCCTAATTGCATTCAACATGTTAATAAAAAGTTGTGGGTACAAAAATATTTAGTAATATTTTAGTAATACAATATTTTCCGATAACAAGAAATTGGTTAAAAATAAAATTTCGATGCCAAATTGTTTATAAAGACAAATTTCTTATATAGGGAAATTTAAAAGTTCAACATTTTTTCAACTATTATTGAAAGACATTTTAGTTCAAACAACAACTAATGTCTTTATACAAAGCAATTTATAAATAACAAATGTTTAGTGCAAAGAAAATAATGAAATATAATTTTTTTCCATTTTTAACACGTCAAAAAATCGCCAAGGAAACTATTTTTCACAGGTAATTAATAGCAGATTATATATCAAGGGAGAGAAATGCGTGATTTTTCCCGAGGTGCAAATTTGTATCCCGAAGGGCGACAGCCTGAGGAATACAACGCACCGAGGGAAAAAAGTGTTATTTCCCGAGGTATATACAGGGTGTCAATTTGAAAACTTTCAATGCGAATATCTCTGAAAAGAAAGGAGTTAGAAAAGCGCAATTTGGTCCAATGGTTATACAGGTAGGGGGAACTAGAACCACTATATTTTAGTTATGGGGTGAGTGACTTCTTGGGCCCCATTCACCCTAACCCCAAAATTTCAAATGGCATCACCCCTTTTGTGATCCCTTAAATTAAACGTTTTTTCGAGTAGTATTCACCAGTACAAGAATTTTTTAAAAATTTAATACAGGGCCGAACAAAAATGTATAATTAAAATAAAATAAATTTTGTAAATTGCTATTTTATTTAATTGGATTCTTATAATTCATTCTATTTTGGGATACAAAAAAGAATAATAATTTTTTTTTCTCCAAATACTCGAACCAGTGGGTCAGGTTTCAACAAATAACAATCACCTATTGCAGTCAGGTGTGTTAGATTGTACGTCAAATTCAAAAACGATCGAAGTGAAATAATTTCAGACGAATTCACTATTTAATTTTCTTTTTTATCCGGTATTAGACATGGTTTACAGTATGGCTGAAAGAATTGCGATTTAGACACTTGACTGAAATAGGTGATTGTTATTTGTTCAAACCTGACCCACTGCTTCGAGTATTTGGAGCAAAAAAATGTATTATCCTTTTTTGTAGCCCAAAATGGAATGAATTATAAGAATCTAATTAAATAAAATAGCAATTCATAGAATTTATTTGATTTTAATTATACTTTTTTGTTCGGCCCTGTATTAAATTTAAAAAAAATTCTTGTGCTGATGAATACTACTCAAAAAAATGTTTAATTTAAGGAATCATAAAAAGGGTGATGCCATTTAAAATTTTAGGGTTAGGGTGAATGGGGCCCAAGGGGTCACTCACCCCATAACCAGAATATGGTGGTTCTAGTTCCCCCTACCTGTATAACATTTGTCCCAAATTGCGTTTTTCTAACTCTTTTATTTTCACAGATATTCGCATTGAAAGTTTTCAAATTGACACCCTGTATACTATTTTTTTCACAAACGGGATATTTTAAGAGTAAAACGTTCGTTTCTAAAACCTAACCTAGAAAAGAAAAAAAAACTCTGCCGTGACAGTTAAGGTATGTGTCTAGTGTAGAGAGCGAAAATCAAACTTATCTTTGAAAACGTTTTTCTTAGCTTCTTTATTAGATATAACAATAAAACTTTTTCAAGGACATAATGTAATCCTTATAGAATAGAAAAAAAATTGTTTGCTTCGTCCAGCGTTTTTCGTCCAATTTTCAGATGGCGCCAAAATCCAGTTCCCATCTCCGGATTGGCTATTTGAAGAACATGGTATGAAAATCGACCTATTTTTGCACCGTTTGCGTCCTGTAAATTTTTTATTATAAATTGTTTTCCAAAAATGTGACGAATTACCACGTGGAAAACCTTCCTCCTTAAAATGTCGTTTCCTATTTGTATTTCAGACGTGCCAATCCGAAGATTGTTTGTCCGTCAGGGAAACACGTTTTTTTGAGGACTCGATTTTGGCGCAATCTGAAAATTGGACGAAAAACGCTAGACAATTTTTTTTTCTAAGGTTAAAATTATGCCCTCGAAAAAGTTTAAAGAAGCTAAGAAAAACGTTTTCGAAAACAAGCTTCATTTTCGCTCTCTACAAAAGACACGTACCTTAAAATAAATAATGGAACTTCGTAGGGAGAGAAATGATTACTTCTCTCCCTAGGGAAAGAAATGTTATTTCTCTCACGATTTCAACGGCTGAGAAATCGACTTTCTCTTCCGTTTGAGAAAAAATAACATCTTCTTCCCTCACTTGAGAGGAAAGTAACTCCATTTCTCCACTAATAGATTTACTTTCCGCGCAATGATGCTACCATCTACTCTTCTCTCTTAATTGAGTGATGAAAATATCATTTTTATATTTTGCATTTGTAATAAAGCTGTTACAGTACCCAAAACAGTATCGTAAAGCGCATTTCATTACGATACACGCCCAATAAAGTAACGTTGATGGAATTTATTTTTTCAAGTTAGCAGCATTGAAATGTCAAACTTCAAATTCGTCAAACGATTATAAGAAATAATAAAATAATTTCTAACTATAATTTTTATTGTATGTATTTTAAAGCTTATTGAAAACCGCGACAAGAATCGCTGAGCCTATACGCCAACACTTGCATTTTAACGTTCTGCAAAATTTAATTTACAGTATGCCACAGTATGCCATAGTATGCCACAACGAAATTTTATGACACAAATTGATTTTCATCTGACGTTGACACATCATGGTTACCAACTCCGACTGCATTCGACTAAATTCTATATTTTTAAATTTTTGTTTGTAAGTAGTTTTATCGCACTTATCCTTCAAAATACCCCTCGCAAGTGGCTCGTGTTCTAAATTTGGAGGCGTACGATAAAACGCCACTTACTAAACTAGTTTTATAATATACTATTTTCTACGTCCTTTATAAAACGTACAGTTTTTTCATTAATTAGCGTTCATAACATATGTGATTCCCGAACCCGAAAAAAGTGCCATAACGGTTTATTTTTTCAAGCTTTTGCGTGAAAAAAAGTGCCGTAGCGGTTCATTTTTTAACGCAACTAAAAAAATGTTTGCGCAAAGTGTGTCATGGACGCTTCGCAACACGCCGCTAGTTCCGCCGATAAACGTCAAATATTCGTTTCCGATCAAGAAAACTTGATAATGATTATAATTTTCTTCATTTAAAGGAAGTATTATTTATTCAAATATTGATAAAGTTTTAATCGAACCTATTTAAAGTTACGGACATAGAAAAATTCGAGTGTAACGCAATTGCAATCTTTCCTACTCGTGAAAAAAAGTATTACTTTACTCACTTATTGCATAAATAACTATTTCGAAGATGATATTGGATCAAGTTTTATTTATTCAACCAAGCATACAATAAATAAATAAATAAATAAATAAATAATCATCTTTATTCCTATTAAAATATACAGTAATACATACTTAAAATAAAAACAGCGTCAATAGAAAATTAATTAAACTTAAGTGTGGAAAAGTCAACCGAACTTGTACATGAAAAACTCATCTAAGTTATATGGCTCAATTTTTAGCAGCAAATCAACTAGCCTTCTTTTGAAAATATTAAAATTTGTCTGTGTTTTTATGTCCTTCGGCAAGAAATTATAAAATTTCATACTTCTGTATTCTTTTTTCCGTAAATGTATATTTATGAATAGGGTATACAAAATTGATTTTATGTCGTGTATTGTGATCGTGCAAGTTTTTGTTATTGTAAAATAAATTGTTTTGTTTCCAAACGAATAACAAACTTTCTAAGATATATATAGCAAATATTGTGAGAAGACCATTAGCAGAAAATAGCTTTCTACATGAAACTGTAGGTTTGAGACCTAACATAGCTCGAAGTGCTCGCTTTTGAATGACGAAAATTTTATTAATCTGTGGCGAACTGCCCCAATGAATTACACCATATCTAATGCGGCTTTCAAAGTTGGCATAGTAGGCCATTTTTAAGATTTCGAAACAGACACACTCCTTTAATGAACGGAGCATGAAGCAAGATTTACTTAATTTTTTGGAAATGTGAATTATATGATCGTTCCATTTTAACTTGTCATCTATTAATATACCAAGAAATTTTGCGGAGTGTGTTACTTGTAATTTATAATCACCAAAGTGTAAACTGGTTGGTGTAGTGATAAGTTCATTTTTTTTAAATAAGATACAATTTGTTTTGCTCTTGTTTACAACTAATCTGTTAACTTCAAACCAATTAAATATTTGTTTTAGTGCTTTAGTCCCGTTTTGACACAAATTGGTCATATCAGTACCTGTAATGACCATATTTGTGTCGTCAGCATAGTTAATAATTATTAAATTAGTGGTGTTATTAAGAGTAAATAAATCATTAATATAAATGTTAAATAAAAGGGGGCCTAAAATGCTTCCCTGCGGTACACCATTGACAATATCCAGTACTTTTGATTGTGCCACGAGGCCGCCATCTTGTTTTGTCTCCACGATTTGTTTTCTGCCGGTTAAGTAAGATGTTAACCATGTGAGTACAATACCCCTAAATCCGATTTGATAAAGTTTCGATAGCAATATTTTGTGATCGATACAGTCAAAAGCTTTAGATAAGTCAATCAGTACCCCGCATGATAATTGGTCTTCTTCCATGGATGAATATATAAATTTTGTAAAATTATATAATGCTGTACTACAATTTTTATTAGATGTGAAACCGTGTTGGTACTCTGACATTATATCGTATTTGCATAAAAATGATTTAATTTGTTTGATTATATACTCATATATCTTTGAGAAAACGGATATAAGACTTATGGGTCTGTAATCTTCCTCATTTTCTAGGTCTCCATGTTTAAATAAAGGCATTACTTTAACGATCTTTAATTGCTCCGGAAAAATTCCGTGAACTAGTGACTCGTTTATTAAAAAACATAGGTGATTTACAATACTGTCCATGCATTTTTTAATAACAAACGATGATACTCCATCGATTCCGCAACTTCTTTTTGTAGGCATGTTTCGAATAATATCTTCTAATTCGTTAGGAGTTGTGGGATGTAAAAATAAAGTACTATCAATTTTCTGAATATTGACATCATTAACAGGGCGTGAGGTTTTCAACAGCTTAGTAGCTGCATTTATGAAGTGTTCATTGAAACGATTTGGATCAATAGTAGATCCTATTTTAGACGAAGTTCGGTCATTAGCTGTTGATATGTCTTTGATAACCGACCATGAGGCTTTACTTTTATTTGTTGCAAGTGCTATTTTCTTGCTATAGTAGTTGTTCTTATCATATTTTAAGTGAACATTATATAATTGTTTATAGTGTTTTAAAGTCGGTATATACATTGGCGAGTGTTTCGATATAATTTCGTACAGATTTACTAATCGTTTATATTCTTTCGTTTCATCAGACATTGGAATTTCCACTTTATTACTTGCAGTTTTCATCAATTTCAATGGAAAACAAGTATTGAAGTGCTGCAGGAATATTTTCATAAACAAATCAAACTGACTGTTCACATTTTTACAGTTATACATACATGACCATTGCTCTACATTGTTTAGACGGTTTTGAAATAAAATTATTTGTTTTTCAGAGAAAATGCGTGAAATAATTTGGGCATTATTAGTTTTAAGGGTCTCAGAAAAACTTACAATTTGCGCGTGATGATCGGAGAAGCCAGTATTTACTACTCGACAATTAACTACATCTTGGTGATTTGTTATGACATTGTCAATACAAGAGTTACTGCCTTTAAACATTCTGGTGTATTCATTTATTAGTAAAATGTTGCCATAAGAATCCAATAGTGATTTAAACTCATGGACTGCTTTATTTTCTCGGAGTATATTGATATTAAAATCTCCGGATATGAAATATCGGTTATTATTTGATATTAAGATTAAAAATAATATTTCCAATTTCTCGAAAAATATGTTAATATCTGCACTGGGAGATCTATATACAGTTACAAATGTTACTTTTTCCTTTTGGAAGTTTACATCTATTGCTGCACATTCAAAAGTGTTTGTTGTTGATAGATTGGTTATATCCAAACGTGCTAAACACTCTAGGTTTTTATCGCAATAAATGGCAACTCCGCCATGAATTTGGGTGTCGCGGCAGAAATATGAAGTTAAGTTAAAATTTAAAAGTTTAAGGCTTTGTATTTGATCTTCCTTTTGCCAGTGTTCTGACACACATAAAATATTAATATTGTTAGTGTACAGCAACTACAGCAACACCTATTTACAATTAATTACACAGTATCGAGTACGATTTGTCCAAACCAAACATACAATTACACACTTAACTAATAGCAGCACCTATTCACAAATACGATTTGTATATGAATCTCAATATATCAGAGGATTTCCCACAAACTAGCAATTATACGGCAACTTGCATAATAAACCAATGACACGTACTCCTGCTCAGCACAAACTGGAGTTTTGCAACAATGTAAATCGCTTGCAACAGAATGACCCCGCATACATCGATTTGCAAGTCCACCAGAGAAAATTATTCGAGAGTTTTGGTAGCGAGCCAACATTTTCCACTCGCTTTTACAAAAGGGCATTCATGTGAAAATAACTATGTTATGATCAACTATATCGATCGTCGACTAATATGGTCAAAATAAGTATGGTCATCACCTTGTGTATTATTAGTTTAACACAGGTTTGATACCTGTACCGATGATGAAAATAAACTTAAAATAATTAGTGATACATTTACATACACGGTCTTTTTTTAACTCAGAACATATGATTGTTAATGTCTATGTTCTATGTCATAATAATCACCTCAACGCATTGCAATGTAGGCAACCATACTTACACTCAGTTTTATTTTATTGTCAAAATTGTGTTATTAATAAAAATGTATTACACCACCGAAGAAAGAATACAGATAATTAATTCGTACAAGAGTGGGAACAGCATTAGACGTGTTAGAGATTTGTTTTCGGTTGAGTATCCGAGCAAGTTCCATCCATCTCAACAATTTGTAATATTGTCCATCATTTTGACAATACTGGCTGCGTGAGTAATTTTCACATTAAAAGGGCTAAAGGAAATCACATTTCAACGGAAGAGATGAAACTCAACATTTTATGTTACGTAGAGCAGAACCCCATATCATCGTTAAGAGTTATCGCAGCACAGTTTTAAATAAGTTCAGCTTCCGTTTACAAGACATAAAAAGAATTTAAATACAATGCTTACAAATTTTCAAATCATCAGCAACTATTAAATGAGGACAAAGGCAAACGAACAGAATTCTGTGAAACCGTATTCAATTTAATTAATAGTGATCAAAAAATTTTACACAGAATAATATTTACTGATGAGGCATCATTTTCCTTAAATGGTGAAGTTAATCCACAAAGTTATAGATTAGTATTCTTCATTCCTTATCGATGCCCATTCCTTACACCCATTCCTTCACCTTATAGATTTTGGGCGTGCAATAATCCTCGCTTACAAAATTTGACACACACACAATACAATGCGAGAATTAATGTGTGGGTTGGACTAATTAATGATTATTGGTCCTTTTTTATTAATGGAAATCTAAACAGTAATGTTTACTTAGATCTTCTGCGAACTCGTAAAATGCCAAAAATTCATACACTAAACATTGCCGCTCCTTATTATCAGATGGATGGACCGCCTCCACATTCTACAGCTACCATTAATAATTATTTATGTGAATTACTTCCTGATCGCTGGAGAGGTAGATCTGGTCCAATACCTTGGCCACCCCTGTCGCCTGATTTGTCTCCAAACGACTTTTTTTGTGGGGGTATCTAAAAAGCAATGCTTATAATAACATTATTAAAAACAATACTTCAGAGTTAAAAGATCGTATAATTACTGTTTGCGATGAATTAAGAAGAAATCCGCAACACATTAGAAATGCTATTCAAGGATTTCATAATCGACTTGGCTACTGCTTAGAACGTGAAGGTGGTCATTTTGAATATTTATTATAATTACTTACAATTTATCATTGTTTGTTTCATTAGCCTTACTTTATTCGTAATAATTTTAAGCTTTCACTGTACTGTGTCAGGTCGACGGGACCTTTGTGTACTTGGTTGCATACATTTTTAATACATTCTAATGCGTTGAGGTGATTATTATGACATAAAACATAGACATTAACAATCATATGTTCTGAGTTAAAAAAAGACCCTGTATATTGTATTACAGTTATTGCAATAGATCACGTTTTAAACAATTTTTTTTATATGACTATATATTGTTTAACCCTCTCTTTTCCAAATTAATTTTTGGAAATAAAAATTGTGAAATTCTTGATCTAATACCATACTCTAACTCAAGAAAATTAAATAAAAAAATGTCTCCCCATTTTTCAAGAAAAAAATCATGACTGCATATGGAGTCCTTGGGAAAATGGTACCAAAACAAAATCAAAACACAGATTACAAGGATCTGATAAAAGATATGACGCGATATGGCATCTGCTGAAAAAAAGGGTTAAATATTGTAATAAATTTCAGCTGTGTCATATCAGATTCCAAATGTATCATTTCGTAGTTTTTGTTGTCATCGTAAAAAAAAAAACTAACGAAGTAATGAACACCCCGAAAACCGCCATAAATTTAAGCCGACAATTAACCCTCTAATACCGCAATAAATTCGTCTCTAGGAATTACCGTTTTAATTGCACTTTGCTACACAAATCCCCACATCGCACTAATATTTCACGACGTCTCGGTCCGACTTTTATACAGAACCATGTGCTTTGTTGTTTACAGCGTGATCATAAAACACGTTCTCGACGCAATTCCGTGTTTTGTAAAAAGTTTATTGGTGCACGGATATACCGGATCCGCCTAAGTGCCGCAAACTGGAGGCCTTTATTCGCTGGAAAGCTTGTAACTGCTCCGGGTCACGAATTTAATGCAATTTGGTTTTAGAAAAAGGTAAAAGTGAGTGATAAAGTTTTAAGATCAATATGTGCCCCCATGTTGTTACTATCAGCATTTTTACTTTCTCCGTTACTGGAATTTCTTTTAACGGAAATACCTGTTTTATAGTCCCTGGAGGCGATTTCAAGAATTTTGGAAAAACAAATGTGTCTGTGTATCTGTACGCAGAAATTAGAATAAAACTTTGAAACTTTGAACATAAACCTTATTTGACAATCCGAAGAACTGAAAAGCTTTTGGTAAAATGGAGGTGGATCTTTTTTGTTTTTCCCAAAAAAAAAAATTAAATATGACAATTCAACTCATGTATAAAAACGTGCATTTAAAACGGCGAACAAACAAAATTTGCAAATGGTTAAAAATTTATTTACCTTCACCATGACAACGATCTTTATATTAACAATTTTAGTAAACAGCTAACTTCAGTTGAACAGTGGCCGTTCGTGTCAGTTCTGAATACCTCTGCGGTGAAATATGTTTCGGACACGCTTCTGCGTAAAAAAATGTTCACAATTGTCATTCCGACCCATGTGCCAGGCAGGTAAATATTATCTTTTTACTAATTATACATTTAGTTTCGTACATTCGATATTAAAGCCGGTGACACTGACAGAACTACATTTCGTACTTCGGCCGCGAGATGTCGCAAAGCGTGCGATTAGCGCTGATGCGATGCGTGAATTGCAGAATTGCATTGCATTTAATATCTATCTTGTTCTATCATGTTCTAATAGTGTGAAATAAACATTTATATATTAGTATATTTGGCGTCTTCCCTTTTATGTGTGTCGGAAATAAGTGCACTGGGTCAATTAACTATCAGCTGTTATTGGTTCCCTAACTTCATGCCGCTTGTAGTGTGTGTGTGTGTGTGTGTGTGTGTGTGTGTGTGTGTGTGTGTGTGTGTGTGTGTGTGTGTGTGTGTGTGTGTATGTGTGTTTGGTGAGAGGTTATAACCTATACTATAATATAAGAAACGTCAGAAATGTATGGAATGTATACTAAATGTAAGTAATAATATATACCGGGTGTGGCACTTAACACGCCTCGGACCGTAGCTCCTTTACGGTAAAAGCTATCGACAAAAATCTTAGAACAAAGTGGTGCATAGTTACCGTCGCTATGTTTCAAAAATATTTCCAATCATCAGTGGCGTGCCGTACTCCAGTGGCGTACCAAACTTATGTTTTTTTAAATAGAATGCCCTATTTTTTATTGCAGATTTGGAAAGTTCTCGATGAGTACTTATTTTTTTATCTAACATCTTATACCCTTCACTTTAGCGGTTTCGCTGTTATAACCCCTTCTTTCAAAATTGAGCCCCATTTTTGAGATTTTTTTGTAGAGAAAGTAATTGACGCCGGCGCCTAAATTTTGAATTGAGGTACAGGTTAAGACCTCGTATACCTTCACATATTTTTTTTTCGGGTAATTTATGGAAAAAAATAATTTTTGATTGATCTTCACATGTTGTCATTTTTTCCGAAAATTTCAAATGGCACCCCCCTAAAAAAATTACGGCGTTGTACAGCCAAAACTCTAAATTTTTCATTGGTGTAAAAAAAATTACACATTGCATAACAAAATTTCGGAGAAAAAAGGAATTTCATCGCAAATGTCGGGAAACGTTTTCCGTTCCCAAGTGTGCCATGAGAAAACAAAAGATTGGTAATTGTCAAAGTAAATTATTAGACGTCAGTAGCAGCCATAAGTCATTTTTGATAAACGTTTTAAAAATGTTCCGAACTCAAGAGGAAATGGTTGACATGATATTTATTCTTGGAGTCATTCGACAGAATGTCACGCACGCACTTACGAGTAAGGCCCAAAATGCCGAATTACACCCTCACGTATGTTCCTAATGAGCGAAAATAATTTTTGATAATACAAATTTATAAATAGAAGGTAGATAGTTTTGTTTTAAACATTTTTAAACGTATTATAACATAAATATTCAGAATTTTTGGCCTTACTCGTAGGTGCGTGCTACCAAAGTGCCGAATCGGCAGTTTGGCCGTTACTGAGAGGTCCGCGCGAGGACAAAGTATCGAATATCCAAACTGCCGATTCGCTCCGACGTTTTGTTTACGAACGATGCGACATTGCTTGGCATCGTTCGGCACTTTGGGCATGGTGGGTACTAAAAAATTCGGCACTTTGGGCAAAATATCGACTCGGCACTTTGTCCCGGACCCATTCCAGTTTCCTGAGCTAAGTTCCGGAAAGGAGTAGATGGATTATTTTGCATTTGTTGGCTAACATTTGCTTTGGCATCTGGGGTACTTACTATTGGCCTTTTTGGTCCTTTTCTTATGTTCTACACTTCCAATTTCACGCAACACTCTAATCGTGTTTCTCAGAACATTCAAGAAATTTCCCTCCAAGAAGCAAAAAAGGACAGTTGTCTGTCCATTCTCTATTATTGAAAAAACCATTACAGACGTAATATTCAATGATCAATCTTTTATGTTCTGAAGTAGAATTTTTGTGGTAAAAAGTGACAATCAAAGATACTAAAAATCAGACACTGACACAGTCATAGCCGCCTATTATCAATTATCATTTAGGTAGAAACGCCAAAATGGCGGAATCTATTGCCTGAATGTCTGTAGGTGTTCTGATGGGGGAACAATATTTAATGTTTAAATTATCATTTTGTTGATCGCATGTTATAATAATAATGATAATTTATGGTGTAATTTATTTTATTTTTAATGGGGCCCTAGGCCCTGAAAAACCTACATCTGCCACTGGTACAGCATAAACCTTTATTTCTTTGTTGCGCTATTATGGTTTATAATTAGAGCGCAGCCCTGAAACAAATGATCGATTCACCAGACTACGTAAAACAGTTTATGCTATTAAGTATTTATGTCCTATTATTATGGGCTGTGTATTGTCTATTCGAATATATTGAATGTCGATAATGCTGCAAAATCATTTTGAATAATTGGCAAAGCTAACCGAGCGCTTGATTCGGTTCCATTCGTGGGGCTAATTGTTCGTAATTTCAGTATTTCGATGTTATCATGTATTAACGTGGTACACAATGGCAAATTGTTTGCAAATTAAATTAAATAAGCTTTTTCGGAACTGTTAGTTATTTTTTTCAAAAATATGAGATAAATGTAATGAAAATAAAATTTAGCCTGAGTATACAGTGCGTTTATTTTATCAATTTTGTATGCCTGTTAATGGTTTTTCTCTTGTGAATTTCAGCATTATTTAAGTTTACACCTCCTTGAAACTTAAAAAAGTTGAAAATATTATAGTAATTAAGGTATCTAAGGCGTTATGAGTACAATAACGCCCCCAGGTCGACGGTGTACAGCCCGAGGGATGTACGTCAACCGCGGGCGTTTTGCTCATAACGCCCGCGGTGCCTTCAGCGTTTTATGTCATACTTGTAGTTTAAATGTATCGAAGATTTTGTTTTACTATTTTCTGACAGATTGTCGGGTCGAAAGCCGTGCCGCGCAGATGTCTACGGCGCACAGTGTCCGGAAACGCGAAAAATGTGGCCAAGCGGGTCGAAAACCGGGCAAAAACAAAGTCAGTTTAAAAAAAATAATCATACCGGATTCATGTTCGCAACACTTATAAACCCCCTAAATTTAAATTTTTGAGTCATAATTCTAAACCATTATGGCGTATTCGGGCATTCAAGTAGACTGTTTTTAACTGATGAGTTTCGAGCAAAAATTGCATCGGAAATAAATATTATTTTTATCGCATTTTGAAATGTTTTCCGAATGAATTTTATATCACGTAAAACTGAATAAAAACACGATTTATTGGTACTAATTACAAAAAGAATGTCTGATAAAGTTTTAAGATAAAACTGTTTGAAATTTGTAGAAATTTAGAACTAATTTCGGATTTTAAAAGAGTAAAAGTTGCTTATATGAAAAATCGTGTCGCCCAATTTACAGTATTTGATAGCCACACATAGATAGCGTCCTCTATCTTTTCATACCAAATTCACCTTCGGGTTGATCCCACCTCGGGTGTAGTGATTTTTTTCTCTCGCAAGACGCCGAAAAATCGGACAATTCAACGATAATTTGGAGTATATGTTATTTATTTTTTATGAAATAAAAGTTATCCGAACCTATTTTATATTACATAAAATAAAACACAAATATAATTTAATGACATCAATTAAAAAAAAAATGTCTGATATAGTTATTTACGTATTAAGGGCTGTTAGGATAGCCGTAACAACCAAGGGACGACGAAGGAGGGCCCTAAAGCGACCGCGGTTGTTACGGCCCTAACTGCACGTGGTACGTACAACGTTTTTCGTCGTACTGCTAATTTTATAAGAAATGAAACTTGAATGTGTCTAATTGACAATACTAAAATCGCCGATGACGTCGATTTAATTTTGGTTACCGTCAACATAAAAATCGCACATGTCGTTGTTTCCTTAATAACCAATAACAAATAGCATTTTGTTTGTCAAAGTGCAGAAAATGGAGAAAGAGGCTTTACTTCCAGCGAAAATATTAGCCCGAGCGAAGCAAGTGAATGGTTAATTAGTACCAGAAAAATCGAGGGATAGGTACCAAAACGAAGGAAATTTATTTAAAAGATGGCAGCAAGAAAATCATATTGAAAGTGTGTGCGAAAACGTAATAAACGTAATAATGGCCTATATTGATGAACTGGTATGTTAATTTTCATCCCGTGTAGCAAATTGTAACAATTTTTTATTTGATTGCAGAGCGAAAAGTATGCTCCCAATTCTGATCTAAATGAAAATGTTTCAACAAATGTACACGTTGAAAATAGAAATTTGTCTCGAGAAGCCACACCAATTTCTACCCGAGGAAATGTGAGCTTTCACAATTGCACAATAACAATTTTTTATAACTTTAAGTAGACTTTTTATAATTTGTATTGTTATTTCGTTCAATTTCCTGTAGTTAACTAAATTTATTTAATTTTATAAGAGTCTAATACTGTTTTCAAATTGATAATATTGTTTTAATAATTTGTTGATTGAGAGCGGGCTGTTAACAAAAAGCGGGCTGTTAAAAGCTCTTAACAGCCCGCGTTTTCGTTGCCAGGGAAATATGAATAGCTTCACGTTTGTCAAAAGTGACATGTTATAAACTACATAACAATATAGTGCGACGAAAAAGTTTTAAGGCATAAAAATTTGAATTCTGTAAAAAAATTAAATCAATTTATGATTTTGAATGGGTCACAATCATTTATATAAAATATCAAGTGGTTAAATGTATGGTATAAGGTATCCCCTATCTTGCCACACTAAATTCAGTTTTAGGCTGATCCCCCGGGGTGTGGTGATTTTTTTCCCTCGTGAGTCGCTGAAAACTCGAACAATTCAACAATAATTGGAGTATATTTGTTATTTAGATTTTATAGAATATTTAAAAGTTATCCAAATATATTTTATATCATATAAAACAGAATAAAAATATAATTAAATGGCACTAATTAAAAACAAATGCTGATATAGCTTTAAGGTATTAAAATTTGAATTCCGTAAAAAATTTATGATTTTGAATGGGTCATAAACACTTATATGAAATATCAAGTCGCTAAATGTATAGTATATGATAATCCCAAGTGCAAATTAAAAAATATAAATATAAAGTACAATATTTTACGTTATGTAATTGAAAATAATAAAAATATCACTAAAACACAAAACTCATACCTAAAAAACTCAAAACTATTTAAAAAAATGTAAATCTAAACTTCTAAAAATAATCTGCTCAATATGCTGCTGGTCAATTCAGACCCCCTTATTTCAACGAAGAGGTCAACTAAAATAATAAACAAATAATAAGACATTACCATCCGAAGCGCGAAAAATAATTGTTGCCGAATCAGATATTGGTGAAAACGAAGAAGAACTTTATTTGGATGATGATTCGCAATGAGGAGTTATAATATAAAACCACAAATTATTAATTTTGAATTTCTGGTGGGCCACCAGAATTTGTGTTAGCCTATGGGTGCCAACTACGTCCACCAATTCAATAAATTAATTCAAAATGACGCCAAAATAGTATTTTAGGTAGTCTCCGACTTAATAAAAATATATACGAGAATATAATTTTAATATTTACTTAATAACGTTTAATTTTTCGCCAGATACAGAATTATTCAGGTCCTGTGGGGATTCATCCTGAGCGGTTTACAAGCATTACCGCGCACATTAGAGTATGGTATTTCAGGTAAAATTCCAGTTATTTCTAGTTAAAAAAAAAAATTAATTAATTAATTTTATTAATGTTTTTACCTGATATTAAAAAAAATAACTCCTTCCAGGGTGGGATTTCTTCGATAATAAGTGATATGCGGGAGGTTAGGGATCACGTTAGAGAACAGTATGCCACGTGAAATTTCAGTCAATTTAAGGGTCTTTTAAAAGTATAATTATATAAAGAAATTGTTACTAATACTACTCACTTTTTATAGCAATAAAAAAAAGGGAGTAAAAAATATACTCCATCGTCGAATTGTTTGATTTTTCAGCGACTAGCAAGGGAAAAAATCACCACACCCCGGGGGGGATCAACCTAAAAGTGAATTTGGTGTAGCAAGATAGGAGATACTTGGGAGTATCATATACTATACATTTAGCCACTTGATATTTCATACAAGTGATTGTGACCCATTCAAAATCATAAATTGATTTAATTTTTTTACAGAATTCAAATTTTTATGCCTTAAAACTTTATCAGACATTTTTTTTATTGGTGTCATTAAATTATATTTTTCTTCTATTTTATATAATATAAAATACATTCTGATAACTTTTCAATGTTCTATAACAAATATACTCCAAATTATCGTTGAATTGTCCGATTTTTCGGCGTCTTGCGAGAGAAAAAAAATCACTACACACGAGGTGGAATCAATCTGAAGGTGAATTTGGTATGAAAAGATAGAGGACACTTGGGGCTATCAAATACTGTAAATTGGGCTACACGATTTTTAATATAAGCAACTTTTACTCTTTTAAAATCCGAAATTAGTTCCAAATTTCTACAAATTTCAAACTGTTTTATCTTAAAACTTTATCAGACATTCTTTTTGTAATTAGTACCAATAAATCGTGTTTTTATTCAGTTTTACGTGATATAAAATTCATTCAGAAAACATTTCAAAATGCGATAAAAATAATATTTATTTCCGGTGCAATTTTTGCTTGAAACTCATCAGTTAAAAACAGTCTACTTGAATGCCCGAATACGCCATAATGGTTTAGAATTATGACTCAAAAATTTAAATTTAGGGGATTTATAAGTGTTGCGAACCTGAATCCGTTATTATTATTTTTTTTAACTGACTTTATTTTTGCCCGGTTTTCGACCCGCTTGGCCACATTTCTCGCGTTTCCGGACACTGTACGGCGTTCACACGCTTGAATTGTTGACAGTCGATGTGTTGATATTTACTATAAGCGGGCGTTATGAGCGGGCGTTATAGAAATAACGCCCTAGAGCGCTATTTGTTATTTATTTATACGTTGTTTCCATGCCATTATGATTTCAATAATAAACAAGTATGACATAAAACAAATTAACGAAATCAATTCTGTATGGTTACCTAAAATTCTAGCACAAACATTATTATTTTCAGGCCATCGTCTGTGAGTTTGATGTAGAATATATGGATTTTCTCCAGCCCGCACGCTTTTATTTTGTATGTTTACAGTACCGTTTAACATAATGTTTTTTCGTCAGTAAAAAGTAGTATTGTTTCCAAAATTTGGATTTTGTTTTAATCTGTTCATGCGCATACAAAATTCTATTACGACAAATAATCTTTTTCTAGTAGAAGTTGTAAATTATGTAATCGGTAGCTCTTGACTTGAAACTTGCTAAGCGATTGGGTTAGAGAAAATCTTTATTTTCCAACAAACTCACACACCACGACCCGAGAAGTTGAATAATTAGGCGATAATTTTATGCAACTTTACATACGCACATAATTAGTTTCCTTAATTTCTTTAATAAAAAACCATTCGTAAGTACATTTAAATCTATAAAAAATCCGCAATAGAGAAAACATTGATATACAAATTTTTTCATGTAAATCCCTATGATGTATTGACAAAAATAACGCACTGTATAAATATTTAACTTGTTGTTTTATAGCTACATACTTCTAGAATGTTTCCTAAATAATATTAAAACACATCAACAGGTTTTTAGAGGAATCTAGTCGAGAGTAGGTATTTTGCAGAGTTGATTGTTATGGATAATTCCAGTTATTTATTTTTTTTATTGTTTTATGGCTAGATACATGTAATACGATTCCTTAAAGTTTTTTTTTTAACTTTGCGACCATTTTTAGAGAAACTAGAACCAAAATTTTGACCGTACAGTTCAAATACCATTTGTAATACGAGAATTAAATTCAATCTAAATCCGCTAATTTATACATATAATGTAAGTAAAATTGAATTAAATAAAACAGCGGAATTTCAGTTCAAAACTATTTATTAACCCTTCGATCAGTTAATACATTATTTATTCATACTTTATCTGCATTAGCATTAACCAAAGGTTATAATATATGCTGAAGCCTTGCAAGTCTTCAAGGCACTGTTATCGTCGTAAGCATAGCTGTAGGCATCAGGGCATTTTGACTTAAAGTATTGAGCAGAATTAACTGGCCAATCATTTATATTGCAAGTATCGCTGGTACCGTATTGGTTTCTACAACAATACTGGTCTGTGTTGTAAACTACGCACGAGCTCTTGCAGCCAACTGTAGCACCATTACTGTCCTGCCTTAGTTCATTGGGACATTCACCGTTTACATCTGCTGTACATCCCAAGGAGGGACAGTCTCCTTCGCCATTAACTGGTGCTATCTGTACATAAGAAATAATTGGTTTTAGTTAAAACCGTCGAAACAGAAATATTATGATTAAATCTTACAGTTGCCGGAAGGTTGTAACCATCAACTAGTGATAGGTCGTAGAAATCGTTACCGGCGTCGGCCTTCAAGTTAATTTCAGCAAGAGTAGCTGGGGGAGCACCTCCATTTCCTCCACACTGTAATCTATTACCACAATCGCCAGTTTCGCAATGATTGGTATTTCCGTCACATCCTGTCCTTGCCCAAAATCTTCCTTGCCAATCGTCTGGCGCTGATATGGTGATCTAAGATGATAAAGCTTCGTATTTAGCCAATTGCACATGATGTAGAAAAGTAAAGAAATAATAATAATCACTCTACAAGTACAGTTTAAAAGCAAATGCAGAATTTCTATCGATAAACTCTATTAAAAAAAAATATATTCTTGCGCCAAAATACCTGTTTGCGTTCATATTATCCTAAAACATGATTTAAAATTTTTCAGTGGATTTTTGTCAAAAAATTATTTTTGCCCCAAAATACCTTTTTCGTTCATATAAACCAATTTTTACTTTCTCGGTTACGAAGTACGGTCTGTGCGCGCTGTATCTCAAAAACTAATAAAGCAATTGATATGAAACTTTGAACATAATACCATCAAGTCGGAGAAAGTAATATGATGGCCACATCACCATTTTTTTAACCAATAATAAAGTCTAAAAAAAACAAAATGGACTTTATAGGTTTTTATTTCCGGAAGTAGTCGGAATATTTTGAATTTCTTTTTAACAAATTATTCAGTATTAAAATACGCAACTTTCCCTTGATTTAACCAACTCTCTATCTCTTATAGTTACCGACTAGCTAATGCATTTAATTTTGAACACCCTGTATATACCTTAGAGATAATCAGCCACAAAGTAATTTGACTGCAAAAATATAAAAAAAAATCCAAATATCCACATAAATAGTTAATTGATCTCTTACCTCCTGGTTTCCATTTAAGACAAACCCACCGCCTTCCAACTCCTGATGGCCGCCTCCACCTTGGGTACCAATCCACAGCGGATCGCCTCTGTTATTCCGGATTGTGAAATCAACTCCATAACATCCTGACGTTAGGATTATGGACGTTACCAACAAAAATATCTCCATGCTCTATATCGTTACGCTACTTGGTGCAAATGTGTTATAATCTACGGTTCGACACCATCGCTTATTTATACCCGATGATAAAATAATTGAAATTATTTTCAACGTGTCCTTTAAATGCTTGTTTAGATATGGTGTATTGGAAATTTTTCATTTGGTATGTCGCTTAGATAAGAGGTGTAATGTGGATAATTGTTTGTAACGTCTGTGTTTATGATAATATTCTTATTTCAACCTACCAAAAATTATTTTTCAAGGATTACAAGGTAACATATCTATTGCAACAATTTCTTTCAAATTCATTACTATAAATACATTAGAAACCACCTTACTTGTTGCAGAAAACATTAAATAAATTTAATAAAACGAAATTACTATACTTTATAAACCGATTATTTTAGCATACTCTGTGATTAATGTTAATCTAAATTTTATGTAAGTATTATAATTTCATAACTGTGAACCTTAAATATCAAAATAGTATTTTTTTTTCTTTAAAGAAACGACTTTATGAAATATATTTATAAGCACTAGATGTTCATATTTTTAGTTATCTTCATGTGTGATAGTGTTTTTCTAATATTTTGCATATTTGGATAAAACAAAAAAAAACAGTTAAGGTAAAGACTCACTTTCGGTGTTCTAAGTTGTACCAAAAACTTTTCAGTTCTTTAGAATACCAAATAAGGCTTATGTTCAAAGTTTCATTCGCACATAGACAGACAAACAGTCGCATAAACTCACACTACACTGACACACACTAACAGAATTTGTTTTTTTTCCAAAAAATTGTCGGAATCGTGTTTAAGGACCTCAAAATAGATATTTCCGTTAGAGAAAAATGTCACGATTACAATACTTTCTCGTAATTTGTCCGGAAAAAGTAAAAATATGTTAGATATATTTTATTAGAGGAAGGATTTGTAGCAAGATTATAACTTATTACATCCATCCATTGCATTATCAGAATAGTGATTGCAAGAGTACTTAGCTTTGACCTTAGTCTAAAGTAAAGTGAGTGACCAGAGACATTTCGATTTACTTTAATTTGAAATCACCCTCTTGAAGCGTGAGGAATGCGAAAGAAAATAAACCACAAGTTACAGGAGCTGTTTAAGTGGTTTGTAAAATTTTTGGGCTGATTTGTTAGAAAACATTTTAAACGGCATTTCGTATTTATTGCGCAATCAATTTCATTTAATTTAAATAATACGAATAATTTCGTATTATGTCGAAATACTTTTGCCTTATCAGGGAATTTTCAAACCAATTTTAAAAGAAATTTTTTGAACTAAAAATACACAGCAACAATTTCACATAGAATTCTTAACAACTGATTTTACTTTATTGTAATGTGTTTTTTACTTTATTATGTGCATTTTTATTCCAATATACATACAAACAAAACATATATAAGTTAGAAAGGGCCATCGACCGAGTCCTTCAGCCCTCCTCCTTTATTATATCTATATTTAGGAGTAATTTGTAACATTTTCTTAACATCAGTATAACCTGTGTAAATATGTTGTATAACTCTAAGTATTATTATCATTATTAAATATTATTAATTGGTCATTTTCATATTTCATAATTTTGACGTTTCGATCGTCAGTATCATTCGATCCTGGAAAACACTCGATATCCGTGTAAAACGTCATTTAAATTAAAAATAAACTATGAATGTATACACAACAATTATACCATCAATATGGAGAAAGTTATATGATGGCCACGTCACCATTTTCTTTTTCTTTTCGCACACAATGCATTACTGAACTGAATATTTAAGACCGAGTTTTGCATCTGCTCTGCCATGAGGCATAAAGAGATGGGAGAATGTAAAAAAAGGAGAGACAAAGCACCAATCGGGGAATATATTTGATTTCTGCGGATATTTCTGAGTCGGTTCAATAAAAGAATGTGCTGAAAGAGAGAAATATTTGAAAGTTAGTTCTCGTAACATGATCGGCATATTTTTTTTGTAAAGCAGGACAAAGGGAGGAAATAAATTCGGGTATTGAGCGACTTCGATTTGTTACTTTAAAATAATTGCATTCCTATAAAAATACGTTTAGAAATCAAATAGTAGATTATATATCAAGGGAGGGAAAAATAGTAGGGATGGGCGATATTTCACGTATCTGTGATTTTTCACTGGTACTGAAAAATCACAGGTCGTTACTGTTACTAATTAGCAAATTTTACTGCTACTTAAAATCACTGCTACTTAAAATAACTGCTACTTAAAATCACTGCTACTTAAAATCACTGCTATTTAAAATCACTGCTACTTTAAATCACTGCTATTTAAACTGTGACAAACTGTGATTGCTACTTAAACTGTGACTGTTACTTAAAACATAATTGTAGTACAAGGTGGCATTTCTAAATGTTATTTAATATTCATTACTTTATTCACCCATTTTTGCAGGGTATTGTATTTAAATTTTGAATAAATATTTTATAAGAAAGACTAATATTTATAAAATGCCATAGTATACCATATAAAATGAAATAAATTACAACTTATGTACTAACAATTATTGATTCATTAATTGAGATTTAAAAAAAAAACGAAAAAGTGATCTTGCCCGGCATGGAATTGAACCACAAACTCGCTGTAATCGAAAGTGATGAATCACGGTAAAAAAATTAAAATTAAAATTTTCAAAAATCCAGATCTCCATTAAAAACAAAAACAAAATTAATTTTGAATATGTTTTTTTTAATATTTTTTCTGCGGTGTTTTTATTCAAGTGCTCAAAAAAATTAAATTGAAATTTTCAAAAATCCATATCTTAATTAAAAATTGTTGAATTTACAAAAAAAACAAACTAATTTCAAATAAGCGATTCTTCGACCATTGAGGGTATTGTCTTACGGAACTTTTTCTACGCGTTTTATATTTTTTCTGCGATGTCTTCATTCAACTGCTCAAAAAATTAATACGAAAATCTTCAAAAATCCATATCTCTCTTGAAAATGGTTGAATTTACAAAAACTAAATTTATTTTGAATTAGCTATACTTCGGCCATTGATGATGATTTTTTTATGGAATTTTGTCAGCGCGTTTTATATTTTTTATGCGATGTTTTTATTCAAGTGCTCAAAAAAATAAAATTAAAATTTTCAAAAATTCATATCTCCATTAAAAATTGTTGAATTTACAAAAACCAAATTAATTTTGAATAAGCGATTATTCGACCATTGAGGGTATTATCTTACAGAATTTTTTCTACGCGTTTTATATTTTTTCTGCGACGTTTTCATTCAACTGCTCAAAAAATTAAAACCCAAATCTTCAAAAAATCCATATCTCTATTAAAAATTGTTGAATTTACAAAAACCAAATTAATTTTGAATATGCGATTCTTCGACCATTGAGGGTATTGTCCTAAGGATTTTTTTCTGCGCGTTTTATATTTTTTTGCGATGTTGTCATTCAATTGATCAAAAAATTAAAACGAAAATCTTCAAAAATTAATATCTCCATTAAAAATTGTTGAATTTACAAAAACCAAATTAATTTTGAATAAGCTTCTTCAACCATTGAGGGTATTGTCTTAAAGAATTTTTTCTACGCGTTTTTCTGCGATGTTTTCATTCAAGTGCTCAAAAAAATAAATTTAAAATTCTCAAAAATTCAAATCTCCATTAAAAATTGTTGAATTTACAAAAACCTAATTAATTTTAAATTAGCGATTCTTCGACCATTGAGGATATTGTCTTACGAGATTTTTTCTACTCGTTTTATATTTTTTCTGCGATGTTTTTATTCAAGTGCTCAAAAAATTAAAACGAAAATCTTAAAAAATCCATTTCTGTATTGAAAATTGTTGAATTTAAAAAAAACAAATTTATTTTGAATTAGCTATACTTCGGCCATTGATGATGATTTTTTATGGAATTTTGTTTTCGTATTTTATATTTTTTCTGCGATATTTTTATGTGCTCAAAAAAATAAAATAAAATTTTTCAAAAATTCATATCTCTATTAAAAATTGTTGAATTTACAAAAACCAAATTGATTTTTAATAAGCGATACTTTGACCATTAAGGATATTGTCTTAAGCAATTTTTTCTACTCACCTCCAAATACTTTTCGAATTTTGAACTGAATCAAGGATAGTCGTATATTTATTTGGTATAGCAGATAATATAGCCAAAATATTACCGTCAGTCACAGGTATAATATCAAAAGAAACACTATTTACGTGACCAGTTGGACAAATATTAGCAGAATCACGTCAAAAACATTTTTGAGAAACCAATAACAATTTCAAAAGGTGTTACGACGTTTACTAATCGTGATCGCAGTCACAGTTTAAAAACACTCATATTAGAAAGTAGCAATCACAGATAGCAACGTGATTCAAAAGTAGCAGTTTTGCCCATCTCTAAAAAATAGCATTCTCTCCCAAGATATTACTGGCCGCCATAAGTAAAAATCACCAAGAATTCGTCGCTCAATTTTTATGAAAATTTCATATAATCCACACTAAGAAATAGTTAAAATTTCAACAAAAAATCATGGTAACTTTTTCTTTAATTTCAATCATGAGTTGCTCCTCCACGATTTCTGGAGCACTGAGCAACTCGCCTAGGCATACTGGAAATCAAATTGTCAATGTCAGCCTGAGGGATTGCATCCCAAGCTTCTTGAATTCGCATCCTAATATCAGGTAAACTGAGTGAGGGTGGCTGAAGATGGCCCAGTCTTCTGCCAATTGTATCCCACACGTGTTCAATAGGTGATAGGTCTGGAGAACGAGAAGGCCATGGAAGTAAATCAACATTAGCTAGTTCCAGGAATTCCATAGCAACCCTAGCTGTATGCGGCTTTGCATTATCCTGTTGGAAAATGGGGTTTTCCAATCTTCTCAGATAAGGCATTAACATTCGTGGTGTTTGTTGTCCTTGATGATGGAACTTAATTTTTTACTTACGGACGTAGGAAAATAATAAAATAAAAGAAACGCAATATTCACAGCATCGTTAATATCCATGCCCGTGGAAAGTTTCACTGGATTGACAGAAACAAACAAAATTCAACATTGTTTTCTGGGTTGCTGGGTTGCCAGAGGACGCACAGGTGACTATAAAAATTTTAACCCCAAATGTTACAAGCCATGTTTTAGAATATTTTCTGATCTATTTTAAGTATTTTATTTCCGGTAGCGGAAAAAAAATTAATAGCCAACAACGGAACGTAATATTAAGCACTCGATTGTTTTACATTAAACAATCAAGTGCTTTTATCATTTCATTCGTTATAGTATATAGTGTATTAAGGGCCGAAAATAGGCTTTAGCAACCCGCCGCTTTTAGCAACACGAGCGAACGAAGCAAGCGAGGGTTGCTAAAAGTGAAGGGTTGCTAAAGCATTTCGGCATGAGTTACACTCGATATTTTTTCGTCTGCCTTAAGTAAAAACAGTGTTTCAGGAAATTTTATATCGCGCACCATTGAACTGTCACTGTCAGATTTTTGCATAGCCTACTCATATTCCGCGGAAGGTTGTCTAGATTATGCATATTATTTTTTCGGCCCGATTTTTATGGCCGAAATAAATGGTTTCGGTAGAGGCAGGCGAAAAAATACTATTCATAACCTGACAGAAAACAAATATTGCATATTGAAGACAACAAAATGCATTCTGTTTTAAACTCCCGTAGCATTTTTAATAATTCCACCAACCCTTTGGATGACCCTCATCAGAAACTTAGATATAAAAACTTTTATGAATTGAAATTTTATGCTCGCGCACTGAAATACATTTATTTATTCATACAAATAATAGCCTTGCTGAATTTTTATCCTTCTGGGAGTGAAGCTGCAAAGCGAGAAACCCGGGTTCGGTCATTCGGGTAATATTTCCACTCGTCTACATTTATGAATCCCTTTATTTCCCGAAAAAAAATACATTCCACTTGCTCGGTCTTACGGTGCTTCACATTTGTCGCTGAATATTTTAGGATTATTATTCTGCACAACAAGAACAAGAACACTTGTACTCATAATAATATAACCTTAAGTGAAATGTCAATTATTTATTCACATTTGTTGCTGAATATTTGAAATGATTATTATTCTGGCCGGCCCACGAGCCACGTGCGTTAGTGCGCCAGAACTAATGCGGAGGGTCCTGGGTTCGAATCCCGGCGAGGACATGGGTGTTTGTGGATGTCTATTTTCATTTAATATGAATAATATATTATAAATCATCGGTTGTGACTGAATGACCTACGCTGTCTAAGCCAATGTCCTATATCATCCATAATTCCCCAACCCAAATTCCCGTCAATCATCAGTCCTTTAAATTAAAAAAAATATATTATTCTGAGAAAGTGACATGATGGCCACATCGCCATTTTTTTTCAGAAATTGTTGAAATGGCATCTAGGGACCCCAAAACGGATATTTGTTCTGATTGTAGTGAAGTTGATGGAATGATTGTGTCTGTTGCAGTGGGTTTTCTATATATGCTATATTTTAATTCATTAGCTTGTTTTCTGTGGTGAATCTTCTTATTAAGATAAGATCTACGCCAATACTTTAGATACTATTCAAGTGCATATAGACAATATTAGAGCAGGTTATTTGTGAAATCGAGCCGCAATTGTGCGACAATTTCTTGAAAATAATAACCACTTGAGCCGAGGCGGTCTTACGGAGGTATTGTATTCTATTATTAATCAGATAGTTTATACTTTGGATTGATATGAAAATATTACAACATTTTTCTTCATACATTGTAAAACAACCAAGTGCTTCTATCATTTTATTACTTAAAATGTTTTTGTGCAACAAGAAATCAATAAAACGTACATAAGAGATAATAGTAATAGTTATTTAAGCAACAAGGAACGTAAGGACGTATTAACATTTGAGGTAGGCTCGTCGCCTGCCGAAAATGTTAATTGTCATTACGTTCCGTGTTGCTTATTAATTTTTTTCCGCTACCGGAAATGTAATGCTTAAAAAAGATCAAAAAATATTCTAAAATACGGCTTGTAACATTTGGGATTCAAATTTTTATAGTCACCTATGCGTCCTATGGCATCCCCGCAACCGAGAAAACAATGTCGAATTTTGTTTGTTTGCGTCATCCAGTGACAGTTTTTGCGGGCATGGATGCAAACGAAGCTGCGAATATTGCGTGTTAGAACCTGTTACCGGCAAAATTGAAAAAGGTATGTGCCCTGTTACGACTCTTTTAAGCAGTGGTTATGTAAAAAGGATGCCGATGCTATAAGTATAGACGAAAATGTGTTGCTCGCATATATGTTGGAGCGTTACGTTTCTGTTTATTATTTTCCTAGGTCCGTAAGTAAAAATTAAGTTCCGTCGCCAAGGACAACAAACACCACGAATGTTATCAGCCACTTACGGCACCTGTAACCATGGATGCAATGCTTATTTACGTTGTCGGTAGCGGAAAAAATCATTTATTGCCCTCCTTAGTAGAATATAATGGGCCAGCGACCTAAGTCTTTCAGCCAAATATTACAAAAAAATATATTGATTACTTGGTATATTATTGGTATACAAACGCAAAAAAGTATTCTATAAAGGAAGAATTAAAAAAAAAACTAAGAAAACGTACATTTTTCTTCGTTTTTTTTCAGGAATTTAAAATAAAACATCCATTACTATTTTCACTATCTATTTCATCGCAAATAATAACATATTTTACAATGATGTAGAATGGATATCTCCATTTTATTTTTAGTTTCGATGCGCAATTTGTCTGTAATTTTTAACATAGTTAATAAGAATATTTATAAACTATATGTTAATGAATAAAAAGAACTTGCATTCATGTTATTGGCGTGCAGATAATACTTGTTTACTGTACGTATGCCTATCACTTAAATTCTTCAACGGAAAATGTATATTCGCATCGCAAAAATATTTTTTTTAATGGAAAAACCTTTGAGCCTTGTACAATTTTATCTAATCAGTTTGAAATTTGGTATTTGCAAAAAAAAAAGGTTTAGATTAGATTTTATAGTTTATTGGAACTAATTTAATGAATTTACTGTAAATGTACCCAATATTTATCGTTGAGATCTATCTATATATCGGGTGTGTATAAATTGGCGGATAATCTACACGTGACGATATTCTTCCAAAAATTCTTAAGGGCATAAAGAGGTATATGTTTAGTAACACTACTGCGTAATTTAGATAACTCGGCTAAAGTTACAGCTAGAAGGCGCCTTGGGAACGCCTTCTCTCATATGCGCAGCCCGTTAAACAAGAACGCCGCAGACAGAGTTTTAAAATGAATAACTTTTTGTTAAATTTCGGATACAGTTTCGAAAATATGAAAAAATATTATTTGAATAATAAATTTTAAATAAATTATCCCAGAGTGCGACAGATTTTTTTTTCTAAATTACAGAAATATTAGTATTCAAATTGTTTGTAAACATTATTATAAAAAAAATCCGTGCTACTCTTTAGAATATATTTACAGAGGTGAATTCAAAATTTCACTTTTAAGTCTTTATCCGTTTGTGAATAATGTTTTAAATGAATCCAGGAGCGTTAATTCTAAAATGTTGTACCATGCTTTTTGGGCCTTCAGGAGGTCCTCAAAGTTTGAACATCTAGTCAGTAAATATGCGTTATTATTTGATAATAATTTACAACAAAAACTTGTGCCCGCGTTTCAGTGTATTCGTGTTTCTATGTTATTTTCGTTTTGTTTTGTTCAACTATTCATGAGATTCATGAAAAACAGGACAGCCCATGAATGCGATGTTGCCTGATGTAAATTTCTTTTAAGTGGCTCTTGATGGGATTGATAGAACATGTTTTCATCGACATTTTCTATTCAGAATTTTAGGAATAATATCGTAGTAGAGGAAAACTGCCGATTCGGGGACAGGAAGTGATCCCGGAAGTGAAATTCAAATCTGGGCGATTTTAGGGTGAAAAAATTCGAATCTGGGGGATTTCGGGGTGGAAAAATTCAAATCTGGGTTATTTTCAACTCAAAATGTTCACCAACTGTCAAAATCTGTGGGATTTTAGTGGCGGGATATTCGTAATCTGGGGGAATAAAATGGCAACAGCGGAGCTTGGAAGTTCTACAGTGTTGCCGAAAAGGCATCCGGTTTCCGGGAATTCCATCCGGTTTCACCCTGGAATGGCAACGCTGCCGAGCTTTTAGTTCAATATCGTGGTGGGAAATTCAAATCCAAAGTTCAGCGCCAGCCAAAGTTCTAAAGCGGGCAATTCAAAAGGTGGGGTCGACTTAAAGTTTTACAAAAGTGCCAACTGTTCACCAAAGTTTAGTGCCAACCTAATAGCTTCATTTATATGAGGGTTATTTAAAATATGTGAATAAATCCGTAACGACTCGTCGGATTTGGTGTAGATATCTACTTTGCACGTTTTGAAATCTGATTCGGCAATCTGATTGGTTGAAAGTGCTAGTTATATCATCATCCTCGAATATAACGAGTAGTTATTGTCAAATTAGAAAAGACAGTCGAAAAACTGCGGAGAGACCTTGAATTGCGAAAAATTATAAACAACGAGTTGGTGTCGGCAGTTCTCCTCTACTTATCGTCACGTGTAGATTATCCGCTAATGTATACACACCCGTTATGTGTCGTTCTTCATGGAAAGGGCACATTCTTGCAGAATCTCTTATCTTCTACGGAAGTCAGCTTGCCAAACTGGTTCAAAAGAGGAGTATGGCAAACCGTCGTTGGTTATAGCAGTTGCTATGAATGTTGGTGGCCATTTTCTTATCGATAGATCAACTTTCAAAACATTCCATAATTCCGGCAATCGTCTTGTTGAAAGAAGATGGGAAATGTACTACCCTTGTTCCGAATCAGGGGCATGACAGTATCCTAGAGCAGTACCTGTCTGTACTTGAATTTCTTTCGATGAAGATCACACAGATCATTAATTTTGCAGCACTTTGCCCTATCGAAAAATGTATTCACTCCAGTACCGTGTATTTTGACGTTTGACCACCACTTGTATACAAATTGGCCTCATCTGTGAACATGATGCCTCTCTGCACTTGAATTTCCTTCGATGAAGATCACACTGATCATTAATTTCGCAGCACTTTGCCCTATCGAAAAATGTATTCACTCCAATATCGGGTATTTTGACGATTGACCAGCACTTGTATAAAAATTGGCCTCATGTGTGAACATAATGCCTTGGGTGAAGTCTGCATTGTCTTGTGACAAAATTAATTCAAATTCTGAATCATCCGCACTGAGGTGATGCAGGAGTTGCAACTTGTATGATGCAGATTACGAATGATGCTTCTTTGAATAATCCCAGTCTTTGTTGATAATGAGCGAATGAGAATGCAGTGTGGGCCATTGCTACCCACACTCCAATTAATGTTCTCTGATCTGTCTGCTAATCCTTTACCGATTTATTGATTAGTTTTGCTACGGTGTCATATGTAATCACCTTAAAGGGATGATCCCTGTTGTAATTCTCTGTAACCTTCCTGCAACTACCACACCAAACTTGGAGGATGATCTGTATGCGTTCGTCAATCGTTAATACCATGAATTACCCCAAACGCAAGGAAAATAATATTTTATTATTACGTCCTATGCATGAAGACTTTTGACCAGTGATTTTATATCAAGTAGATACCAAATACTGAATTAGTTAGCGTGCCAACATCATAACACATGAAATGCATAGTACTTTTATTCACAATTTCACTCAGATAATGTACTTGGGCATCGTCTTTCTCGCGATCGCGAATCCCATGAACCACTAGCAGTACCAGGATACCCCTTCTCAAATCAAACGAAATAAGGCGCTAAAATGAAAAGTTCCAATAAACTAACGAACTGGAATGACATCGCCAATTAAATTTCTTGGGAAGCACCATAAACAATGCACTTCCGGCCCATTTTCTTAGTATAAAGAGATAATAATAAAATGACAGCTGATCCAGGTTATGCAAGGTTATGTGTGGGTTCCCGCCTAACGTACGTCGTAGGTTTGCTCGCTCGCTTCGTGATCGCGAGAATAATAACGTGCTAGAAACTAATGTACAATAGAACGGCGAGGGTAGAAAACGGCTCGTTGTACATGATTGCTCCATAGGTGTATTAGGACACATATGGTATATATTGGTATCTATACAAAATCACTGCTTTTGACTCACTATGAATGACAGATTTCGCAAGTGTTTATTTTGATTAAAATTATTTTGTATGCGACATTTACAAGATTTTTGTACGAAATGCCTCTTCAAATCATTTAATAAATCCAATATGTTTACACACACTTATTCCAAATATTCCTCATTCCAGTGTAAGCGTCATGTTACAATCAATATTGACGACAAGAAAATCGCATTTGCGTTAAATGGAATTTAGACGCCACCGCGTCGTGTGGGCGCCGCGACGTCGTCACACTTTACGCGTCGACACGATACAAGCATAATCCTGTAAACCATTTGGTTTAGCCAGTTTTCACAATTCCGGGCTTTTATAAAATTTGTATATAAACGACGCGTTCGTGTAGTCCCTCACGTACACGAAAAAAAAAACGTCGCTTGGAAGAATGTTCAAAATATTTACAGGAATTTCATTCGGTCGACTTCTTGAATTAATCGAGAAGCGGGAGCTGGAAGTGAATAGTTAATCGCTCATTATTAATTCTCGGTTTCAGAGGTCAAAGTGAACGAGACGTGCTTCTTCACCGAACAATGCGAGGCGGAAACTCTGCAGACGGAATGCAGGGACGGTACGTGTGTCTGCCTCTTCGAGCAGCAGGCCATCACCAAACCGGATGGCACCCACGAATGTATTTGTGAGTAATGAGTTTATTATTTATCCTTATTTGTAATTTCGTACACCATTGAAAATTATACGCGTACCGCAGAACATATTTTTAATAAATAGCTTAACTCTTTGCTGCACGAGATTTCATACAATTTAAAGGGCCCAATGCCCGGTTGCACCGTAAGTTAAGGAATCCTTAAATACTGTTGAAGTAAACTATTATAGTTTTTCATTTCAATTGGAACACTTATGAAACATTCAACCTTGAACTTCCCCTTTCTTTTGTTAACTTGTTATTCCTGTCTGTCAAAAAACTGACTTTACGAATTGTCGGGCTGTGTCTATTTAAAGCATATTGAGAGAATCCACAACATGGTAGCAGAGCGTGGTTCACTTTGAGCAATTTGGATATTGCGGACAAAACTGCAGGCGCCTCTCGAGTGGAATTTTTGCACTGAAGCAGTGGTTAAGCGTTCAGGTTTGGCCGGCAACTGCGCAGAGGAAGCAATGGATTTCCATGGAATCGAGAAGCTATGCGGCGCTGAAAACTGGACAATTTGGAAGTTCGCTGTCAGGAATTTGTTGCGAGCAACGAATGGAGCCTAGGAGCTTACAAAACCGAATGCACCAGGAGGAAACGCTACGCGGGACGAGTTAGCAGCGCATGAGGTCTCTCTCAGGACGTGGGATAAGACCGATTGAGTCACTTGTCAAGTCATCGTTAAATCAGTGGAGTCAAAAGTAATGGCTCTACTGGTTGCCTGTGAAACTGCACGAGATATGTGGCTGAAGTTGCACGCGGTATTCGAACAGCAGGCGAAACAAGCCATGCGGTCCAGTCTGAGTTTTTCGGTTTCAGTCTAGTTCCAGGTGATGACAGGGTAATGCATATCGCACGTTTCGGAGGCTTGGTTCTTCGGATGCAGCAACTCAACGTAAAACCGGATGAAGGATCCTCGATGGTGAGGCTTTTGGATACTCTGCCCGAGAGCTACGAGAGTCTTCGACAATCCTGGTGGGCAAGAGCTAATGATCAACAAACGCTGATCAACTTGGTGGAAGTGCTGACTTCAGATGAGAGGCGACGAAATCTGCGCAAGGGTCAGCAAGAGGAGTTGGTGGCATTAATGGCGTCAAAGGCTAGTATCTCAGGTGGTAGTACTGGAATGCTAGACAAGGCGAAGAAGTCCGACAAGCCTGGAAACAACGCGTTTAAAGGGAAGTTCAGATGCTACGGATGCGGAGGTAAAACGAAACTGCCAGAACTCCAAGCAGAACAAGAACGGAAGATCAACTGACCAGCAGAGGAAATATGAGACAAAGGGTCCAGTGGCGCAAACCTTTGTGACGGAAGTCATGAACATGGAAATTGAAGGTGACTCCTGGATCATGGACTCTGGAGCGACTAATCACTTGACCAACAGAGGCGACTGGTTCTCATCCTTCACATACTTCGAAACACCAATGAAAATTCTAATGGGCAACAACTCGACGATCGACGCTCTAGGGAAGGGCCCACTCAAGTTCGAGTCCTGCGTAAACGGAAGCTGGCCCCCGTGTAAGATGGAGGATGTTCTTTACGTTCCAGAAGCTCGAAGAAACCTTTTCTCCGTGACAGCTGTTTTGGACAAGGGTCTGACTCTGCAGTCAACGAACAATGAGTGCAAGTTCTTCGCAGATGGTGTCATGAAGGCGTGCAGTGTGCTCAGCGGGATGCTGTTCAAGATGATGATGTAAATGAAAGCACCAGAACAATCCTGTGTCGTTGAGGCTAATTTGATGTCGAAGAAATCGTTGCAGAGGTGGCATGAACGTCTTAGCCACCAGAACAAACGCTACATCCAGAAGTTCCTGAAATAACGCGGAATCGACGTGGAAGTGGATGAAGATTTCTGCGAAGCGTGTGTCGAGGGGAAGCAGCACCGAGAAAGCTTCAAGTCGCGGCATCAATGGGCAACGCAGCCGGGGAAGTCATCCATGCCGACTTGTGTGGACCTACGGAGACCACGTCAATAGGTCGAAGTGAGTATTTTGTCTGTTTCACCTGCGATTTTTCAAAAATTCGCATGGTATACTTCCTTAAGCACAAGTCGGAGACAGTGAAGAAAATCAGAGAAGTTCTCAAGATCGTCGAAAACAACTGCGGACGTCAACCGAAGGTGTTCCAGGGCGATGGTGGCAAGGAGTTCGACAACACTGAGGTCAGAGAGCTTCTGAAGGAGAACGGGGTGCAGTTCGTCATTACCAATCCATACACCCCGGAGCAAAATGGGTATGCTGAGCGGACCAACAGGACTGTAGTGGAATTGGCTCGGACTATGCTGTTGGCGCAGAGTAAAATTAAAAAAAAAACTGACGTTACGAATTGTCTGGCTGTGTCTAATTAAAGCATATTGAGAGAATCCACAACAAATACTAAGGATTTCTTAAAAATGGTGGTTTGGTTTGCACCGTTACTTTAAGTAGTAATTTGAAGGTTAAAAATTCCTTACCGTTACTCCCTTTGTCATTCCTTAGTTAAGGAACGCTGCAAGAGTCACGGTGCAAGCGAACCGACACTTAACACTTAACTTTTCTTTAACTTAGCGCTCCCTTATCTTATGGGTCCCTTAACTTAAAACGGTGCAACCGGGCCTAAGTGTTATTCTCTCAGTTGGTACTAGAAGTGTAAAAATCATAATTCACGTCGTTGTTCAGCTTTGTACACTCATATTTGTAAGTGGTCTATTTTGTGGACCGACATGTCACAAATTGCTCGAATTTGGTGGTTCAAATGTAGCAAATGCAGTCCGCCAGAAAAATGTATACACACTTTAAGGAACGAAAAAATTTCTTAGGAATTTGTTTTACATTTAAATATTGATCACACATATAGTACTCTCTTCAGTTAAGCACGTGGTGGCTGTAGATGTTCAAAATGTCCGCCGTTGGTGGCCAGATCTAAAAGAGTGATGAGCGGTCATTTATTCAATGGAGATCGCTGCAAACTTTCCACTTTACAACTTTCAGATTTTGGCGTACGAGTCGACGAAGCAGGACTTGTACCTGTACGCGCTCTTCTCGATATCCCTTTATGAGTATCACAAATCATGCACCTTAATGTTTTTTTTTTGTTTGATGTGAGGAGAGGAGATCTTCATAGACACCCCTATAGTTGGGTAGTGTTGGATTCGCCGGGATCGCGCCTACCAACTAAAACCTCTCCTCATATGCTCGGTGCTAGGGCTAATCTGACCAAAGGCCTATTCTATCGTGACGAGATGTTTGATCTCAGAGAATCGAGTAGCTACCGGCGGTCCGATACGTGCGCCTCAAAATTATCAATAATTATTTTAATTATGAGGCGGGTTGGTGTTTGTTTCAAATTTCCGCTTCCACCTTCAACGGCATTACCAAACCTGGTAAACCACTACAAACTGCCTTTTTACTGCCTGGACATTAAGCCTGCTCCGGCTATTTTGTTTTCTCTCTCGTGATGATGAAAGTACCGATATCTGTTAGGCGAAAGATCGTAGTACAACATACTTTGGCGGACTCTGTAGCTAAATAAATGCCCTGAGCCTTAGGACATCGGGAAAATTTATTTAAATCGTAATCGAATTTAAGTGTATAAGTGTTTGTTTAATACTCGGAAGGAAAAGGTTGCGGGTATCTGTTACAGCCTTGAGCGAAGTAAGAATTGAGTGAGGCGTGTGTTGGCCAGGCCAGTGGCCCAGTTCCTCTGGAAGCGAGCACGTGCCTGTCGTTAAAAAGTTAGTCAACGCGCTTTATTCAATTGCAACTAGATTGGGGCTATAGCCTTAAGTATAATTTAAGCTAATACCGACAACAAAAAATACTGCCTTTGACGCGTTGATTTGCACTTCATAACATTTAAAGAATTGCGAAATCGTTTCTGTTGCATGCCAGCGGCGACGACTCATAAAAGTTTGGAGAAATTAAGAAATAAAACTATTTCCCAATACTTGCTTCCTTCATAAGACTAAGTAGTGCATCTCGGCCTTGAGATATATTACCATCTCTACAAAAGTTCACAGACCGCCACTGCAGTATTACCTGAAAATCATTCAACTTTAACCTGACCCTCGCGCTGTTTCAAAATTGAATCAATTAATAATTAATTAAGATAATTAATTGATTACGCAAGCCCCCCGTGACTTAATCTGCCACCTGGCTGCGATCGTTAAATTGCCACCCTTAAAAAAGTAATTTAAATTCGTTATGAATTTAGATGCATTATCAATACTCGACTTACGCAAATTCATTTAAGGCGTTCATTATTCTCTTCGGATTATTCTCTTAAATCAAGGAATTACTGTGTTATATAATAATTACTTGCTACTACATTTCTGCCGCCTGGGACCTGGAACTCGTTGCCATCCACGGGTTAAGGCGGCAGTGATATAACTCACTATATAAGTTATGAAGAATATTTATATTTCATTTCATATTTCTGGTATTAATATGAAATAGCTCGTAGATATTTTTCTGCTTTTATATTATGATTCTGGTACGGGACTCCCATCTACAGTGAATGGTATTCATTAAATCTTTAACTTAGTTTAAATGACCAACAACTCGTAAATAATACAAAAAATTGTTTTCTTTTTTTTGGCTTTGGCGTTAACTATTCAGCCACTAACGGTTATGTATTCGGTGGTGATAGTGCATGGTGTTATTACAGAATCTTAAAGTTTAATGTCTGATCTAATCAAATATCAAACTTATACTTCCAGAATTAAGATGTCGGTCCTATCAAAAACTTGTTTTCCGCTTTATATCTATTGTTCTGATTTCTGCTCTTACTAAAGGTGTTTCCTTCATGTTTAATACCTTAGTGACCAACCTTAGCATCACCATGATCACTGGGCAGATTCTTGATCGGCTTTATCGTTACAAGCATCTCTGGTCCATATGTCCGGGTCCATTTGATTTTGATCCCTCCTACTCATCTTACAATCTTGACCGTCTCCCTGACGATCTTTTCCTCGGTAGCGTCTCCATCCAGCCCCTCTATTTCCGCCACGTACTTGCTGCCCTCCGTTATTTTTGCCCTGATGTCCCCTGATATCCCTCTTGGATAGACTTGAGCACAACGGCATGATAGGCCCCGTGAGCGACTTCTAGATTCCAAGCCATACTTTTTCTGGATGCTGTCACTGAATCGCACTGGTACCTATATTCTGCTTAATGGCTACAGGACGTCGCTGTAAAAAGTGCCCTCCGTGCTCACCATAATCCTCGTCGGTCTCCTCTTAGTTGGTCTGATAGATGGTACCGTTGTGGTCTTCGCGACCGACCCCCAAAGTCACTTCAGAAGGTTTCTGGTCCTGGATGTTTCTTTCTGCCTACCACTCTGTTCTAGGAGAGAGCTGGATGTGCTGCACCAGGAAAACCCGTCTCTTCTAAGGATCTAGTTGACAGAGCCTCGGTTTTTTCCCCGCACCCGACTTTCTCGTTTCCTTGGGGCGGTAGTTGCGTGGACGGGGGTATTGGTAAGGGTTTCCAGTTGCCTGAAGCGGTTGGAGTCAGGAAACGTAAGCGGGAACTGGGGGTGGTTAAAAGTAGATATATACTAGGATGGCCCTTACTTTTAAACTTTCTAAAAGTTTAGCTTCCACCCCCCATATTGTTTCAATCCACAAAGAATCGATATGTGCAAAATCTTAGTTCACTTGGACAGCTGTAAGGCGACCCTTATCGACCATGAAGTTTTGAAATTTTTGCCCAGAAAGTAATTTTTTCAAATAAAACATTTTTTAAAGTTATTTTATCACTTGTAAGCACTATTAATCAGCGGCGGCTCGTGGATGTTCGGCGGTGAGGTAACGGAAGAAAATTTGACCGAAAAAGCAACGGAATATTTGCTTCCTCTATTAGAGTAAGTAGTGCAGCGCGAGCGGCATCTTTGTCTTTGCCTCCTCTACGGAAATCCACGAGCCGCCGCTGATAGTAATGAAAATTAAGGCAAGTTTTCATTAATTTCAATTGAGCATTCGTTTTATTTTCGATAGCACGGTATTTTTTAAGAATGAAAACTCGCCAAAATACTTGCCCTGTCAATTATATTTTGCGATTTTTAATAATATTATTGTATTATTGAACTTGCACTATTATTATTATTAAATAAACTATTATTATTATTTTATGAACTAATATTATTACATAATGTTATTTTATAACTATAAAAGTCCTTCGTTTACTTAATTTGCAACCAAAATATCTTGCTAGCTTTGATGAATAATTTTTCAATTATTCTTATGGAACTGTTTGTAACTTATATAACGTGTTCTGCCTAGACTTATAATATGGCTTCAACTTTTCAGGTTGTTCGTTAGACAAGTTTTTAAAAAAAAATTGTCCTTTCTGTTGTTTACACTTTGAACCAAATCATCGGAAAACAGCTACCTTCGAACTGGAAAGTGTTATTTATTTTTTGCCATAATACTGTAATTGTAAATATTACAACAAAGGAAAGTGCAACATTGGTGATTCAAGAAGTTTTTATCTTTTGGCAAAAATCGCGAATTTGTACTTGAAGAGCTGATCACTGCGTTGATAAGTTACTTAAATGATGAATGGAAATGTTTACAGAAAAAAAATACTAGAACTGCAGGTAAAGAAAAAAGAGATCTTTTTTGTGGAAATTATGAACTGTTTCCTTAACGTAACGATGCTTTAAACAGATGATTTAAAGATGTTGATGATGTGACTTAAAAAAATAAAACATATAGAAGAAATATCACTCAAGCACGCTGCTTAAAAATGCCGAGGATGTAAATATATTAATAATTTATCAAAAAATAAAACAAGAAAAAACATTGAAGCGCGCTGTAATGGAAGGACTATAAATTTCGCTACCTCAATAACCGAGCGACAACAAAGCGACAGTAAACATTATTCTATCATCGTTCAGCAAATATCAGCAACAGCAACAACACTGCTGCAGAAACTAAATTTTTATTTTCTCACAAACGCTGCAAATTTATTGGTAGAAATGGGATACTGAAAATCAAGTAACAAATCGCAATTCTTTAGCCTTGGAAAAAAAACAGAAATTCGGCACAAATGTAACCTAATTGACTGCCAAGAATGAGTATTACACTATGGATGTGAAATAGATCATTTGATAAAAATGTTTCAGCAGCGGCTAAAACAAATATGGTTCAAATTATGTTAGAAGCGAACAAACAAGCGAAGAAGAGAAAGAAGGCAAAAGTTAACTGAAGAGATACTTTCTGTATGAAAAGGATGTTTTCTTTCGCTTAGATTGTGTTTTCGTCTTCTGTAACTCGAAGCAGACAAAGGCGAAGAAGAGACAAAAGACAAAAGTTAACTGAAGAGGTACGTTCTGCATAAAAAGGATTTTGTTTTCGTTTACATAAGACCCTTCAACATAGAAGAACGACCTCGTTACAAAAGTGAAATTTGACGAGAGGAATACCGTGAATTTGGGAATCATTCATCACCAACACATGTGGGCCTCGACTGCAACGATTATCAACTTCAAAGTCTTTAATATTTGATGAGAACAATGCACTATACTATAACATTTTTATTGCAATAAAAATAATATTTACAACATTACTAATTAGTTAATTTTTATTAATGTATAAGAAAGAGAGACACAATACTTATATTGAGACACATTTGCATATGAACAGGTAATTGACGAGATTGTCTTTCAGCCTTCAATACGATGGTGGATTTTTATGTAATCTACCCACCTATAAAAATAAGTAACAATAGCCATTTTTTCAATCAACTGTGAGCTGTGTCGATTCACAAATCATTGCAATTTCTGCAGAGGTTTAAGTGTAGTAAAATAAGTCAAGTGAAGCTTGAACAAAAAAAAAACACCTTTATTGGCATATCACATAGTTCATAGCTCTCCTGCATTCCTTTTTCCTCCCCAATTTCTGCAGCGTCCTTACCCCGGCCCCATCCTCTCTCATCCATTCTGTAACCCTTCTGTTCCCTTTCACTCCCACCCATTCCTCATACACCCCGTCACATTCCTCCGCCAGATGCCTCCATGTATCCCTCCCCCCTTCACACATTACACATCTCATATACTCTTCACCCATTCATTTCTTCCTCCCTCTCTCTGCTGACCCACACCTAGCCCTAGCCAGGGTCACCCTTTCTTCTTCCATACGCCTGCCAACTCCCATACATGTCATTATATTCGCTTCTCTCAATACATCCCTGTCTCTCCTGCACCTCTACTTCTTTCTCCCTCTCTCTTACCCACGTTGCTACATTCACCCCTCTCTCCAACCATTCCCTCACTTTCACTTTCGACAGTCCTAGTCTCTCATACACTTTCCTTCGTCCTTCCCCCCCCCCACTCATGCACGTCCTCCATACCGCCTTCACCAATCTCTCTTCTCCTAGCTCCCATAATCTCGTACCTGGCCATTGAAGCTTGAACATAGAAGAGTTAAAAAAAATTTGCAAAAGAAGGAAATCGAACAAAAGTTATCCATATAGGGATGTTCAGCGTATATGGCGAAGATACAGTAAAACTTTATTATGAGCAATTTCGATGGTGGCACAGAATCCATCGAAGATGATTCTAGATGTAGAAGGCTTGCGGAAGCACGAAGCAAGGAAAGCATACAAAACTCGGTTTTCACAGATCGAATGTTTCAGTGCAAATATCAGAGGTAACAACAAAATATTTCATAAAGATTTAGGCAAAACTAAAACCTCTACACGTTGGATTTCAAAATTGCTCACTCCAGAACAAGTTGTGTAGGCGAGAACTTTATGAAGAAAACTTGACGGCTTTCACACATTTGATGAAGATTTCTGTTACCGGCGTAGCTCAGGGTAGTAAACAATTGGGTTCTGTAACAGAGAGATAAAACTGTTAGTAAACGACTCCCACCTGCCAAGGTGACCTTGTGACCGACTTTGGCAAATAAGTACAACACTGCTACTTTCTGCCCCGTTTGGGTGGATAGGTTGATGAGAGGCACAGGGGTCCCTGGCAAAGCGCTCGCGGCAGCGATTAACACCCAGGGGATCGATCAAACAATTTCACAGTTGTTGGACTTGCTTGCGCCCCAGCGCCACGTCAATATCGCTCTAGAGGGGTCACTAACGGGTCAATCGGCGGATAAGACAAGATAAGACCGAGTCCGATGTTTACGCCACAAAATCACATATAACACTGGAGCACTAAGTGTTCGTACCAGGGTTATATATCACTTCTTTTTGAAAATTATAACTGGGCATGAGACGTGTCTGTATCACTGGGATCCACCAATCAAGCAATAATCTATGCAATGGGTACATAAGGGATTTACATCACCAAAGAAGGTAAATACGCAAACTTCATCAGGAAAACTGATATGCGAGATATTGATGTTGCAAGTTCTTTCATTTTGAGTTACTTAAAAACCATCATAACTGCCATCACAAGCTTCTTCATTAAAAGCAGCGATGCTTGTCTGTTAATTAAATTTTATATTTTATAAACGAAACGTGGTGTAGACAAAGTTAAATCATGTTTTATACTCAGAATTCTTTATATCCACACTTTATCCAGAGGCGGTTCGTGAACAGGTAAAGAAGGCTAGGAGAGAGCTATTAGGGCTGATGTACCCGTTCGAAAAATGAAGCGTTTTTGGCACTCGGCTCGTAACTTTTTGTTATTATGGAATAATATTTTACACTGGGTTATATGAGGTATTTCTAATAATGTCTAATTTAGTGTTAAAAAAATGGTATTTTCAACATTAAATAAAATTTTAAAAACGCTCTAAATTTCAAATGTTTTACTATAGTGACATGTATTGATTCTTTAGTAAAAAAAAACCTTTAAGTCAAATCAGTTTCACCTGAGAAATATGGACGCAAATACTATGATCTAGACCAGTGATGGCGAACCTTTTGAGCTCGGTGTGTCAAAATTTTTGAAAAATCGAAACATAATAACATAATTTTCGTGATGTGTCACAAAAATAGAAATATTTATAATTTTTGTATTAATTAATTATAACTTTGTTAATCATTAATTACTATTAACTTAAGTAATAATATTATTATTAATAACCAACTTTGGCCGTTATGAAAGATAAATATATAAAGTTTTTATTTTTGAAGATGCGTGCCACCAAAAATGAGCTCGCGTGTCAGCACTGACACGCGTGTCATAGGTTCGCCATCACTGATCTAGACCCTTCTGCCAGATATATTAGTTGGCGTAAAGTGACGCCATCTGCAGAAAACAGTTATTTTTCTGCGAGAGCGACGTCGCTATAGGATTTTTAAGTGATGAGTATATGTTTTATCATGTCCACCTGGCGTCTTACCGTTTCCCCGCAGGAGAAACTATTCGTTAATAGTCGACACCATAACAACCACTCTTATAAAGGAAGCAAGTATTTTTCGTAGCCTTATCTACCGAATTTTCACGAGCGATTTATAATAAACATCTAATTATTCAATAACTGCATTCGATTGACAGATTGCTTTGTCTTTTTGGCTGGCATGAGGCTTAAAAGTATATAACTTCAACTATTAAAAATAAAAAATATATATTTTTGATAAACGCCTATTAAGAAAAAAGAAAACAATCCACCAACCCATTAACAGGTAATCCTAGTCCCGGGTAATATCGACCAAACTCCTTACAAGCTAAATTCAGAAATTCAATTCGATTATGCATGCCGGCCACTTTTTCGCCCGTTGAGTTTATCCGAGGGCCTGGAAAGAATGCAGATAAAATTTTATGAGGAACCGGCCGTAAGGGTCTTTACATCCCCGATGGGACCGCACTTTTCTCAAAACGGTCAATTATGCTTTCAGCCGTCAAGAACGAGGTGAAGTCGGAGAAGTACGTCGACCCCGCCATGATTGGTATCCTGGTGGCCATGTTCCTCATGTTCATCACCATTTGCGTCGTCCTGAGGCTCTTCAGCAGGTGAGAATAATGCCGCGCAAATTGCATCCGGGCTTTTCACGTGTTTTACGTACTTCTGTGTGTGTAGATTTTGAAATTAATGACCGTTTTAAGTGGAACGGATTTTGCAACACTGAATGGGATTTCATGTATTCCGCAGGATAAGTATGTATTGCATGAATCGAGATAATGATTTTATAACGGAGTGTTTTTAAGTATTAAACTAGAAGTGTTAACGCTTCCTTTTTAATTTAAATACAGGAGCCCACGGCGTAAATGCATGAATAATTTTTTTGCAAACTTTACTAAAAGTTGTATCGTGTGAGCCAGAGTTGGTTGTGAGATAAATGAGGTATGTCGCATATTATTACGTCATGAGACTACATTAGTTTTAAAAAATGAATAAATCTCAGACTTGACTGCTATATTTCTCTCTCTCAGGTATAGCCAACTCAGAAACAAAATTCTATGGCTCATACCTTAATATAGCTTCAGAATGATTTTTGTCAAAGGCAATCTGTCTGTAATTAATCTTTCACTCGACATTATGACAAAGGCAATTGCGCGACAAATACAAAATAAAAATCTTAATTTTAAATCATTTGACTTTAAAAACCTGCAATTTGACCTTTCACATTGATTTCGCAAAAATATTTCTGAATTGCACTAATTTCGCTACATTTTGATGAGAATCATATAAATCTGGCAACGCGTCGTACAACTTCCGTACAATTTAAAAATCAAAATCTCAATTTTAAATCTTTTGACTTTCAAAATGAGCAATTTTGACATTTCACGTTTAAATTCCACTAACTTTTCTACATTTTAACTCGAGAATTATCAAAATTATAATTTTAAATCTTTTGACGTTCAAACCGAGCAATTTTGACCATTTACGTTAATTTCACGTTAACATTTCTTAAACAGTTTTTAAATTGCACTAAATTTTCTACATTTTGACGTCAGAGTTATCAAAATCGGACAACGCATTTTGGCATTTGTAAAATTTCAAAAAACAAAATTGCAATTTTAAATTTTTTGATTTTCAAACCGAGCAATGTTGACCATTTCCGTTAATTTCACGTAAACATTTCTTAAACAGTTTTTAAATTGCACTAAATTTCCTACATTTTGACGTCAGAATTATCAAAATCAGACAACGTTGCAAAATTTCAAAATTCAAAATTGCAATTTTAAATCTTTTGACTTTCAAACCGAGCAATTTTGACCATTTACGTTAATTTTACGAAAAAATTTCTTAAACATTTTTTAAATTGCACTAAATTTTCTACATTTTGACAGCAGAATTATCAAAATCAGACAACGCATTTGGCATTTGTGCAATGTCAAAAATCAAAATTGCAATTTTAAATCTTTTGACTTTCAAATGGATCAATTTTGACCCTTTATATTAATTTCACGTAAACATTACTTTAACAGTTTTTAAATTGCACTAAATTTTCTACATTTTGACGTCAGAATTATCAAAATCGGAGAACGCATTTGGCATTTGTGTAGTTTCAAAAATCAAAATTGCAGTTTTAAATCTTTTGACTTCCAAACCGAGCAATTTTGACCATTTACGTTAATTTCTCGTAAAAATTTCTTAAACAGTTTTTAAATTGCACTAAATTTTCTATATTTTATTAAAATCAGACAACGCATTTGGCAGTTGTGCAATTTCAAAAATCAAAATTGCAATTATAAATCTTTTGACTTTCAAACCGAGCAATTTTGACCATTTACGTTAATTTCACGTAAACATTTTTTAAACAGTTTTTAAATTGCACTAAATTTTCTACATTTTGACGTCAGAATTATCAAAATCAGACAACGCATTTGGCATTTGTGCAATTTCAAAAATCAAAATTGCAATTTTAAATCTTTTGACTTTTAAACCGAGCAATTTTGACTTTTCACGTTAATTTCACGTAAACATTTCTTAAACCCGTTTAAATTCCACTAACTATCCTACATTTTAACTCGAGAATTATCAAAATCAAACAACGCATTTGGCAGTTGTGCAATTTCAAAAATCAAAATTGCAATTTTCAATCTTTTGACTTTCAAACCGAGCAATTTTGACCATTTACGTTAATTTCATGTAAACATTTTTTAAGCAGTTTTTAAATTGCACTAAATTTTCTACATTTTGACGTCAGAATTATCAAAATCGGACAACGCACTTGGCAGTTGTGCAATTTCAAAAATCAAAATTGCCATTTTAAATCTTTTGATGTTCAAACCGAGCAATTTTGACCATTTACGTTAATTTCACGTAAACATTTCTTAAACAGTTTTTAAATTTCACTAAATTTTCTACATTTTGACGTCAGAATTATTAAAATCGGACAACGCATTTGGCATTTGTGCAATTTCAAAAATCAAAATTGCAATTTTAAATCTTTTGACTTTCAAACCGAGCAATTTTGACCATTTACGTTAATTTCACGTAAACATTTCTAAGACAGTTTTTAAATTGCACTAAATTTTCTACATTTCGACGTCAGAATTATCAAAATTCAGTTTTAAATTTTGACCATTTACGTTAATTTCACGTAAACATTTCTTAAACAGTTGCACTAAATTTTCTACATTTTGACGTCAGAATTATTAAAATCGGACAACGCATTTGGCATTTGTGCAATTTCAAAAATCAAAATTGCAATTTTAAATCTTTTGACTTTCAAACCGAGCAATTTTGACCATTTACGTTAATTTCATGTAAACATTTTTTAAGCAGTTTTTAAATTGCACTAAATTTTCTACATTTTGACGTCAGAATTATCAAAATCGGACAACGCACTTGGCAGTTGTGCAATTTCAAAAATCAAAATTGCCATTTTAAAACTTTTGACTTTCAAACCGACCAATTTTGACCATTTATGTTAATTTCGCGTAAACATTTCTTAAACAATTTTTAAATTGCACTGAATTTTCTTCATTTTGACGTCAGAATTATCAAAATCGGACAACGCATTTTGGCATTTGTGCAATTTCAAAAATCAAAATTGCAATTTTAAATCTTTTGACTTTCAAACCGAGCAATTTTGACCTTTCACGTTAATTTCACGTAAACATTTCTTAAACCCGTTTAAATTCCACTAGGTTTTCTACATTTTAACTCGAGAATTATCAAAATCGGACAACGCATTTGGCAGTTGTGCAATTTCAAAAATCAAAAATGCAATGTTAAATCTTTTGACTTTCAAACCGAGCAATTTTGACCCTTTACGTTAATTTCACGTAAACATTTCTTTACCAGTTTTTAAATTGCACTAAATTTTCTACATTTTGACGTCAGAATGATCAAAATCGGACAACGCATTTGGCATTTATGCAATTTCAAAAATCAAAATTGCAATTTTAAATCTTTTGATTTTCAAACCGAGCAATTTTGACCATTTACGTTAATTTCACGTAAACATTTCTAAGACAGTTTTTAAATTGCACTAAATTTTCTACATTTCGACGTCAGAATTATCAAAATTCAGTTTTTAAATTATACCAAATTTTCTACATTTTGACGTCATAATTAGCAAAATTAGCTGCCAAACGCATTTGGCAATTGTAAAATTTCAAAAATCAAAATGGCAATTTTAAATTTTTTTGGCTTTGAAAACGTTTAGTTTTGACGTTTTGCGTTGATTTCACTAAAATATTTTAAATCAAAGTTTTTAAATTACATAAAATTCTCCACATTTTGACGATAAAATCATCAAAATCGGAAAAAACTCGTTTGGAAATTGTACAATTTCAGAAATTAAATTCGCGATTTAGAAGTTTCGACATTTGCATTTCGTATTAATTTCACGCAGGGGCGGATTCAGAAAATTTATAAAGAGTAGGAGGCACTCGAAAAAAATATTCAAAAGAATTAAATGAAAACACAAAATAAAAAAATAATAATTTTTCTACCTTATCTACTTCCATTCGGTTTGGACGGCATTTCTATTTACAAATTTTTAAAATCTACCTTTACATTCAAGGCTATTCTAATAAAATCGAAAAACAAATGAATGTCGAAATAATTTTTTCACTTTATCTATATACAGGGCGGGGTAACGTCATTTTATGGAAAACCATGTTCGTGTTATTCTTGTTATTCCATGTAACTTCGTGTTATTTTTTTCAAATGGAAAAAGCCTTCTAGATTTTTGTATAATTTGGAGAATTTTTGTTTTTTTAACTAAAACTATTTCTGTGCATTATATATATCTTAAATTATTTCTCTTTATTTTTAATGTTAAATAAACGTATTAGTATTACTGTTCTTTCAATTTATTTTTGGGTGTTGAATTTGGGCGTTAGCCATTTAGTCACGACAACTCAATTATTTTAAACTTTTAACTTCAGAATGGTTCACTTCTTGCAAATTATTATCAAATAATTTTCCTTTGTACTTTCTCAGCATTTTACGCTTTGTGAGTTATGACATACTAGTTATTAACTAGTTCCTCAGATAAAAGGATTTCGATGATATACTATGGAAATTTTACTTTGTAAAAAAAATGGAATGCATTATTATAGCATAGCAACTTTACTACTGATATAAAAAGTTTAGTAGAGTACAAACTTAATCCATCGCGTTTTGTACAACGTGTACGGAATTTTCTTTTCCTTGGCCGATGGTATTATGAAACTCTGCTACGAGTCGCCTTATAAACTTTAATATCGCACAAAAACTGTACTTTCCGAAATCAAATCAATATTAACACTTTTCCACTTCTATTTTCTTTATCATTTTATGCCCCAACTGCCTCCTTAGCTACTTTGTATAACAGATACCACTCCCCTCATGAATCTGATCTTTCACATATGAAGTTGGTTTGTTATAATCTGAGTGATGAAATAATAGTCGTAGAGCAATAAAATATTTTGAAACCTTATACTGCGTCAGTGTTATTATGGAGTTTCAGCGAGTAGCAACCTTTTCGATACAATAACTGTACATTGTGGTCAAAATTTCAACATCTGAAATATTTTTTTTTATGCCTAAAAAGAGTGGTCAAAAAGTATTTTAAATTTGCTTCTTTGAATCTTTTGAAATACTTTAGAACTATGCACAGTGGCGTACGCCTACAGGGTCTCTATTAAAAATATTTATTTTCATTATTACTTCAGTCACCTATCGAGTATAGCTGTCCCAATATGTCGTGACACATTGCACAGTGAACATCTTAAATTGTAAGAGAGCAAACTCCGTAAACTCATAATTATTCAGCGAGCGCCTCCGAGTGAACATAATGTAAATATAGACACAGAATCGGTCACGAAGTGATGATTCATCTTCAATTCTTTACCCCCAGGTGTCACGGCATTTTGGGACGGCTCTACCGCTAGCTCAACATTCCACAAATTTGGAAAGTCTGCTCTATTCTATTTTATGGACTTTTGAAATATAGACTTTTACAAGTATCTATTCAAATTGGATTTTTATCATTCACTCAATAATACAGCTTAGTTAAACATGAAGCATCACGCTATAATCTCGATAGGTGGTTTATTGCGTTTTTCAAGAGTCTACAAGGCTTTGATTATAAGAGTCATATTGTTTTGGCGTGACCATAATGAACTATTTTTTAATTTATAATCGAATTTGTCACATCTAGGACAATAGTATTAAAGGCGGTCTCCGGATTTTCAATTAACATTATGTGCAGTCACGAAGTATTTTGATTTTAACTTGTTTAGCATTAGCTCTTCTATAGATGGGGCATGTGAGGCCTTTCAAATATATGAGGTCCTACGTTTACAAAAGACTCGGATCCAGTGTGACATACTTGACCCTTCGTAAACGTAGGAGTTTATAGCCCTAATGAAGATCCTTCGTTGCCTGTGTTTATAATAAATAATAGTATATCAAGACTTCTGCGGGGAAAACATATATATTCTGTAGCTTAAGTTAAATGTCAATATATTAAAAATATCGAATATAAAATTAACAATTTATTCCTGTATTTGAGCGAGTTGGTTTGACTTGTGATGAAAATGAAAATGAATTAAAGGAGAACATGTGATAGTTATTATTTTCAACTATAATTTACATTTTTGGTGAGGAAAGCTTCAGCCAGGCATGAATATTTATAAAACGTTTTTCATTTTACTAATTTCTTTAGATTATTTAACTGCAGTTGTATATTCATAACGCAGAAATGCCATACTCAGAGTTGCAATAAAATAACTGAAATGCTTGGGAGTTTGTATTCAACGAAATGTGGTGTATGAATATATATTATTGCAAGAATTGTAAACATGAGTCACAATTTCTATCGTACAATTATTTTATATTTCTGGAATGACTTTAGCATTTACAATTACGCAGTAAGACTGAAGGTAGTATTGTACTAAATTATCACTTAACTGTCAAGTTTTGATTTTGGATTTGTAGAGATGTTTTTTTGAGTCTTGGTCATGTTTATCCAACCAACTGTATGCCCTGGCATTTGTTTTATGTCAGAATTGTACTGAAACAGCTATGATATCACCAGTGACAATGCAGTAAAGACAGTTTACAATTCTTAGTGAAGTCTTTGCACGATTCAAGTCCTTTCTGCTTTGCTGAACTTTGCACAAATCTTCCTCTTCCTCAAATTTTTATGTTACATTTTTCAAATCTCCTTATTTATTTCCAGTCTGCCGTCATTCGTTGATCTTGTTCCACAAAGTTTTTTTTTGTGGACTTTTTTAGTTTCTTCTGAAGTAGCGAAAAGCTTATTCGTCAAAACTGATCGAACCAGTATAAATAAAGCGTCGAAAAATTGTGATTTTTTCCAAACTTTATAAAAAAATTATCGTAAGTTTTGCGTTGCCCAAAAACAAAATTCATTTATGAAGGTACCAATCTACATGTTTATTTTTCCTTTGTAGGCATTATTCAAATATTAGAATATTACTAAAATAATCAAGAAACTAAAACCAACAAAAAACATTCACTCGTCAACTCGTACGAAACTCTATGTTTACTTTATATTTATTGGAATTAAAATATAAAAAAAAATACTTTTTTTTCTTTTTTTATTTCTATGGATATTGGCCATATTGCCAATCTACCAGTCACAAAAATTACTTAAAGCTTGGGCCGAATTAAATTCGTTTTGTCTAACGACATTATTTCAATTTACACAGAAAACCTTTGTTCTTTTTTATCGTCACGTTTCGCTTCGATTCGTTCAATTTAAAGGAATTACTTCGTATTTGATTACGTACGTTCTTTGTAGGTTTCACCAGGAATACATCGTTTTTTTTAATTACCTTCCCTTTTGCCTTTTTTTTCTACGAATCGAATGAAAATTCTGTTAATAAGTTACGATTCCACTGTAGAAATAATTACAACGCGCTATTGAAATTACTGTAAATTATTCATTGAGTATTCATGAACGCTGCATAATTTCGAAAGTTGTAATTTATGCAAATTACGAACTGAAATGTCATTAATTTAACAGTTGGCATAAATTATCTTAACAATGTGAAATTGTTTATTATTAGAAACTTTAGATAAATCAATAATGACACATGTTTTGTTACGAAGGCCAAGAATTTATATTTTTATTTTAATGATAAAATGAGATACAATTTTTCCAAAGAAATTTCTCTTGAATATAAAAAACAAAAATGGTGATGTGGCCATCATGTTACTTTCTCCGATGGTATCATAGCCATTTATATTTACGTTTTCATGGTTTATTTTCAATTGAAATCCTTTTTTTAAATGTACTTCAAGCGTTGTGTAAACTCGGATGAAACTGACGTTTAAAACGTCAAAATTATGAAAGATGGAAAAATTATACTTCAAATTCAAAAACTCAGTTTACTCAAAAACTAAAGGGATTTCGAAAAAAACTTATTCTTTATAAGTTGTTCATTTTGGCATTCTCTACAAATACAATAAATTTGCTGTAACTATTATCGTTTCAAAATTATAAACCAGAAATGAAAAAATAATAATAATTTTTTTTCTCGAATAACAAAGATTCTATGAATTTTTTTTTCAAACAAAAGATGTTCATTTATTTGTTGTCTTCAATATTTGTTTAAATGTTTTTGTGATATTTTTTTATATTTAAGAATATATTGGCAAAAAACAAAAAACGGTTAAGGTTTCAGTTCTTTGGATTATCAAATAAGACTTATGTTCAAAGTTTCATATCAATTGCTCTATTAGTTTTTAAGATACAGCGCGCACAGACACACACACACAGATAAAAAATAAAATAGAAACAACCTTACTTATTGCAGAAAGTATTAAATAAATTCAAAAAACGAAATATAGCCTGAATATATAAATATTCAACCTGTTCGTAACTCTGCAAGCAAAATTAAGTCTTACTAAGACTATAAACAAATAACTTATTGAAACTACTACTTCCCTGGCTAGTGCCACGCCGGATATTGACACAGACACAATTTTTTTTTCCAGAAATTGTTGAAATGGCATCTAGGTACCCCAAAAGGGATATTTCCGTAAAAAAAATTTTGAAAAAAAAAATCACGATCACAATACTTTCTCGTACTTCGTAACGGAGAAAGTAAAAATCAAAATGCTTATTGGCGATTCAGAGTTTATAAAAGCGTTAACTTTTTAGCCGACTTTAAAATCTTGCCAAAATTATGAAAAATTCTCTTTTGGGGTAAATAATTAGACCCCTCAGTTTGTGAAAAGAGAAAGTGAACAAATGCAAAACAATATTTTCCCGTATTTCATAATTTCTCCCCCATGGCTGACTCATTCACATTCACAACTCAAAATTTAATTAACGCATTTAAACCCAGCCTACCCTTGTAATTGCCTCGTTCGCTTTGTTGTTCCCTTTCATGAAAAAATTAAATAAAAAAAAAACAAGTGTAGCGTAACAATTGTAAAACTGTTCAAAGGGCACTTATTGGCGATCGCATTTCCGCCCTTTGACTACCATCGTTTCGTTTGGAAGTTAATTATGGTCGCGCACGCACGTTACAATTACGAGATAAATTGGCGATGAGTTTCCAGTGGAAAATCGTAAAATGATTCATGACCGGGGCCACCCTTTGAAATTTGCATATTGACAACCGTGTGGCACGCACGTCATAAATGCGCTTAGTCAACGAAGCCAGTGACGATGGTAAATGGATTTCCGTGGAAACTTTCTGAAGATATTGTTTTTTTTTACATTGCGTGTAATTTAGAAAATGAAATAGGGGAATATCATACAATCTACACATACAAAGGGGTGATAAAATGGAAATTAAATAATCATTTGCCGTTTGATTAAAATTGTGGAGTAGTTGACAAATTTGGAAAATTCTTTAATATTCAAAAATATTGCTCATATGTTTGAGCTCTGGACTAACCTGCATATTTTCTAATTTCACGAAGATCAACTTGCCTTTGTCCGTATTTAAATATATTTATTGTGGAATATTGAAATTAATTTCACCACATAATTGTATATGACGGATTTTGCAGGCGGGGGTCGCTACCAGGCAGAGCACGAGAAGTTTCAGCTGGCTGGAAGTGGTTGACGTGAGGGCTGGGGTCGGGCTGGTGCAGCGGGTAGCGTATCACGTCGGGCTGGCTGGCGTGTTGGGTGGCGTATCACGTCGGGGTCACCAATGTAGCGTAATTGTATGAAAGTAAAGCTACTTATTACTTTTCTCCAATTTATTTACGTTTGGGGTACAACAAGATTTTGTGTGCGTCTCGTTAATATATTTTTTATAAATCTGTTGATTCCGTTTCCCTGGTTATGGGTCGTCAATTCCCCATTCCAACGCTGCCCTGATAGTCGTTGCCGCCGCCTGCTCCGCGGCCAGGGCGACGCCATAATATTATCCAATAGATAAGTTATACAGACATCTCGCGAAGTCTTTAGGCAGTGTTGCCAGATTGAGGGGTTTTTTCCCCAAAATGGGGGTAAATTATTGCTTTGGGGTGTATTTTGGTGAACTTCAATCAATGGGGTATTTTTTGTAGTGGAAATTTTATACGAGGGGTATTTTTGGGGAAATTAATTAACATGTTATTACATTTGCTAGAAATCATTATTACCAATAGTGCACAACCATAAAGAAGTCAGTAATTTTCCTTAGCGATGAGGAAGAACCTGTAGCATCCATGAAAGTTGTCCTATGGATTCTATTATTGCCGTTTTCGTAATTTTGTGACCCCAATGTGCACTTTCATTTAAAAAATATGTATGTGCCAAAAAGAAGATGAAAATATTGCGAATGAAGATGAATAATAAATTTTATATTTATCCTACTTTAATTTTGTATGTAAGTTTCCAATAAATCCCCATTGTATTTACGTATTATTTTCAAATTTTATTCTTTTTGAGAGGGACAGCATCGTAATTTTGGGGAATTTTTTAAACATTTGGGGAAAATTAAAAATTACTACTAGCAACACTCGTTGCCCGTAAATAAATTATTATTATTATATTAAATATTCAATCTTTTTGTTTGCATTTTTTATCCTTAGGCCTGGATTTTGATTTTTTTTACCTATATTTTAGATTTTTGGCCTGTACATAAATTTTTGATATTTTGAACTAATTTTTCTTCATTTTCGATTTGTTTGTTAAAATTTTCGATTTTTTGGTCGGCATTTTTTATTTTTAGGCCCGAATTTTCGATTTTTTGCCCTATATTTCAACCTAAATTATTCATTTTTATGCGCGGTATTTTCGAGTTTTTGTTTTTTGTTCTTAATGTATTTTCGCGTTTCTAGTTAACAATTTATTTTGAGCTAGAGTTATTTTTGGGACCGAAAATTGCAAATTATTATTTTTTGCTTGATTTTTCAATTTTTTAGTCTGCATGTTTTTTTCAGGCCAGGTTTTTGCTTATATTTTAGATATTTGGTCTGCATTTTTTATTTCTTTGTTCTAATTTTTAGAGTTTTTGGTCAAATTTTTTTTATTGTTTGTTGAAATTTTCGGTTTTTTGTCTACATTTTTCGATTTTTTAATTTTTATCATTAATTTGAACGAGCGAATTTTTGATTAGTGTACACTCTAAATTTTTAACATGCATTGTTGTTTCTATGGGCGAATTTTTTAAATTACTTTCGACTTTAGAGGTCCGGCAATTTATTTTGGGATAAAGTTATTTTTGGGGTTGAAAATGGCAAATTACTTTTCTTTTGCTTTAATTTTCAATTTTTTAGTCTGCATTTTTTATTTTCTACATCAGGATATTTTAATGATTTTAGATGTTTGGTCTGTGTTTTTCATTTCTTTGTTCCAAATTTTAGAGTTCTTGGCCTATAAATCAAAATTTTCGAATATTTAGTTGAAATTTTCGTTTTTTTTTTCTGGTCTGCATTTTTTATTTTTGCCGAGAGTTTACGATTTTTGCTCTAAATTTTTTGAGTATATTCTTAGTTTTTTCCCTTGATTATTAATTTTAACGAGCGAATTTTTTATTGGTCTATACTTTAGATTTTTAACCTGAATTGTTGATTTTTGTGTGCGCACTTTTGGCCGGTATTTTTGACCATTTTTTTTTGCCCTTCATTTTAGATGTTTTAAGCTGAATTATTGTTTTTATGGGCGAATTTTTTAAATTATTTTTGAGTTTAGAGTTTCGGCAATTTACTCTGAGGTAAAGAGTTATTTTTGGGGCTGAAAATGACAAATTATTTTTCTTTTGCTTGAATTTTCAATTTTCAGTCTGCATATGTTTTTTTTAGGCCGGGGTTTTTGATTTTTTTGGTCAATATTTTAGATGTTTTTGGCATCTAAACCAACACTTTCGAATATTTAATTAAAATTTTCTCTTTTTTCAATTTTTTTACCAATGTTTTTAGTTTTTTTACCTTCATTATTAATTTCAATGACTGAATTTTTTATTGGTCTTTACTCTAGATTTAAATGAATTGTTGATTTTTATGAACGTATTTTTGGCCGATATTTTCGAGTTTTTTGGTCCAATTTTTTGGTCCTATAATTTAGATTTTGCAGACTCAGTTTTTGAAATTTTTGGCCTGTACTTGGTTTTCGTATTTATTTAGTTTTATATATAATATACAGGGTGTTTCAGAGCTCTGGGAACGGTCAATCACGTGCATATTTTTCAAAATTTCAAAAAATGTTTTATACAAAAGTTGTGTATAATGGGGAGCTGCACGCCCAAAAAATATTTAAATTTATACAGGGTGTCTCATAACAAAGTTACAGACCAAACTTATGTTTTTTTAAATAGAACACCCTGTATTTTTTGTCATTTTTGAATTATATGGAGAAAATAAAGGTGAGTTACTTCAATACTCCCTATACCTATTGTTAGCCGTTTTCGAAATATTTGAAGATTTGTTGAAATGCATGGTCTGGGTGAAATTTTATTTTTGCCGCAGTGATTGACGTTGAACGATTAAAATCATTTTAGTTATTTGCTTAAAGGTTCGAACTATAGAGCCAACCATGATTTCATACAAAAAATTATACAGGGTGATAAAAAAATGCGGTAGAAAAACCCAACTTATGAAGTTGAATAACTTCGTTTTTTCAAATAGCACACCCTGTATTTAGTAACGTATTCCCAAGTAGAATCGAATTTTCTTTCAGATTATAATAATTATTCCTGATATGATAATCGCTGAATACAAGAAAACTATTGAGATTAGGAACAGGGAACCCTTATACAATCTGAAAGATAATTGGATTCTACTTAAGAATACGTTACTAAATACGATTAAATATTTTTCTCATTATTAAATGGCCTTTTTGTACCATCTACATATTTTCGGAGAAACGGAGTCATAAAACTTTTTTTTGTACAAATGCCTAAAATTTATCAACATGCCTTCTCTAATCCCAGTGTTTCCAGATTTGGGGGTAAAAAAAAAATATCAATCGATGGGGTATTTTTTAGTGTGGGTATTTTATGCGAGGGGTAATTTTGGGGTTTTTTAATGAAATATTTGAGGAAAATTAAAAATTACTCCTGGCAACACTGTCTTTAGGTACTCACGCTGAAAGACTTTTGTATTCGGATGCATAAATACATGATTTTACAACAACAACTTTATTTAACAATTGCTTCATTTAACTTCCAACATAGAATTAATTACTCAACCGTCAATTAGCTTAAATTCCAATAACACCTTTAAAATATCGCTTTCTGCGACATTCCATTTCAGTCGATATATATCAAAGAATTTCCAGACATACAATAATATCTGACACATTCCTGAAATTGTAATTGATTTAATAAATGACTTTTCCGCATTGTTCATTGTGCAGTCAAGGTGAAGTACTGCGTTTCTATGAGTAATATCTGATAATAATTATGTAGGAACTATTTCAGCGTCGGGTATCGCGATTCGTGATTGTAATTAGATAGTAGCGAGGAAATCATTCAAACAGGGGCGAGATATATTTTATCGTTGATAAATTACACTAGAGAATATGATTAGAGAACGCAATAATATTCTGTCAATAACTTCCGAATGATATAGACATATTCTTGCAGTTGCGATTCTGATCGTGATACATTTTATGATCCTCGTACGCCCCACAGTGTCCGGAAACGCGAGAAATGTGGCCAAGCGTGTCGAAAATCGGGCAAAAATAAAGTAAGTTTAAAAGAAATAATAATAACGGATTCATGTTCGCAACACTTTCCGGACGTTGTACGCCCCTATGCAACTTGCTCTGTCTAGGGTTCTTCTCTATTCAAGTTAATAGACCGCGTTGGTCCAATTTTTCAAATTTGCCTCTAGACAGAAACAACTTACAGGCTGTGAGTACTGAACGAAATTTTTATTAATTCTGGTAATTGAAGTAAACATTCTTCTCTTCACAACAAATTGATAACTTGCTTCAAAGAATTAAGCTCGAGTCGTTAATACCTATAAAATTAATAGTTTTAAGGTCTGCATTAATTAAACGGAAAAAGTGGATTTTTAATTAAAAAGTTATAAAAATAGTACCCGAAAGTTCAATCACCTTAAATTTCTGCACGTAAGAAATATATACCTGCCTCTTTTTATCTTCATATTTTTACATATGTGCTCTTCTAAATTTACTTCAACCAAGTTGTGTAAGTGAGCTTCGTTCCTTTAAAGTTCAATATGTTTATTAATAAAGTTCATTGACTACTTTGCATTCTGTATTAATTATTTTGGGTGAAAATACAGTTTCTGAAATTTGAATCTTTTTGACAAGCCTCTGGGAAGCCATCTCTAATCGATGGCGATATTGTTAAGATGATTATACAGACAGAAACTCTATGATACGTATGCTTAGAGAACGAAGAAACTCAGGGAACCAGCTAAGTGAATGCTGGACATTCGGCACTATTCTACAAGCCTAACCTAGTTGAACCTAAAAATAGTTGCGTGTGTGGGGACACCTTTTATACATGGACAACGGAGACCGCAGACAGCGTTGGATGGTAACCAGGGGAAACCGGAGAAATAACAAGATATAAAATAGTAATTTACGATACAAGTAACGTTATGGAGACGAGAATTTAAAAGCACTCGCTCTTACGTCGCTCGTACTTTCAAACTATTCTCTCGTAATGTAAAAGCAAATAACGTTACGTGTGTCGTAACACGATTTATTTTATCCTATTTCCATTTTTTAAATTAAAAGTAAAGTTTAATTAAAACCGTCAAAAAGTGAAATCATGTTTGTTTGCTAAGATCTCCATAGCAATGAGTTACGTTAAGATAATATAACAACACTAGTGTTGTTAAAGATACCTTAACGTTATTCATTGCTAAGGTGTTATTGGCATGTTAACGTTATAGGATAAAATAAAATATATTGACACAACAACATATCTTTGTAATAAAACTTAAATAGATTGGAGAAATGTAGAAGTAGCCTTTTGATTAATACAAGTTTACGCTACACGTGGAAAAAAGCTCTTGGAGCTATAGCCTATAGAACAGTGCTTCCAGGCGAGTAAATTTTCAAAGGACCCTGGAGACCGCATCGCATGAACGCTTAATACTACACACTACAAACTTTAGATCGACAAGGTTATAAAGTTAGCAGATTCTTAGTTTAAAAAAAATCCTCTATTCATCAGCCGTTCACATACTATATATTTATGAGTTGGGAAAGTTTAAGGGAGTATATACACAATTAAAATTCTTCGGAAGTTAATATTTATGTTTACGCAGGATATTCATGTCGTCCATTGTGATAATCTTTTCCGCACACGAAAAACTTTTAGCTTAATCCCTTAAACTTCCTCATAAATTATGGCACTTTGTGTACATAGTAATTATCCCAGATCCCTTGAAGCGTCTAGAATCCCCCCAGCCGCTGAAATATAAAACTTCTGCGGGATATAAGTTTACACTAGAACTTGAAAGAATCAATACTTAACCAAGTTGTTGATTCTTGGATGAATATTAAACATTCGATATTTATACAGCGTCGCTAATGTATATGGAAACGGCTTAATATTTTGAAAACAGTTTATTTATCTTTTTAACTTTGAAAGAATTATTGGTTATGTGAATGAATGAAAAGGGAAATTGACGTGAGTCCGCTAGGGAAAACGGTTAACATTTTTTTGACACTTGCCATAATGTGATTAAGTTCTACTCTCTGCAATTTTTTTAAATTTCATTTCGTCATGTTTGTATGAGATCTAATGCTCAAATTACAGGTACAAGGGTTCAGTCAGTGAAAAAATGAGCATTTATTTCTGGATTCATATGTGTTTTTTGTCTTAAAAAAATATTAAAAACAACCAATAGAATAATTTTATCAGTAGTCTGTCATTATTACCTCTTTACAGACACTAGGATTCAGCCAGTTAAAAAATGAGGATTTATTTTTGGATTCCTACTAGCAATTTTAGCTCTTCCACTTTAAAAGAAACAAATACGCCCTTGAGAGATGCATAAAAGCGGACCCAGGTGCGCTCTGGAAAACACTAGGGGGTGTTTAATTTTTTTTGAAAAATACCAATCAAAGTTCATTCCCTCTACTAACTCTAACAATTTAAGCTCTTATTTTGGTCACGTTTTGAAAAATAATATCTCGTTAACGGGGCAACAAATCAAAAACTGTAATGATGTAAATATTGTAGGTAGAGGCTTTTTAAATTCGTCGAATCTTTGACCGACCCTTTAAGAGCAAAACTGAAGTGAGGGGCGGCGCCCATATTGGGTCTGACCGACACGATTCGAGGTCTGACACATTCCGTACTTTTCAATTTTTTTACTTTGGAAATTCACATTGGGTAGTAGGGTAGAGGGAACTGGCGGGATCGTTGAAGCTGTTAAGGGCGCATCAGACCGTGTCGAAATTGTTTTCAAAAAGTTTATCTCCACTCCTCGGTAGTGATTTTTACGTTTCGTTCCAACACTCCGAAACCGGCCGACTAGTGCTCGGAAAACTCGCTGGAGATACTTTGGTAGAGAGGTGGAGTCTCTGGTGAGAATTTAGAAATGATAGGTCCTCAATTGGCTTATGTTTACCTGAAGCTGCACTTTTTTGGCAGAAGGAAATAAAAATTGAGGCAGAAATTTAAAAAAAGAGACACAGAGTCTCTCTAAAATACTTTCAAAAGATCAAACAACAAGACCGCTACCTTCCTCGCCAATGAACTCCTCGTCCGGCGCATTTTCGTTTTTCTTTCATTATATTTTTTTACGCAGGGGGGTGGGGATGGGTTTGAAGGGAAATCGACTGGACCGGCAGTGGTGCATTGGACGGTGTTGAAGAAGCCTTTCTACAAAATCACTGCCGCCCTCAGATGGGTAGAGTGCATGGCCAAAACTGGAGGTTAAAGAACGGCGTAAAGGCTTTGCTTGGCGTTCTAAATGTTTTGCAAACATTTAAAAAAAATAAACAAAATTAAGCTTTCGACTTTACCTGAAAAGGGATTTTTGCAACGGCCGCCACTGGGCCAAGTCTATTTTTTCCTTATGCTTCTAGAGAGCTAGCAACTCCTCAATACATAAAATTTTCAATGAAAAAAAATTATTTTTCAAGATTTTTTATAAAAGAACCCATTTTCAAACGGTCGTAACTTGGTAAAAAAAGAAATAATTTGCAAGATCTATACCAGGAATTAACTCCCATGCAAAATTCCCCATAAGGCGTTATGAAACATCCCCCACTAAAATTGCTGCTCGTTGCAAATTCAAAATCTAAGGCATTAGATGTGTAGACATATCTATAGGTATAATGAATATACAGAAATTATGTATACAGGGTGATAAATGAAAGCAAAGGATACGATAGGAAGAAATAAATATTAGTTTTTCAGTAAATTATTAATTTTTGATTAAATTAAATAATTTTGGTTAGATTAAATATTCCCGAGCACGGATTTGATCCTAGGTCTACAGGATGTAGTGGAACAAAACGGAACATAGGATTTTCAATGTTAATTTCTTTATACTGAAATGTTATCTTCCCTGATCATTTTAGAGGAAACATGTAAATAAATGTTTTGTAGAGTAAAAATTTCTGCATGCAGTCATGCTATTATTTATTTTTTAGCATTCATAAAAATCCTGATAAAATAATAATAATCATTTTCACGAAAATAATGGTTGCCATGAAATTAAACAAAAACTGTGCGCTGTTGATTGGTTGGCTTCTATCAAATGTATTGAACACTTCATAACTGTTTATAAGTTTTTTCATTAAAAATGTATTCTGCTGGTAGCAATTTTCGTGAAGTGCGGGATATGTTTGCCGTCAACTATCCCAATCGGCCAATTGCCTCCATTGCAACGATCCAAAGGTTAATTCATAAATTGGAAACGACTGGCTGAGTATTATGTAATTCTAAGAGGATATCATGTGCAGAGCAGAATAATTTACCAATAAATGAGGATGGCGAGTTTATGGTCTTAGTTTCTTTAGTAGAAGATCCAAACATAAGCTTAAGACAAATTGCTGACAAGCGTGGAATTCACTATACGACTGCCCAGAGGTATTTAAAGAAACATCATTTTCACTCGTACAAATACCGTGCCACCAAGAAATATTACAACGTGATTTTGAAAATCGAGCGAAATTTTGCTATAACATAATGGAAAAGGCCAATGAAAATAGGAATTTCTTAAAAAATGTGTGTTTTATTGATGAATCTACATTCACGCTTCATAATACACCAAATAGACAGAACTGCAGAGTATGGCCAACACGCAATCCTAGATTAGGCGTGCAAACACACACACAATATCCCCAAAAAATAAATGTTGGGGCAGGTATTTTGCGTCAACGGATCATTGGTCCATTTTTTATAGAAGGTAATTTAAGTTCGATAAAATATTTGGAATTGGTAGGAAACGAAATAACACCAGCAATAAATGAAGCCACAAACGAAGATGAAGAGATTTTGCACAGAACACATACCTTTAGAAGTGAAACCTGCATGTTAAAATTCGGAAACACGATTTTTGGCGCCGCTTGGTGTCGGGGTGGCAAATTACTACGATTTCCGCCAAAATTTAAAAATGTTATACTCGTCTACACGATATATTTCAATTTAATAACACTAAAAATATAATCAATTATGTTTTTTGAGCACATAATTGATTATACTTTTAGATAGTACATAAATGAAGAAGTTACTGGTTTTGGTAAAAGAAAAAAGATTGGATTTCACAAAATAAAAATAAAAATACGCCTACATGGAAAAAATATATTTAACAGAATAATTATATACATTATTATTAACAAAATTATCAAATATAAAAATATCACAACAATCGGGTATTAGGGTCTTGTCCAGGTGCAATGTTCCATCAGGTCTCTTCGTTCTTCTTAGGATATTTCTTTCAGGCGTCGTAACAGGTCAGTTGTTTGCTCGTATCCAGGATTCATGACATTAAAATAGTTAAAAAGTAAATGAGTGTAGTTATATTGACTTACTTCTTGGTGTCGGAACAGCATTACAATTCAATTTTTTGCGGAAATGGTTAACAAAATGTTTATGAATAAAATGATCTTCACATGAATGAAAATTTAAACAATGAAGACTGTTCAATATCACAAGTGGTTTTCCATGTTTTAAGATAGTCTTTATGTTTGAGAAATTTACAGAAATGTTAATTTTGGTAGTCAACATTAGTTGTATTGGAAAAGAAAGAATTTTGACATTCTGGATATTTACAAGAATATTTAATACGGCCATTTGATATTTTTTATTAATAAATACAAGTGACGATGAGTTTAAAAGATAGAATATATAATAACTTACCTTCAAACATGAATTACTAGCACTCGCAGCACTATTGAGGTTAGTTAATAAAAATGGTGAGACTCATTAAGCGTTGCCGCATATACATCGAAGTATAAAATATACAATGCACATGATTATATTTAATAAACAGTAATATTATACTTTCATGAGTTATTATGACAAATATAAGCGATAATGTATCTAATTATGTTTAAAACATAATTTTAATTGTTAAAATTATTACTTTGTAGTGAGATTTTAAGATTATTAAAAACGGTAATCCCCATATTAAGATCTTTGATAGCAACATCGAGGGAACCATCTTTACAAAAGCGGCAAATTTGAAATTCCCCCTCGCCCCACTGTCCTGGGGTGGCTCACATACTTTTGTGTTGCCGATATTCGTATCTCGGCTTCACACCCATGAGATTTTGTATCAAATGGATGGCTGTCCTGCACACGATACGAAGGATGTCCGCGAATATTTAAATAATATTAAAACTGGTCGTTTTGGATTGTTGACGGCAAACATATCCCGCACTTCACGAAAACTGCTACCAGCATAGCACCACTTCACAATTTGCACCTTTTCTTGAATAGAATACATTTTTAATGAAAAAACAGTCGTGAAGTGTTCAATACGTTTGACAGAAGCCTACAAATCAAGAGCGCACCGTTTTTGTTTAATTTCATGGCAACCATTAATTTCGTGAAAATGATCATTTTTATTTTATCATTTTTCAGGGTGTTTATGAATGCTTCAAAATAAATAATAGCATGACTGCACGCAGAAATTTTTACTCTACAAAACATGTTTCCTCTAAAGTGATCAGGGAAGATAATATTCCAGTATAAAGAAATTAACATTGAAAATCCTATGTTCCGTTTTGTTCTACTACACCCTGTGTAGACCTGGGATAAGTAAAGTAGAAACCAAAAGTACATTTTTTCCTTTTTTCGGTATGTATGAAGCAAGACTACAACCTGTATATCCAAAAATGCTGGAACGTTCAGACTAAGAAATTGGTTTAATCAAACAATGTTTTCTAGGTTACGTTTAAGTGCAAATTAAGAGCGGTGGGTGGGCCCTGTCCCACCCTCCAATTCTTAGAACACAAACGAGGGTTTCGCAAGTGTAAATTAATTAATAAAAAAATAATCCAACGGTTTTCTGGTCCTTTGACAAACGATTTCATTTACAGAAACTCTGGTATGTGTTGCAAGGGTTGGAGGGTAGGATAGGGCCCACCTACTACACACTGTTTTATTTTAATTTTACCTACAAACGTTCTTTCTCTATGCGTTTGCAACTATTACATCTCTCTTGATCCGACCAAGAAATTAGTTTCATCAAACAGTGTTTTCTCGGTTACATTTAAGTGGAAGTTAAGGGCGGTGGGTGAGTCCTGTCTCACTCTCCAATGCTTAGAACACAATCGAGGGTTTTGTATGTGTAAATTAATTGAAACGAAAATAATCTAATGGTTTTCTACTCCTTTGATAAACGTTTTCATTTATAGAAACTCTGGGGCGTGTTCAAAAGATTGCTGGGTGGAATAGAGCCCACCCACTCCCCTCTATTTTATTTCAATGTTACCCACAAACAGTATTTCTTTACGAGTTTAAAACTATTACATCTCTTGTGATCTGACTCAGAAATTGGTTTCATCAAACAATGTTTTCTAGGTAAAGTTTAAGTAGAAATTAAGGGCGATTACGAGTGGTGGATTTTACCATTGCAACAACAAGTTATTATAAAAAGTACACGAAAATGATGAATAGTTGAATCAATTACACATCGTTATTTAATAATAAATAAAAATACCTGTAGTAGGGCCTTGGTGTGATATATCATTTGAGAAGTGATTTAATACGGACTCCAAATGTGATATTAGAAAATTTGAAAAATGATATTTATTGCCGTGTGGGTTCAAATCCCAGCCCGGCCGAAAGATTTTTCGGGGATCGAGAAGTATTCGCTCGGGTCCATGGTTGTTGTGTATACGTCTGACATTATTCATTTATTCATTTGTTCATTTATTCATCCAAAAATTAAAAATTTATCATTAAAATAGTCGATGTGACTGAATGGCACATGCCTAAGTCAAAAAAAAAATTATTTGAAAAGGGATGATTATTTAACACGTTTACTAAAGTAATGCTGTGGATCAGCTTCATTTCCATATTCCTAGAGTTAACGTACGCAATTCCCTTACATTTTATAGTGATAAATGTAACAGGTGCACTTTAAAAAATCGCCACTACATAAAATGATAGACAGTTATTGTTAAATTAGTTGTAATTTGATTTTTTCCTGTAATTGGAAATAATAATAACTGTACGCGCTGTATCTTAAAAACTAATAGAGCAATTGATATAAAACTTTGAAAATAAGTCTTATTTGATAATCCAAAGAACTGAAAAGCTTTTGGTAAAATTTCGTACACCGGAAGTGGGTGTTTACCTTAACCATTTTTTGTTTTTTTTTCCAATATCTGCTTAAATATGAAAAATAACTAAAAAACATTTAAACAAATATTGAAGACAACAAATAAATGAACATCTTTTATGAGAAAATATTTTTCATAAAATCATTGTTATTCGAGAAAAAAATGTATTCATTTTTTTTATTTCTGGTTTATAATTATGAAACGATAATAGTTACAGAAAATATATGTGAATAATAATTGTAGAAAATGCCAAAATGAACAACTTCTAAAGAATAAGTTTTTTTCGAAATCTTGTTAGTTTTTGAGTAAACCTAGTTTTTTAATTTGAAGTATAATTTTTCCATCTCTCATAATTTTGACGTTTTAAACGTCAGTTTCATCGGAGTTTACCAAACGTTCGATGTACATTTCAAATATGATTTAAATTGAAAATAAACCATGAAAGCGTAAATATAAATGATGCCATCAAGTCGGAGAAAGTAACATGATGGCCACATCACCATTTTTTTTTTGTTGGGAAATAAATAAACTCGGATTTCTGTTCAATATTAAAACAAATATATTTATAATACCGTGCACGGTTATTTGACAGTTTGTATTTGTTAAATGTACTTGCAGAAAGGCACTGCAAAAATAAAATATTTTTTTAGTGCTCTTTTTGACTTATGTTCCATCCACGGATTTCTGTTCATTTAAAAAAAAATGTATAATACCGTACACGGTTTTTTGGCGGTTTGTATTTGTTACATATACTTGCAGAAAGACACTGCAAAAATAAAATTAAAAATTCTTTGGCCCTTTTTGACTTTTGATCATTTTTTAAGTGCCAGTTACAGTTTAATGAGCTGCTCAATAAAATAATATTTATAACAATTTTTACGCTTTATGACAGTTTGTATACAATGCACGTGCAGAAAGTCACTGCATAATTAAAATTTAAAATTCGTATTGCACATTTTGTGGATGCGCCGGGAAATCTATCGCTGGAAATTCATGGCAACTTCTCGTCGGTAAATTGTATTATTGAAATTGTTAGAATGGGATTATTTTAAAATTCTATAGAGAATAAGTCCCTCTCTTCGTAAACTGTTGGTGCCATAAAACATGTTTGCGATGAAAACTCTTTCCTCGTTCGAATAAACTGAGTTAATTTTATAACAATAAACACTTAATTGTTTTTTTCAATTGTCGGCCAGCGCGGCAACTTTGAAAATCAACATATTTTATTTGATTTTTTTCGCTAAGGAGTAATAAATACTCAGGGCGTTGGTGTAGTGGTACAGGCGAGCGCTTGTGCCGGTTGCACCGCGTGCCGTGTGGGTTCGAATCCCAGCCCGGCCGAAAGATTTTTCGGGGATCGAGAAGTATTCGGTCGGGTCCATGGTTGTTGTATACGTCTGACATTATTCATTTGTTTCTATGTTCATTTACTCATCCCAAATTGAATACATAAATAATAACCTTGTCGTGACTGAATGGCTCATGCCAAAAAAAATTAAATAAATAATAAATACTTCTATTATATAAAAGCCATTTTACACTATACAATTTATTAAACAAAAAATGAGTTAATTTCTTGTCCAATTTAAATTGTCTAGTTTCTTACAGTAAATTGTCCCAAAAATCGAGTCAATTTAAATTGCACCAGAAATTAACTTATTTCTTGTTCAATAAATTGTGAAGTGTAGAACGGCTTTAAGAATAATTTTTATTACGGAACGATGAGGAATATAGTTTCATTTCATTTAATGCCAATACCTCTCCATGTCATAAATATGGGACGCAGGAATTTGCATAAACATGATATACAGTGTGTATCAGCCAAATGGAATAAATTCGATAATAAATAAATGGGGGCGTGTTCGACAAAACGCTCGGATACGTCGATTAGTATTTTTAGTTGCGCATCTTTTTCAATATAAACTTTTTATACAGGGTGTGTCATGTAGCAGAAGCCAATACCCACTTTCTTATTTTAAATGCAACACCCTATATATTATTCAATTTTTGGATTGTTCAGAAAATTCCATATATATTTCATGTACCATGTCCTATACCTATCTTCAACTGTTTTTTTTACTTATTAGTTTTTGAGTGTATTGCAGCGAATTTCTGTAATCAAATGATATTCTTTTTTACTTTCTCCGTTACGTAGTACAAGAAACTCTTGTGATCGTGAAAAATTTTTCAATTTTTTTTTATGGAAATATCCGTTTTAGGGTCGCTAGATGCCATTTCAACAATTTCTGGGAAAAAAAAATGTGTCTGTGTATGTGTGTTTGTTTTCTAAACAGTTGAAGATAGGTATAGGACATGGTACATGAAATATGTCTAGAATTTTCTGAACAATCCAAAAATTGAATAATATACAGGGTGTTGCATTTAACATAAGAAAGTTGGTATTGGCCTCTGTTACATGACACACCATGTATAAAAAAATTTTGTTGAAAAAAATGCGCGACTGAAAATACTAATCGACGTATCCGAGCGTTTTTTCGAACACGCTTCCATTTATTTATTATCAAATTTATTCCATTTGGCTGATACACACTGTATGTATAATATAAATGGCATGGTTTGTCATACATCTAAATATGAGTAACCAATCGGCTTGCTTATCTTTTTAAATAAATGATTCAAACTTTCTATAGTTGGCTCTGACGAGGAATAGTAATTAACCCTGTAAACGTATTAAATTTTCAAAACTACCCAATTAACGATTCTTCTGTTCAGAAACCATACATTTTTAAAATTAATAAATCACTCCGAACCCTCTCGTGCATTCTTCATAGTGCTTTCATTAAAACCGTCCCGCAACGCTGAAATTCCTGAAAGCTCGGGCGAGAATCAGGGATTAAGCGGCCAACCGGAAGTTCAGTTCGAATGTGTTATAAAAGCGTTTTAAAACTTCACCAGCCTTGACCTGACATTACAGTGCGGGTGGAGCTTCTTGGGAATTGAATGGAGCTGTTTCGAACTTTTACCATAAATTCGATAGATAGAGAAAATGACGTCTTAACACGAACGCAGATGGTGTATTAGAGTTTTCTCAATAAATGCCTTTTGTTCGGAATGCATGGAAAGGTATTTACGCTCAGATATTTTCGAAATATAATTTGATATGTTCCAACAGATTTTGTTTAGAAATTTTGTAATACCGGCAAGGTGATGCAAACATTTAAGACAATTATTAATTATAATGTCGCTTTGCTATTACGTTTTGATTCTTCAAAAATTGTTGCTGATTCTTGACAACTTCTGTTACACTGGCTCTAACGGGACTTGAAAAAATTGTTATTTACAATTCAAGTGAACGAAAGCGGCCTTACTCACGAGTGCTGTATTTAGTTTTGTTCGGTACCTCCCCTGAAAGTCTGTAACTTTGTATTCTAAATCGTCCGTCACCAGTTACTTTGGTCAATTTTAATAGGCTACGCACGGACGACGGCGCAGCGCAGCGGAGCGGAGCCGTCGTTCGTCACCAATTAAAATAATTTAAAAAAACAAATTTCAATTAAAGCAGATAATTTTACCAAAAGAAGCTTTAGCTTGAAAAACTAGTTAATAATTCCTAAGAGGACATCATCCTGTTTTAAATTCAACCCACTATTCCCCCCCCCCCAATGGGTGGGGTGGGGGACAACATTGGAATTTCAAATAGGAACCTGTAATTTTCGGTAAATTCCGCAAATACTTTTTATTCAACTTATCTAAAGACTAGAGTCTACTTTTTATTCACTTTTATTTACTTGATGCGAATGACTAGTCATTGAAGCTCCTTATAAAACTACAAAAATATCTCGATTCATGTTTGTTAAGCCATTTCAAACGGTCATTAATTATTTGTTAACATGTAAATCTGTTTTAGGTGTTGTAGACTTAGAGAGACCGTGTGAGAGTGGAAGTTTATTTTTAAACCCTTTTGTAAATTCTGTCCGTAGGGCGAGATGGCGTGAAAACAGGACGATATTTAACACGCCGAACCCTCGTCTGATGAACGTGTCCCTATTAAGGGACAGCAAATTACTGCACGATAGACGGGGTTCAAGAGGTAGCGTCCGGGGACCGAGCAGACAGCCGAGCATGGCCTCGCTCCGTCCACACTCCCCGAACTCTCAGCCAGGTAAAAACAAAACGACCGTCATCTAGTCATCATCTCCAGTTCCCCGAAGAGACCTTTTGGAAGCTCAGATCACCCTCTAGTTAGCATCCAGTTCCCTGAAGAAGGAGCTTCAGTTGTCATCAAATCCTGTAGTTGTTAGAAGAGAACGCTGCGATTATCATCGAATCCCCTGCATCATTATCATTGTCCAAAACACTTCCTTAGAGATGAAGCCTTTTTGACCGGTCCTCCTAAGTCCTCGTAAAATATTGTAATTACCGTTTCCTTCAAATGTTGTCATCATCCAGATCAGACCCAATCCCGAATACATAATTATCATTATCCACAGCACTTCCTTAGAGATGAAAACCTTATTAACCAGTCCTTATCAAATATTATAATTATCATTCCCTTAAAATCCAGTCATCATCCAGATCATACCCAAATCCTGTAGTGATCAAACAACTCCCTGAAACTAACTCGCGGCTATAATTGACTCCTCAACATGTTGAAATTCCTTGAACATTCTTTATTTGGCTACCTGATCCTGCTTTTTTTCCTCTTAGCCTCATTTATGTTCTTCAGATGGATCTCTACTAGAGACGAGTTCATGACTCCGATGTGAAATGTTTTATCAAAAAAATGTTGATGAGAAAAAAGAGTCTTTACTTCCAAATTTTTCAATTTAAAATAATTAAAAAGGGATGAGAAAAAAGTCTTTACTTCCAAATTTTTCAATTTAAAATAATTAAAAAGGGTCGACTCATTTTGAAGTAAAAAGAGCTACAAAAAAGGTCATCACTTTTGAAAAAAAAACAACATTCCAATTTTCACCGAAAACATACTGGAAATCCCACTTCCACAATTTTAAAATTTGGTGCCAAATTGTTGGGTCAAAATCCTTTCTCGATATCAAGAGCAGAAGTTAACACATATAGTATATATAGTAGAGGTGAGGGAAATGACTCTTTTTCGTGAGTTGCCTCAGCGAAAAGAGTCGTCTCCGAGAGTCTGCTCATGACTCCGAAAACTTTTAGTGACTCAAATTGAGCTGCAAATTTTCACAGGAGTCGCATGACTACGTGACTCACTTCGAAGATTTGCTTCTTTAAGTCGACTCGTTCATTAGTGACCCACCTCTAATATATAGTGCATATTTTTTTTGTCAATAAATTATAGCGATTTACGTGTTAAAATTTATATGCTTGTTGATGGTATTTCTCTTGCAAATTTCAGCATTATTTTTGGCCGACTTTAAGTTTAAACCTTTCCGAACAGCTTCGAATGAAAAGAGTCGGAAATATTAAACATTTTGACAAAATTAATTACGTAAGTATGTATGGTTGCCTAATCTTCTCGCCCAAACGTTCAAAAACATTCGTTTCAGGCCATTGTGTTCGAGTTTGATGTAAAATATATGGATTTTCTCTAGCCCCAACACTTGTATTCTGTATATTTACAGTGCCTTTCAGCGTAAATGTGCAATCTGCTCATAAAATCATAAAATTCCATTACGGCAGATAATCTCTAGTAGAACTTGTAAATTGTGTAATTTGTAACTCTTAAACTTTTCTTCCCTCTATAAGAACTGCTTCGACTAGCTCGACTCACACACAATGATCTGAAAAGTTGAACATTTAGGTAATAATTTTAAGCAACAATGCATACATATTTAATTAATTTCTTTAATGAAACAAATATATTATTTTACTGTAACTGGAAAATTCAGAATGGGGTTGTAAACCTTCTGCCAGGTTTCCTTAGGTTTTCATTCGGGTGACTGGTATTTGGTTCTCGAAGATCAGCTCTGGGTGTACTGCTTTTTTCATAAGAAAGTTGTCGTGTCATTCATTCAATCCATTCAGTGAAACAAAAGTTTTCCTACAAACTCGTATAGAGATGTGACCTTGATCCTTCTGTTTGCTTGACAGTTTGAAGCATTGGCAAATTTGTATGAAGGGGTGGTCTTTTTGGCTGTAGTATAACGATCCATCTAAAAAAAAATTGAGAAGTTTAGCAATTGTTTTTATATTTTTTTCAAGTCAACAAAATTATTACAAATTTTCAGAGGACTTACACCGTGTTTACATAAATTATAGCAAAAGCTATCGACGAAATGTATTGTAATTTTTCACTAAATCAATCTTGAATGAATTTTGAGTGATCTTGCAAAGTTTCAAGTGGATAGCAATTGTTTTTATATTTTTTCCAAGTCAACAAAATTATTACAATTTTTAGAGGACTTACACCGTGTTTACATAAATTATAGCAAAAGCTATTGACGAAATGTATTGTAATTTTTCACTAAATCAATCTTGAATGAATATTGAGTGATCTTGCGAAGTTTCAAGTGGATAGAAATTGTTTTTATCTTTTTTTTTCAAGTCAACAAAATTATTACAATTTTTCAGAGGACTTACACCGTGTTTACATAAATTATAGCAAAAGCTATTGACGAAATGTATTGTAATTTTTCACGAAATCAATCTTGAATGAATATTGAGTGATCTTGAGAAGTTTCAAGTGGATAGAAATTGTTTTCATATTTTTTTCGCGTCAACAAAATTATTACAATTTTTCAGAGGACCTACACCGTGTTTACATAAAATATAGCAAAAGCTATTGACGAAATGTATTGTAATTTTTCAAGAAATCAATCTTGAATGAATATTGAGTGATTTTGAGAAGTTTCAAGTGAATAGCAATTGTTTTTATATTTTTTTCGCGTCAACAAAATTATTACAATTTTTCAGAGGACTTACACCGTGTTTACATAAAATATAGCAAAAGCTATTGACGAAATGTATTGTAATTTTTCACGAAATCAATCTTGAATGAATATTGAGTGATCTTGAGAAGTTTCAAGTGGATAGCAATTGTTTTTATATTTTTCTCAAGTCAACAAAATTATTACAATTTTTACACCGTGTTTACATAAAATGTAGCAAAAACTATTGACGAATTGTATTGTAATTTTTCACGAAATCAATTTTGAATGAATATTGAGTGATCTTGCAAAGTTTCAAGTGGATAGAAATTGTTTTTATATTTTTCTCAAGTCAACAAAATTATTACAATTTTTACACCGTGTTTACATAAAATGTAGCAAAAACTATTGACGAATTGTATTGTAATTTTTCACGAAATCAATCTTGAATGAATATTGAGTGATCTTGAGAAGTTTCAAGTGGATAGAAATTGTTTTTTATATTTTTTTCGCGTCAACAAAATTATTACAATGTTTACACCGTGTTTACATAAAATATAGCAAAAGCTATTGACGAAATGTACTGTAATTTTTCACGAAATCAATCTTGAATGAATATTGAGTGATCTTGCGAAGTTTCAAGTGGATAGAAATTGTTTTTATCTTTTTTTTTCAAGTCAACAAAATTATTACAATTTTTCAGAGGACTTACACCGTGTTTACATAAATTATAGCAAAAGCTATTGACGAAATGTATTGTAATTTTTCACGAAATCAATCTTGAATGAATTTTGAGTGATCTTGAGAAGTTTCAAGTAGATAGAAATTGTTTTTATATTTTTTTCGCGTCAACAAAATTATTACAATTTTTACACCGTGTTTACATAAAATATAGCAAAAGCTATTGAAGAAATGTATTGTAAATCACGAAATCAATCTTGAATGAATATTGAGTGATCTTGCGAAGTTTCAAGTGGATAGAAATTGTTTTTATCTTTTTTTTTCAAGTCAACAAAATTATTACAATTTTTCAGATGACTTACACCGTGTTTACATAAATTATAGCAAAAGCTATTGACGAAATGTATTGTAATTTTTCACGAAATCAATCTTGAATGAATATTGAGTGATCTTGAGAAGTTTCAAGTGGATAGAAATTGTTTTCATATTTTTTTCGCGTCAACAAAATTATTACAATTTTTCAGAGGACCTACACCGTGTTTACATAAAATATAGCAAAAGCTATTGACGAAATGTATTGTAATTTTTCACGAAATCAATCTTGAATGAATATTGAGTGATTTTGAGAAGTTTCAAGTGAATAGCAATTGTTTTTATATTTTTTTCGCGTCAACAAAATTATTACAATTTTTCAGAGGACTTACACCGTGTTTACATAAAATATAGCAAAAGCTATTGACGAAATGTATTGTAATTTTTCAAGAAATCAATCTTGAATGAATATTGAGTGATCTTGAGAAGTTTCAAGTGGATAGAAATTGTTTTCATATTTTTTTCGCGTCAACAAAATTATTACAATTTTTCAGAGGACCTACACCGTGTTTACATAAAATATAGCAAAAGCTATTGACGAAATGTATTGTAATTTTTCACGAAATCAATCTTGAATGAATATTGAGTGATTTTGAGAAGTTTCAAGTGAATAGCAATTGTTTTTATATTTTTTTCGCGTCAACAAAATTATTACAATTTTTCAGAGGACTTACACCGTGTTTACATAAAATATAGCAAAAGCTATTGACGAAATGTATTGTAATTTTTCACGAAATCAATCTTGAATGAATATTGAGTGATCTTGAGAAGTTTCAAGTGGATAGAAATTGTTTTTATATTTTTCTCAAGTCAACAAAATTATTACAATTTTTACACCGTGTTTACATAAAATGTAGCAAAAACTATTGACGAATTGTATTGTAATTTTTCACGAAATCAATTTTGAATGAATATTGAGTGATCTTGCAAAGTTTCAAGTGGATAGAAATTGTTTTTATATTTTTCTCAAGTCAACAAAATTATTACAATTTTTACACCGTGTTTACATAAAATGTAGCAAAAACTATTGACGAATTGTATTGTAATTTTTCACGAAATCAATCTTGAATGAATATTGAGTGATCTTGAGAAGTTTCAAGTGGATAGAAATTGTTTTTATATTTTTTTCGCGTCAACAAAATTATTACAATGTTTACACCGTGTTTACATAAAATATAGCAAAAGCTATTGACGAAATGTACTGTAATTTTTCACGAAATCAATCTTGAATGAATATTGAGTGATCTTGCAAAGTTTCAAGTGGATAGAAATTGTTTTTATATTTTTTTCGCGTCAACAAAATTATTACAATGTATACACCGTGTTTACATAAAATATAGCAAAAGCTATTGACGAAATGTACTGTAATTTTTCACGAAATCAATCTTGAATGAATATTGAGTGATCTTGCGAAGTTTCAAGTGGATCGAAATTGTTTTTATATTTTTTTCGCGTCAACAAAATTATTACAATTTTTACACCGTGTTTACATAAAATATAGCAAAAGCTATTGACGAAATGTATTTTAATTTTTCACGAAATCAATCTTGAATTAATATTGAGTGATCTTGCAAAGTTTCAAGTGGATAGAAATTGTTTTTATATTTTTCTCAAGTCAACAAAATTATTACAATTTTTACACCGTGTTTACATAAAATGTAGCAAAAGCTATTGATGAAATGTATTGTAATTTTTCACGAAATCAATCTTGAATGAATATTGAGTGATCTTGCAAAGTTTCAAGTGGATAGAAATTGTTTTTATATTTTTTTCGCGTCAACAAAATTATTACAATTTTTACACCGTGTTTACATAAAATATAGCAAAAGCTATTGACGAAATGTATTGTAATTTTTCACGAAATCAATCTTGAATGAATATTGAGTGATTTTGAAAAGTTTCAAGTGGATAGAAATTGTTTTTTATACTTTTTTCAAGTCAACAAAATTATTACAATTTTTCAGAGGACTTACACCGTGTTTACATAAAATATAGCAAAAGCTATTGATGAAATGTATTGTAATTTTTCACAAAATCAATCTTGAATGAATATTGAGTGATCTTGAGAAGTTTCAAGTGGATAGCAATTGTTTTTATATTTTTTTCAAGTCAACAAAATTATTACAATTTTTCATATTTATTCTTTAATTTTTCTATATTTTCGGTTGTCTGTTATCTCTTTTGATATAAAAAAAAGTTAATAAAAATCAACGCGTGTATCATTTAAAAGACATTTGTGGGTCAGCGGGTCATAGGTTTACCACCACTGCTCTAGAGCAATGAAGAGCAACTTTTTTGCAATAAACCAACATTGAAGAGCTAGGACTCTAGCAGTAGTTTTCAAACTTTGTCAACTCGCGATTTGTTCGCAGAACCTCTACGATACTAATCAAGATATAAATTGAAAACTACTTTGAATTTGAATGTTTCGTTTTTTTTTTGATAATTTTCATGCAAATTTTGATTTTTGCGCAGAATCTCAGGATTCTGTGGAACTGTTTAAAGACTTCTGCTCCACAGATACACATCGAGTTTCCCAAATAATCTGATCATAATTTACGCCAGACTATCCAACCAACTGAAGAGCCTTGGCCATCTTAAAATTCTTTAAATATTATTCATTACCATTAAAATTAAATTCTTAAGTTTTTTTGCCATCCAATCCAATTCCTTAAAGAATAAGTTCTGATCACTGTCTAATCCTTGATTAGAAATTCAAGAAAACATTCTCTTTGCCGCCTCCTTGTCCTTTAACACCATCCATTTGTTTAAAATAGTAAAGGTATTACCCGATAGCCTAAAGAAATCCTCCAGATATCCAATCCTATCATTATCATCCAGTGAATTAGAGAAGATTCTCCAATCAACATTTAATCCTCAGTCCATCATTAACCATTTCCCCAGCGAAGAAATGTGATCATCAAATCCTGTAGTAATGTGCAAATCGTATCAAACGCTAGAACACCCTCACACCACCAACCATCTCAAGCACAGTGCAGACCAATTACGTTGACCCTACCATTAGGGCGTTTGTTTTTAGGATCGCGGAGGGGTTCACACGGAAGCAGCAACGCTTCGGCGACGTCCACCAGGTCGAACAAAAGCCCTCCGGGTCACGCGGCCAACTCGTCCGTGACGACTCCGATGCTGGAGAGCGTCACCGTCGAAATCCAAGATGGGAGGAACTAACCTCCACCTCTCGCCATAAAAAAAATAAGTGAAGAACACATTGCGACAGGAAATAAAACGAAATAAATAGTTTCAATGCGGAAATATAATTAGGGATTTTTGAGTTTACGAGAGTTAGCCAGTAGCATATTCCGGTTGGTATCCGGGATTCTTCTAAAGAGTAACATAACTAAATAAAAAAAAAACGTAGCGAGTTATAAAAGTGGTTTTGAAAATGAGTACATATGCAATCAATTTCTAATTCTACTCCGGTAGCTAATCTTAGTGATGTAAGGGACCAGGATTGTAACCATTTGTCCACCATCACAGTCAAGTCTTGTTTTTCGCGGACGCAAGGCCCGCACCTGTATTATATTATAAATATACATAACTTAGAGTTTTCTAGTTTCAAATTTTCACTTTGATTGAAGAAATGGTGAGTTCAAGAAGTATATATAATAAATAAACAAATAAAACAGCGCACATGATTATTTCCTCGGTTTTACGTTATTAAGGACATTTCAGCACGGATTCTTTGTATGGTTAATTAATTAAATTAAAAAAAAAAACTATATATAGGGAGTACATTAAGCGATACTAGCTTTAGCCTTCGTTGAACGGAACGTCTGCGATTTAAAGGGAGGGTAAAAACTGAGTGTCCGCTTTCGAACTTGATTTCCTCTCACTTGGTGGTTCAAAAAATACTGGGAATATTTTGTGATACTACCAAATTTAAAAACGAAAAACTGTGATTGTATGTCTGTAGTAGGTCCAGTAGGGAGAGTGTGGGGGGCGAGCCGGGCGGGAAGTAGTGGGAAAACTTCGCGACCGGCGCCGCGCCCCAAAATTTTTTGTTCCGAATTTTCAAATTTGGTTTCGTGTCTTTTCAGCGCTCGGTCGAAAAAAATAAAAACTAGCCAGACGAACATCAGCCGCCTGATCAATCGAGGGCAACTCTAACAACTCACTAAAAAAAAAAACAATTGCATACATACACACATCGCGATGTGCTCACGTATAAATAAATATATACAAAAAAAATAAATAAATAAAAAATACATACCTCTATTGTTTAGTGTGTTGTCTAAAAAAATTGCGATTGTGACACTTGTAGTAGTTTCTCTATTGTAATCTAGGTGACGTATCGGAACAGAGACCGTAGCGATACGCTTGCTTGATGAAATTACAAAAATACATACAGAATTATATATACACATAAAGAAAATATTAGAAATATAAGAATATTATATACATATATTAACTTACAATTATTATTATTATGATTAACGAGCATTTTTATCGTATAAATTAATGATATTCTATGAATTTAGCTTTACTCTTTATACTCTTGTACTGTAACTGTATTTTCACATCTAAATTGTACTTGCCAATGACTTTTAATAAAACGCTATCAAATTAAATGTTGTTTGTTTTATAATAAGTAAATGTATAGATTTTTTCTAGTTATAAAAACAACGGTTTTGCCGCCAACCTCTGGAAGAAATGTTAAGCATGGATAAATGTATAGTTGACAAGAGATAAAACTGTCAGATCTTTATCACAAAATAAGCCACAGAAATTTTTGTAACTTCTAGCCTGCAGCAAAGGCATAGTTTAATGATATTATACAGATCCTATTCTGACAATATGCTTGAAACAATACCTTCTATTTTTAAAGGTATATTCTATGAATTGTTTACTGTGATGAAAACAGACGCGTTCACTGCGTTGAGTGTGATGCTTTCACAACTTAATATGCATTCCCATACAGCACGTACATTGCGTAAAGATTGCAGAATAGTTGCTGTATCAAAGATTGAATTGTTGCTACTAGAGTAAAATGTCCGCCAACTCGATGGTAGATTGGTAAAAGGGTGAAGCGATCATTTGAACAATTTTACACAAGCAATAGCTTTATAGTAATAATTGAGAGAAAAGTTTGAAAGCACGAGCGACGTGAATTTTAAATTCTCTCTATTATTTTTTTTATTAAAAATATAATGAAAACCGTCAAAAAGCGAAATAATGTTTGTATGCTAATATCTTCATAGCAACGAGTTGCGTTAAGATACGTTTAAATAAAGTATTTCTTAACAACACTAGTGTTGTTATAGGTACCTTAACGTAACTTGTTGCTTAGGAGTTATTGGCATGTTAACATTAATAAAGATAAAATAAAAAAAATGTTATCAAATTATTTTCTGTTACGATGATTTTATAATGCCAAAAAAGGTTTTGTAGTTCAGGAAGAAAAAAAATGGTGATGTGGCCATCATGTTACTTTCTCTGACATGATGGTATCATTTATATTTACGCTTTCACGGTTTATATTCAATTTAAATCATATTTTAAAGTTACATCGAGCTTGTTGTAAATGTAAAATTATACTTCAAATTCAAAAACTCAGTTTACTCGAAAACTAAAGAAATTTCGAAAAAAACTTATTCTTTATAAGTTGTTCATTTTGACATTCTCTGCAATTATTGTTAATATACATTTGCTGTAACTATTATCGTTTCATAATTATAAACCAAAAATGAAAAAAAAAATACATTTTTTTCTCGAATTACAATGATTTTATGAAAAATAGTTTCAATATTTGTTTAAATGTTTTTGTGATATTTTTCATATTTAAAAAAATATGTGAAAAAAACAAAAAACAGTTAGGTAAACACCCACTTCCGGTGTACGAAATTTTACCAAAAGCTTTTCAGTTCTTCGGATTATTAAATAAGACTTATGTTCAAAGTTTAATATCAATTGCTCAATTAGTTTTGGAGACACAGCGCGCACAGACACACACACACACGCTTATTAAATTTAAAGATGTATGTATTATAGAGTAGTATAGCATAAATAACTACCACTCCATTAACTTTAGAATGTCGAACAACGTATTACGACCATAACGTTTGAAAATAAATCGTAGTTTAATTTTTTGTTGCATAATTAACGAGTTCGTCTAACGCTGTATAAGCTTAATTACACTAGTGTAACATTCTTTTCGTAAACAGCAGCTGGACTTCTTTAACGGTAATGAATTACATTACCAGTTCATTTACAAACACTTTACGAGTGTGTAACACTTTTTGCTCATTCCACACAATTACTACAATGGTAATTGCTGTGCAGTGGCGACACTACAAAAAAATCTTAATCACAGTGTGTCCTTTCTTTTTGTGCTCGATTAAAATAAATATCTTATTATTGATGGTTTTCCGGAGAAATGACTAATGATAATATAATTTATTGCAACGGAAATGGCCATCTCTCATCCGTAATGGTTTTATAAATAGATTATGATAGTGCGAGCAAACTAGTTGACTAATTAGTGATACATGTATAACTTTACAAATGATAGCAATGCTTTACTTTACTTTACATATCTTAATCATTAAAATATTGGTTTTTCTTCAAACGTCAGTAAAATTTAACATTTTTCACTGAATACATTAATTAATTAAACTAATGATGTATGAATGTACTGACAGATACAACAGAACATTGATATTTAATTTTAATACACTGGTGAAAAAAAACATGAAATTCGTGAAATTTCATTTTCATACCATCATAACTCGGCGTATTTTCAATCGACTGTGATGAATCTTTAAGGGCTAATAACTTTGAAGTATCTTCTTTAAAGTCACGCGAACTTAAGCTTAAACCCTTCCGCCTCCTCTAGCAACCCTGTGAAATAAAAATGTTTTTTCAGTAAACCATGTCCAACTTTGACGATACATACGGAGTTGGAAAAAATTTGTCGACTTGATCCACCATAAAGGCATTAAAATTTGATCAATTCCCTATGCAGGACTCAAAGAACGAAGTTCCTACGACGATTTGGCACCAAGCTATGGGTGTTAAAAAAAGTGCATTTTGAGGTTTTTCGCACATAACTCAGCGACTTTTCAACCAAATTGGATAATTCTTCTTAAATTCAACAAACCTTACTTCATTGTTTATTATTAAACCTTTAACCCCTCCATAAATTACCGTTTAAATCATTAAAATGAATGTAGAATTTCGACGACATGACTTATTATTCCAGGATTTTTACGGCACGTTTAATTGAAAATAGTAAAGGGCTACAAGTTTTGAGGTGATTTAACGTTCAAATTATCAAAATCATCCCTCAGAAATACTATTTAGAAGCTTTTAAACATTTTTCGTTCGCATTTCTACCCCTCGTCGCCATCTATTCGACGATAGCCGAACTACTAAGTGACGTTTTTGAACAGCGCCAAAATGCTCGAACTTTATCCTTATAATCAAAGTGTTAATATTCAACAATGCGCTGTAGACGATACGATAGACGATTTAATTCCGAATCGAATGGTGTATAAAATAGCTGAGGCTATTTAGCCGTTTTCTTGTAATTTGCGAATGAAAATTAAGCACGACACACTTACCGACATTTACAGTTCACTGTAACTTAAAACCTAAATGCACAACAATTTGCTATATTCTTCAATGAAATACGGGTCCCAATACTTATTACTGATTATTCAATTAACTTTTCATATTATTAATGCATTACAATAAGAGAAATATATGAGGAATCCTAATTTTCTGACAGCGTACCCTCTGTTATCGTGGGGATAAACTACGTTTTCATTTGTGGTTTTAATAAATGTTTTAATGATGAAAGAATATTTAAAAACTTAAGAAGAATATTATCTTATAATAAAATAAATTTAATTATAGATATTTTTGCATCTAAATTGCAAAAACAATACATTGTAATATATCCGCCTATTCACAGGCAACCCGATATACGCATAACTACTATTAATTTATTATTGAAAACTTTCAATTCTAAGCGTGACAGTGACAAAACCATAAGTGTAATCCTCAGTAAAGCTTCAAAAATAGTGCGAATATTTAAGTATTTACATTGCAGAAATAATTATATTACATAAACGCCAACTTACAGACAACGCAATACAGGCATTCATAATATTAACTTATTATTTAAAACTTCCAATTTTAAACATGTCAGGGACAAATCCGTAAGTGTTATCCTTCGCAAAGCTTAAAATATAATGTGAATATTAAAGAATTTTTGCAGAAATAATTCAATTATATAAACGCCTACTTACCGGCAACCCAATAGACGTGCAACTAATAATAATTTATTATTTAAAACTTCCAATTTTAATCGTAACATGGACAAAACCATAAGCGTAATATTTTAAAAGTGTTGCTAAGGATTACACCCATGCTTGTGTCCCTATTATGTTTAAAATTGGAAGTTTTTAGTAATAAATTAATATTAGTTATTCTATATTGGGTTGCCTATAAGTAGGCGTTTATATAATACCATTGTTTCCGCAATTTAAATACTACTTAAATATTCGCACTATTTCTGTAGCTTTACTCAGGATTACACTAATGGTATTGTCCCTGTTACGTATAAAATAAGAAGTTTTTAATAATAAATTAATTGGAGTTATGCGTATATCGAGTTGCTCGCGATTAGGCGTGTACATTATAAAATATTGTTTCTGCAATTTAAAAACGTAAATATCCACAAATGAATTTATTTTATCATAAGATAACATTCTTCTTAAGTTTTTCAATGTTCTTTTATTATTACAACAATTATTACATCCACACATGATTAAGTAGTTTCTCCCCACGATAATAGGGAGAGCCCTCTACGTAGATTATGATTTCTCGTATATTTTTTTTATTATAATGCATTAACAATATAAATATTTGAATGATTAATCAGGAAAAAGTATTGGAACCCGTATTTAATTAAAGAATATAGCAAATTCTCCTTTATTGAATTTTTATGTTACAGTGAACTGTAAATGTCGGTAAGGGTGTCGTGCTTAATTTTCATTCGTAAATTACAGGAAAACCGCTAAATTTCCTTAGCTATTTTATGCACCATTCGATTCAGAATTAAATCGTCTACTGTCTCATGCACAGCCCATTGCTAGATTTTAACACTTGGACAATAGGTTTAAAGTTCGAGCATTTTGGCGCTGTTCAAAAACATCACTTAGCAGTTCAGCCACCACCCAATAGATGGCGACGAGACGCGGAAATCCGAACGTAAAATGTTCAAAAACTTCTAAATAGCAATTCTAAGGGATGATTTTAATAATTTAAGCATTAAATCACCGACAAACTTATAATCCTTTAATTTTTAAAATAAAAGTGCTGCAAAAATCCTGCAATAATAAATATTGCCGCAGCAATTTTTTAATGCTTAAATTGATTTTAATGATTCAAATTGTAATTTACAGAGGTATTAATGGTTTAATAATAGACAATAAAATAAGATTTGTTGTTGTTGGGAAATTAACATTTACTTACGGAGTTACTTTAAACCCAAATAACTACTAAATGTTTATTGATTAATGTCCTTGTTAGCTCAATTGCACTTATTGTTTCGTCGCTGTTAGACTTAAAACGGAAGTTTTATATATTAAATTAAGAGTTGAAGAGGTTGTATGAATAGAGATAGCATAAAGCGATTAGTTTTGATGCATTACTTGGTGCAGGGCGGAAACTTTTATTTAATTTTTACAATTATTCATAGAATCTTGGCTCTTTTAGAAAAATACTCGTACTAAATTAATGTAAGTTAAAAATGTAGCCAGTGTAAAATGTGACAATTAAGGCTCGACTGGTTGAGATCATCACTGATTTTAATTTGGACGAAATAAACGCTGTAAATAAAACTGAACAGATTTAACACGTGTATTCACTGTAAAATGTAATATATTTATAAGTACGAGGGTCGTTCAATAAGTAATGCCCCATATCTTTTTTTTAGAAACTATTTTTTAAAAGTGTTAAATTTTGGATCGATGAGGCTGTTACTTGTTGAAACTCCATGGTATCATTTAATAAAACACTAACACAGTATGGTTTCAAATTAATTTTATTGTTCTACAACAATTGCTTCACCACACAGTGGCTTCATCAGGTAGATGAAAAATTATGTTAAATTTTGGTGACAATATAGCTACATGTTTCTTCAACACACACTATCTTTCAACATAGCCTCCATCAAATTGTACGGTCTTACGCCAGCGTGAAACAAGTGCCTGTATTCCCTGCCGGTACCAACTCTTGACCTGTGCGTGAAGTCATGTTCGCGAACAGCCCGCGATCACCCAATAGCCTGGCGCCCAATGTTGTGGGGCTGTGTGCGTGCAGCTCGCGTAACATTAACGGATTTTACCCTGTTCGTCTAGAGTTCGCCAAAAGTCCCACCAGTTGTCGGTAACTTTAAAGGGTATGTTCCCCGAACCTCAGTCAGGTGTAGACGGTGAAACTGTTCGCATCAATGGAGTGGATGGATGAAAACGTACTGACGCTGGAAAACCGGAACACTGAGTGAACTTCTTGGCGAACAACGTCCAACGAAAATTAATTTCATCTAGAAGTGTTTGTGTAACTGCTCGCGTACTGAACGCAGGGTGTTTGAGATTTGTTCGCGAGCTAATCGCAAACAGGGCTTGTAGCTGTTCACGAACTGTTCACTATAAGTTCACCTTTACAGATGGTAAAACAACATTAATATATAATTGTGTGGTACCATATGAAGCACATTAAAATAATCTATACAATGGTGGTATTGGATTCCTTTTAGGTTAGGGTTAAGGGAGCAGCAATCTAAAAAAAACAATTTTCCCATGTTAACTAGCAATGTACCGTGGTATATCGATCACACGGTATAATTTCTTTATCAATCAACCCTTTCACACATTAATTCAACCCTTTACGGTCGGTCGCGTTGAATCGCACTGTTCTTGAATTGCGCGCACGCGCTACTGATCCGTCTTCATCCATGATGGCCGCCGGTCTGGAATCTGTCGACCTTGGGGTATCCCCGTGACCCAGTCACGTCACACTTACATAATCCCGCATTCCAGACGCGGAGTTCCCTCCGTCAGTGGGTCAAATGGAATTTTTGGTTACAGCTCGCTTATTTAAAGACGAATCGAACTCGCATTTTCACAATGGTGTGTATTTTTGTGCGGGGATTTCGAATATGCTATTGAAATTTTTGTACGGCTTATGGATTATGAGATTTTTCAGTAAATTACGGTAGAATTCACGTTGTTAATTCTTAAAATTAATTTGTCATGTTTGCCACCTCTTTTTAAATTAAATTTGGCACAGAAAGTAATTTAATTCTTTACTGAAACATCCGCCATTATGATATCATGGCAAACCTTTCTTTTTAATTCAAAATAATTGATTCAAGGTAATTTCGCTAGTTATATCATATTTTTTTGTAAAAGCAAATGATTTGCAGGGTTCAAAGTTAAGTTATAATCATCATCTCCTTCACCGACTTATCGATTTACCGTTACACAAATTAGGCAAATTATAAGTTTTATGCGTGGAACTTGTTTGTATATTAATAATTAGGACTTTCAATTATCTAATATATTAACCCTTTGCACTCGTATGCCAACTTATAGTCGCCAAAATACGTTTTTTCACCAATAAATACGAGTACAAAGGGTTAACGAGAAAGTGCGAGAAAAAGTAATTTGCCATTACAAATAATAACAATCCACAGGCTCGTGCTGTATGCAACGAACTGGTCTCTGCCTACAGACGTGAATACTGTGCTGCATATATTACGTCCCCATTGTTCGTAACGCAGTTTAAATTATACATCAAATAACACGTGCAATTCGTTTCTACATTAATAATGATCCAAGGATATTTAACTATTAATATATTAACGAGATACAGTGAGGAAAAGTAATTTACTATTAGAAATATTAACAATCCGCAGACTGTCGCTATATGCAACCAACTGGTATCTGCCTGCAGACGTGAATACATACATCAAATTTGAAATTTGTGTATATGCTCTGACATGCTATTTTTATGCTTTAAAGTTTTACAAAAATATTACAGAGGATTTTTAAATGTTTCGAATTGATAAATAAAAGCTCCCCGCCACAAGAAATGTTTTACTGCACGTGAGGGGGCGGCTAACTCATCATTTGCACGCAGGCGGCCAAGGGTCTAGGATCGGCCCTGTACGTATCATCTGGAGCTTCCGTCATAAACTTGTCAGATTCCATATATGATACCTCTTGATCTGCATGAGTGAAACTAGAACATTTTCATTTTCTTAGCTAGAACTTTCCAAGAATGCACCTATAATTTCTGATCCAGGGGCAATCTTCTTACCGACGAGAAGTTAGCCATAAAAATTTCAGCCAAGAAAAATTCATCACGGTTTATTGATGATTTGTAATTGTTAACTGTACTTGCAGAAAGGCATTGCAAAAATAAAATCATTTTTTTGCAATGCCCTTGTTGTTTTATGGGCCATCCACGATTTTCTGTTAATGTTAAATAAAAAATATAAATAAAATTCATCACGGTTTATTGATGATTTGTAATTGTTAACTGTACTTGCAGAAAGGCATTGCAAAAATAAAATCTTTTTTTTTGCAATGCCCTTGTTGTTTTATGGGCCATCCACGATTTTCTGTTAATGTTAAATAAAAAATATAAGAAAAATTCATCACGGTTTTTTGACGATTTGTAATTGTTAACTGTACTTGCAGAAAGGCATTGCAAAAATAATTTTTTTTTTGCAATGCCCTTGTTGTCTTATAGGCCATCCACGATTTTCTTCTAATGTTAAATAAAAAATATTAATAAAATTCATCACGGTTTTTTGATGATTTGTAATTGTTAACTGTACTTGCAGAAAGGCATTGCGAAAATAAAATAATCTTTTTTGCAATGCCCTTTTTGAGTTACGATTTTTTTAAACGCCACCCGTGAATTAATGAGCTGTTAGATAATTTTTGTTTTTTCGTTTTAATTTTCATGGCCTTTTGACAGTTTGTAGTTGATAAATACACCCACAGAAAGACACTACACAAATAAAAATTAAAAATCGCACCGAAATGGTGGATCCGCCGGAAAATCTATGGCTGGAATTTTTATGGCTAACTTCTCGTCCGTAATCTTTGGATTTTGGATTCCTCTGTGTAGACTTTTTTGCTGAATTTAACACTTTGCACTCGAGCGGCGCCGCTGCGGCGCACATACGGGTATATGATTAATCTGGGCGGCCAAAACTATTTTTCTCGATTTGTTTCTACTAAATGCGGTTTAATATTTTTTTAAAGTATTTAAAGTAATTTTAGGAAGAAGTAAATAAACTAAGATGATGAGATATAATCTTCATCGTAGATGACTTCCTCTTCACTGTTTTTATCGTTTTTTGGGCTCGGCTCAGCAGGCATCAATAATTCTAACGATTCCTTTAAGAATGGACTGGATTTCTTTTTTGGCGTTGACCTCATGCTTGTTAGAAGTGGATCTGAGGATAACAGCAATCTATTAAATACATCCAGATTGCATTCTTCCCTTGAAAATTTCCTTGCGAAATTCTGCCGATATATTCTAAAATGTTTATTGCGTGCTTCTGCAGCTTCTTCCGACAATTGTCCAATAGGCAATAAGGCGTCCTCTACCACATCTGCACCATGAATAAGTTTTTGCATTGTAGGGGTCATCGGATGCCCCTCATATAATTTGATGTATAACTTTGCAGTGTTCAGGCTATAATCCCCATTTTTTTTAAATATTGATCTTATGGCCACTTGAAATAACTTCTAAAATTAACTTTTATTCTGAAAATAAGTTCAATGTTCAATTGACTGAATTTCTGTTTTCCTCTGCTTGACAATATTTTTGTCACTCTCTGATGTAAGCCGCCATTTTTTTATTGGTAATTTATAGGATAGATTCAACAAATTTTCCAATAAACGAATCCTTGCATGTAGTACAGAAAGTCCAAATCTTAATCTTTCCGGTTGAATTTCGTTTTTAATACTTAAATTATTAAAGTTTTTCGATGTTGCACTACACATTTAACATTTCATGGTAGATGCTGTTTGAGTTGCGGCATTACAAACTTTAGCATCTACCATTGTTAGCAACATAATATGCTTTACCGAAAAGCATTTTTCTTTCATTCTAAATTTAGTACATTGCAACGACTTAATTTCATTCTCAATGTACAAAATGTCTTCGTTAGTAGCGTTTGCGGTCTCTTTGATAAACCTAATCCTAATTGGGCGGCAATAACGTGGCGATGATGGAGTCGGATTCTGCCAAAGTGTTTTTTCCTCATTTTTCCCATAAATTATTCTGAGTGGGACAAACGAACTTTGAAATATATGGGCGTCATCTGACTCACTCTCGTTCTTCTGCTTAAATTGTGTTTGCTGAGATCCATCACAGTCCCATTTACAAATCAGCTGCAACGTATGGCTTTCATCTTCATCCACAGTTTCCAGAACCTCCTCTAAATACGTTGCAAGTAAGATTTAATTCTTGAAAATTAATTTCAACGCTAGTTTCCATTACTTTGTAAGCCTCCTTGTCTGGATAGCACTCTTTTTTTGCTTTTTGTAATATGCTATAGCAAGGATAGAAACGTTTATTTGTGCTTCTTATTACTTCATATTGTCGCCTAGAAAAATCCCTTTCCACAAACATTGACAAAGCAAGTATCGGCGTCAATTGCGTCTCTTCAGACTTCTGCGCGTTCGCGTATGCTTTTCTAAATTTTCCGGCTCGTCTGGGAGAAGTTACAATGTCTTTAAGTATTTTGGAAGCATCTCTCTTTCCAGAAGTTTGCAGTTTAATTTGAACAGCATGAGTTAAAAATTTTTCATCAGTGTTTCGAAGCCCTTCTGTCCTTCTTTTGCTTCTCTCACTGCACTTTTCGAACGGCTTCAATGGTCGACCCGGACGTTGAACTTCTATTGGCAACTCGAACGTTTGCTGCAACCATTTCTCGTTGATTTTTAGAATTTTTTCATCCGTTCTTTGGGCTGCTAGCCATCTTTGTTTAAATTCAGACTTTACATATGAAAATTTATGTCTAATTTCCATTATTTGGTCATCGGAGTATTTTCCACATAACAGATAGTTGTGTATATATTCAGGGTGACTACCCTGATACCAGAAGACCCTAAACCAAATTATAACTATTTTAAGAAAAGTAAAATATATATTTTTTCGCCTGCCTCTACCGAAACCATATATTTCGGCCATAAAAATCGGGCCAAAACTACGATTTAGCGTATTTAGGGCCAAAAAAATAATATGCGTAATCTAGACAACCTTCCGCGGAATATGAGTAGGCTATGCAAAAATCTGACAGTGACAGTTCAATGGTGCGCGATATAAAATTTCCTGAAACACTGTTTTTACAGGCAGGCGAAAAAATATCGAGTGTAACTTGTGCCGAAATGCTTTAGTAACCCTTCACTTTTAGCAACCCTCGTGTTGCTAAAAGCGGCGGGTTGCTAAAGCCTATTTTCGGCCCTTGATACACTATATACTTTTTTGGTGTGCCACGCCGCGAAAAAGCGCAGCTAAGGGCAGCTAAATTTTAAACCGTTCTTTGCTAGGGACTTTCAACTTTGTAAAATTGTAAAAATAATAGCTCGGACGTACCCTGAAGTACAACAAATGCCCTAGGGTTTGTTAAAAAGTGATATACAAATTATAACAAAAACATACAATTTTAAACTGCTATATTATTAAAGTAAATAAAATAACAAACACCAATATAGCAAAAATAAATGCTCACTTACCAGGTAAATTACGTTCCATAATTGTTTTCTTAAAATTATTATTCACTTAAAAATATCAACAGTTCAAACTCAGCACAGAGACACGGTATCGAAATCACACAAAAGCACTCAAATTAAAGGTCAACTTTCGACTAATAGTCCGACCTACCCCGATGTCAGGGGGCGAGGGAAACAAAAGCATATGGTCCCCCATCCTTTGGCTTGCTTGGGTTGCTGTTTATTTCTACCTGCAATGAATTCTAGGAAATGGACTTTTGGCCGCGTAAATTAGTCAAATACCCGTATGTGCGGCGCCCAGGCGATTTGATGCGTCCACTCGGGCGGCGCTGCTACGGCGCCCGGGAGGTGTGATGCATCCTAACCTCACCTAACCCAACCTTACCCAACCTTACCTAACCTAACCCAATGATTTTAAAGTATCTGTAACTCGTCTTGGGCGAACCAGTTGCTGGTTCGCCAGAGCGACAAATACCTCGAGTGCAAAGGGCTAATAGAACGTTATCCTAAGCTAAGCCAGTCTGGTGTTAAGTTACAAGTCTTTTCTGCCGATTTTATTATTATATGTGTAACCTTGGGATCGGTAAAAGCCGATGGCTTATCGTTTATTATCATGATACCTTGTTATGTGAAGTAGTAGCCATACTCCGCCGTTGCCTTAATTTAAACGGACTGCAATAACTTCTCCTCGAAGGTGATTTGCTTATCCTTCTCATTTTCATTAGGGCTATCGACTTCGTCTCCAGCATATGTTTCTTTCTGTATTATTAATATTGATTTCCTAATTATTGTTAATAATTCAATTGGGCTAATTATGGATTACCCCGTAGTAATAATCTCAATCATTATCATTTGTGTCATATTTTTTTCCTCGTTATTAACAATGCAAACCGTGTTTATCCATTAAGTAAATAAATAATATACAATAACATGATCGCGTATAAATAATAATATGTAGGATTATCAATATAATATAAATAAATCTAGTATGTACAATAAAACCCACATGCATTAGTTCAATCCGTTAATTTAAGCAAAGGTTGCCTTCCGAAAATGTCAAATATACACAAACACTTCAAATTATACTTCACAATAATGAGAACCTGTGGTTTAAATTATATATATTATGATGAAACAACAAACAAATTAAAAGCAGATTTTAGTATTCAAGCAAAGTGTCGCTTCGTGATCGTTTGGCTAGTAATACTGAACTTATTCTACTATGGTTACCTCGGCATAAGCAAGAAATGCCAAATTGTTTTGAAATCTGATATATGTATGTTTGAATATGTCAGCTTTGTGCTAATTGGTGTTTTTTACACTTGTAATGCATACTTGAGCCAACAGAATACAATAAATCTATTTAAAATTGTGCAGTCCACACATACTTTTCACGAATATCTAAAATTGTCGAAAATAAGTTATAAATGGGAGAAGAACTATAATACATGTGTTTTATTGTTTACATTCTCTGGCCCGTTGCTTTTTATTTGTATTTATGACAATGAGGAATTGCTTAACATGGTCAAAGTTAAAGTTTTATTCACGACCGTGTACGCTTTGACCTTAATCCCAAGAACTATTTTTCATTTTGCGTACTGTAAATGTAAAAATTTGAACGAAGCCATGCAGAGTAAACTGACGATGGAGTCTGCTTATTGCCCATTATGTCATTGTGAAACCTTGGAAAATGTGACATTAAATATACATACTTTATGTGCGTTGCATACACTCATGTAAGTACAATAAACCTCCTACATTCTAATCCTAATACTACGATAAAATGGCTAATTCTTCGTTCGAACGGTCTTAAAGCGGAAGACGAAAACTGTTTTCATTGCTTTTTGTAAGGTGACTATTTTTTAAATGTAATAAAAACGGGAAAAATATTTCCACGGCCCACAAAACATCTGACATTTTTTTATCACCTGCTTACTACATGGATATTATCATTTATTTATTAATTTATTAACAGTATACAACTATTACATAAAATAAATTAAATACAAAAAGAAAAACATAAATAATATATGTAATTCAAATAAAACGAATAACTTTGTTAGTATCACTTTATTAACTTGGAGTAGTTACTATAGTTTCGACAATTTCAGCTTGTCATTAGTTTGAAAATGACAAGCTGAAATTGTCGAAACTATAGTAACTACTCCAAGTTAATAAAGTGATACTAACAAAGTTATTCGTTTTATTTGAATTATTCAAAATGTATCACGAAGTGAAAGCCTCCACAATTACTTATTTAATAATATATGTATCAATTTTTTTTAAGGGCAATCTCGGTAATCTCAAGAATTAGAAAAAAATGTACACGTAATAAGAAAATGTACCTCTTTTTCTGAAATAATAACAATAGCATTAATAGACCAAAGCTAACTAGATGAGTTTGGGAGATATCAGGCGTTTTTCAATTGTTAGCTATTGTAAAAAAATTATTGTAAATTGTCTTTTCCAAAACAATTGTAAGCTATACAAAAAACAGTTTAATAGTTGTTTGTGTAGTTTTCTTAGCAGAATTCAGATTTTTTAATGATAGCACATAGTTGCATTTTTTTAAAGAACGCCGTGTATATTTTTATGTCATTGAAAAACACATTAAATAATTCGCTTTAGTCAGATGTAGCCTAGTTAATAATAATTCATGAGAAATAAAGAGAAATTAACAATTTTACTCTCACACTCACGCTCAATATTTCGATTTTCATGAAATGAAAAAAAAAATATATAAAAACAATTGCTACAAATAGTAAATCCAAAATAAATCAAAATTCATTTTAATTTCAGATTCAGTGCGAATATCTAAACACACATTTTGAAATAATACGACGAACCCAATTTTAAAATTGCAAACTTCATGAACTGAAAAAAAAAATAAAAACAATTTACCAAACTGCGAAAATCTCCAAATGCTCCTCATTCTTCAGATGCTCAAAAAATAAAAAATACAAGATTTTCAAAAATCCATATCTCTATTGAAAATTGTTCAATTTGCAAAAACCAAATTTATTTTGGATAAGGGATACTTCGGTCATTGAGGAGGATTTTTTATTGAATTTTTCCTGCACGATTTATATTTTTATCTGCGATGTTTTTGTTCAAGTGCTCAAAAATTAAAACGTAAATCGTAAAAAATCCTTATCTGTATTGAAAATTGTTGAATTTACAAAAACCAAATTAATTTTCAATAAGCGATACTTCGGCCATTAAGTATAATTTTTTATGGAATTTTGCCTGCACGTTTTATATTCTTTCTGCGCTGTTCTTGTTCTGGTGCTCAAAAAATTAAAACGAAAAATTCAAAAATCCACATTTCTATTAAAAATTGTTGAATTTACAAAAACCAAATTAGTTTTGAATAAGCGGTACTTCGGCCATTAAAGATAATTTTTTATAGAATTTTGCCTGAACGTTTTATATTTTTTCTGCGCTGTTTGTGTTCTGGTGCTTAAAAAAATAAAACGAAAATCTTCAAAAACCCATACCTCTATAAAAATTGTTGAATTTTCAAGAATAAAATTTATTTTGAATAAACGATACTTTATCCATTGAGGAGGATTTTTTATGCAGTTTTGCCTGCATGTTTTATTTTTTTTCTGCGATGTTTTTGTTCAAGTGCTCAAAAAATGTAAGCGAAAAGTTTCAAAAGTCCATATGTTTATTGAAAATTGTTGAATTTTCAAAAACCAAATTGATGTTGAATAAGCGATACTGAGGAAATGTTTTTATGGAATTTTGCCTGCTCGTTTTATATTTTCTTCTGCGATGTGTTCAAGTGCTCAAAATATTAAAACAAAACTTTTCAAAAATTAATATCTATTGAAAATTGTTGAATATTCAAAAACCAAATTGATTTCGAATAAGCAACACTTCGGCCATTGAAGATAATTTTTTTATGGAATTTTGCTTGAACGTGTCATTTTTTTTTCTGCGCTGTTTTTGCTCTGGTGCTAAAAAAATTAAAGGGAAAATTGTTGGATTTACAAAAATCAAATTGATTTAAGTAATACTTCGGTCTTTGAGGACAATTTTTATGGAATTTTGCGTGCACGTTTTTTTTTTCTGCGATGAAAAATCCTTATCTGTATTGAATACAAAAATTGTTGAAATTTATTTCAAATAAGCGATACTTCGGTAATTGAGGATCATTTTTTATGGAATTTTGCCTGCACGTTGAATATTTTTATTTGCGCTGTTTTTGTTCTGGTGCTCAAAAAATTAAAACGAACATTTTCAAAAATCCATATCTCTATTGAAAATTGCTGGATTTTCAAAAACCACACTGATTTTGAATAAGCGATACTTTGGCCATTGAGGATATTTTTTTACGGAATTTTGCCTGCTTGTGTTATATTTTCTTCTGCGATGTTTTTGTTTAAATGCTCAGAAAATTAAAACAAAATTTTTCAAAAATCTACATCTGCATTGAATATTGTTGAATATTTAAAAACCAAATTGATTTTGAATAAGCGATACTTCGGTCATTAGGGATATTTTTTATGGAATTTTGCCTACACGTTTTATATTTTTTCTGCGCTGTTTTTTTCTGGTGCTCAAAAAATTAAAACGAAAATCATCAAAAATTCACATTTCTATTAAAAATTGTTGAATTTACAAAAACCAAATTTATTTTGAATAAGGGATACTTCGGTCATTGAGGAGGATTTTTTATTGAATTTTGCTGCAGGATTCATATTTTTATCTGTGATGTTTTTGTTCAAGTGCTCAAAAAAATAAAACGTAAATCGTAAAAATCCACATTTCTATTAAAAATTGTTGAATTTACAAAAACCAAATTGATTTTGAATGAGCGATACTGCGGTCATTGAGGAGGATTTTTATGTAATTTTTCATGCACACTTAAAAAAAAATTCTGGAATGATTTTGTTCAAGTGCTCAAAAAATTAAAACAAACATTTTCAAAAACCCATATCTCGATTGAAAATTGTTGAATTTTCAAAAACCAAATTGATTTTGAATAAGCGATACTTCGGGCATTAAGGAAATTTTTTATGGAATATTGCTTGCCCGTGTTATATTTTCTTCTGCGATGTTCTGGAATGATTTTGTTCAAGTGCTCAAAACATTAAAACAAAAATTTTCAAAAATTCATATCTCTATTGAAAATTGTTGAATTTTCAAAAACCCAATTGATTTTGAATAAGCGATACTTTGGCCAGTAAGAATATTTTTTATGGAATTTTTCCTGCACGATTCATATTTTCTTCTGCGATGTATTTGTTCAAGTGCTCAAAACATTAAAACGAAAATTTTCAAAAATCCATATCTTTATTGAAAATTATTGAATTTGCAAGAACCAAATTGATTTTAAATAAGCAATACCTCGGCCATTGAGGATAATTTTTTATGGAATTTTGTCTGCGCGTTTTATATTTTCTTCTGCGCTGTTTTTGTTCTGATGCTTAAAAAATTGAAACAACAATTTTTAAAAATTCATATCTCTATTGAAAATTATTGAACTTACAAAAACCAAATTGATTTTAAATAAGCAATACTTCGGCCATTGAAGATAATTCTTTATAGAATTTTGCCTGCACGTTTTATATTTTTTTCTGCGATGTTTTTGTTCAAGTGCTAAAAAAATTAAAACGAAAATGTTTAGAAATCCTTACCTATATTGAAAATTGTTGAATTTACAAAAACCAAATTGATTTTCAATAAGCGGTACTTCGGCCATTGGGAATCATTTTTTATGGAATTTTGCCTGGACGTTTTATATTTTTTTCTGCGATGTTTGTTTATAATAGATAATTTTCAAAAATCCTTCGAGAACAGAACAAATCATCTTTTAAAAGATGCGCTTTTTCAAATGCAAAACAAAATTTGTAAAAACAATCATCACATACTTGAAACCTTATAAAATAACTCATTTATTCCACTTTAGGATTCTGCAAAAATTTTGAAATACTTCTTCTCTAATTTTGAAATAATCACCCGAGAACAAAACAAATTTCCATTATAAACATGAACATTTTCGTTAGCAAAACATATTTATAGAAAAACAATTCACTTACTCGAAACTTTCCAAATTTCCTCAAGATATATTCTACTTTAGGATTCTAGAAAAATTTCAAAATGCTTTCTCAACTAGGTTTTAAAATATCTCCCAAGAATAGAGCAAATTGTCATTCTAAAGATGCTCTTTTCAGAGGCAAAACAAAAATAGGAAAATATTTGCCACATACCTAAAATTTTCCAACTTTTTAAAACATTCTATAAGATTTTATATTCAAATGAAAATTATGACTATATACTCATTGTTGTTGTATAATTTAAGTCTCTTTGTACATGATAATTGTGAAACATTTGCTAAAAATAAAGAACTCAACATGGGTATGGGAACAAGACAAAACAACGACCTCAGTATACCATCACATAAAACAAAATTTTTCGAAAAGACACCATACTACTTGGGAGGAAAAGTTTACACTAAACTACCCAAGAGTATCGAAGAAGTAAACAACAGAAACTCATTTGAAAAAAGCACTAATTTTTTTTTCAACTAATGCATACTATTCGGTTAATGAGTACCTAAATGAGTAACCGATAATTTATTATGTGATGGTAACTTCTATGTATAACTTCTATGTATTTTATCTATTTATTTATTTATAATTTTAATCTACAACTGACTGTGGTATTGTAATGTTATCGTAAATGTTAATGTAATTTGTGTATTGTTAAATTTTTAAGATTGTGATTTCAACGTGACATGTGTACATCATTTCTGTGATCCAAAGCACTAATAAAGCTAATTAAAGCTGATAAATTAAGATTCTGCAAAAATCTCCAATTGCTTCTTGAATTTTGAACTGAATCAAGGACAGTCGTATGTCGTATTTGGTATTGCAGATAATATAGCCAAAATATCACCTTCAGTGAAATCAAAAGGAATACTATTTACGTGTCCAGACGAACAAATATTAGCAGAGTCATACCAAAAACATTTTTGCGAAACCATTAACCATTTCAGAACGATTAATAACCGCGATCACAGTTACAGTTTAAAATCACTGATATTAGAGAGTAACAATCACAGGTAGCAACATGATTCAAAAGTAGCAGTTTTGCCCATCTCTTCTCCATAGAGTTTTGATGCTCCGAGTGGCGAATTAAAATAAACCCTACAAAATCCTCAAGGGAGTGACTACCCTTCCATAAAATCACACCTAATTCCTGTACTGTTCAAATCAAAAACTTCATTATCCGTCCCGTGTACATATGTGTGATTATAAATGTTCCTTTAAACCTCATTCACAATCCATCAAATCAAGAATACAGACAAAGACGCTACATTTTCGATCACTGACATTTAAAATAAAAGGGATATCAACAAACACTGCAGTTAATATTTATAAATCGATATGCCTACCCTTTCTGGATTATAGCTGTGATAGCACGCAAATCCATCGACGTCCACACTCCGCCATATTCAAGTTGCAGAAGGTCAGTCCTCAGAACACTCACCAAACTTGGACAAACCAATCCGCTTCACAACTTATCCAATGAATTCCTTTACGAATCATAGAGAGTTTTTTTTGCAAATTTTATTTAATGATGGTGCTTAAATATTCCTTTACATAAAGAAATTAGAATAATGACATGTTTGAAAAAAGGATTTAATATTTTATTTTCAGGATTGGTGAAATTATCTACACAAATTTGGGAATGGTATATAACAAAACAAAGGACACCTTTCGAAGTCTTGCATTTGTATATTCAGTGATTGTAGCATTGGAAACTGGCGTTGATTACTACAATCTATTTTACATTATCAGCAATAACGAAATTACGCCAATTAAACTTACAATATGTCTAGCCTACCTGTATTTATGCTTTTTTGGTCATTTATTACTTGTGTTCACATCGGAAAGTTTTTTAGAAGAGGTAACGTATTATATGATAGATTTTAATTAAGATTTAAAAAAATGATTGAATTTTCAGTTTGATAAAACGGGAAGAATAATTCATAGGTTGTATATTAAATTTTCTGGTCAACGAGGAATATCTGCGGCAGTGAGAATATTTTCATATAGAATATTGGATAAGACAAGTCCATTAAGTGGGATTTTACCATTTAGTTCAAAGTCTGTCATTCAGGTAAATATGTTATGCTTCAGGAATTACACATTAATTTTTATTTGTCTTAGGAAATCGATATTTCGCAGTTCCTGGCAATGGAGTTAAAAAGTTACCACATAAATTTGCTTTAGTACGATTGATGAACTCTAATAAATAAACACTTATTTAAATTAAATATTGGTACTTCTTTCTAAATGTTCTAATTAGATTAAGTTTAAACTAAAAATGGTATCGTGTTAATAATACGTTATGATAATGTATATTGTGTCAATAAATCTGCAACTCTCAAAACATTGTCTTCATTATTTTACCTCAAATCCATTGTTCTGTTTATTTAAATAATGTAGACAGCTTTATATAGGGTGGTCCATCTCAGAGGTAACAAGCGACTTTGCTGAGTAACGCGGCATTTTTGAAAAAGTCGCCAGGACGTGTCGATTTTTGTTTCGAAGGGGACAACTTTTGATGGCATTTCCAACTTCATAACCCTAAATTCACCCACGATTTTAAATCGGGAAAGTGGGCCGAGTGATATATCATTGAAAAACTCTTTTGGTTCTGAATACAACGGTGTCATTTATTTTTGTTTTTATTGATTCTTGCGGGAACGGCAACACTTCGAATTTGCAATTTTACCTCAGATTTTTAACCATCTCTTTCCCAAATTAATTTTTGGAAAAAACATTTTTGTTTTGTTTTAATACCATATTCTAACTCAAGGAAATTAAATTAAAAAAATGTCTCCCTATTTTTCCAGAAAACAAAATCAAATGGAGTCCTTGAGAAAATGGTACCAAAATAATCAAAACACATATTACGGGGACCTGATAAAATATATGACGCCATATGGCATCTTAGGGAAACAAAAGGTTTCTTTTTATTGAAATTACCTTAATAAAATAGTTTGAATAGGATTTCTTCTTCTAGTGCCTTCTTATGTTGTATAATACGAGTACACCTTACAAAGAATTTCTTTTGATAACATTTCAATTCAGACTAATTACACTGGTCGACATGATTTTTGTAACATTAAAGAAAATGCTATTTTTGTATTTCATTTAGGTAATTACCGAAACACCTTTTCGCAAAAATAGCCTACAGTCTATTCATTCTATATGTTTAATTTATTTTATTTATCACGTATGTATTTTTATTTTTAGTAATTATTTGTAATTATTGTAAAGTGTCCTGTATTGGTTTTTATACCTTTGGACAATAAAGGATTATTATTATTATTATTATTATTCTACAGATCGCCAATGCGTCATTGTTACTGGCCGATTCGAAAAATTGCGGGAAATCCGCACGTCCAAATCACTCAGTACAAATGCTGTCAGCTGTTTGTTCGCGATCTAGTACCATGCTTCTTGTTTAATTGAAATTCCCGACACAAGACGTCGATCTTTCAAAATAATTTTGGTTTTTGAATGTGCAGTAATTTTTAGTCGAGTTATGAATTTTTGAAAGTGTTTTTTTTTAATAACGGACACTCGAGTGCAAAAAATTAAAAATTAATATGAAACGCAGGGATAAAATCCTACAAAAATTCAGTTTACTTTACAAGACGTCGATCTTTTGAAATAATTTTAGATTTTGAATGTTCAGCAAATTTAAGTAGAGTTATGCATTTTTGAAAATCTAATTTTTTCAATGACGCAAAAAAATAAAAATTAATATGAAACACAGGAATAAAATCTTACAAAAATTCAGTCCACTTTACAAGACATGGATCTTTCAAAATAATTTTGGATTTTAAATGTGCAGCAAATTTAAGTAGAGTTATGGATTTTTGAAAATGTAATTTTTTCAATGACGCAAAAAATTAAAAATGAATATGAAACGCAGGTAAAATCCTACAAAAATTCAGTTCGCTTCACAAGATGTCAATTTTTCAAAATATTTTTGGTTTTTGAATGTGCAGCAATTTTCAGACGAGTTATTAATTTTTTAAAGTGTATTTCTTTCAATAACGAACTCCCGAGTGCAAAAAATTAAAATTATTATCAAACGCAGGGATAGAACTCTACAAAAACCTACTTTAATTCACAAGACGTCGATCTTTCAAAATAAGTTTGGTTTTTGAATGTGCATCAATTTTCAGTCGAGTTTATGAATGTTTGAAAATGATGTATTTTTTCAATGACGGACACTCGAGTGCAAAAAATTAAAAATTAAGATGAAACGCAGGGATAAAATCCTACAAAAATTCAGTTTACTTTACAAGACGTCGATCTTTTAAAATAGTTTTGGATTTTGAATATTCAGCAAATTTCAGTCGAGTTATGCATTTTAGAAAATTTAATTTTTTTAATGACGCAAAAAATTAAAAATTAATATGAAACGCAGGGATAAAATCCTATAAAAATTCAGTTCACTTTACAAGACGTCGATCTTTCAAAATAAGTTTGAATTTTGAATGTACAGCAAATTTAAGTCGCGTTATGAATTTTTGAAAATGTAATTTTTTCAATGACGCAAAAAATTAAAAATGAATATGAAACGTAGGTAAAATCCTAGAAAAATTCAGTTCGCTTCATAAGATGTCAATTTATCAAAATAATTTTGGTTTTTAAATGTGCATCAATTTTCAGACGAGTTATGACTTTTTAAAAGAGTATTTTTTTTTCAATAACGAACTCCCGAGTGCAACAAATGTAAAATTATTATGAAACGCAGGGGTAGAACTCTAAAAAAACCTACTTTAATTCACACGACGTTGATCTTTCAAAATAAGTTTGGTTTTTAAATGTGCATCAATTTTCAGTCAAGTTATGGATGTTTGAAAATGCATTTTTTTCAATGACGGACACTCGAGTGCAAAAATTAAAAATTAATATGAAACGGAGGGATAAAATCCTACAAAAATTCAGTTCACTTTACAAGACGTCGATCTTTTAAAATAATTTTGGATTTTGAATGTGCAGCAAATTTCAGTCGAGTTATGAATTTTTGAAAATGCAATTTTTTCAATGACGCAAAAAATTAAAAATTAATATGAAACACAGGTAAAATCCTACAAAAATTCAGTTCACTTCACAAGATGTCAATATTTCAAAATAATTTTGGTTTTTAAATGTGCAGCAATTTTCAGACGAGTTATGACTTTTTGAAAGTGTATTTTTTCAAAAACGAACTCCCGAGTGCAAAAAAATGTAAAATTATTATGAAACGCAGGGATAAAACTACAAAAACCTACTTCAATTCTCAAGACGTCGATCTTTTAAAATAAGTTTGGTTTTTGAATATGCAACCATTTTCAATCGAGTTATGAATGTTTGAAATTGCATTTTTTTCAATGACAGACACAATGCTACACCCTTTTCAGCCCTAGGGTATATTAGCACGCGTCGCTTGACTGATAAAGTTAAAATTCAAAAATAAAATCTATCACCAAAAATTTAATGATGCAAAGGTCGCTCATGGAAAAGGCGGGTGGCAAACGACGCACCTCGGCCAGCTTCAATGGAGGGTTTGTCGTAGGTTTAAATGATTTGTACTTAAAGGGCGCCACTTGGTTTATAATATACCACCTACTTAAACCAAGAAAAGTGCACTCTCCCTTTCCATTTGCAACTATACCGCGTTAAGTTTCAAACTATCCAAATTAATTAGATGCTTTTAATGGTTGATGAGGTAATATGACGAACAACAATAAAGTAAACACATTTAGGGGAGAATATATATATATATATATAATGTGAAATAATTCAATAAATCAATGTACAACAAAATTAACAAAACATTAATAATAATCTGGTAATCACTTCTCTCAATTAATTCAGTTACATTACCCTTTCTGCCCTCAAATATAGCTATATCTGTCGGTTCACAAACAAGAATTAATGATCCAATCATCAAGATTCATCTTATTACTACTTGCATCGATTCTACGAAAATGGTTAGATTTAAAAAAAAAATAATAATTAATAATTAATAATTGAATTAATTCCCAAATCAATTTAATTAAACAAGAAAAAAAATAGTGAACATTAAGGATCTCTGTTAATAATTGATTGAAAAAAAAATACCAATTACTTTCAATGAAATTTAAAACAAGACGGAAATATTCATTAGTTAATTACACTACAGCGTTACGGTTTCAATTCGTCAAAACACAATTAAATAAATAATATATCATGTCAGAATAATTACGATAAAAGAAAGAAATAAGAAAAAAACTACTCATCGGCATCAGCTGTCTTCGCCTCGGTGATTTGACCTGATGCGACTGCACGTAGGACGATAACGGATGACCCGTGGAAGGATGTACAGCAACGACACCAAATACGTCCTGCGATAACGTCCACCGAAGAGAAAAGAAATCACATCGACTCCATGGGATTAATCTCCACGCGGAAAATCCAGTAAAAATGCGATGTTTCAATACCATGCATAAACCCAACAATAAAAAAAACTCTAAAAACACACGGAAATATTTTAGTAAAATGAATTAGAAAATTGAAAATTACTTACCCCTTAGAAAGGGAGTTATTGATAACACGCGTGCTTGAGTATATTTTTTTTTCCAGAGTAAAATTATCCGATAAAATATCGATTAATCGGCCACTGGGAATATTAATTAAACCAGTGAACACCGACTCTAACTCACTAAATTATACAAATCCAGATAACTGGAGTGATATCAATAAAATCACTAATAAATTTAGCAGTTAATACTCCGTATATACTCTTCCGCACTCCAAGACGAAAAGAAAGAAAAATGGTCAGAACGGTCGTTCCGAAAGACAAAAAAAAATGAGCATGCGCCAAAATTTTTAAATAATTTAATTATAGAGAATCATTATAGGCAACTTGAGATACATAAGTAATTAATAAATTCAAATTAACGAAAATAAGACGAATATTGAATAAAATCCTCCGTGTGGAAAAATGAAACGTAACAACAATTAATATGAAACACGGGGATAAAATCCTACAAAAATTCAGTTCACTTTACAAGACGTCGATCTTTTAAAATAATTTTGGATTTTGAATGTACAGCAAATTCCAGTCGAGTTATGAATTTTTGAAAATGTAATTTTTCAATGACGTAAAAAAATAAATATTAATATGAAACGCAAGTAAAATCCTACAAAAATTCAGTTCGCTTCACAAGATGTCAATTTTTCAAAATAATTTTGGTTTTTGAATGTGCAGCAATTTTCAGTCGAGTTATGCATTTTTTAAACTGTATTTGTTTCAATAACGAACTTCAATTCATAAGACGTCGATCTTTCAAAATAAGTTTGGTTTTTGAATGTGCATCAATTTTCAGTTGAGTTATGAATGTTTGAAAATGCATTTTTTTCAATGACGGACACTCGAGTGCAAAAAATTAAAAATCAATATGAAACGCAGGTATATAATCCTACAAAAATTCAGTTTACTTTACAAGACGTCGATATTTTTAAATAATTTTGGATTTTGAATGTGCAGCAAATTTAAGTGGAGTTATGCATTTTTGAAAACGTAATTTTTTCAATGACGCAAAAAATTAAAAATTAATACCAAACGGAGGGATACAATCCTACAAAAATTCAGTTCACTTTACAAGAGGTCGATCTTTCAAAATAATTTTGGATTTTGAATGTACAGCAAATTTCAGTCGAGTTATAAATTTTTGAAAATGTAATTTTTTCAATGACGCAAAAAATTAAAAATGAATATGAAACTCAGGGATAAAATCGTATAAAAATTCAGTTCACTTTACAAGACGTCGATCTTTCAAAATAATTTTGGATTTTGAATGTACAGCAAATTTAAGTCGCGTTATGAATTTTTGAAAATGTAATTTTTTCAATGACCCAAAAAATTAAAAATAAATATGGAACGCAGGTAAAATCCTACAAAAATTCAGTTCGCTTCACAAAATGTCAATATTTCAAAATAATTTTGGTTTTTAAATGTGCAGCAGTTTTCAGAGTCGAGCAATAAAATTATTAAATTACTTTAAGAAATTTTGGCCCCAAACAACTTCTTTTAAACCAGGCACTTCAAACATAAAGCCAAAGAAAAGTGCTTCTGCCGCCTCTCCGTATTAAGCTTGGACTAATGAAAGCTATTGACAAAGAAGGTAATATTAGTATTTCCTTAGTTAAGAGACCTCAAATACGTGATTGATTTCCTTTTTCAAGAAACGTTAAATGGCAGTTTGGAACAGTTTTGTAAGTGTAGTAAAGGGATTTCTGGTTGACAAGAAAGATGAAAACTACACAACCCTTATGGATGAATTTTTAAACTCGTACGAAATACTAGGATGAAAAATGCATTTTTGCACTCATATTTTGATTTTTTTGCGGAAAATTTGGATGATGAACAAGGAGAAAGATTACATAAGGACATCAGGGTAATGAAAGGAAGATATCAGGAACGCTGGAACCCGTCTATATTGGGTGACTACTGCTGGGTTTTAAAAAGGACGATTTTACTGTACACAAGAAAAAAAGTGAGAATGTTTGTCGCTATATATTTTCACATTTTTTATTGCACACTATCCTAAATAAAATGTCTTTGCTTAAATTTAGCATGTTTTGCATGTTTATATTAAATAAACATTAAATTGCTAAAATGTTTCATCTTTTTTATCCGACCACCAACACTTGTAACAAAAAAACTGTACATGTTACATTATTTTGCATATTATTTTCGGATTTAGGAGCACCAAATATTTTATATACATATCTTTTCATCAATGTTACTTCTATAAAGTATCAATTGTTATAGATTTCCACGTAGTAACGGTTACAAACATTCTCACCGTCAACAAGATTAAAAAGCCAATATACTTATGACGAATAATAAGTATAAATATTGAATGTTGGGGACAATTATTTGTATTGTATATATTCATGTTATCGGTATGAACTACATAAATGGTAAAATATTTATACAATGATTCGATTTAAATAATAATATGTAAAACAATTATAATAAAACCGGTATGCATTAATTTAATGCGTTAGTTCAGGTAAAGATTTTCTTCACGAAATGTCTGTATATAAACATTTTAAATTAAACTTCACCATAATGAGCACTTGTGGTTTAAATTATATATACTACGATGAAATAGCGAACAGATTAAAACCAGATTTTAGTATTAAAGCAAAATGTCGCTTCGTGATCGTTTGGATAGTTATCCTGAACTTGTTCTACTATGGTTATCCCACAAACACAGCGAAATGCCAAGTTGTTTTGAAAGCTGATGCATGTATGGTCGAATACATTATCGTTGTGTGCGTTTGCGTTTTCTTCACGTGTAACGCATACACGAGTCAACAAAGTATAATAAATCTATTTCAAGTTGTGCAGTCCACACATACTTTTCACGAATATCTAAAATTGTCGAAAATAAGTTATAAATGGCAGAAGAACTATAATACATGCGTTTTATTGTTCACATTTTCTGGACCGATGATTTTTATTTATATTTATAACAGTGAGGAATTGCGAAACATGGTTAAAATTAAAATTTTATTCACGTGCATATACGCTGTGACTTTAATCCCAAGAACATTTTTTGATTTTGCGTACTATAAATGTAAAAATTTAAACGATGCCATACAGAGTAAACTGACGACAGAGTCTACTTATTGCCCATTATGTCAACGTGAAACATTGGAAAATATGACTTCTTTAAGTATACATACTTTATGTGCGTTGCATACACTCATGTAAGTACTGTAAAACTCCTAATATCTAATCCTAAAATTGCAATGAAATAAACATATCTAAACTAAACAAATTAGAAACAACCTTACTTGTTGCAGAAAGCATTAAATAAATTCATACATTTCGTTTTATTGAATTTATATGTAAACTAGTTTGAAAGTATCTTGAAGCAGCAGACGAAAACCGTTTTCATTACCTTTTGTTATATATTTGAAATTTTGAATTTGATTGGGATTTTTTTTAAATGCGAAAAATATTTCCAAAGCCCTCAAAACATTTTTTATTGCATGCAAATTATTACAAATTTGAACTTAAATATTTTTGTTACTAGACAAAACAAAGTTACCAAATTTTGTAATGGTGTTGTTCCCGGATAGAAGCATTGATAGTATAAATTTCAGATTTTTACTGTGTACCCCACTGGAGATACAGTTTTAGAAAAATACGGATTTTGTTGAAAATGCCAATTTTCTCCAGCGAAAAAAATTTAGAAGGGTTTAAAACACTTTAGATTTTTTGCCTCAGATAAAATCTATTGTTACCGTTGTACTTGCAAACTAAATTTGGTTTGAGTGTATTGCCCCCTTCTCAGTCCAAAGCAGGGCCGTAAAATGAAAAAAATGTAAATCTCAATGCTAAACTTTGACGGCCATTAAATTTGAAAAATAAAACAAATGATGAATGAAAATTACACTAAAGTATTCGGCATTTTAATCTGAGTTAAGAGGTTTTTAAATTTTTAAATTTCCACAATTGGAAAGAAAGTTATGCCACTTTGCGCAAACATTTGCAATTACAAAAATGTACATGTTTCATGCTCCATCCGGTGACATTGCTGCCACATCGCAAGAATTTTTATTTTTATTAAATTAGTTTTGAACTCTAGAAACATGTATAAATATCTGTGCAAGATATAAAAAAAAATTAAAATGGTGCAGCACAACCTTTTGTTGAAATAGCATGGAATGCCCTATATTTACATGTATAAAGAAGTAGAAGCCTCCACCATTAACAACATAATTAACTAATTAACTAATCACAGCTAACTTAATTAGTTTGGAAGATATCGAACCTTTTTTCAATTGGCTGTTTTAAAATGCGCCTTTTTCTCAATAACTCTAAAATATACAAACACAGTTTAACATTTGTTTGTGTAGTTTTCTACGCAGAATGCCGTGGCGTCCTTTTTTTTTATTTCGACTTTTAATTTAAAAGTTGCATTCTTCAAATAGAAAATCCTGTATATTTTTATGGCGTTATTAGCTTTACATAGATATAACCTAATCAATAAAAAATGCATGAAAATTATTGAGAAAAAGCAATTAAGTTTAATTTCATCGTTAATTGCATACGTACAGCTAAATAGAGAATAAAGAATAAATTAACCCTTTGAGTCCCAAAAAAGCGCGATGGCTCTGTTAAAAAATTTTATCGGGCCTCTTTGTAATTCATAAAGACAAAAACAAGGCTTTTTGGCGTTTTTATACCATGTGCTTCCAACGACCCCTGGGACCTAAAGGGTTTAATATTACAAAATATTAAAATTGCAACAAATATTTTATTTTGCAAAAGTTGATGATATTTAACGTGTGTTAACGCAATTGTTAAAATTTCAGAAAAAAGGCCATAAAGTGTATATAATTCTTGAGGTTCCCGAGTTGCCAAAGAGAAACATTGAATTTGGGCCACCCGGTACACTTTAAGAAACGTTCATATTTTAAATTTAAATTACTGAGCATTCCACTGAACAAGTCGCGCTAAAGAATAATGTTATGTTCATTTGAGACTATCACTAACTAATCATACTATTCAGTTAAGAAGGTGTCAACTCAACTCTTGTAATCAATTTTTGATGGTTTTAACATCAAATAACGGAATAATTCTAAAGGATCTAGCCGATTAAGAAACTAAAATCGCTTTAAACAGATTTTTTGTCCAAATTAGACCAAAATACTTCCCCTAGTAAGACAAACATTTTACAATATCTTTGAAGATATTATGTCACTTAACTCTTTCGAGCCTGATTGTTTTTATTTTCTAATGAGTTTTGAATTAATTTTTGAGGTTATATTTACATTTTTGGATACAAATTTGTATTAAATATATTATATCCCTATCATATAATCCAATCCGTTGCTCGCGCGTCCAGGTTTCCTCTAATAAATAAATAAAAAGTTAAACAAGTAATAAAGACAGTGAAGACCTTATTTTATTATTCACTTATTCATTATAGGAAAAAAGAGCGCGTGAGTCACAGGTTGGATTGTAGGATAGGGACCACCCACAACCCCGGTTCCACTTTTGTTTAAACTACAAAATCACGTTCCTTGTTATTTCTAAACTTTACACCTCTCCAATAAATTGTTGAAGAAATTTCTGCAACCAAACAGAGTTTTGTAGTTTAAAATGAAGTTGATTCGAGGGGTGGTGGGCGGTTCTTTCCTACAATCCAAAAAAATGTATCTGTCTCTGTGTCTGTCTATCGCGCTATATCTCAAAAACGAATACAAAACTTGTTAAAAACGAACTTTCAGCATAAACCTTATTTCACAATCCGAACCATTTTTTTATTTTTTTCCCCTAATTTTTTTAATTTGAAAAATACATATTACAAAGACAATTAAAGAAATATTGAAGATAGAAAAAGAAATGAACATATTTCATTTAAAAATATTTTTCATAAAGAGATTTAAAAAAATAATAATTGAAAATTATGAAATGATAACACTGCCCAACAGACGTTTTCGTGTAGAATCCAAAATAGCCGTCAGATCTGGTCTATCAGATCCAGTTTTTGAGATACGCCATATTGGCCTATTTTATAAAAAAAATTATCTTATTTTTTTTAACTTTACATTTTACGTTATTACTATTGCTATTTGTTAAAAAAAATACAAAAAACTACAAAGTAATGTAGTATTTCCCAAAGAAGATCAATATACATTAATCGCGGGGTATGGATTTATCCGAATGACGGAAGAAATGATTTTTTTGGTTAACGGAGTGCCCGTAACGTTTTTTTGACTCTTCATTATGAAAGTACTTGTATTAGTGATGGGAATATGAATTTTGATTTAGTTATGGCTGATTGCAAACTTTGTCAAAATTTGAGATTTATATCGAGAGGTGTGGATTTCTGCAACTTAACGAGAAATATTTTTTTTCTGGGTTGAAAAGGTGCCCGTGACGTTTTTTGGCTCTTGATTATTGAAGAACTTGTATTAGTGATAAGAATAAGAATGTTTATTTAGTCATGGCTGATTGCAAACTTTGTCAAAAATCGTAATTTATATTGCGAGGCTTACGCGAGGAATGTTTTTTTTCTGGGCTGAAGGGGTGCCCGTAACATCTTTTTTGGCCTTTGATTAAACCAGAGCTGCTACGAAAAAAAAACGAGATTTTTTGGAATCAGCACATCAGAATTACCAAAAAAACAGTTGTTACTCTTCCAGCACCAAACCAACATTTTTATTTTGTTGGGCTGTGTAATAGCTTCGTCAAATTTAAATGAATAGTAATTGCAGAGAATGCCGAAATGAACAAGTTGTTAGCAGTTAGAGTTTGAAGTAATTGTCATTTTTATCTTTCATAATTTTCAATCTATTGAATTTTGATCAAACATAGGTATCATCTGATCCTGCAGAACGCTCGATCTACCTACATTTAAAATATTATTAAAAATTAAAATAAACTAGGAAAGTATAACTATTAAAACTATTACACCGTCAAATCGGAGAACGTGACATGATGGCCACACCACATGTTTTTAGTTTTTCAACAACTTGTGAATAGTCTTATCTATTGTTTTTTTTTATCATGCTGATTATGACCGAACTTTCCGTTTATCTCTAGCGATAATATTTTTCATAAACCAAATTTTTATTTGCAAAATTAATTTTATGATAGTGCTGAAATATTCCTTTACATAAAAGCACACTAAATTAAGCAATTAGAAATATACATTTAGCAGAATAAATACATGTGTGCAGAAAGTATTGATTATTTTATTTTCAGTATTGGTGAAATTATCTACACAAACTTAGGAATGGTATATAAGAAAATGAAAGACACATTTCGCGTTCCTACATTTGTATATACAGTGATTGTTGCATTGGAAACTGGCGCTGATTACTACAATCTATTTTACATTATTAACAATAACCAAATTACCCCAATTAAACTTACAATATGTCTAGCCTACCTGTCTTTATGCTTTTTGGGCCATTTATTAGCTTTATTCCCCTCGGAACGTTTTTTAGAAGAGGTAACGTATTATAGGATAAATTTTAATTAAAATTTAAAAAAAAGATTGAATTTTCAGTTTGATAAAACGGGAAGAATAATCCATAGATTGTATATTAAATTTTCTGGTCAACGAGATATATCTGCAGCAGTGAGGATATTTTCATATAGAATATTGGATAAAACAAGTCCAATAAGTGGGATTTTACCATTTACATCAAAGTCTATCATTCAGGTAAATATGTAAAGCTTCAGCAATTACACATTAATTTTTATTTGTCTTAGGAAATCGATATTTCGCAGTTCCTGGCCATGGAGTTCAAAAATTACCACTTAAATTTACTTTAGTGTGATTGATGTTTTTGGGAAACATAACTCTGATAGATAGACACTTATTGGCACTTCTTTCTAAATGTTCAAATTATATTAATTTTCAACTAAAAATAATGTTAATTTATGATAATGTGTTTTGTACCAATAAATCTGCAACTCTCAAAACATTGCCTTCATTATTCTACCTCAGATTATATATAAATCTATTGCTCTATTTATTTAAAGAATGTAGCCAGTTTTATGTCGTTCAGCGTTTCCTGGTCGCGTAATCTCCCGTTTTGGCGATTTGGCATGGCCAGCAAGATCGCCCGATTTAACCATCCCAGACTACTTTCTTTGGGGCTACTTGAAGTCGCGGGTTTATGGCAATAAGCCTTAGACAATCGCAGCCCTTAAGGAGAATTTTAGACAGGAATGCGAACAGTTATCACCGGAAATATTGCGGAAAGTCATAGAAAATGCGATAAAAGGGCACAAATGTGTATCAACACTGCCAGCAGCCACTTGACGGACATTATCTTTTCCACTTCACAGAAAAAAATGTAAAGGGCCAAATAAAGATTTCCATCACTCAATGGTTATTTGTTTAATAAGGCAATAAAGTGACAGATTTAAGGACGCGGCTGGTGTTTCACCGCCGAACTAGCGATCTCAGCGATTCATATGTCGCTTTTTCACTTGCACTGCGATACTTTCAAAGCCAATCGTTGATCCTGGTCTTTGCTTCTCTCTTTACATTATCAGAAAGTGTTTGCCTTCTTCAATTGTCATTGTTTGCTACGTATTTTTAGAAACCACATCGAACAAATCATTGAAACTTTCAACAAATTCTTTTTTTTTATTTATGTGTGCTTCAATTTTTCTAGAAGAATGCTTACTAAGATTTTGCGATTCTTTATACACTTTTTCGATACGGGTGTGAAGTTAGCAATAGATTTCAGTAATAGATTTTCAAATAAGTTATTTCCTCTGAATTTACTTTAGAAAAATTAAGAAACTTCAAATGGGAATTACAGCACTATTATATTAATTAGTTGTCGCAACGCCACCCCTAATTTTCAACCCCATAATTATTTGGGGCACCTCTAATAACATGTAACTATTTTCAAAGTTCACATATCGCCACAAAAAATATAAGCACATGACTAGATTCTACTAACTAATAAAAAAATAAAATTCGTATCACCGCATCTAAAACATTATGAAAATAATTAATTTCCACCCTCGCCCCTCGAATTCCCACAAAGTCCTAACAAATAGAAAATTTGTATAAGTTTGCATATCGGCATAAAAAATAAGCGCATGAAAAGATTCCACATTAATCACTACTAACCAATAATAGTATATTATTAAACGAGTGAGAAAGTTGGCCATTGCCACGAGGGTGAAACACGAGCCGTAGGCGAGTGTTGCAATTCACTCGAGTGGCAATGGCCAACTTGTTCACGAGTTTAATATTATACTTTTTCGCGTCATATTAAATAATTACCTAAAGATTTTTCTGTTTGTATTAAATTATAACGAATAATTTTTCTATTTGGAAATTGCGGCAGTTTGCTGACAAAAAACGAATCGTAACCATAGTAACAACTAAACTGTTGGGCAATGAAACCGCTATCATTTGATTTGACGTCACCTGTTGGGCAAAGAAATTGCTATCATTTGATTGGACGTGGCCTGTGGAGAAAATGATTCGGCCGAATAATGGACAACTTTCTCAATCAAAAACGATTTAACAACGTTTATATTATTTAATAAGATGCGAAAAAAAAATCACCGCACCCCGAACACTATCAAAATAATTAATTTCCACTCCTAAAAATTGGATTATTTCTTAAAGTTCAATAAGATGTAAGTAATGTAGAATTACACCTAAGAATTTTATCTCCCCGATTATCTGTCTTGGTTGCTTTAAAACCGTCCATCGTTCTTCTTTTTGCGAAAGGCGTTATTTACCCATTTGCACGGGTCTTAGTGCTCTTTGCATTAGTTGTGTTATTATATTGAGATGCTTCGGCGATGTGAGAATCATTATGTCATCTAAATAACCTTGGATATAGTATCCTTCATTCTTTATTAAGTCAAGCAGGCCGTCCTACCAGGTCCCACTAGACCGAGAATAATAGTCTGTCCTGCGGGCAACCTTTAATGGCAGTGAAACAATATTGTCGATTGCACCGCTCTGTCCTGCATGTACTCATCTGGTCTACTCCACGATGCTGATATTCCAGAAGGAAATGATATCAATTTCCCTATTTCCTAATGCTTCCTATGTTCTCATGGTCTGCTGAATAATATAAACTAAATGATGTTATAGCTCACTTGATTCTATCATGCGTGATTGCTTTTTTGGATGGTTACCAGTCGTTTCTTTTTCCCCTTTGATGTGGATTTTCGGGACCATAGAGTTGACTTTTCGCTTTAGGTTGTATCACAGTAAGGAACTCTTCAAAATGTCTACAATTTATTCAAGGCGGGTGCTGTTTGCGGTGGTTTGTTTACTACTACCAATTATGGAAACTATTCAGAGCCGTAGTGAATAGAAATTGAGATTTATGGCAGTGCCAGAACCGATTTCCAGGCGACCAGCAGGTAGTCGCCAAGGGTCGCACCAGCAGGTAGTAGGGTTTGCTTTACCGCTTGCTGGAATAATGCGGATAATTGCCTCATGTTGTTGGTACTTTTTAATTATGCATAACGAGAGGATTATTTCCTTGTTTGAAAACTTCGGCGGATTCCCAAAGCTTCGCTCTTTGTGCCTTTCGTACAGTTATGTAGAAAAATTAGTTTTTGAATATTGGGGAATAAAAGTTTGCTTCTAAAGCTTGTTCGGAATATCTCCTTTCAAAACTACTAAAGAATTTGATAATTTGCAACTTGGTCTAAACGCGATTTAATGGTTATGTTTTTGGAGAATGTCTATTTTGTCTGTAATTTCACCAAAACATGTTAATGTAATGGATTGATCTTTGTTCAGATTTTGACTTCTCTGATACATGTCGGTCATGGTATTTTGGTAACGTTGATTAAGAATAATAATTTTGAATAAGGTTAACTAATTAATTTTTGCAATATCCATAATTTTGTTCAATTCTGGTTTGTTTAATGAATTACCACGTTATATTCGTAATTTTTGTTTGATATACATACATATTTTTCATTATAATGATTGATTGAAATAAATATTAATTCTACTAAATAAAACTTGGTAGGCAGAAAGACCTTTGGTCAATAGCCATTTAATAGGCTAACGATAGCATCAAATTAATTACACACTATTGTAAAAATTAAACTGTTAATAAAGATATGATATACAGTATGTTTTTTTTTATCATGGGCCATTGGATTTTACATGCTAAAAATTATACCTTGTGTTAATGTATATTTTATCATATAATTTTGAAGCAAATTTTAGTTAGTAATATAAATCAATTATTTTTCTACATGGTGCGCTTAATTAGAACAATTTAAACATGTTTTATTTCATTAAAAAGTGCTTTTGCTCGAAACCGGACGATCGGGATACGCTGCAGAAAAGTTGTCAACTATTTAAAATTTATGATAAAATATACATTAACACAAGGTATAATTTTTAGCATGTAAAATCCAATGGCCCATGATAAAAAAATATACTGTGTATAAAACTCGGTTTAGGTTCTGAATGCTTAAAATTCTCGACTAGCCCTATTATGTCATTTTCAAAAACATTTTAATGGTTATTTATTATACGAATGTGGTATGTACGTAATTAGAAAAAGTTTAATTTTCTAAAGGGCCTACTGAGTAATTTCACATGAGTATAATATAACATTTCATCCAGTATCATGTTATTTCATTAAATATTAAAATCATGTTTATAACATTTTAACAAGAATTTTAATTCAATCTAAATTATGTCAAAAATCTTCTGAAGGATGTATATATTCCATGGGTTCGAGTTTTTCTCTCACTGGTGGGTAATGAACAACATTACTTGCCTCAAATGACCACAATAATTCGCTTATTACACCCGATTTTGGATAAAATAAATTTATTGAAGAATATATACAGCAACAATTTGTGGAGAGCCAGATATTAAAAAAATGTTTAAAAATTCGGAATACGAGAAACATACTTTAGAATAAATTCCTTTGTCTGTAAATATTTTGAAAACCCCACATAAAAAAAAAACATTATTTGTGTTTTCTAAGTATAATCTGAAAAAGTAAAATTTAGTTAACGATAACAACAACAATAATAACCATCCAAATATATTCTTTTTCTTTTTCAGATTATACTTGGAAAACACGAATAAAGTTCCAAGATTGGTTTTTATGTGGTTTTTCCTCAATATTTTCAGAGAAATGTCGGAAAAGATAATATTCTTTTACTTTTGAAATAGGGATTTATGTAAGGCAAACTTATTTCTTTCTTTTTTACTTTTTTTACTGCGTTAGTCCTTGGCTAACAATAAGAGTTGTTGGAATGTTTACTGCCTTAATTGGATCCTTGAGTAACAATACGAGTTTCAAATAAAAAAAAATAAAGATCGGATAAGTACAAATGAGTTTTTTTTTTACATTCATATCAAGTGTACAATACACTCTTGGAGTTTGAACCCACCGTGTAGATTTGTTTATTTATTTATTTATTTATTTATTTATGTTATCAACGGTACACCTTTTATTATAAATTATAATATGTGAGTAAGTGAACATAACAAAATAATAATTAATACTAAAAATTACCGTACACAAACTAAGCTAAATTAATATTATACAAACGTTTTTTGAATAAATCAAATGATGTATTAAATATATTTAAACCATAATGTTTGTTCAAGTTAATAATATTATTAAATGACCGCATCATCCTATTCACAGGTTCATTTCTACCATAGTTGCTGCGATGAAAATCTTCTCGAAATGGTACTCGACTACGTGTGCTGTTCGGTACATTGAAGCTAACTCGAGAAAGTATATCACCGCACTTTATTTGACCATTTATGATTTTATAGAGAATACACAAATCCGTTATTATACGCCTATCCTTCAAAGTTCTCAAATTAAGATGAATAAGCATATTACTGCGACTATAAGTTGCTCGAGTTGATCCTATACGATAAGACATACACAGTAAAAACTTATTTTGGATCCGTTCAATTTCATTAATTTTCGTAGTATGGAAACCAAATACTAGAAGCGTACTCAAGCTGCGATCTCACCAATGAGCAATATAAATTTTTTAAAATATCAAGAGAGAAATCTTTCCCAAATCTATTAATAAATCCCAAAACTTGTAGTGATTTACGGCATATACTCTCTCTATGTTTGGTAAATGAAAGTTGGCAATCAAAGATGACTCCGAGATCACGAACATATTTTAATTCTGTTAACTCAGAGCCATTCATAAAATAACGAGCAGTCAAAGCCTTACTTTTATTAAATTGTATATAGGAGCATTTTTTAATATTCATAAATAAATTATTGTCATCACACCAATTGCATAAATTACAAAGATCTTCTTGAATCAATATTTGATCAGATGGGCTGGATACTATACGAAATAATTTTAGATCGTCGGCAAATAATAAAACATTGCAGTGCATAATATACGTAGTAATGTCATTAATAAATAACAAAAATAAAATAGGGCCACAGTGCGATTCTTGAGGTACCCCAGATAAAACTTTAATTGGTTTAGAAACAAAATTGTTAATTTTTACAAATTGCTGCCTCCCACTCAAATAGCTATATAGCCAGTTAGTAACAGCTGGCCCAAACCCAAGATGATACAGTTTATTAATTAAGCTACAATGATTGACACGATCGAAAGCTTTTGCAAAGTCTGTGTATATTGCATCCACTTGACGGCCAGTCTCCCAGGCTCGCAAGATGAAAGATTGAAAGCAGATTAAATTAGTGACAGTAGATTTGCCCTCAGTAAAGCCATGTTGTTCAGCACAAATTAAAGTTTTGCTTGCCCAGATAAGCTGATCTGCGATCAAACTGTCAAACAATTTCGGAATTACAGATTGCAGGCAGATGCCACGGTAGTTCGTAACATCCTCTCTCGAGCCACTCTTAAAATATGGAGCTATGAAGCTATGTTTTCAGATATCTGGGAAAACACCAGTGTTTATAGATGTTTAAATATTATATACAATGGAGTACACAGTGAATAAACACACATTTTGACAAAATACTGACAAAGTCCATCATATCCAGGTACACAAGAATCATTTAAGTTAGAAATGGCTCTGAAAATATCAGACTTACTTATTTTAAATGAATTTAAATCAACAGAACTACCTGCATGAGAATAATTGTTGGTGACAGGAGTATCTAAGTACACCTCTGAAAAATAATCAGCAAATAGATTAACACAATGATTACCGTTATTACTCACACTATTATTTAGATACATAGATTTAGGAAATCCGTCCATTTTACGCGAGTCGTTGACAAAATTCCAAAATGCTTTAGAATTATTCTTGATATTACATTCAACATTATTAACGTAGCGTCTGTATAAATTATCACTAAGAATGCGACGCCTAGATCTTAAACTTTGAAATTTTTCATAGTGTGCTAACGAGCCGCTGACTTTATAATAATAGTGCGCCTTCTTCTTAGTTTTAATTTAATTAATTCCGCATTAAACCATTTTGGGTATAATGATGATTTAACATATTTTATAGGTATAAATTCGGACAGAATAAATGAACAAACATCATGAAATTTTTCAGCTAACATATTAACATCATCATCATGCAGATATTGATCCCAATTAATATTTAACAAATAGTTATTAATTGCATTATAGTTAGCAGATTTAAAATCTAATACAGGATGAGAAAATGAAAAATTGTTTATGAAAGTAGAATATGGTACATTAATGCAATATGGCGTATGATGAATAGTGGATGAATAAATCATCCGATACAGAGACATGTAAATCGTCAATATTCGAAAAAATGAGATCCAAATAGGTTCCTCTTCTATTAGCGAATGTATTACATTGTTTAAAATTATGAAAGTTCATACCATCAGCCACAATTCTAGTATTAGCACAATCACCAGAAACAATAGTAGGGCCGTCCATATTCCAGACTGCTGAGGGCAAGTTATAATCGCCAAGGAGAACAAATTTGTGATCACTAAAATAATTGGTAACGGTTTCGATTGAGTTGCAATGAGTGATATATGCATCAGTTCCAGTTTTAGGTGGAATATAAACAGCTGAGATAATATGATTTGATTGAACTCTTACATATAGTTCTTCAATATTAGAGTTTACATAAACATTAGAACAGTCAATATTGGATTTAACCGCAATCAACACACCACCACCACGCTGTTTATGACTGGTATCGGATGATCTATCTTTCCTAAATATATTGTAACCTAATAAACCTAATTCACTATCATTTACCGATTCATCAAGCCACGTTTCAATTATAACAATTTCATCAAATTCACATAAATTCAAATTTAGCTTTAATACATTAATTTTACTACGTATACCACCAGCATAATAATAATAAATATTCAGTTTTTTGGGCTCCTTGTTGAATATGATGGTACAATTGAGGGAGAACCATGAATGTATTTAATCGAAAGGTCTTCACCGTTGCCTCTACGCCTGGTTACTTCTTCTTTTAATTCCTTTAAATAGTCGCGCTGTTGTATAGTTTTATCATTGGAGAATCTCACATGACCAGTGTCTATATATCGAACAGCCTTAAGTAAACAAACTGCTGATTTACGGTCATTAAATACTAGCTTTATCGGCCTAGGTTTATTTGTCAGTTTTCCGAATCTAATAATTTTGAGTGGCTTAAATGAAGCAACCTGATCACCCATAAGTTACCTACTATATCAACTCTGCTGGGATCGGTGAGCAAATTGTTCAGGATGACATAGAAAAAGAAATGGGTTACAAAAGGTACGTTATAAAAGTAACAATATCTGATCGGTGGAACGCATTAACGAAAATTAAGGTCATGTAAAATGTTCAAACAAAGGCTATCTTCGTAGAGGCCACTAATACATCGTTTGTATCCTAATTTCTGCTGATAAATATTCAATTTGGGCTAAATATGGATTACCCCATCGCAATTAACATCATTATTAATGTTTTTTTTCTCGATGCAAACCTTGTTTATTTATCCATTAAGTAAATTAATAATAAATAACATGATCGCGTATAAATAATAATATATAGGCTTATCAAAACAAATCTTGTACGTACAATAAAACCTACATGCATTAGTTCAATCCGTTAATTTAAGCAAAGGTTGCCTGCCGAAAATGTCAAATATATACAAACACTTCAAATTATACTTCACAATAATGAGAACCTGTGGTTTAAATTATATATATTATGATGAAATAACAAACAAATTAAAATCAGATTTTGGTATCCAAGCAAAATGTCGCTTCGTGATAGTTTGGATAGTACTACTGAACTTATTCTACTATGGTTACCTCGGCATAAGCACGAAATGCCAAATAGTTTTGAAATCTGATATATGTATGTTTGAATATATATCCATTGTGCTCATTAGTGTTTTTTACACTTGTAATGCATACTTGAGCCAACAAAGTACAATAAATCTATTTAAATTAGTGCAGTCCTCACATACCTTTCATGAATATCTAAAACTGTCGAAAATAAGTTATAAATGGCAGAAGAATTATAATACGTGCCTTTTATTGTTGACATTTTCTGGTCCGATGCTTTTTATTTGTATTTATAACAATGAGGAATTGCTTAACATAGTCAAACTTAAACTTTTATTCACGTGCGTGTACGCTTTGTCTTTAATCCCAAGAACTATGTTTCATTTTGCTTACTATAAATGTAAAAATTTAAACGATGCCATGCAGAGTAAACTGACCATGGGGTCTGCTTATTGTCCATTATGTCATTGTCAAACCTTGGAAAATGTGACTTCATTAAATATACATACTTTATGTGCGTTGCATACACTCATGTAAGTACAGTAAACCTCGTAATATTCAATCCTAATACTGCGATCAAATGAACAATTATTTGTTCGGAAGTGTCTTGAAGTAGCAGACGAAAACCATTTTTATTACTTTTGTTAAGTGTTAAACGTTTTGAATTTGATTGTGACTTTTTACTTTCTCCGTTGCGAAGTACAAGAAAGTGTTGTGATTTTTCAAATTGTTTTAACGGAAATTGCTGTTTTGAGGTCTTTAGAATCGATTTCAAAGATTTCTGGAAAAAAAGCACAAAATATTTCTCAAATATTGAAAAACAAATATTTCTGTGATATTGATTACTACAGTTTTTTATGTGTTTTATACATGTGTTGCAATTCCCCTAAGTCAGTATCATCTGATCATGCAAAACGCTCGATGTTCATTTGAAATACTATTTTATTTGAAAATAAACCATGGCAGTATAAATATAAATAACTATTTTACCATCAAATCTAAGAAAGTGTCATGATGGTAACCTCACCATTTTTGTAGTTTTTCGACAACTTGTGAATAGTACTTATATTCATGCTGATTACATCCAAACTTTCGATAATATTTTTCGAGTCATAAAGAAAAAACTTAATTTTATGATGGTTCCTTTACATAAAAGCTAGTACGCCTGGTTAAATAATTAAAAATATACATCTGGAAGAATTAATACATGCGTGAAGAAAGGATTTAATTTTTAATTTTTAGGATTGGTGAAATTATCTACACAAATTTAGGAATGGTATATAAGAAAACGAAAGACACCTTTCGTGTTACTTTATTTGTATATTCAGTGATTGTAGCATTGGAAACTGGCGAGGATTACTACAATCTATTTTTCATTATTAACCATAACAAAATTACGCCAATTAAACTTATAGTATGTCTAGTCTACCTCTGTTTATGCTTTTTTGGCCATTTATTAATATTATTCACCTCGGAAAATTTTCTAGAGGAGGTAACGTATTGTATTATAATTTTTATTTGAAATAACAAAAATTATTGAATTTGCAGTTTGATAAAACTGGAAGAATAATTCATAGGTTGTATATTAAATTTTCTGGTCAACGTGGAATATCTGCGGCAGTGAGAATATTTTCGTATAGAATATTGGAGAAGACAAGTCCAATAAGTGGAATTTTCCCATTTACTACAGAGTCTATCATTCCGGTAAATATGTTATGCTTCAGCAACTACACATTGATTTTTATTTGTTTTAGGAAACCGATATTTCCTTGTTCTTGGCCATGGAGTTAAAAAATTACCACATAAATTTGCTTTAGTGTGATTGATGTTTTTGGGAAAAATAACACTAATGAATGGACACGTATTTAAATGAAATATTGGCACTGCTTTCTAAATGTTCTAATTAAATTAAGTTTAACCAAATAATGGCGTTGTGTTAATAGTAGAGATGGGCAAAATTGCCACTTTTAAATACCTGTGATTTTAAACTGTGACGTGATCACGGCTGGAAAAAATATGTTGTTAGAACTTTTATGTATAATTATCAACTTATTGTTCTACTAAAGTAAAGTAATTTTTCCTTACAATTACTTACTTACTTACTTACTTACAATTTTTTTTATCTGCCGTTTTTTTCAGAAGAATAATTATAATAATAATAATAATATTAATCGTATTTATTCCAATATAAATGACACAATATATACATACAGGTCAGTAGAGAGGATTAGCGGGTACGGAGCCAGGAAGTGCTCCCGGAAGTAGCGGTTTCCAGTTTCCGGTTGCGGTTTTGCGGTTATTCCAAATCAGGTCTGTTATTCCAAATCAGGTAGCTGTTACTAAAAACAGGTAGCTGTTATTCCAAGACAGGTAGCTGTTTCTTAAAGACAGGTAGCTGTTATTCTAATCTAGGTAGCTATTTTTTAGTAACAGCTACCTGATTTAGAATAACAGACCTGAGTTGGAATAACCGCAAAACCGCAGCCGGAAACCGTAAAACCGCAACTTCCGGGAGCACTTCCTGGCTCCGTACCCGCTAATCCTCTCTACTCAGGTCCATACACAGTACAGGGCATTCAATATAAGAATATCGTCAAACAAAATTACTCTATCGGTTTGTTAACATTACTTGTTAGAAATTATGACGTTTTGAGGAAATTTGAAAAGCTCCAAGTCAATGGCAATAGTTTTTATATTTTTGTTTGTATTGAACCTTGCGCTCTGTTTTCGGGAATGTTTCGAAATTTATCGGCGGGGTATCTTTAAATTTTTGCGGAAAAATCATTATGGCAGCATCTTGAGGAGATTTGAAAAGTTCCATGTCGGTAGCAATTATTATATTTTTTCTTCAAGCCATTAAATTGTTACAATCTTACTCTTTGTTCGTAGGTAATTATTTATAAATCTAGGGATATACGATTTATAGATTTTTGAAAATTTTTCATTATAATGGATTTTTTAGACGTTGACAATTGCTTCTATATTTCAAGCCATTATAGTATATTATGCAACAAGTGTTATAAACGGCACTTTAGTCACGAGTTAATTAGGCACGAGCGGAGCGTAGCGGAGCGAGTGTTTAATAACGAGTGTCTAGAGAAATTTATAACACTTTTTCTACGACTAAATTGGTAAAATTTTGAAATTATTTTATAATCTTAAATGAACATGGGAATAGTACATTATTATTAAATTAGTCTACTTGGGTAAATATACATTAACAGTTACGTTAAAGACATTATGGCAATTGCTAAAGGAAATCATTGATTCTCCTAAATTTCTTTGATGTTTTGCATTATTTATTTGATTTAAGTTGAAAGTATTCCTTGTTTCATTTATTTATTTTTTATTTTGGCAGATTGTTGATAAGTGACAACTAACTTGGTTTTGAGTTTCAATTGATTTTAGCGATTTAAAAATCTGGAGCTAACTTCAGCCCATGACTAAAATGCACAAAGTCACAGTTTGTCAAGGTGTATTTAAAGAATCACTTAGCGCCATGGAAACATATGCGATAAATGACATTTTAGAGGTGGGAGTAGAAAAAATGTTTTAAAAGTTTTACTCTGTTTCCAAAGAATTATCTTAAAACCTAGGGTGTTCTTAGATTTTAACAGAATCATAATTTCTAATTTGTTTTGAGTAAATAGAAATTGTTTTTACATGTTTTTCAAGCCTTCGCGATGTCGAGTTTTTTCACTTGGGGTTATTTCAAAATCTAGATAAGAGTTTTGCAGAATTCTATTTATAAATTAATTTTTAATCATTTTTAAAAATTCCAAGTCTTTATCAATTGTTTTTATACGTTTTCAAGCCAATTGAGGTTTCTTTATACGCCACACTTCCTTCGTGGAGATTTCTCCTGAAATTTAGAAATGTGGTGTTTAGAGGTTTTTGCAGATTCATAATTATGAGTAAATTTTGGGTAATTCTGGAAATTTCCAGTCCGTGATTTATTCTGCTAAACTGGCCCAGTTATACAATAATTTTTGCTGTATATTCACCATCTCGTTTCGAGTGTGCCAAACTAAAACAAACAGGAAGGTACTATTGTTCTGAACAGAAAAGTTCAAATAAATATATGTCCGATTTCTTATCGTTATCGAGATAAATAATCTTAAGATTTTTTTGAAAGTTACGAATTCTTATAAATTTTCTGTATTAATTTATTAAATTGCCATGAATTGACTATCTCATAAGTAGAGGATCAGATGTGTGACTCACCGATTTGATCCATCTTTAGCACACGTGTAGGTCATGACTAGGAGTATAACAGGTGCAAGTAATAGGGCGCGCTATTCAGCCGTTTTTGAGAAAAAAATTGATTCATTCTAAAATTAAGATATTTAAATACACGTGGATTTATAAAAACTGTAAAAAGAAAATGAATGAACCCAACTTCAACAATGGGGTTCGATCCTTCAACCTTCCGACTACAAATCGGAGGTTTTATCGATGCGCCAAAAGGTCGGTATATGTTTGTTAATGCAAAAGGTATATAAATATACGAATGAATAACAAATTTAAAAACCATGTTTTCTCGAAAACGGCTGAATAGTGCGCCCTATTACTTACGCCTGTTACACTCCTAGTTATGACCTACACGTGTGCAAAAGATGGATGAAATCGGTGAGTCACACATCTGATCCTCCCCTTGTCAGTTTTCTTCAATGTTTGATGATGGGCAATCTAAATCACAAAAATGATTAGGTTTTTGAAGCCCAGTTTGTTAAAGATTATTCCATTCTGCTTACAAAGGAAAAAACTTCCTCTATTATTTCGAAGAAAGAGGAAGCTTTAAAGTTGTTAAAATATAAAGTTGACCATAACGGCTTAGGATGTGGTTCTAACACGATGGAGCACCGCTCCACCATGCAATAAATTGGCTATATATTCAATTTCCTCATAGATGAATTGGCCACCACGGTCTCCAGATCTTACCTCTATAGACTATTATTTCTGGGGAGACTTGAAACAAGAAATTTATAGCTTTCCAATCAGCAGCGGTTCGTGGTTTTTCAACGGTGAGGCAACGGATGAAAATTTTACATAAACAGCAACGGAATATTGTCTTCCTCTATTAGAGTAGGTAGTGCAGCACCGGCGGTATCTTAGTCTCCCCTGCGGAAATCCACGAGCCGTCGCTGGTTCCAATAAATACTGCTAAGGAAATTAGAATAGCAAGAACGTATCGTTCCTTTAGCCGATGTAACTGTACATTAGTGCACATAGAGCGCAATTTGAACATTTACTTGAATGCTGTTTTTTCATTTTCTTTGAATTATTTTTGTTCATAACCTACTCAAATTTAATTGATTATTGCATTCATATTATTAAAAATGTTGCTTGTCACTACTTAGAAAATAGTAAAGATAGCAGTCATTTTACTTAATCTGACTAACAGCAATTGACAGGTTGCTCTGATATTTTTATTTTTATCTGTTCAGAATAACATTATTTGCTTCTTGTTTCATTTGGCACACTCGAGAGATACCATCTATTGAATTGCAAAGCGGGCCATAGGGATTTACATGTAAAATTTGGAATGTGTCAATATTGGTTCCCCTAATTATTTGACAGCATCTTCTTCCATTATTTTTAAAACTTTTTAAGCTGAATGATTTGGTACTCTGCTCAATAATTTCTAAAGAGTATTTACCGGGATATTTGCAAAAACTTTAGTATTATTTTGAATTAAAAACAAAGGTTTGCCATGAAATCATAATGGCGGATATTTCATTTTGCTTTAAAAAGTGACAGTTGATGTCATACTAGGATTTACAACCGGCCGTGTATTCTAGACAAGAAAACGTATTTATAAGTAAATGGTTTTACTCAGGTACTATTTTAGAAGTATACGTAATTTGTTAAGTGTTGAAATTACGGAGAAAGCAATACTCAATGAGTATAAATATAATGTAAGTAAATCGATATTATAAAATAATTAAGGGAGCCAATTGTAACACAGTTCAAATTTAGTGAGTAAAGTAATAATTATTCATAGTAGTAGCAATAGTTCTTTTACTGGTTATTGCCTTCTCGGAAAATTCACGTACAGTTGTTAAATAGTATCTAAATAAAACCATTTAACCCTACAGAGAATACGTTGGGCCTGAGAGGCCCACGAGACGTATTCACTGGTGTTATGCTATTTCACGTATTCTCTGTAGGGTTAATTATAAATACTACTTTCTTGTGTAGAAAGTGTAAATCATAATGCGAGAGCAAACGTCACTTTTTAGAACAAAATGAAATATCCGCCATTATGATTTCATGGCCAACCTTTGTTTTTAATTCAAAATAATAATAATGTTTGCGAATATCTTGGTAAATACTCTGCAGAAACTATTAAGTAAGATACCAAATCATTCAGCTTAAAAATCTTTAAAAATAATGTAAGAAGACCGATAATGTCACATAATTAGAGGAGTCAATATTAATACATTAAAAATGTTACATGTAAATCCCCAATGGATCGCTTTGCAATTCAACACCCTGTATATAAGACAAACTTGGCTAACTAGTACTATACTGATACTACAGCTTAGGCTAGCTTTAATTGCAATATTCATGAAATCGGGTTTAATCTATCGAAAAAAAATTAAATATATAAAAAAACTTTTAATGGTACTAACCAAAGATGGGTAACTCTTGAGCGAACCGATTCAAAGGGTCAAGTCAGAGAAGTGAGTCGGTGAGTCAAGCAACTCGATTAAAATATGCAGGTCTTTTTGAGTCAGTCCAGAATTGGTTTGAAAGTTTTTCTATGTTCTAGTGAGGGAGTGAAGGAACATATTGCAGAACATTTTAAAGCGAAGAACTTCGCGTCAGAGATGTTTTTACTTACTACGTCCTGGAAGCCCAGTTGTAGCTAATTAAGACAAGGGAATCGTTTTTTCTAGCTTCTGCTACACAATACACTATCAATTCTGAAGTGCACTGTTATCAACTGGAAAAATTGAAAAGAAAATAGTGTTCCGCCAAGAAAACGCGAGACCTCATTCAGGTTTGGTAACTTGCTAAAAGCTTTTACGGCTTGGATGGAATGTACTACCACATCCACCATATTCTCCAGATCTGATTATTATTTGTTTCGGTCCCTATATTTTTTTTAGACGGCAAAACCATAACTTTAAATGAGAACGACAAAAATTATTTGGATAAGCTGAGTCATCGCCGAGTCGACTCTTTTCAGACCTGTTACAGGGGGGTCATCGCGCGGGGTAAAAACCGCCCTCCATGACCTCCAGCTAGCTCTTGGAGTCGGTGTAGCTATGGAGAAGCACAAGAACATACAAGAATGGGGCGCAGGTAGAAAAAAGTCTTATTGGCGCGATAAAAATCGCTGTTATTTACACACGGAAAAAGTTTACAATGTCATAAAAAAATGTTAAAAGTTCAAAAATATACACACAAAAAAAAAGTCAAAAAAAATAATGTCACAAAAAAAGTATAGTCACCACTGCACTTAAAGTTTCTGAGAGGCAAGAGAGGCCGACGAGATCGCGGATGAATGACCGGCAGCAACGGCAGCAGCGGCGGAGAAAGCAGCGGCGTCGGAAGTGGCGGCAAACGAAGAGTCAGCTACGGAAGCGGCGGCGGCGGCTATGGTGACATCGGCGGCTATTATGACGTCGGCGGCTGCGGCGGCGTCGGTGATGGTGGTCTGCGGCGACTGTTGTGTGGTGACTGATTGCAGAACTTCGCGTCGACTGAGTTGTAACTGTTCTGATGATCTGAGTCGAATGTTTGTGTCTCATCTAATTGTCTGGGGAACGCTCCATGGCCTTTTACGGGGCCCACGCCCTACTCTTTTCTGGGTTGCGGATGGTGGTGGTAGGGTGCGACGGGAGTATCAAGGTCGGCGCACTTGTTCGAACCGGAAAATTTCCCTTCCGAGAACAATTTTGGGTTCAAACCGATTTCGTCATGTACGCAGGCAGCGGGAGGCGGATCAACAATCCCTTGTTTAACACTAGCAGCTGCACATTTCCACTAATAGTTCTGCGAAAACGGTCTAACAATGTCCTCGATGGGAAGATGCACAGCGGTGGAGGCTTATTCCTACATTATATTGTTACTGGCAGCTGTACTTCTTCGAAAATTATCTCGTTTGGAAATTTCAATAATGCGGAATTTATGTTAATATTGAAAAGGAGCAATGGTTTGCTCATAAAATGCAAATTAAGATAATTACGCATTTGTTAAGACGCGTAGATAAACTAAGACCTTGTGAAGCAGATCACGAAAATGAATCATTTTGCCCATCTCTAGTAGGGAGTTGCTGATCATGTGCTAGATATACCTTCATGTTTGAGACCATGGACCATGGAGAAGCATAAATCAAGTAGAGTAGAGCACCTTCTCACGGGCCTCGTGTTCGTAGGTTCGAATTCCATCCGTGTGGTCACTTTTTCGCAACGAAGAAGTAGCCGTGGGGGTCCATGGATATTTAGTGTATGTCCCATTCATTATTAAAATGAAATCTTAAAAGCTTATATATCGTTAGTGGCCGAATAGCTAGATTATTACGCCAATTCCCAAATCATCCGCACTTCCTCAACCCGAGTTCCCGTCAACCATCCTTCCTTTAAAAAAAGAGGAAAGTTTCACGTGAATTAAGAATCTTAACAACCCGCTGCAGCGCGATCGCAAATGTTATCCAATTTAGTTGGGGAAGATTATAATCTCCATGAAGTATTTAGTTGTTCAGCAATATCTTCAATACTACTACAATGATCCCTACACTTTGCAATAGCTGAATTAGGCTTTAAATAAACACCACCAACAACATTCGATTCTCTCTCGGTTTTCAACAAGTTGTTCTATTGATTTTTTTTTTCTTAACGAAAAGGTATTAAAACCTAATAATCACCGATCTACTAGCTAAGAACATTAATGGAAATTAACGCTAGACGTCACGTAAAATGTTCTAAAAGAGGTCTCGAAATGGAGGCTACTAATGTAACTTTGTTTTTTAATCTCTTTGAATTATATTCAGTAACTCCAATGTTTTTTAGCATTAATGATAAAGGTCATTTCTTATGTTATGTAATGTTTTACAAACAAATTCTGTTGACAAAATTTCAATTTAGGCTAATTGTAGATAACCACGTAGTAACGGCCACAAACATTCTCATGATCAACAAGAGTATGTATAGCCCTAAAAAGTCAATATACTTACGACTTGGATAATCAGTATAAATATTTAATGTTGGAGACAATTACTTCGTGATACATTTTGATTCAACATATTGATTTTATCGGTATTACGGACATAAAAAGTATGAAATTTTTATGTAATTCATGATTATTCATCGATTTAAATAATAATGTGTAAAATAATTACAATAAAACCGGTATGCATTAATTCAATGCGTTAGTTTGGCAAAGATTTTCTTCGCAAAATGTCTGTGTACAAATATTTTAAATTTAACTTGACGATAATGAGCACTTGTGGTTTAAATTATATATATTATGATAAAATAGCAAACATATTAAAAGCAGATTTTAGTTTCAAAGCGAAATTTCGATTCGTGATCGTTTGGATAGTACTGCTGAACTTGTTCTACTATGGTTATCCAATAAACGCAACGAAGTGCCAAGTTATTTTGAAAGCTGATGCATGCATGGTTGAATACATTATCGTTGTGTCCGTTTGTATTTTCTTCACTTGTAACGCATATACGAGCCAGCAAAGTACAATCAATCTATTTACAATCGTGCAGGCAACGCACACTTTTCATGAACATTTAAAACTGTCGACAGTAAGTTATAAATGGCAGAAGAACTATAATACAGTCGTTTTATTGCTAACTTTTTCTGGACCGCTACTTTTTATTTGTATTTATAACAGTGAGGAATTGCGTAATTTGGTCAAACTTAAAGTTTTGTATACATGCATGTACGCAGTGACTTTAATCCCCAGAACATTTTTTGATTTTGCGTACTATAAATGTAAAAACTTAAACGATACCTTGCACAGTAAATTGACGACAGAATCTGCTTATTGCCCATTATGTCATTATCAAACCTTGGAAAATGTGACTTCTCTAAATATGCATATGTTATGTGTGTTGCATACACTCATGTAAGTAAAACTAATTCTGCGATAAAATAAATAATTGTTCGTTCGGAAGTGTCTTGAAGCAGCAAACGGAATCCGTTTTCATTACTATTCGTATTATTAAAAAATAAAGAATAATCACTTGGTTTGTTTCACTTTAACTATTTATTTGATTCATTACTTTTTGTTAGGTATTAAAAATTTTGATTTTTTTTTAAATGCGAAAAATATTTTCATGACCACTAAAAAAATTTTGATCACCTATTTTACTAAGTATTCCTTTACATAAAGGCACAGTACGTTAAGCAATTAGAAATATACATGCGTGAAGAAAGGATTTAATATTTTATTTTCAGGATTGGTGAAATGATTTACACAAATTTAGGAATTGTATACAAGAAAACTAAAGACACCTTTCGCACTCTTACATTTGTATACACAGTGATTTTAGCATTGGAAACTGGCGTTGATTACTACAATCTATTTTACATTATTAACAATAACGAAATTACTCCAATTAAACTTACAATATGTCTTGTTTACCTGTCTTTATGCGTTTTTGGCCATTTATTATTTTTATTACCCTCGGAACGTTTTTTAGAAGAGGTAACGTAGTATACTAGAAATTTTGATTAAATAACAAAAATAATTTATTTTCAGTTTGATAAAACAGGAAGAATAATTCATAGGTTGTATATTAAATTTTCTGATCAACGAGGAATATCTGCGGCAGTGAGAATATTTTCATATAGAATATTGGATAAGACAAGTCCAATAAGTGGGATTTTACCATTTACTTCAAAGTCTATCATTCAGGTAAATATGTTATGCTTTAGCAATTGCACATTAATTTGTATCTGTCTTAGGAAATCGATATTTCGCAGTTCGTGGCCATGGAGTTAAAAAATTACCACTTAAATTTTCTTTAGTGTGATTGATGTTTTTGGGAAAAATAACATTAATAAAGAGACACTTATTTAAATGTTCTAATTAGATTAGGTTTCAACTGAAAATAGTGTCGTGTTAATCATACGTTATAATAATGTATATTGTGACAATAAATCTGCAACCCTCAAAACATTACCTTCGTTATTCTACCTCAGATCATGTATAAACCAATTGTTATATTTATTTAAAGAATATAGCCAAGTTAGATAGTGTAAAACACAGGTTTTTTTTTGTTTTGTTTTTTTGTAAAAATAACTCAAAACGCCAAAATTTTATTAATTCCAAGGCTTAAGCGAATGAAATCGCGTTTTTGATTTTACAAAATAGCAATTTCATTTAGTATCAAAAGTGTTATGGCTAGTCTTGTCGACTTTGAAAGTTATTATTTATTTATTTATTAACGGAATCCCCTGTTCCATGAGAAAATACACAAAGTTGTACAACTAACCAATAAAAATTACAGTTAATAAAATGAAAGACACTTTACATACCAAAACGTGTATAAAAGATAATTTAAATATATAAACAAAAATAAACAATTAAATTTAGAATGATATACCTAAATATAAAATAATAATAATAAGACTAAACATTTATCGCATAAATAGATTTAAAACTGGGCTACTAGGTTCACGCGGTTAATATTATTATTATTATTTATAAGCCTAGTTAGCTAGGTATTTTTAGAAAGGTAAGAAAAAGGACTTTCAAAATATACTGGGTGTCCCATTAAAAAAATTACTTTACATTTAGCGAAGGTCTTCTTACTTCATAAAAATAACAATTAATGACTTAACATTACTTTAGAAATAATATCAAATTTAGCGTCATACAAAACGCAGCAATTATAGGCATCGAAATAATTAAAATATAATAGAGAGAGAAACCAATAAGAGCGTTAATCCTTATTAACCCAGTCATTTAACTTAATATTATACTTAATATTGAAAAAAAAAAAAGTGTCATAAAAGATACAAAAATAACCCCCAAAATGAATTTATAAAGGAAACCGACATCAACAAAAAAGAAACACACTAACCAACTAATAGCATCGCATAAATTAGAACATCCAAAGGAGTATGAATTAAGGGCGAAACCGCCATGTCAAACATGTTTAACCAATACTTCGCTACAGTAGGAAAGAATTTATATGAAACACACAAGGAATCACTACAGAAAGTAATATCGACAAATGTATCCTTTAGAGAAACTTAGACATATAATAAAAGGTATGAAGAATTATTCAGCACCAGGCCAGGATGGTATAATCAATAAAATACTTACAGTTCTTGATAAAGAACGCCCTGAGAAAGAAAATTATCTCTACTGGAGATTTCCCGTACATACTAAAAGAAATAGTTATTACACCTGTATTTAAAAATGGCAACTGGCTGGAACCATAAAATGATCGCCCCATAGTAATATCTTTATGCTTCGCAAAACTAATAGAATAGGTTATTTTAAATAGGCTTCAGCGAAATACAACGACCAACAATATAATAGCAGACCACCAATACGCGTATCAAAGATGTTCAGCGACATCATCGGCATGTGTAGATATGATACGCAAGGTTCAAGAAGAACTAGATCAACACATATATGTCGTAATTGTATCTATCGCCCTAAAGAAAGGCTTTCGATATCATCCCGAACACCTTATTGCTGGAAAAACTTGAAAAATTAGGTATACGTGGCACCCCACACAAGCCTTTAAATTCTTATCTGCAAAATAGAACTCAGCAGACAAAAATAAACCATGTTTACAGCGACAACGCGAACCCAGATAATGGACAAGGCGGAGTACTACCACCTACACTCTACATTACAAATGTAAAAATTAGCGCTTGTATGTTCGGAAAGTAAAAAATAGTCTATTCGACAAATGTTTAGTTATCTAGGGCTAAAACGAGTTGTCTGCAAATAACTTTTAATATGGAAGAAATTGAGTTGTAATTAGAAAAAAATGTTTGTTTTTTTAATTCCGCTTGGAATAATTGAACTATATTTCAGTTAAAAATAAGAAAAATTAAGTGCTTTGAAGCTTTAATTTTCTGGCAACCTGTATTCATATCAATCAATATCAATCAAACTATTTAATAAGTAATAAAATAAAAATAATTTTATTAACGAGGCACTATTTTTATTTTTTATTAATTTCTATACCAGCAAAAATTGATGATTTTTTTTATTTTTATTTTTATTTTTTTGTACCGATATCACTAACCGATTTAAATAAAATTTCAGCGGCATATAGTTAACGATAAAAGGCACCCAAATAAGCAATAAAATATACAGCATGTATATATGTAACAGCCCGTCATACATTACTTGTAATAACAAACCTTATAATTTATACAGCATGTAATCTAAAAAGATAAATCAAAAATATTTTCCTGAAATACGTCCTAGGATACAAGTAAATTCTGTAAAATATTGAAATCCTAACGCTATAGAGGACGGGAGGTAAAATGAAGGACTTTCAATAGTAATTCTGGTGGAACCGCCGGGCAACACGTGGTTATTTTAACCTTTTGCACTCCAGCCTGGTGGCTGGTATAGCAAAACAACTATGAGGTAAAAGTATGTATAGGGTTATCATAATACTGTAAATGTTTGTATAATTTTAAGAAATTAAGCTAGCAACAAAAAGTAAATAGAATCTAGTTGCTTAAATAATTGGATTTTACTGTATATGTGGAAAACAAAAGATTTACCATGACAACCATTAATATAAGTGTTAAACGAAATCATCGTAATTTTCAGAAATGTTCTCAAGATAAATTTCACGTAAACATAAATTTGAACTATTTCAAAAAGAATAACATGTATTTTCGGACAAAAATTGGTTTAGTACAATGTTATTATCAATGCTGTAGATAATAAACTGCTGGATTTGAGATCAAAGCCATTGATTAGCAAATTTAAAAGCACAGAGTTTGTGGGGTTGTTTAAAAAGGGATGGTGCTTAGAACACTACCAACAATACTAGAAGAATTTAAACGCAGAATTAGGGATAAAATTGATGCAATTCAACCAAAAATGTGGAATACTGCTCTATACAATTTGAGCGAACGGTTGGTAAATGGTGGTCATATCGAACATTTGCGGTAACCAGTGGTGGACATAAGAAATCCCATTATTTAAGCAATTAAATTTCTTTCACTTTTTGTCATTAACTTAATTTGTTAAAAATATATGGTAAGTTGAAATACGTCCTTTACTTTATGATAACCCTGTATATAAAATAATATTTAAAAAAATACGATTGCTTTGAAATAAAAAAAGGGCGAAATTTTAAAATCACACCAAACATGTTTTCCGAAACTAGAAAAGTAATTTTTGGGGTAATTTTAATATACGTGATAGAGGCCATTTCGCCTATCTTAACCTTCGAATTCTAACTGATAAAATGTGCATATACAACTTTTTTTGCGTAAAACACTTTCAATAAAATGTAGGATTTTAAGAGGATTCTTCCCATTAATTATCGTTAAGTTTTATGTGAGTATAACGCAATTTTTGGCCAAATTTTATGCACTATAACTCTGGAACCGTTGAGTCTCAGTCACCAAATTTTCATCATTTGTTAATGTAAGAATACAATTTTGGGCATATTGCCAAAATACAAATTTGGGCATTTTTGAAAGATTATAGAGAGAAAAAAGCGTGAAACTTTTAGAGCAAGTAGTCCTATAATAAATCTATGCAAGGCTACAAAATTAAAGGTGAGTATTTCTTCCTTTTAATAATTTTGCAGCACTAAAACTTCCGTTTTAAGCTAATTTTCAATTTATGGTTGTGAATTTTTTTCTTGACGTTCCTCACTACTTAGGTAATATTATGTAAGGGCGAATCATTCTGATAATTTTGGTTTTTATTTTGTCTTGATAATCTATAAAATTAACAGAGTTAGATACATTTACGCAAAATTCGTCACGGAGCCAACTTAGAATGTCCGCCAAAAAAAAAGTATGAGACTAAAAATGTTTTCTTTGAACTCGCCTAGTATTGGGGAGTAACTGATCAAAAATATTGAGAAACGTGGTCTGGGTGGTTTCTAATGGATTGACCCTTAAATCGTCCCCGTGCGAAACAAAATCAAGTTCATCTTCTACATCACTTATTTCACAATTTTCGGGGGTGACTCATGATATGGCCGAGGTAGTAGAGGTGGCAATATAGGTAGGGTCGGTTGCAGAGACCGCACCTATCTGTATTACCACGATCTGGTATTTTCATTTAAAAAATACATTTTCTTCCAAAGTGAATTCCGACGTCGGCAGGGGAAATAATTAATCTACGGAGCTGAAATTTTTCCTGTGTTATTTTTATATCAAGCGTAAACTTTTTAGTGGGTGAGACCTACAAAAAATAGTCGAAAAATAAGGAACACAATACACATATACATGTACGAAAGAGTGGCATTCTTTTGAAAATAAAATCATTTATTTACTGGTAATATAAACTGCATGGTCACAATAAAATCCGCGGTACCCTATCTATAAATGTACAATAATTAAGGACAGTTTATTTATTTTATTAATTTATTTATTAATACACCGAAAAGAATAATATTTTGTCATGGAAAAAATAATTCATGAGTACAAAGAGCTTAAGTTAACAATGCTTTAAACTTTTACATTTCTAAGGTCAAAACAGTCTCTTGCCACCTTGTTAAATTTTAATGTCAATAGATTATTTTTCAAAGCCACCTTCGATTTTTATTTAGTAAAATGGCTATTGAAATGGTTGATAAAACGAGTTTTCTGCAAATAACTTTTAATGCGTTAGGAATTGGGACAGGGTTGTTATTAGAAAAAATGTTTGTTTTTTAAATCTGCATGGAATAATATAACAATATATAGAGACTCCAATTTAAAATAAGAAAAACAAAGTGCTTTAAAGTTTGAAATGTTTGAGACTAAATTTTGGACACCCTGTATAATTCATATCGATCAAACTTGGTTAACGGGACTATCACACCTTATTTAATAAGTATCCTGTATGATTTTATTAACAAGGCACTATTTTTATTTTTTATTCATTTTTTAAACCAATAGTGCAAAACTGAATTTTTAGTTTTATTTTTTTTGCTGATATCCCTGAATCGATTTCAATAAAATTATAGGAGTATGTAGGCAATCATAAAAGGTACCCAAATAAAGAATAAAATACATAGCATGTAATTTAAAGAAATATATCATCATGACGTCACGTTTTTTTGGGACATCCTGTATAATCAAAAATATTTTCCTGAAATGCATCATAGGATACAAATATAATCTACAAAATATCGAAATCCTAACTTAATTAGTAACTGAGCTATAGAAGACGGGAGGTGAGATGCAGGACCCTGTATATTTTTGTAGGAATAAGAAGGAATTATTACTGTTATTATTATTAAGGGTGTCGAGTTCTAACAATATTAAGATGTGATGCCGCTGCGCTTACTGCTCGGTCCATCATAGACGTCTTAAGACAGATTTGAGGCGAATTAATTATTTAACTTGACAGCTCCCTGATTATTTCTTTCAGGGGATCAACAAGAAGGTACGTTAAAAATTAATAATCTCTGATCAGCTAAAGAACATGAACTAAAATTAAGGCTTACTTCGTGAAGCCTAAAATTAGCGGCCACTAATCTTTCCCAATTATGTTGTTAACCATTCAATTTAGACCAATTATGGACTTCTACGCAGTAACGGGCCCATGATCTATTCTCATTATCAATGTTTGTATATATTCTTTGTATGGTCATTAACAATTCAAACCGTAAATAAATAAAATGTAATAACATGATTGAATTTAAATAATAATATGCAGCATCATAATAAAACCCGTGTGCACAATAAAACCTGGATGTATTATTTCAATCCATTAATTAGCAAAGGTTTCGTTTCGAAAATGTCTTCAAATATATACAAACATTTCAAATTATACTTCATAATAATGAGCACCTGTGGTTTAAATTATATATATTATGATGAAGTAACAAACAAATTAAAAGCAGATTTTAGTATCAAAGCAAAATGTCGCTTCGCGATCGTTTGGATAGTACTGCTGAACTTGTTCTACTATTTTTATCCCGACATAAACTCACCGAAATTCCAATTTGTTTTGATAAAAGATATATGTATGGTTGAATACATTATCTTTGTGGTCATTGTTGTTTTCCTCACTTCTAACACATACGCAAGTCAACAAAGTATAATAAATCTATTTGAAATCGTGCAGTCAACGCACACTTTTCATGAATGTTTAAAACTGTCGAAAATAAGTTATACATGGCAGAAGAATTATAATACATGCGTTTTATTGTTCACATTTTCTGGACCGCTACTTTTTATTGGTATTTACGACAATGAGGAATTGCGAAACATAGTCAAAGGTAGAATTTTATTCACGTGCATATATGCTTTAACTTTACTTCCAAGAACTTTTATTGATTTTTTCTACGATAAATGCAAACATTTAAACGATACCATGCAGAATAAACTAATGACGGAGTCTGCTTATTGCCCATTGTGTCGTAATTCATTGGAAAATATAACTTCTTTAAATATGCATACTCTGTGTGCGTTACATACACTCATGTAAGTATGGTGAAACTCTTAATATCACACATAATTCTTCATGGAGTTTGAAAGTAACTCGAAAGTGTCTTCATGCAGACGGTCACGTTTTATTAGGTGTGGAACGTTTTAATTTTGACCGACTTTCTTTTAGATTAATTAATTAAAACACGAAAAATATTTTTATCCTGTGCGAGTTAGCCATGATTTAATTTTTGAGTTTTAACATCAAATAAGGGAATAGTTTATAAATTTAAATGTGTTAAAATCGATTGGCTAGTTATTAAGGAAATAATTGTTCTATGCGATTTCCCCCCAGCGGTTAAGGTTTATTTTTTAGTTTTTCGTCAACTTGTGAATAGCCCTATATTCTAATTTTGTATTATGTCAAGCTTTCCGTTTTTCTCTAGCCATAAAATTTTTCGGGTTATAAATAAAAACCAGGGGGCCGCCGTGGCCTCCTGCTCACGGGCCCCGTAGTCGCGGGTTCGAATCCCATCCGTGCGGTCGCTTTTTCGGAACGAAGAAGTGGCCGTGCGGGTCCATGGATGTTTAGTGCATGCCCCACCCCCCACCATTCATTATATAATATATAAATAATAGTAAATATTTAGAAATCAATATACATTGTTAATTGAAACTCTGGCGGAATGAACTAGTTTCCTATGCCAAAAATTTAAAAAAAGAAGCAAATTTGTATTTGCAAATATTATTTTATGATGGTAACGAAATATTCCTTCACATAAAGACGCACCAAGTTGAACAATTTAAATTTATATATTTAGCAGAATGTGTGAAGAATGGATTGATTGTTTTATTTTCAGGATTGGCGAAATAATTCACTCAAATTTAGGAATGGTATATAGAAAAGGGAAAGATACCTTTCGCTATGTAATATTTGTATACACAATTATTATAGCATTGGAAACCGGTCTTGATTACTACAATCTATTTTACATTGTTAGCCATAACAAAATTACGCCAATTAGACTTACAATATGTCTAGCGTACCTGTTTTTATGTTTTGTTGGCCATTTATTAGTCTTGTTCACCACGGAACGGTTTCTAGAAGAGGTAACGAATTGTATTATAAATTTTCACTAAACTAACAAACATCATTGAATTTGCAGTTTGATAAAACTGGAAGAATAATTCATAGGTTGTATATTAAATTTTCTGGTCAACGAGGTATAACTGAGACAGTGAGAATATTTTCTTATAGACTATTGGATAAGGCAGGTCCACCAAGTGGGATTTTGCCATTTACTTCAAAGTCTGTCATTCAGGTAAATATGTTAAGCTTCAACAGTTATATATTGATTTTCATTCCTTTTAGGAAATCGACATTGCGCAGTTCGTGGCCATGGAGTGTAAAAATTACCACTTAAATTTACTTTAGTGTGATAGATGTTTTTGAGTAAAATAACACGTTTAAATTAAAAATTGGCACTTCTTTCTAAATGTTGTAATTAGATTAAATTCCAATTGATAAATGTGTCGTGTGAATAACACTTTATGATAATGTTTACTGTTCCCTTATGAAAATCCTAAATAAATCTGCAACTCTTTAAAAAAATTACCTTCATTATTCTACCAAGTGTTGTAAAATTAATAGCGCGCAACCGTGCGGTTGTGCGGCGAGAAATGTGCGCACATCGTGCGGGAGCACACAATTCCGAAATCTGCGCGCAACATCCGCGAAATGTGAGATTGAATTTCGGTCGTCCTTCGCATTCCGTTAAGCGGCCCATAGGCGGCCAATATTATTGCACATTAATTGGGTTTGTGCAAAAAAATTAATGATATTAAATGATATTGATGGTAGTAGTAACATCTTTATTTGACTCTTTTCTTTTTACATTTATATACAACATATAAACAGAAATGATAAACTAAATAATATAAGCTAAATTGGTTATCGACCAGTGGTCTTTCAGCCTTAGCTTATTAGTTCTTGTCTGTCGTTTTTTTTTTGGTTTGCTGTCAAAACGGATGTAGATGATTATGTTTTGCGAAGTGAAATAATGTTTTCGAAAATAGTGGATGAGGGAATTTTAAATTTGGGTGTGATTGCAGGATTTCGGGTTATACAATAAAGGTTGAGAATACTTAGGTTGGTGGAAGATTTTAGGAATTTTTCCATAAGGAATGGATATCGCTCATCAGTGGGTATAACTGTTGTTAGTTCATAGAGGAGTTGATTAGATGGATTAAAAACAGGATTGTTTGGGTGGCGATATTGATGGTTGTGTAATATTTTGCGCAATCTCTAGCATAGACGTACAATGTACTTCGCAAAATATATTGTCAGTCCACGCCAGTATTTCAAGCGATGTTGAGTGACAGTGAACTGTGCGGTGTGCTAATTGATGTTGGACAAAAAGTGCGAAAAAGAAAAAGAAGACAAGAATGAAATGGGCTAAACAGTGGTTTATTAATAGGGCGAAGTACACCCATGAAAAAATACTCAATGAACTGCGAATGTGTTATCAACATGATTTTCGCAACTTTTTACGCATGGACGGTGACTTATTCACTGAACTATTCTCTTTAGTTACTCCTCAAATCGAGAAACAGCATACACTATCATGCGCGATGTTATTGCTATAACATGTCTATAACATTCCAATATCTTGCAACTTGCCTTTGAGGACCTAAAGTTTGTAACTGCTGTTTCACCTCAGTTAATAGGTGAAACCCCACAATTCTGGATCACTTTACTTCAATTATAAAAATAATTCTTTAGTATTGTGATGATGTCAGTAGCGAATGCGAATTATGAGTCTATCATGGTTGATGTGGGAATCAATGGGCAAATATCTGACAGTTAGAATTCCGGAACCTGCACAACTGTCGAATAGTCAGAAAGTAATGCCATTATTTTTCTTGGCCGATGACGATTTTGCAATGACAGTAAATTTAATGAAGCCCTACCCCCAACCAGGATTAAATTTGGTTAGAAGAATTTTCAATTATCATTTAGGTCGTGCACGTCGTGTGGTCGAAAATACCTTTGGCATTTCGGTGATGAGATTTGGTGTACTACAGAATCCTTCCAGCACTATCTCCAGAGAAGGCTCAAAGGAACTTTTTACGCAAACGCCAGGCATGAGCTTACGTTACTAGGAATTATATAGCTAGTGAGGATTTGCAGGCCGACGTTGTCATGAGCGGAACATGGAGAAATGTTGTCAACAACACCGCTTCAGCCAAGTACCTTCAGAAATGCATCAGCAAGTGCTAAAGTAGTTAGAGATATCTATCGTAGTTTCTTTAACGGTGAAGGTCAGGTTTCATGGCAATTGAAGATTATAGACTCACCCAGTGGCGGCTCGTGGAAAATTTTGATGGTAGAGCCACTTAGCATACACAATATATCGCACCGCCTCCTTTTTGAAGAAAGAAAAATCGATCATTAAAAACCTTTACTTGTTGCAAAAGCATTAAAAAAATTAAATAAACACGAAAAATAGCCCGCACTAAAATCTGTAATACCGTTCTTCGTCCGCGGAAATCAATTAAACGACGAATTGTATTTTGTAGCCTTATCTACATCTCCTTAGTAAGTGCAATACTTTAAGAATTTGAAACTTATTTTTCGTTAAAACACGGAAAATTATTCGTTGATCTTATCTACATCTCTTTAATGAGTACTAGTGATGAGCACTATTTTCACCAACTGCTACTTTGGAACCGTTACTGAGAAATAATAACGGTAACCGTTATTGAAAAATCCCACTAACGGTGATTTTCTCAAATGGTATTTTATAAAAGGAACGCGATTAAATGACGAATAACTTCTTAGCAACAGTAACTCTTATAACCGATTCAATAACGAATCAGTTCTTAGTAACAGCACTCGATTCAACAACGAATCACGTCTAAAAAACCTCAAACAAATATTGAAAAGAATTTGACATAAAATTGACTTATACAAAATAGCCAGTAATTTCACGAGAAAATATAATCCGTTTTAAAATTACAAGAAATCCTTCAAATTTTCAAATTTAAATCCATAAAAGCCATTTTCTGACTTGTATAAACTCCTGGTATTGGCACGAATAAACTGTTATTATTATTATTATAAATCATCAAAATCGAACGACGCATTCGGCAGTTGTACAATTTCAAAAATCAAAGTCGCGAAAATCTTGAAAATTTAAAAACTGCTATTTTTGCATTAATTGTAAGAGACAATTTAGAAATTTTAAAATGACATTAAATTCACCATATTTTGACATTTGTATCATCAAAATCGGCGAGCGCGTTAAGCAATTTAATAATCAAAATTGCAAAATCTTTTGTCTTCTTCTTTGGATTTTTAAAAAGTTCACGACAACCGACAAGAAACCTAGATACAAGGAAGAGATTATTTGCCCCTCCCTAGGATCCGCCAGTGATTAACCGTTTTGAATAATACTAAATTCGCCATATATTGACATTTAAATCATCAAAATCGAACAAATCATTCGGAAGTTGTTCGTTTTTTCATTGTATAGGTATTAATATGATTAGTAGAACAAGTTGCACCAATAATTTTTAAAATCTGTTTTAGCGTTCAAGAGTTATCCTCACAAAATCCGAAAAAACAATAGAAATTCAAATTTGTTTTTTCATTGTACCAATATTTATATGATTAGCAATATGTTGCTCCAAGAATTTTCAAAATCAGGTGATGCGTTCAAGATCTGTTTTTCCAAAAACCGAAACACGATTGAATGTCAAATTTTATTTTTTATTGTATCGATATTTATTTGATTAGTAAAACAAGATTTTTTTAAATTTGCAGAAGCGTTCAAGAGATATTCTCACAAAAACGAAAAACAATTGATTTTTCATTATATCGGCATTTATTTTATTAGTAGAACAAATTGCACCAATATTTTTTTAATCTGCTGAAGTGTTCAAAAAGTTATCCTTCAAAAACCGAAAACCTATTGAAAGTCAAATTTGATTTTTCATTCGATCGGTATTTATTTGATTAATAGAACAAGTTGCACCAATTTTTTTTTATCTGGTGTAGCGTCAAGAGCTATTCTCCAAAAACCGAAAAACAATTAAAAGTCTAATTTGATTTTTCTTTGTATCAAAATTTATTTAACAAGTCGCGATTTTAAAATTTTGGATTGCAATTTTAGCATTTTGTGTTAATTTCACAGAAACATTTCGTAATCCATTGTAAAAGTACACTAAATTTTCCGTATTTTGACGTTTGAATCGTCAAAATTTAACAATGCATTCGGCAGTTGTGTTTTTAAAAATCAATATTTTCGAAGATTGAAAACGTACGAGTTTGGCATTTTGCGTTGATTTCATGAAAAAGTAAAACTAATCCGGATTGTAAATTGCATGAAATTTGCCACAATTTTGACCTTAGAATGACTAAAATCGGACAACGTATTTGGCAGTTATGCAATTTCAAAAATCAAAATCGTAATTTTAATCTTCGGACTTTTAATACGTGCAATTTTTACGGTTTGCGTGCTTTCCTAAAAAAATATTATTAACCTGTTTTTAAATTGCATTAAATTCTCCAGATGGTTACGTGAGAATCATCAAAATCGGACAACGCGTTTAGCAGTTGTGCAATTTCCAAAATCAAAATCACGATTTTAAAATATTCGAACTTGAAAAGTGCGACTTTTGCATTTTATGTTAATTGACTCACTTTGTTATAAACTGTTACTGAGTAAAGTTATTTTAAACAACGGTTACTAAATAACTAGTTATTTTGTGGTAACAGTAATTTATTTTAAGTAACCGTTTAAATAACTAGTTATTTGTAGTAACAGTAACCGTTTCTGGAAAATAACCGTTTATCTCATCACTAATGAGTACCGAAAGAATTCACAAAATCCGTTCTTTCGCTCAAGAGTTATCCTCAAAAAAAAAACAGAAAACAATTAAACTACAAATTTAATTTTTTGTGTCTTATCTGCATCTACTCGCCGATCACACTTTGTTGAAATTTGCCAAATTTGGTCATCCGTTCACAAGTTAACCTAAAAAAAAACAATTGAAGACAAATTATTTTTCGGTCCTGTACTCAATAAGTACAATACTTTTCAGGGGGAATTTTTAAAATCGGCCATTTTGTTCAAGAGTTAACTTCTGAAAACCACAAAACAATTGAGCGGTTAATTGATTTTTTTTTATATCGGGCTTGATAAAAAATCTATGTTTAAGAGTTATCCTTGAAACATCAAAAAACAATTGAATGTCGAATTTATTTTTGTTTTTATCAGCATCTATTCGGTGAGAACAACACTTGCACCAAGAATTTTGAAAATCTGGTAATGTATTCAAGAGTCCTTAAAAAATAAAAAAAACAATTGATCGTCTACACACACACACACACACACCATCACACACACACACACACACACACACACACACAGACACAATTTTTTTTTTCCAGAAATTGTTGAAATGGCATCTAGGGACCCCAAAACGGATATTTCCGTAAAAAAAAATTAAAAAAAAAATCACGTTCACAATACTTTCTCGTACTTCGTAACGGAGAAAGTAAAGAGAAGGCCCTCCGAAGGCAAAACGAAAGCCGGGGCGGCGAATAACTGACCATGGCGGCACGTTTTTTTTCCAGAACACCGGGCTGGAGGGAGGAATATTTTGTGAAAATTTGAACGTTCAAACCTCATTCGACATGTTTCTTATGGTTATCCTGAAAATGCACTTTTTTGTTAAGAGGGTGACAAAAATCGAAAAAAATAATCCGAACGTTTTTTGTAGTTTACAATTAGAAACACAAAAATCCAAAGTGCGCATTTTTTTCGCAAAGATAAAAAAATTGTGATGTGGCCATCATGTTACTTTCTCCGAATTGATGGTATCATTTATATTTATGCTTTCATGGTTTATTTTCAATTCAAATCATGTTTTAAATGTACATACAGCGTTTTGTAGAATCGGATGAAACTGACGTTTAAAACGTCAAAATGAAAGATGAAAATGACAAATTATACTTTAAATTTTTTAAAAACCAAAGAGATTTCGAAAAATACTTATTCTTTATAAGTTGTTCATCTTGGCAATCTTCGCTCTCGAAATTTTTCGAAAGTTTTTTTTTCGAAAATTTTCAAACATTCGACCTTTAGGGGATTGAAAGGGGGTGAAGGGTATTACCAAAAAAACCCTTTCGGCGACTTTGATCTTAGAATTTTTTTGTCTACTACCGGGTGTCCACAAAGGGGTAAATTCAATAAAAGGAAAAATACAATTCAGAAAAGATATTTTTTTATTTCAAATTTTAGATAAAGTTTGGGAAAATTATGTGCGAAAGATTATGTGGTCTAAATGTTGACCCTCGCGCTGCTGGCACTCCTCTAACCAAAAACGGACATTTTCCACTACGCGTCTACACATCTCTCTGGGAACGGTGCGAATGTGTTCTTCAATTGGATAAATTTCGTGGTTTGTTTTAATAAACTTTCTCTTTAAGGTACCCCCATAAAAAAATAATCCAGGGGTGTAAGGTCGTGGCTTTTCGGAGGCCAGTTAATGGTGCCTCGACGAGAGATCACTTTTTCTGAGAAAAGTTGATTGACAACCTGAAGTGATTGGTTTGAGGTGTGGCAAGTGGCCCCATCTTGTTGAAACCATGTTTGCACATTATAATCTTCAAACTCCTGTAGTAGTGGAACCAAGAAGTTCCTTAACCCGCCAATGGTGACCTACTGGTCTGTGAGACCGGGTGTGTCCAATAACTTTATTCTCCCTTATTGTTTTTGTTGCAATTTCGAGTAGCTGCCGCATTGCAGAGCTTAAATTGATTAAATAAATGGTAAGGAAGACTTGCAGCCGGCGACAGGGGGATCCTCCATATGGCCCTGCATAAATTAAGGGCTTCCAGATGCCAAGAAAAAATTGAGACCGTAGAACACCTCTTCCATTCTTTCTGCATGGCCAGACGGGCCCAAAGGGTACAATTTGCGGGTTGTTTACTACCGACGATTAGGGATTCTATTCTCTACATGATGGTGTAGAAATTGTAATTTATGACCATATTCGAACCTTTTCTACCTGCTAGAGACGAGGTCTGGACAAACTTCCAAAAAGATATGCCAGATGTTCCCATTCTTCACCCTTAGTACCTGCGTTCGACCTTCCCTTTAAATTTTAAAAGGAATTCGTTTAAATGAATGCAACACAACTCAATATCCGTTCCAAACTGACGTACCCTGAATAAAACTAACTCATATTTAATACATTACAGGTACTTTTTCAATCTAAACGGCAATTATTAATTTTTACTTTTAAGTGTAACATAGATCAATGAAATTATATTTTTGTTCATTTCAGTATTTTTGTGTATTTTTTTTTTCTCCAGTTAAACTACTAGCCTTATATAGAGCAAGAACACTAACTAGCCCCGAACTTTACAAAAAATAAAGATTTTCAAATTTCAAACAATTATAAATTTGTCAGGGTTCTTGCTCTATATAAAGCTACTAATTTATGATATCTAGCTAGAGAAAAAAATACACTGTGATAAATTTTGGTTGTTATTTTTGGATCTAAAGTGGATTTTCTAAATTTTCAATACTAAACTTCCATTTTATTGGTTATTTTTAAATTTTGGCTTTTTTGGGTAATAAACATTGTTGTAAAGGAGACTTCTGAAAACAATTATGTCAATTGCAATGTTGTAACTTAACATAGTGCAGAGATATTCAAATTAACGCTAATGAAAATGAATTAACTTGAAAACACGTCGTGCGCTTACAAATATAGTAACGGTGCAAGGTATTTTTTTTAAACTTTTGAACTCAATTATAGGGTAATCGCATATAAAAAAATCAAAATATTTAAAAATGGTCAAGCAACGAACTTAATTTTTATTCACTTGGATTGACCCAGTTGAGAATGTCGCCAGTCTGTTTCTAGCTTAGAAATGTCAATTGTTTTCTAGTATGTCTACTATATCTAAGTAGTCAATTTAAAGTAAATTGTACGAGTGATAATATTTTTAGAAATTTTAAAATCCTTAGATGCAAATTTCGCTTTCTCGAATTCAAGTTTCGAATGTCTCCATTTTGTTTCTAACTTAAAAATATGAATTGTTTTCTAGAATGTCAAGAATGCATTATTTTCTAATTAGTTTTAGAAAATTTTAAGAAAATTCCACGATTGATAATGTTTTTACTATATTTATAATCCCCAGATGTAAATTTCGCTTTCTCGAATTCAAGCTTCAAAAGTCGCCGTTTTATTTCTAGCTAAAAATTTTATCAATTGTTTCCTAATGTATTAAAAATGTATCATTACTAAGTAGTTTTGGAAATTTTGAAAATAATTCCAAAAGCGATATTTTTTTTAGCATTTATTGTTTATGGTGGAGGCGTCTACTTTGTCATACATGTTGTAAATATAATAAAAACACTTTTACTTTATGTTTTGATAATGGCAGTTGAGTTGCCGAAACTATAGTCAACAATAAAAATCCGTGTTATACCAACAAAGTAAAAGTGTTTTTATCATATTTTTAGAATTTTCCTAATTTCAAGATGTAAATTTCGCTTCCGCGTATTCAAGTTTCGACTGTCGCCATATTGTTTATAGCTTAAAAATATCAAAATAATTATCTAGTATGTGAAAAATGAATTATTTCTAAGTAGTTTTGGAAATTTTGAAGAGAATTCCACGAGTAATAAAGCTTGTAGAATTATTTTAATCCCAACATGTAAATTTTTCTTACTCGAATTAATAATAATATTAATACATTTATTAGCGGGACATCGCCCTTGAAAAATACAAAATAACTGAAATATACATTTTAATTAAATAAAGTAATCTTAATCTTTTTGAAAATGTATTTTTTCAATAACGAACACTCGAGTGCAAAAAAATAAAAATTAATATAAAATCGAAGGATAAAATCCTACAAAAATTCAGATTACTTCATAAGCCGTCGATCTTTTAACATAATTTTGGTTTTTGAATGTGCAGCAATTTTCAGTCGAGTTATGAATTTCTGAAAATGTATTTTCTTCAATGTCGAACTCTCGAGCGCAAAAATTAAAAATTAATATGAAACGAAGGGATAAAATGCTACAAAAATTCAAATCACTCTACACGACGTTGATCTTTCAAAATAATTTTGGTTTTTGAATATACAGCAATTTTTAGTCGAGTTATGAATTTTTGAAAATGTATTTTTTTCAATGTCGCAATTTCGAATGCAACATTAATATGAAACGCAGGGATAAAATACTACAAAAATTCAATTCACTTCACAAGACGTCGATCTTTCAAAATAATTTTGGCTTTTGAATCTACAGCAATTTTCAGTCGAGTTACGAATTTTTGAAAATGTATTTTTATCAATGACGAGCACTCGAGAGCAAAAAATGAAAATGAATATGAAACGAATTTTTACAGCACCCTGTAAATTTATTAATAATTAACATATTTTTTGTATTACACTATTTCACTAGTGCGTAATTACTTTATAACTCGAGTTATGTACCATACTTTATCTAAAACCATACCTTTATTGGCTTAAAATAAGGACAATTTAATTTCCATCTATAATATCCCTAATGCGTCAAATATTACCGATCATTAAAAAGAAAAGTATTCTATTTCTTAATTATTTTATCTTCATCTTGGGGCGATCAACCAGTTAGACATGAATGCACGGCTTATTATAATACACCCCAAAAAAGGGTTTACTACCTGCTTGGGCCAAAAATTTAAAATTCGATCTGGTGGGCACGTGCCCGCAAGTTTGACATTTTTACGACCGCCTGGTGATTATTACCGACCGCAATAAACCCAAGGGCCATGCCGCCTACTCTGGACATTTTTAGCGGCTCCTAAAAATAAGCCTATTATTGGGCACTTTTTTCAATATCAATCTTGTTATAAAAAATACTCTGAGGTGAAATTGGATAAAAACAATTAGTAGACCCCCTACTAGACCATAACACCTTCTACTCGGTGAAAACCGAAATCGAATATACTTAACCATTTAGCTTCAATTTATGTTAACAAATCACATGCATTTACATATAGTTTTCTGATACTCCCAACGCTCTTTGTGGTGATTTCATAATCAATCATCAATGTCACACTGAATAAACTAATAACACACTCGGCCTTAGAGAGTGTCGCAATTCAGATAACGATGTTACATAAGTGTAAACCACTCGCATCGTTATAATAACATGTTTTATAACAAATACGGACGTGACCTTTTAAATATCTTATATAGGCGAGAACACGAAGACCAAAGACAGTGCTGATAAACGATACCGATTACCTGCGTGTAGTCGTACGAAACCCGTCGAGTTCCGCCAATCAAACGTTGTAACTAAAATGTAAACTGCATCCAAATAAAATCATTCAAAACGTGAAGACGACTATCTGGAACCCTCTCCATCTCCAGCGACGCCGTAACCACCATATCTTAAAATAGATTCAGAGTACAGACGCACACAATTCTACAACTTTTTGCCGCGAGATCTAAAAATGGAAACAAATAATTAACTTTTAAAATATAATAATGCATCCATATAATTTCTCGAATTTTAATTTTAATACTTGTTGGTAATTTTTTCTGTTGACGCTAATTATTGTATTAAGTATATATATATTTTTTTTTTTTTTAAAGGAAAGATGATCGACAGGAGTTAGGGAATCGAGGATGATGGGAACTTGGCTTAGCCAGCTAGGGCATTCAACCACAACCAATTTATATTAATAATATTCATATTTAAATGAAATGGAGACAAACACTAGACACCCAGGGACCCGTACGGCCATTTTTCGTGTTGAAAAAGTGACCGTCCGGACGGGACTCGAACCCGCACCAACGGGGTCCAGAGGCCGGACCACTACCCACTAGACCACCGCGGCCCCATTAAGTATATTCATATATATTTTTGTAGAAATAAAAAGGAATTATTATTGTTATTATTATTATGGGTGTCAAGTTCTAATAATATTACACCATGGTCGTCTTAAGACAGATTTGAGGCGAATTAATTATTTCAGGATTTTATTAGTCATCTCACTTCGTAGACTTGACAGCTCCCTGATTAATTCTTTCGGGGGATCAACAAAAAAATACGTTAAAAAATAATAATCTCTGATCAGCTAAAGAACATGAACGAAAATTAAGGCTTACTTCTTGAAGCCTAAAATTAGAGGCCACTAATCTTTCCTAATTATGTTGTTAATCATTCAATTTAGACTAATTATGGACTTCTACGCAGTAACGGTCTCATGATCTATTCTCATGATCAATGTTTGTATATATTCTTTGTATGGTTATTAACAATTCAAACCGTAAATAAATAAAATGTAATAACATGATTGAATTTAAATAATAATATGCAGCATCATAATATAACCCGTGTGCACAATAAAACCTGAATGTATTATTTCAATCCATTAATTAGCGAAGGTTTCGTTTCGAAAATGTCTTCAAATATATACAAACACTTCAAATTATACTTCATAATAATGAGCACCTGTGGTTTAAATTATATATATTATGATGAAGTAACAAACAAATTAAAAGCAGATTTTAGTATTAAAGCAAAATGTCGCTTCGCGATCGTTTGGATAGTACTGCTGAACTTGTTCTACTATTTTTATCCCGACATAAACTCACCGAAATTCCAATTTGTTTTGATAAAAGATATATGTTTGGTGGAATACATTCTCTTTGTGGTCATTGTTGTTTTTTACACTTCTAACACATACGCAAGTCAACAAAGTATAATAAATCTATTTGAAATCGTGCAGTCAGCGCACACTTTTCATGAATGTTTAAAACTCTCGAAAATAAGTTATACATGGCAGAAGAACTATAATACATGCGTTTTATTGTTCACATTTTCTGGACCGCTACTTTTTATTGGTATTTACGACAATGAGGAATTGCGAAACATAGTCAAAGGTAGAATTTTATTCACGTGCATATATGCTGTGACTTTAATCCCAAGAACATTTTTTGATTTTGCGTACTATAAATGTAGACATTTAAACGATACCATGCAGAGTAAACTGATGACGGAGTCTGCTTATTGCTCATTGTGTCGTTGTAAGATATTGGAAAATATTACTTCTTTAAATATGAATACGTTATGTGCGTTACATACACTCACGTAAGTATAGTGAAACTCTTAATATCTCACATAATTCTTCATGGAGTTTGGAATTAACTCGAAAGTGTCTTCGAGCAGACGAATGTCAGGTTTTATTAGGTGTGGAACGTTTTAATTTTGACTGACTTTCTTTTAGATGTAATTAAAAACGCGAAAAATATTTTTATCCTCTGTGAGTTATCCATGGTTTAATTTTCGAGTTTTAACATCAAATAAGGGAATAGTTTATAAATTTAAATGTGTTAAAATCGATTGGCTATTTATTAAGGAAATAATTGTTCTATGCGAGCGGTTAAGGGTAATTTTTTAGTTTTTTGTCAACTTGTAAATAGCCCTATATTCAAATTTTGCATTATGTCAAGCTTTCCGTTTTTCTCTAGCGATCAAATTTTTCGGGTTAGAAATAAAAACCAGAGGGCTGCGGTGGCCTAGTGAGTATAGCTCCTGCTCACGGCCTCGTGATCGTGGGTTCCAATCCCATCCGTGCGGACGCTTTTCCAAACAAAGTGGCCGTGCGGGTCCATGGATGTCCAGTGTATATGGCCAGAAAGTCGAAAATTTAAACAGTATATCGAAAACTCGGGCCTGAAGATAATAATTGCAGACTAAAAAATCGAAAATTTCAACAAACAAAACTCGAAAATACCGAAAAAAATAAAAAGAAATCTCGCATATAAATCAATCATTCAGGTTATAGATATTTTAACCAAAATTAACTCAAAATTTTGGAACTAGAATTAAAAAATCAGCCCGAAAAATCAAAAATGCGGACAAAAAAATCAAAAATTTTAACAATTAAAACAAAAATGTATGTCACAATAAAGAATATTTAGGTCAACAGATCAAAAATAACCGAAAATACAGGTCAAAAATCTAAAAATTTGGGCCAAAAAGTCGAAAATTTAAAAAAATTAATCGCAAAAGGTCTAAATAAGGGATATTTAGGCTAAAAGTTAAAATATTTTGACCAAAAATATCGAATATACAGGTCAAAAATTTAAAAACCAAAAATTCGTCAGGAGAAATTAAAAATGCGGACCAAATAGTCGAACATTTTAACAATTAAATCGAAAATTTAGGTAAAAATAAAGAATATTTAGACCAAATGATCAAAAATTTAGCCAAAAAACAAATCGGGAATACAGGCTTAATAGTAAAAATAGGGCAGAAAGACCGATGGTCGGTAGCCCTTTATCAAATAAAAATAACATTTACTGTAGGTAAAATAATTTAGTGTAACATAAACATGATAATAAAGATTTACTACTACTAATGAAAAATGCAGAATATTCTAAGAAAAAGGTTTAAATTAGTCTCAAAAATCACTCTATTGTTCAAAATCATTTTCCAATATTTTTCTTAATAGGAAAATATTTTTCTTTAATTTTCGCTTTAATTAGCTTTAAAAGTTGAGACAAGGCACTTTTCTACTAAATGAAATCAGTGGCGGCTCGTGGAACATGTTGATGGTAGAGCCACAATATCCGTCCTCCTTTTTTGAAGAAACAAAGAACAATTTATCTTGCTAGAAAAATCGAATATTTTGGCCAAAAAATCAAAAATTTGGAACAAAACAGCCGAAGATCTAAATTATCGGCCAAAAAATCAAAAACCTGGTTTAAAAATAAAAATGCACACCAAAAAATTGAAAATACAAGCAAAAGAAAAATCATTTGTCATTTTTAGCCCCAAAATAACTCTTTTTAGCTTAAAATAAGTTCCAATGAGAAATTTGAAAATAATAGCAAAAATAAAAATCGATAGCCCTTTCACAGCCAACGGAAAGCGGATTTCAAGGTTTTAACATAATGTATTTAGATGTTATTTCTGTGAATAAAGATGTTTGTATATATAAAAATAAAAAATAAATTCGCAAGAAAATCTAAAATATCTGACAAAAAATAAAAAATTAAGACCACAAATCTAAAATTCGTACCCAAAAATCAAAGCTGTAGACTAAAAAATCAAAATTTTTAACAAACGAATCGAAAATTTAAGTCGAAATAAAGAAAATTTCGGCCAAAAGACCTAAAATTGAAACAAAATATAGGCCAAAAAAGTAAAAACCTAAAAAGGTGAAAATTTAGACTAAACAACAAAACTTCGGGCGTAAAGATAAAAAATGCAGACAAAAAATCCAAAATTTCTACAAACCAATCGATTTTTTTCGTCAAAATAAAGAATATTTAGACCAAAAAATAATAAAATCTTCAATATAGCCTAAAACGGTGAAAATTTAAACAAAACATCGAAAACGAGCGTAAAGATAAAAATTGCAGACAAAAAAAATCGAACATTTCTACAAACCAATCGAATATTTTGGTCAAAATAAAGAAAAATAAAAAAAAGTTGGAAATGCTGAAATCTCAAATATGGGCCAAGGAATCAAGAATCCTGATCTAAAAATAAAAAAGCAGACCAAAAAATCGAAAGGTAGAAGCAAAATAATTTGCCACCAAAAATAAGTTTCTGACCAGAAATTCGAAAATATTAGCAAAAAATTAAAAAATCACGAAATAAAATCAATAATCCAAGTTAAATAATGTAAAATATATTATATTATTTGTTTGGAATATGGAATACTGGTAATTTTTAACAATAAAAATTGATAAGCGAAAAATTCTTAGGGGGGGTAATTACCCGATTACCCCCCCCCCCCCCTTTGAAACCGCCACTGATTTGTATTTGCAAATATTATTTTATGATGGTAACGAAATATTCCTTCCCTATTCGCACCAAGTAGAACAATTAAAATTTATATATTTAGCAGAATGTGTGAAGAAAGGATTGATTGTTTTATTTTTAGGATTGGCGAAATTATTCACTCAAATTTAGGAATGGTATATAGAAAAGCGAAAGAGACCTTTCGCTATGTTACATTTGTATACACAATTATTGTAGCATTGGAAACCGGTCTTGATTACTACAATCTATTTTACATTGTTAGCCATAACAAAATTACGCCAATTAAACTTACAATATGTCTAGCGTACCTGTTTTTATGTTTTGTTGGCCATTTATTAGTCTTGTTCACCATGGAACGGTTTCTAGAAGAGGTAACGTATCGTATTATAAATTTTCACTAAAATAACAAAAATCATTGAATTTGCAGTTTGATAAAACTGGAAGAATAATTCATAGGTTGTATATTAAATTTTCTGGTCAGCGAGGTATAACTGCGACAGTGAGAATATTTTCTTATAAACTATTGGATAAGGAAAGTCCACCAAGTGGGATTTTTCCATTTACTTCAAAGTCTGTCATTCAGGTAAATATGTTAAGCTTCAACAATTATATATTGATTATCATTTCTTTTAGGAAATTGATATTGCGCAGTTCGTGGCCCTGGAGTGTAAAAATTACCACTTAAATTTGCTTTAGTGTGATTGGTGTTTTTGAGAAAAATAACACTCATAAATAGGCACTTGTTTAAATTAAAAATTGGCACTTCTTTCTAAATGTTGTAATTAGATTAAATTATAATTGTGTCGTGTGCATACCACTTTATGATAATGTATACTGTTTCCTTTAAAAAAACCAAATAAATCTGCAACTCTTTAAAAAAATTATTATTATAATTCAATATTCTACCTCTGATTATGTATAAATCCATTATTCTATTTTCCTCAGCCGTTGTTCATTAAAAAACTTCTTTTACTTTCTCCGTTACGAAGTACGAGATAGTATTGTGATAGTGATTTTTTTCTAAATTTTTTTACGGAAATATCCGTTTTGGGGACCCTGGATGCCATTTCAACAATTTCTGGAAAAAATAAATGTGTCTATGTGTGTGTGTGTATCTCAAAAACTAATAGAGCAATTGACATTAAACTTCGAACATAATATGTGTTAGTTGATAATCTGAAGAACTGAAAAATAAAATTTCGTACACCGGTGGGCGTTTACCTTAACTATTTTTTGTTTTTTGCCAATATTTTCTTAAATATGAAAAATATCACAAAAACATTTAAACAAACTTTGAAGACAGCAAAAAATGAACATTTTTTGCTTGAAGACCAAACTTATGTTTTTTTAAATGGAACAGCCTGTATTTTTTGTTATTTTTTAGGTCATGTTAATCTCCAAGTAACGAGGAATCCAAAAATGTTAAAATATACAGGGTGTTCCATTTTAAAAAAAACATAAGTTTGGTCTGTAACTTTGTTATGAGACACCCTGTATAAATTTAAATATTTTTAGGGCGTGCAGCTCACTATTCTGCATAACTTTTATACAAAACATTTTTCTAAATTTTGACAAATAAGCACGTGATTGACCGATCCCAGAGCTCTGAAACACCCTGTATATACATACATATAAAAATTTATGTTTTTCCGCAATTATCAATTGGCTATCGACCGGACGTCTTTCAGCCAGAGTAAACTAATATTTTTTGCATAAATGTTATTATGTCTAATATTTTTTTGCATAAATGTTATTATGTCTAATATTTTTTTGCATAAATGTTATTATGTCTACAAACAATTTCTGTTGACATTTCAATTTAGGCTAATTATGGAGTACACGTAGTAACAGTCACAAGAATTCTGATGGTCAACAAGAGTATGTTTAGCCCTAATCAGTATAAATATTTAATGTCGAAGACAATTATTTCGTGATACACTCTGATTGTATATATTCATTTTATCGGTATTAAGTAAATAAATAGTATATAATTTATATATAATTCTTGATTATTAATAATTCGGTTTAAATATAATGACTAAAATCATTATAATAAAACCAGTATTCAACGCGTTAGTTTAGGCAAAGATTTACTTCAGAAAATGTCTACATACAAACATTTTAAATTAACCTTCACAATAATGAGCACGTATGGTTTAAATTATATATATTATGATGAAATAGCCAACATATTAAAAGCAGATTTTAGTTTCAAAGCAAAATGTCGCTTCGTTATAGTTTGGATAGTAATGGTGAACTTGTTCTACTATTGTTATCCCGACATAAACTCGTCGAAATGTCAATTTGTTTTAAAATCTGATATATGTATAGTTGAATACATTGCTGTTATGCTCGTTTGTGTTTTCTTCACTTGCAACGCATACACGAGCCAACAAAGTACAATCAATCTACTTAAAATCGTGCAGACAACGCACACTTTTCATGAACATTTAAAACTGTCGAAAATAAGTTATAAATGGCAGAAGAACTATAATGCATGCATTTTGTTGTTATCATTTTCTGGACCGCTACTTTTTATTTGTATTTATAACAATGAGGAATTGCGAAACATAGTCAAAATGAAAGTTTTATTCACGTGCGTATACACTTTGACTTTAATCCCAAGAACTCTTTTTGATTTTGCGTACCATAAATGTAAAAATTTAAACGATGTCATGCAGAGTAAACTGACGACGGAGTCTGCTTATTGCCCATTATGTCATTGTCAAACCTTGGAAAATGTGACTTCTTTAAATATACACTCTTTATGTGCCTTGCATATAATCATGTAAGTATAGTGAAACTCATATTTAATATACATATTTCTTTATGGAGTTTGAAATGAATTCGAAAGTGTCTTCAAGCAGACGAAGTGTATGTTGTTAGGTGAACGTTTTGAATTTGATTGTGACTTTCTTTTAGATATAATTAACACGTTGACTGTCACGGCCTTGGGAACGAGCATTCTCGTAGTTGGCAGTCAAGTGTTAAAACGCGAATATTTTTATTTGCAAATTTTATTTATTTTATTTACTCACCTGAGCAATTAGAAATATATATTCGTATTTAACAGAATATGTGAAGAAAGGATTGAATGTTTTATTTTCAGGATTGGTGAAATTATCCACAAAAATTTAGGAATGGTATATAAAGAAACGATCACCACCTATCGCATCTTTACGTTCGTATACACATTGATTGTAACAATGGAAATCGGTCTTGATTACTACAATCTATTTTACATTATTAGCCAGGACAAAATTACCGCTATTAAAATTAGCGTATGTCTATTCTACCTGTTTTTAAGCTTCTTTTGCTATATATTAGATTTATTCATCGTGGAACGTTTTCTAGAAGAGGTGACTTATCATATTATAAATTTTGATTGAAATAACAAAAATAATGTAATTTCCAGTATGATAAAATAGGAAGAATAATTCATAGGTTGTATATTAAATTTTCTAATCAACGAGGTATAACTGCGGCGGTGAGAATATTTTCTTATAGACTATTGGATAAGACAGCTCCACCTAGTGGGATTTTGCCATTTACTTCAAACTCTATCATTCAGGTAATTATGTTATACTTCAACAATTACACATTGATTTTCATTTGTTTTAGGAAGTCGACATTGCACAGTTTGTGGCCATGGAGTGTAAAAATTACCATTTACGTTTGCTTTAGAGTGATTACTGTTTTTGGGAAAAGTAACTCTAATAAATAGGCACATGTTTAAATTAAAAATTGGCACATTTTTCTAAATATTCTAATTGAGAATAGTGTCGCGTTAATAACGCTTTATAATAATGTATACTGCCCTCAATAAATCTGCAACTCTTTAAAACATTGCCATCTTACTCTACCTCTGATTATGTATAAATCAATTGTTCTGTTTTCTTAAAGAATGTAGTCAATTTTAAACAGTTCAAAAACGCTATTAGCACAGGTATTTAAGAAAAAAGTGCACGTAGCCCAAGTCTAAAGCTAACAATTTGCACAATAAGTGTCGAATGGGAATTTAAAAATTCAAACTTAAAGTTAAAATGAATTTAATTTCAGGTAACACTTCTACGCCTAACAAAACATCATATCGTATGTTCATTTAAAAACAACCTCAAGTGTGCCATGATTTTTTATTTATAAAAAGTTAACCCTTTCAGCCCTGGATTTTTAAATTTGAAAAAAAAAATTTTGTTGTTAATTATTATTGATGGGGAGCTTCTTAAGACCATAAATACCAAATTTGAACTGATTTGATTAATTAGTATAGGAATGAATTAGTGAGGCTTTGTTGAAGTGACATCTAGTGATAAACAGCAAAAATATGGATTGTCATAGTAAGTAGAGACATGTAAATGTTGCGGTGGCAATTGCCACGACCAGCGCCGAAAGGGTTATGTTGACACACATGTTAGGAATTGACATACAAAACGTGAAATCGTTCTAAAAGTCACAATTATTCCGTTGTCACAATGATTTACAGCAACTATACCCTATTGGAGAAATAGGAAGAGCTATGGAATGCGCGTGGAATGTGCCGATGGTCGTTACCAGTGGCGCAGCATAAATTCAGTAATATTATCATTTTAATTATTAATAAAATATCTTTTTTGAATATCAAGATATATAATTAAACTTAAAGCATATTAAAACATGTTTATGGTTTAAATTATTTGTAAATAATAGACATAAACGACAAACTTTATAATTCCCGTTTCGAAAGACGTCTACGTTCATGGACAAGCCGAGCGATAACTTTTGGTTGAGTGGTGCAGCGGTCGGGCCATGTGTTCAGCGAGATATTAACGAACTATCACAAAAAATATATTGGTCCACAGCCTATACCCTCGAACACATGGTAAACAGAGCGGTCCATTGAAAATAACATGCCAAAAAAAAAATTCTATTTTATCGCTGCACTCAGGGGCGGCTCGTTATATAGAGCCAAGGGGCCATGGCACCACCTGTAGTTTCAAGCTCGGCAAGAATTTTAAATTAATTCTTAAAACACTTTTTTGACAGTTACTTTGGTCTAGGAAGATAAATCGTCCGAGGGAGGGGGGGGCGTATATTGTATAAGTGGCTTTACCATCAACATGCTCTACGAGCCGCCACTGATGCTAGGTACAGGACGGCAAACGTAACTTGCCGTTGCGCAGTGGCAAAATTGTGGGCGGAATCTTCGAAGGGCGCTCTCGATAGATTTCGTGAAGAGTTCGCGCGCCTGGTACATTCATTTTCAAAAGTGACAGCGCCCGATAGAGTTGTAAATGAATAGCGCACGCGAAGAATATGTGCTTGCGTATTACAGAGACTGTACTCAGCCGGCTGTAGAGAAAGAGCTTTCGTTTGCTCTCTGCGCGTCTGGCCAACTTACATTTGCCGTCCTGTACCGCCTTTAGCAATGCGATTATGATAAAATATTTCTAAAACATCTGCTCCGTATGTCCGAAAAAAAATTGTATTAAAGCCCTGATATTAATACGTCATTTTGAGTGACAGTCCGTTGTGTTTTCCTTTGATTTTAACCGAAATTTCACTTTTTCCTCATATTTGTTACAAAAAAACTGATATTTTTGAGTTTTTAGTTGAATAACTCAAAATCAATCTGCAGAATGTTTTGATCTTCCGCAAGAATATTAAAGCCCTAATAACGATAAGTGATTTTGAGTGATCGATCATTGTGCTTTGCTTTGAGTTTAACCGAAATTTCAGTTTTTCCCAATATTTGTTACAGAAAACTGATATTTTCAAGTTATTAGTTGAATAACTATAAAACCAACTTCGGAATGTTTTGATCTTTTGTTTAAATATTAAAGCCTTAATAATGGTAAATAATTTTGACTGACAGTTCGTTGGGATTTTCTTCGTTTTTAACCGAAATTTTAGCTTTTCCAAACCTTTGTTCCAAAAAATTAACATTTTCGAGTTTTCAGTTGAATAGCTCAAAAACCATCTGCAGTATTCTTGAATATTTTGCATAAATAGTGAAACCTTGATATTGTGATTTGCTTTGATTTTAAACAAAATTTCAATTTTTCCCAATATTTGTTACAAAAATTGACATTTTCGCTTTTTTAGTGAAATAACTCAAAAACCATCTCCAGAATATTTTGATATTTTGATATTTTGCATAAATATTAAAGTTCTGATATTAATAGGTAATGTTGAGTGACAGTCCGTTATGACTTGTTTTGATTTTAGCCGAAATTACACCTTTTCCCAATATTAGTTCAAAAAAATTAATATTTTCCAGTTTTTAGTTGAATAACTCAAAAGCCATCTTCAAAACGTTTCGATATTTTGCTTAAATATTATAGTCCTAACATTGATAAGTAATATTAAGTCATAGTCCGTTGTGATTTGTTTTTGATTTTAGCCGAAATTTCACTTTTTCCCAATATTTGTTCCAAAAAAATTAATATTTTCGAGTTTTTAGTTGAATAACTCAAAAGCCATCTTCAAAACATTTCGATATTTTGCTTAAATATTAAAGTCCTAACATTAATAAGTAATGTTAAGTGATAGTCCGTTGTGATTTGTTTTTTATTTTAGCCGAAATTTCACTGTTTCCCAATATTTGTTCCAAAAAAATAATATTTTCGAGTTTTTAGTTGAATAACTCAAAAGCCATCTTCAGAATGTTTCGATATTTTACTTGAATATTAAAGTCCTAATATTGATAAGTAATGTTAAGTGATAGTCCGTTGTGATTTGTTTTTTTATTTTAGCCGAAGTTTCACTGTTTCCCAATATTTGTTCCAAAAAAATAATATTTTCGAGTTTTTAGTTGAATAACTTAAAAGCCATCTTCAGAATGATTCGATATTTTGCTTAAATATTAAAGTCCTAACATTGATAAGTAATGTTAAGTGATAGTCCGTTGTGATTTGTTTTTTTATTTTAGCCGAAGTTTCACTGTTTCCCAATATTTGTTCCAAAAAAATAATATTTTCGAGTTTTTAGTTGAATAACTCAAAAGCCATCTTCAGAATGTTTCGATATTTTGCTTGAATATTAAAGTCCTAATATTGATAAGTAATGTTAAGTCATAATCCGTTGTGATTTGTTTTTGATTTTAGCCGAAATTTCACTTTTTCCCAATATTTGTTCCAAAAAAATAATATTTTCGAGTTTTTAGTTGAATAACTCAAAAGCCATCTTCAAAACATTTCGATATTTTGCTTAAATATTAAAGTCCTAACATTGATAAGTAATGTTAAGTGATAGTCCGTTGTGATTTGTTTTTTATTTTAGCCGAAGTTTCACTGTTTCCCAATATTTGTTCCAAAAAAATAATATTTTCGAGTTTTTAGTTGAATAACTTAAAAGCCATCTTCAGAATGTTTCGATATTTTGCTTGAATGTTAAAGTCCTGATATTGATAAGTAATGTTAAGTCATAGTCCGTTGTGATTTGTTTTTGATTTTAGACGAAATTTCACTTTTTCCCAATATTTGTTCCAAAACATTGATATTTTCGAGTTTTCAGTTGAACAACTCAAAACCCATCTGCTGAATGTTCTAATCTTTTTAATATTGAAGCCCTGATATTAATAAGTAATTTTGAGTGACACTTCATTGTGATTTGTTTTGATTTTAAACGAATTTTCATTTTTTCTCAAGATTTAATATAAAAAATGAATATTTTCGAGTTTCTAGTTGAAAAAAATTAATCTGCATAATGTTTTGATCTTCTACATGAATATTAAAGCACTAATATTAATAAATGATTTTGAGTAACAGTTCAATGTGTTTTGTTTGATTTTAAATGAAATATCACTTTTTTCCAATATTTGTTCAAAAAAAATAATATTTTCGAGTTTTTAGTTAAATAATTCAAAAGGTATCACCAGAGTGTTTTGATATTTTGTTTGAATATTAAAATCCTGATAATGAGAAGTTTTGAGTGATAGTGATAGAAATTTCAGCTTTTCCAGATATTTGATTAAAAAATTGACTTTCTCGAGTTTTCAGTTGAATAACTCAAAAAGAATTTCCAGAATATAATTGATTTGCTTAGATATTAAAATCCTGATAATTATAAGTAATTTTAATTGTGATTTACTTCGATTTTAGCCAAATTTCATGTAGTCTCATATTTTGTATTTTAAAGGTGAAATGGGGATGTTTCTACACTACCTGTAGTTTCAAGCTTAGCACGAATTTTAAAATAATTCTTTAAAACACTTTTTCGCCAGTTACTTTGGTCTAGGAAGATATATCGTTCTTTCTTTCTTTCTTATAAAAATGAGGGGAGGGGGTATATTGTATGTGGCTCTACCATCAATATGTTCCACGAGCCGCCACTGGCTGCACTCGCCATTTTAAAGGCGCATACTATTAACATTCTTTAAATTCCATAGCTCTCTGTATTTCTCCAATAGACTATAGTTGAAAGTTATTTCCGAAATGGGACTAAAGTGGACGGAAATTGGGTGTATTCATTCGACGCACCTATGGCAGAGTTTCAGGAAGAATTTCCTAACGTTCTCATTATTAATGATGATTTTAAAAATACCTTATCACGATCTGTTGTACTATTTCATGAAACGGGTAGTATTCTCCGTAAACCAAGAAGTCGTAGACCAGTCAAACGTACTTGGGATGCTATTAACACAGCCCTAAGAATTTTGGAAGTTGAATCTACGTCTTCTCTGCGTCGTTTATCACAGCAAATTGATTTATCGGTAGGAACATGCCGCAAGTAAAATAACCTCAATATGTGTTACCAACTTAATTTTTTTTAAATAAAAAATCATGGCACACTTGTGGTTTTTTTAACGAACATACTTTACTATTCTTTAAGTCATTTGACTTATTTGGCCAGTTTGTTTTTTTTTAACTAGCAACTACTATGTACGTTATAACAAAGCAAAATAGTATGCTAGAAGCAGAAAAAAATAATTACAGTTTCCCAAATTGAACCCTTTTCCAACTCAAAAAATCAATTTTGGTTTCAATTTTTCTACGGCTTTATTACTAGTAATTTTGAGAACCCAACAGCACTTCTTTAAACTCTTCTTACTTGTGCCTTTATGGCTAATGTGTTGTCCTTAAGAGTGAGTTTATTGCATAATGCAAATTGAATTAAATAGGGAGTAGGAGGTATTCGCTACACAGTGGTCGGAAATCCCAAAAAGCTGGCCAAAAGTAGGATTTTTTTTTCTATGGTTTTTTTAATGATGGAATAGTTGTAGTGGTACACCTAGTATGTATTATGACTAGAGTCCGGATTTATATGCGCTAAAAAAGGCATTATAATTTTTTTATATGCGCTAAAAAAAGCCATTATATTTTTTTTTTATATGCGCTTAAAATTAGCCAATATATTCGACAAAATGATTCAAATATGGATTTTATCTGCAGTTTAATTAAAAATAAATATATATAATAAAAAAATACTAATAGCAACTGTTGATAATTTATTTATTGGAATTACAATATAGAACCAAAATTTGATTTTAATTTTCATTTTAGGTTAGTTAAATGACATGGGGTTCATGTTAAAATTTATTATGTCCTCCTCAGTCTCGCCTTTTCAAAATGCAAACAAATCATTTTAATTTTTTCGTATCCCGGATTTTAATATATTACGCATCAAATTTTCGCAAAATTTTAAAAAATTTTAAATTTTCGTACAGTTTATCCATAATTTTAAAAGCCTCAATTAAAGACATTTGAGCTGTTTCTAAATCCTTGATTGCAGTTATTAAGATGCAAAAATGTGCAATAAAAACTAATTGTTGCAAAATATTTCTACATGCAACACAATCTTTACATTTTTTAAGTGCTGCCGATTCTTCATCAATAAAATTAAGAAGAATATTTTCTGATTTTTCAAAATTATTGGCGTAGAATAAAGCAGCTTCCAGCCAAACACAATTACCGGGTACGGTTGCATCGAGCAGTGTTGTCACGAGTAATTTTTAATTTTCACCAAATATTTCATAAAAAAAAAACCCAAAATTACGCCAAAACCTTAATTTACCCCATTTTAAACACATAACCTAAAATCAATACAAAAACCAAGTACAGTCCTAAAATATCAAAAATGCAGTCTGCAAAATCTAAATAATAGGGCAAAAAAACAAACTATTAAAAAAAGAACAAAAAGTTAGAACAAAGAAACCAAAAATACAGACCAAACATCTAAAATATAACCAAAAGAAAGTAAAATTCCTGGTCTAAAAAATAAAAATATGCAGACCAAATAATTGAAAAATCAAGCAAAAGAAAAATAATTTGCCATTTTCAGTCCCAAAAATAACTCTAGCTCAAAATAAATTGTCGACCAGAAACGCGAAAATGTTTAAAAAAAGATAAAGGACTACAAATCAAAAACAGATAAATGAATAATTCAGGTTGAAATATAGGGCACAGAATAAAAAAATCAGGCCTAAAAATAAAAAATGCCTACCAAAAAATTCGAAAATTTTAACAAACAAATCAAAAATGAAGACCAAAATGAAGAAAAGTCAGTTCAAAAGATCAGAAATTTATACCAAAAAAAAAACGAAACTGCAGGTCAAAAATCTAAAATATAGGAAAAAAAATAAAAATTCAGGCCTGACGATTAAAAATGCAAACAAAAAGATTGAATATTTAATATAATAATAATAATTTATTTAACAACGAGTGTTAACAGTAGTAATTTTTAATTTGCCCCAAATATTTAATTAAAAACCCCCAAAATTACGCGGCTGTCCCTCTCTAAAATAATAAAATTTGAAAATAAAACGTAAATACAGTAGATTTATTGGAAACTTACATATACACATATACAAAATTAAAGTAGTATGAATATAAAATGTGTTAAACATATTTTTTAAATGAGAGTGCAGCATCTCATTGGGGTCACAAAATTACGAAAACGATAATAATAGAATCCCTAGGACAACTTCCATAAATGATGTCACAGGCTGAGGAAAATTACTGTCTTGTTTATGGTTGTGCACTATTGGTAATGATGATTTCTATCAAATGTAATAACATTCATTAATTTTCCCAAAAATATCCTTCATATAAAATACCCACCCCAAAAAATACTCCATGGATTGAAGTTCCCCAATATACACCCCAAAACAATAATTTGCCCCTATTTTGGGGAAAAAACCCCAATCTTGCAACACTGGCATCGAGTATCATCTGCTTATGGGGAAATCCCCTTTTTCTATATAATTATTATTATATATACATATCTACATAACACAAGGTTGCGTTCGCTAGTTTGGGGAATCCCGTAAATTTATCTTATATGATTTTATAAAAAAGATTTCTACGCTCGCAAATTTTATCAATAAATTACAAAATAAATTACAATTAATGGAAATATTGACTTTATATGTAGTTATATGGGGATATATGCTTAAATAAGTTTAATGTGACAAAACCTCGAAATATTAAGTTATATGCGAAATAAAACTTGGTACGTTTCAGAAGATGTGTTGTCAGGCAACGAAGCATTGTAGTAAAAATGACCAAAAGTCAATACCAATTAATACGTTCTGTAAGCGTGAACAAAAATTGTAAATTATTCCCGCCTTATTGATGTGTATTGGACTCTAAAAAGAAGTGTTACCCTGCAAAGTCAGAAATTTCTGTAACTGAAAGTGGAGCCACAGGTGGACTCCAAGCATTGATAAACCATACAGCTGAAAGAATATTAATGGTATAATCGGACGTTATTAGAAGTCTTCCTAAAAACAAAGTTGCTAATTTGGAATTGATACGCAAATGGGGATATGATGGCATGTCTCGTCAAACTACTTACAAACAAAAATTTAGCGATGGCAATAAATCAGATGCCAACATTTTCTTTATTTCACTCGTTCCCTTGCAAATCTTTGATAGAGTCAACCCACACGTGATTATTTGGAAAAATCCACGTCCTCTAAAATTTTGTCACCCAATTAAAATTTAGTTCTTGCACGAAACAGCTGAAGCAACTAGGGCAAAAGTTGATTTTATCGAAGCGCAAAAAAAAACTTGTGCCCTTTGAAACTGTAATGGGTGCAAAAAAATTGCTTGTGTTGACAATGATAGATGGTAAAGTTTGTAATTCTATTACGAATACATCATCAGGTATGCGTTGCTACCTTTGTGGTGGTACATCCAAAGAATTTAACGATATCGACAAGATGTTGCAAAGACCGATTATCGAAGATCTATCCGAATTCGGAATAGCTTCACTTCATGCTTGGATGCGGTTCGTTGAATGTTGGTTGCATGTAGCTTGCAAATTAGAAATAGTGGCAATGGCGCGAAGAGGATAAAGAAAATGTTGCTAGAAGAAAAAAAAATGGTGATGTGGCCATCATGTTACTTTCTCCAACTTGATGGTATCATAGCCATTTATATTTACGTTTTCATGGTTTATTTTCAATTTAAATATAATTATAAAACGATAATAGTTACAGCAAATTTATATTAACAATAATTGTAGAGAATGCTAAAATGAACAAGTTATAAAGAATAAGTTTTATTCGACATCCCTTTAGTTTTTGAGTAAACTGAGTTTGTGAATTTGAAGTATAATTTTTCCATCTTTCATAATTTTGACGTTTTAAACGTCAGTTTCATTCACAGTTTACACAACGCTTGATGTACATTTAAAATATGATTTCAATTGAAAATAAACCATGAAAACGTAAATATAAAGGATACCATCAAGTCGGACAAAGTAACATGATGGCCACATCACCATTTTTTATAACAATATACTGAGCAGTTAAATATTGACAAAAAAATTAATAATAAATGTTTAAAATGGAGACCTTCAACAGCCTGACATCCCTTTCGAATGCATGCTACTCTTAATCCAATTTATACGATTTAGGAACTTTTCGATAAAATGCACTTTGTTGGTATCGCACACGTACAAAGTGTATTTCATTTAAAAGTTCCTGAATTTAAAATGTGTCACAAAGTAATAGCTTCCACCATCAATCATATTATACGATTTAGTTTGAAATATTTGCATTTGCAAATTAAATTAGTTAAAACTGTTATAGAGCATCATATTTTATAGCCTATTGTTACAACAATGTTTATTTTACACTTAACTTTACGTCCGCAAATTGAGAATTTAGGACTTATAGTAAAGAAAAAAACGATGATCGTTTCTTTTGTAATTACGATTTAGGACTTATAGTAAAAAAAAACGATTATTGTTTCTTTTATAATAACAAAATGATTTATGCTAATCAACATGAATTAATCCTCTGTTAGCCTGTTGGCATTTTCTAGCCTTGGCACTTACCTCACGTCCTTGAGGAAGGCGCAAATTTTCACACAAAATTACCTTTCAGAATTCCACGATAGTGTGTCTCAATTTCCCTCGCCCTAACACTATACCTGTCTTGTAACACGAAGCTGACTATCAATATTTCCCAATAAATCTAAAATTACACATTTATTGCTTCTAGATTAATGTTTCATATATATATATATATATATATATATATATATATATATATATATATATATATATATATATATATATATGTGTGTGTGTGATTCTTTCTATTGCAATAGAAAAAAAAATATATTACAAAATTATTCAAAGTCCGGATGCTCATCGGCATTCAGGGGATGTTGAAATTGAGAGGTGTGTGTTATGTAAAATTAGCATTACATTTTTGCCCCATAAAAGCACTTGGTATTTGCACCTCGCGTTAATAAATCTGTAGAAATTTTCGTGTAATCCTCGAGAATTTTAGATCGTTTAGATTAATTTGTGCGGATTGAAAGTTGAAATCAAAATTACCTAAGCTTCGGTAATCTTAATTTTCTTATAATTACTCCGGAGATGTAAATAGAGTTATTAACGGTGATTTGCAGAGTTTTTTACAACATTTTTATATGCCAAAAAGTATTACATATGACAAATCTGATTTACAGAAATGGTAAATAATGACAGTACATATAAAATAAGGAATAGATTTAGACCGTAGGTCTTTCTGTCCAAAAACTATTATTTTTTGGTTATTTTTTAGTATATAATATTTTTAAAAATTTTCATTCTTCCTAAAACAGAAATCTCCGACATTATGAAACATCCTGTGTAATAAATGAGGCCCCTGTTTTTTAGTGAATTAATTTAACTAAGAAAAGTTCTATAATTTGATGTATAATTTAAACTATTACGAACAATTTCCCAATGACGTTAACGTAATATATGCAGCACAGTATTCACGTCTGCAGGCAGATACCAGTTGGTTGCATATAGTGAGAGTCTGCAGATTGTTAATATTTCTAATTGTAAATTACTTTTCCTCGCTGTATCTCGTTAATATATTAATAGTTGAATGTCCTTAGATCATTATTAATGTAGAAACGAATTGCACGGTTATTTGATGTATAATTTAAACTGCGTTACGAACAATGGGGACGTAATATATGCAGCACATTATTCACGTCTGCAGGCAGAAACCAGTTCGTTGCATACAGCACGAGCCTGTGGATTGTTATTATTTGTGGCAAATTACTTTTCCTCGCAGTTTCTCGGAAACCCTTTGCACTTGTATTTCTTGGTGACAAAACGTATTTTGGCGACTGTAAGTTGGCATACGAGTGCAAAGGGTTAATATATTAGATAATTGAAAGTCCTAATTATTAATATACAAACAAGCTCTACGCATAAAACTTATAATTTGTCTAATTTGTGTAACGGTAAATCAATAAGTCGGTGAAGGAGAAAATGATTATAACTTAACTTTGAACCCTGCACATCATTTGCTTTTACAAAAAAAATATGATACTAGCGAAATTGGATCAATTATTTTGAATTAAAAAGAAAGGTTTGCCATGATATCATAATGGCCGATGTTTCAGTAAAGAATTAAATTACTTCCTGTGCCAAATTTAATTTAAAAAGAGGTGGCAAACATGACAAATTAATTTTAAGAATTAATAACGTGAATTCTACCGTAATTTACTGAAAAATCTCATAATCCATAAGCCGTACAAAAATTTCAACAGCATTTTCGAAATCCTCGCACAAAAATACACATCATTGTGAAAACGCGAGTTCGATCCGTCTTTAAATAAGCGAGCTGTAACCAAAAATTCCATTTGACCCACTGACGGAGGGAACTCCGCGTCTGGAATGCGGGATTATGTAAGTGTGACGTGACTGGGTCACGGGGATACCCCAAGGTCGACAGTTTCCTGACCGGCGGCCATCATGGATGAAGACGGATCAGAAGCGCGTGCGCGCAATCCAAGAACCGTGCGATTCAACGCGACCGACGGTAAAGGGTTGAATTAATGTGTGAAAGGGTTGATTGATAAAGAAATTGTACCGTGTGATCGATATACCACGAAACATTGCGACTTAACAAGGGAAAATTGTTTTTTTTTTAAATTGCTGCTCCCCTAACCCTAACCTAAAAGGAATCCAATACCACCATTGTATAGATTATTTTAATGCGCTTCATATGGTACCACACAATTATATATTAATGTTGTTTTACCATCTGTAAAGGTGCTTATTGTGAACAGTTCATGAACAGCTACAAGCCCTGTTTTCCCGAACACCCTGCGTTCAATACGTGAGCAGTTACACGAACACTTCTAGATGAAATTAATTTTCGTTGGACGTTGTTCGCCAAGAAGTTCGCTCAGTGTTCCAGTTTTCCAGCGTCAGTACGTTTTCATCCGTCCACTCCATAATTTTTTTAAATTGATGCAAACAGTTTCACCGTCTACACCTGACTGAGGTTCGGTGAACATACCCTTTAAAATTACCGACAACTGGCGGGACTTTTGGCGAACTCGAGATGAACAGGGTAAAATCCGTTTATGTTACGCGACAACATTGGGGGAAAAGGCTATTGGGTGATCGCAAGCTGTTCGCGAGTAATCTGTAACCTGGCAACGATTTCATATCCGTACACCTAACCGAAAAATAACTTACATCCGTACAGGGATATATACCGTTAGGAGTAGAAACAATAATTGTTAATTCACAATTGTGTCAAATCGTATAAAGAACAATAAATTAATCTATCCAACGGTGGCACTGGATTCTTTTTTTTATTTTAAATAGAGGAGCAGCAATCTAGAAAAAACAGTTTTCCCATGTTAATTTGCTGTGTCGTGGTAAATGGATCACATGGTAAGTGTAGGTTCAAAGTGAATGAAAATGGTATTTTACTTCGTGAATGTATGAACTGCATTTTCTGGTAAATTCCACCAATTAAACAACTAGGTGATTTAATTAATTAATGATAACAATTTGTGACAACTAACCCAAGTGTTACCCTCCGATTTGAATGAAATTTGCTGGTCTTTATCCTGGCGAGGATGACAGAGAGAGTGATGGAAGGGAAAGGGAGAGTGTTTGCGGTATTTCTGGACTTGAAAGGGGTGTATGATTCGGTATCGAGGGGGTATATGGTAGTGTTTGAGGAGAAAGGGGGTGAGTGATGGAGTGATAGATTGGGTAAGAGGCGTGTATGAGGAAACGTGGGTGGAAGCATAGGTGGGAGAGGAGGTGTCAGAGAGGTTTAGGACGTGGAAAGGATTGAGACAGGGGTGTCCTCTGAGCCCGGTGCTGTTCAATCTGTATATTAGTGAGTTAGAGGAGGTGTTGAGGAAAGGACAGGAAGGGGGTTGGTGATTGGAAAGTGCGTATGTGGATGATATAGTGTTGATGGCGAGAGATTGAGAGGGAATGAAAGGCATGTTGAAAAGGGTGGAGAGATGTACGCACAAGAGAGGACTGTGTGTGAATGTGGAGAAAACGAAATGGATGAGGTTCAGGAATAAAGGGTGAGAGGGGAGAGTGAAAGAGCTAGAGTGGAAGGGGCTGGTGATTGAGAGGGTGATTAGGAGGTATTTGGGTTTAAAATAACTCCGTAAGTAAATGTTAATTTCCCAACAACAACAAATCCTATTTTATTGTTTATTATGAAACCATTAATACCTCTGTAAATTACAATTTGAATCATTAAAATCAATGTAACCATTAAAAAATTGCTGCGGCAATATTTTTTATTGCAGGATTTTTATAGCACTTTTATTTCAAAAGATTAAAGGATTGTATGTTTGTCGCTGATTTAATGCTTAAATTATCAAAATCATCGCTTAGAATTGCTATTTAGAAGCTTTTAAACAATTTACATTCGGATTCCGCCCGTCCTCGCCATCTATTAGACGGTGGCTGAACTGCTAAGTGATGTTTTTGAACAGCGCCAAAATGCTCGAACTTTATACTTATTGTCAAAGTGTTAATATTTAGCAATGGGCTAAGCATGACACGGTAGACGATTTAATTCTGAAACGAATGGTGTATAAAATAGCTGAGGAAATTTAGCGGTTTTCCTGAAATTTGCGAATGAAAATTAAGGACGACACACTTACCGACATTTACAGTTCACTGTAACATAAAAATTCAATAAAGAAGAATTTGCTATATTCTTCAATCGAATACGGGTTACAATACTTATTCTTGATTAATCATTCAACTATTTATATTGTTAATGCATTACAATAAGAGAAACACACGAAAAATCATAATCTAAGTAGAAGGCTCTACCTGTTATCGTGGGGATAAACTACTTAATAATTTGTGGATGTAATAATTGTTGTAATAATAAAACAATATTTAAAAACTTAAAAAGAATGTTGTCTCACGATTAAATAAATTCACTTGTAGCTATTTACGTACTTAAATTGCAGAAACAATATTTTATAATATCCACGCCTAATCGTAAGCAACCCGATATACGCATAACTCGAATTAATTTATTATTAAAAACTTCTGATTTTATACGTAACAGGGACAAAACCATAAGTGTGATCCTAAGTAAAGTTTCAAAAATAGTGGGAATATTTAAGTATTTAAATTGCGGAAACAATGGTATTATATAAACGCCCACTTATAGGCAACCCAATGTACTATAACTAATATTATTTGTTATTAAAAACTTCTAATTTTAAATATAATAGGGACACAAGCATAAGTGCAATTCTTAGCAATACTTTAAAAATATTACACTTATGGTTTTGTCCCTGTTGCGATTAAAATATTAAGTTTTAAATAATAAATCATTATTAGTTATACGTATATTGGGTTGCCTATAAGCAGGCGTTTATAGAAAATAGTTATTTCTGCAATTTAAATACTTTAATATTCACATTGTTTTTTAAGCTTTACGGAGGATTACACTTATGGTTTTGTCCCTGTCACGTTTAAAATTGGAAGTTTTTAGTAATAAATTAATTATGTATGCCTGTATTGCATTGTCTGTAAGTAGGCGTTTATGTAATATAATTATTACTGCAATTTAAATACTTAAATATTCGCACTATTTTTGAAACTTTACCAAGGATTACACTTATGGTTTTGTCACTGTCACCTTTAAAATTTGAAGTATTTTATAATAGTTATGCGTTTATCGGGTTGCCTGTGATTAGGCGGATATATTATAATGTATTGTTTCTGCAATTTAAATACAAAACTATCTACAAGTAAATTCATTTTATTATAAGATAACAGTCTTCTTAAGTTTTTAAATATTCTTTCATTATTAAAACAATTATTAAATCCACAAATGAAAACGTAGTTTTTCCCCACGATAACAGAGGGTACCCTCTATGAAGATTAGGATTCCTCATATATTTCTCTTATTGTAATGCATTAATAATATAAAAAGTTAATTGAATAATCAGTAATAAGTATTGGGACCCGTATTTCATTGAAGAATATAGCAAATTGTTGTGCATTTAGGTTTTAAGTTACAGTCAACTGTAAATGTCGGTAAGTGTGTCGTGCTTAATTTTCATTCGCAAATTACAAGAAAACGGCTAAATAGCCTCAGCTATTTGATACACCATTCGATTCGGAATTAAATCGTCTATCGTTTCGTGTACAGCGCATTGCTGAATATTAACACTTTGATTATAAGGATAAAGTTCGAGCATTTTGGCGCTGTTCAAAAACATCACTTAGTAGTTCGGTTATCGTCGAATAGATGGCGACGAGGCGTGGAAATGCGAATGTAAAGTATTTAAAAGCTTTTAAATAGTAATTCTGAGGCATGATTTTGATAATTTGAACGTTAAATCATCTCAAAACTTATAACCCTTTACTATTTTCAAATAAACGTGCCGTAAAAATCCCGGAATAATAAGTCATGTCGAAATTCTACATTCATTTTAATTATTTAAACGGTAATTTATGGAGGGATTAAAGGTTTAATAATAAACAATGAAGAAAGGTTTGTTGAATTTAAGAAGAATTATCCAATTTGGTTGAGAAGTCGCTGAGTTATGTGCGAAAAACCTCAACATGCACACCCATAATTGGTGCCAAATCGTCGTAGGAACTTCGTTCTTTGAGTCCTGCATAGGGAATTGATCAAATTTTAATGCCTTTATGGTGGATCGAGTCGAAAAAATTTTTCCAACTCCGTACACATCGTCAAAGTTGGGCATAGTTTACTGAAGAAGCTTTTTTTTCACAGGGTTGCTAGAGGGGGGCGGAAGGGTTGTAGTCATCTGCTGAAGTCCTTATTTGCTCTCTCCTTTTATTTCCCTCAGTGACGGTTCGCGGGTTTTTTCTGGTACGGCCGAAGAACAAGAGGTGGTAATACAGCTGTCTCTGCAACTGACACGTAACGTTATTAGCTTTTACCATGCTTTTACATTACTCGAGAATTTAAAAGTACTCGCTCCTAACGTGGCTCGTGCTTTCAAACTTTTCTCTCGTAATGTAAAAACCTCCATAACGTTACTTGTATCGTAAATTACTACTAAGATCTAATTAGTCTTCTGATTATTTCTTTGGGGGATATCTTATAGATATAAGATAAGTTATAGGACATAAACGGAAATTAAAGCCAGTGGTCATGGAAACGGGTTTACTTCGCGAGGCTTAAAATTGTAGGCCACTAATCTTACTTTATTTTGCTACTTTCTGTTAATGATAATTCAATTTAAACTTATTATGGATTTCCAATTAGTAAACATAGCATGATTCATTCCCATTATCAATGTTTCTATAAATTCTTTTTCTGGTCATTAGCAATGCAACTCGTGTATCCATTAGGTAAATAAATAATACCTAATGACATGATTGCATTTAAATAATAATAATAAAACCCGTGTGCACAATAAAACCTGAATGCATGATTTTAATGCATTAATTTAAGCAAAGGTTTTGTTTTGAAAATGTCTTCAAATATATACAAACACTTTAAATTATATTTCACAATAATGAGCACCTGTGGTTTAAATTATATATATTACGATGAAATAACAAAGAAACTAAAAGTAAATTTTAGTAATAAAGCAAAATGTCGCTTCGTGATCGTTTGGATAGTAATGCTGAACTTGTTCTACTATGGTTATCCCGGCATAAATGTACAGAAATGCCGAATTTTTTTGAAATCCGATGTATGTATGTTTGAATACATTGGCTTTATGCTCGTTAGTGTTTTTTTCACTTGTAACGCATACACGAGTCAAGAAAGTTTAATAAACCTATTTAAAATTGTGCAGGCAACGCACACTTTCCATGAACATTTAAAACTGTCGAAAGTAAGTTATAAATGGCAGAAGAACTATAACACGAGCATTTTATTGTTATCACTTTCTGGACCGCTACTTTTTATTTGTTTTTATACTAACGAGGAATTGAGAAACATAGTCAAAGTTAAAATTTTATTCACGTCCGTGTACGCTTTGACTTTAATCCCAAGAACTTTTTTTGATTTCGTGTACAACGAATGTAAAAATTTAAACGAAGCCATACAGAGTAAACTGTCGACGAAGGCTGCTCATTGCGCTTTATGTCATTATGCAACATTGGAAAACATGACTTCTTTAAACATAGATACTTTATGTGCGTTGCACACACTCATGTAAGTACAGTGAAACTCACAATATTTTACATAAAAAAAACTCGAACGTGTCTTCGAACAGACAAAGGCCGCTTTTAGCACTTTTTGTTAGGTGTGTAACGTTTTGAATTTGATTGTGACTTTTTAAATGTCATTAAAATCGAAAAAAACATTTTCACTGTTAATACAAAATACACCTTTTACATAAAATAATAACAAAAAGGGCAGAAAGACCTATGGTCGATAGCCCAGACAGACTAACCAAACCAATCAATTATACACGCAAACAAATTGTACAAATTAGTCTGAATAAAGATGTATGTATAATAACAAAAATAAATTGAATACAAAAAGAAAAACATACAGGGTATCTGACGAAAAATAAACATCTAGCTGAATAAATACGCGTATGAATAAAGGATTTAACATTTTATTTTCAGGATTGGTGAAATTATCTACAAAAATTTAAGAGTGGTATATAAGAAAACGAGCGCCACTTATCGCATTATTGTGTTTCTGTACACATTGATTATAGCAGTGGAAACTGGCTTTGATTACTATAATCTATTTTATATTACTAACTATAACAAAATCACGCCAATTAAAATGGTAATATGTCTAGTCTACCTGTTGTTATGCTTTGTTGGCCATTTAATACTTTTGTTCACCTCGGAACGTTGTATAGAAGAGGTAACGTATTATTTTATAAATTTTAATTGAAATAAGAGGATGATTTAATTTTCAGTTTACTAAAACAGGACCGATCATTCATAGGTTGTATATTAAATTTTCTAATCAACGAGGTATAACTGCGACAGTGAGAATATTTTCACATAGAATATTAGATGGAATAGATCCACCAAGTGGAATTTTGCCGTTTGCTTCAAAGTCTATTATACAGGTAAATATGTAATAAATAAATTAGAAACAACCTTACTTGTTGCAGAAAGCATTAAATAGATTCAATAAAACGAAACAAAATATAGTCTGACTATATGAATATTCAACCTGTTTGTAAATCTGCAAACAAAATTAAGTCTTACTAATGTAATGCTTTACTAGTCGCACCTCATTGATTTTTATTCGTTTTAGGAAATTGACGTTGCTCAGTTCTTGGCCTTGGAGTTAAGAAATTACCACTTAAATTTGCTTTAGTGTGTTTTTGAGGGCAATAACACTAAAATATTAGCACTTCTTTCTAAAAGTTCTAATTAGTTTAAAAAATTAACTATTTAGTGTCGTGTTAATAATATTTTATGGTAATGTATGCCCGTCAGCTTATAAAACACTTCAATAAATCTTCAATTTAGGTTGATTATGGATTACCACGTAGCAACGGTTGGAACCATTCTCACGATCAATGTTCGTATATAAGTGAATAAATAATATATAATTGCATTATTTTAAGAGTGTTTTATTAATGATTCCGTTTAAATAATGTAATATGCACTAGTTCAATTAACAGAACTAAAATTGTAACATGTTTAATGTTGGCGGCGTTTACTTCGTGGTACATCTTGATTGTACATTGGAATAAAACACTTTAACTTTTTTATACCACTATATTTTATTTGTGACTAGTTTCGACCATTCACTGATCATTTTCAAATATAAGTAAATTAAATTACGGCTTTAAAATTGTAACACTTAGCATAGTCAAATCAGTATTCAAAGTGGTTCAATGTGCCCATGCTGCTTTGATTGGGTTATAGCACAATCGCAGGTTTATTGAAAAATTGCTTTTTTGTTGTAACGTTTTTCTGCGAAATATTCTATTGTCACAAACTTACTCATTTATGCAAACAAAATATGAAAAAATATTCCATAGATGGCGTTGAAGGTTTTTTTTTGTAAAATATTTTTGTTTTCTTTTTTTGCTTGTTGCCACATGTGGCAATCTGGGCGTGAAGGGGTTAAAACCAAATATGAGTTTTGTTTCAGATTTACCTGCAATTGTAATTGTTTTCATAATAATTTTAAAGATGATTCTAGGCTACTCAGAAGGCCCTAACTACTCATTGGCAAATATCCCTACCTTTGTACCCCTGTGCCTCATTAATAACTCATTTTTCAGTTTTTAAGTAAAATACATGTATTTTTTTAAATCTGTATTGGCCAAATAGGCGACGCCATAAACACAAAAAAAAATTATTCAACGCCAGGGCTAACTTTAACTGTAGAAAAGAAAAGAGCAAACAAAAAATTAATATAATTTATTTTATTAACCTGTTCGTTACACTATACAAATTTCACTATATCCGCCAAGAATTTTAAGACATCGCGCTAAGGAAAGCCCTCCTGGTGTAATCCCTGTAGTTGCTATGGATATAATAATCTTGTATTCTGGGCTCAACCAATTTATCAGACGTCTTGTAAATCGGTTCACCATACCAAGTTCCCACTTTCCATCCCTTGACATTCTTCATGAGCTCGGTTTCTTCATCTCTGTTCCTTCTCAGCTGCTTCAGATATTCGCGGTCGCGCTCAGCCAGGAGAAACGGAAACAGTGCAAAGTTGGCAGACCTTCTTTCCACTTCATCCGTGCGGATCACTTTACAGTTCAGATAATATATGTACGCGGCGGCAGCTGTAATGCCTAGGTAACCGGCAATCATAGTATTTCCTAAAAAATTGCATTATTTGATAACTAATAATAATGATAAAGCGTACTTATTTAAATTAATTCAAAACATGGTGAATTTTTCAATTCAGTTGTATTATTTGTGTTCGAAGCAAAAATTACAATTTTTAAAATTGTAAGATCAAAAAGTAGAAAATAGAAACATTTTTTTAACCCTTTCGATCCTCCAACTGTATATATAAGTAAAATAAAAGTGTGGCCTTTACGCTCCGAGCAAGTTTATTTTAAATTGTTCCTTGCTCAACACGACTATTCACGTTGGGTATCCCAAGAAGTCAAGTATCTACGAGCACATTGTGTTGGTAGACGTTGCTGTGCCGTACAATTCAGCTAAATAGTGTTACATTGTATATCTACTTATTTATATTGATTTTATATAAATATACAGGGTGCGCAGAAAGTATCGCACCAAATGGGATTATATGGAAACGGTTTGACATTCAGACTTGAGATTTAGTAGGTTTCAATTAGATATAAAGACCCTTATTTTAAGATGAGTTTCATTTGTTTCGCACGACTTGCTTTTTGTCAGAGGCCGCCATGTTAAATTTCTCTAAATAACATCCTAGGTTTTTTTGGTATTATTTGAAAGGTTATTTAATTAGAAGTACAACGTGGTATAATATTAGCATGTTTATTCTGAAATAATGTCGAAAATAAATAATTTAAAACAAAAATGAAATCAACAAGAAACCTAATAAAATCACAATAGGTGCTCAAATTGTTGTCCATTCACTTCTCGCCAATAAGAAAGTCTATCAAGAAAAGCGCCCAGTGTATTATGCAGATATGCCGGAGGAATGTTTGTTATTGCAACTCTAATTCGAGCTTCCATATAATCCCATTTGGTGCGATACTTTCTACGCACCCTGTATATAGTAAGTTCCATTAAAACAGTGAGGAAGACAATCAAATGGTACAAGAAGACTTTTTTTATTGATTTAGCAGCTCTTCTATATTTCATAATCATCTGACTCAAAAACATAGTCCAATAGCAAACTTTCAACAAAATTTGGTAAAACAATTACTTCATTAATATCTTGTGCCCAAACAACGCCAAAGATGTGGCAGGCGCACAGAACCTGCCAATTCGCAACTCCGCCTATCTCCTTAACATTTTCCAATATTTCTCCCAGCTACAGAATAAAAAATGAATCCAAAAAAATCCTGTATTGTGTGTCTAACAAAAATTAAGAGGAAAGAATCTCGTTACGTTTGTGAAAAAATGTTTCGTTATGTGACATACCATGTTTTAATATTCCTCACACAAAAAAATCATCTTTGTAAGTTTCAGTTAGGATAGCACATAGGTAAATACGTAAACAAATATTTTTTTGAATAAAATCTATTTGATTATATTTTGTATTCATTCACTCACGTAACACTAGTCATATCGAACCCATCATTCATCCTTACATATCATGAAAACTTTTACAAGAAGCTCTACACTCGAAAAAAAATACTCGAACTATGAAATAGAACATAATATTATACAGCCAACTGCTCTACATGAATAAACTCGCAACACAAAAATATGTGCGCCTTTGACTATATACTTGTGGACTGTATCCAACTTCATGTGTGTCTCCAAGCAACGGTGGCGCAGCGGGACCCTAAATGGTTGCGGTATGTTACTAAATTGGTAGCTATTTTGTGTCTATGACATATGACTCTATGAGCTCGCATTGCATATTGTGATACCCTGCAATTTATTCACACCTTTGAATATATAAACATTTATATTGTCAAATATTCACAGTATGTCAAAATATTGCTATGCGAAAGGCTGCAATACGTCCACCTATATATGCCAACGCGGTTATAATACTCGTTAGCTGATGTACATGTCAGTTGACTTTTGACTTATAACCTAAAATTCTGTATTAGATTTCCATCAAATCCGGAACTTCGCAAATGATGGGTTGATGCTTTGCTTGTAAAGAACAGGCAGGAAAGTGGACCCAAGTTGCCGAAATATGCTCGCATTTGCATTCTCCACGTTGCTGATGAATACATCGAGAAATATTTTTTTTGCTTTCCGGTTTTTAAATTACGTTCCATTTTCGGCTCCAGCGCGGGACTTATATCGGGCTCCAGCTCGTGGACAACTTTTGGAACAGTGATCATATGGGAAATGGAGGGGGAATAGCAGTCCATTAGTATATAGTCAAAGATGTGCGCACAGAGAGCACGAAATCAAAGCGTATTGCACAGTGAAAGGGTTAAATCCCCATAATAATTCAATAACAATAAACAATATTATTTTGGTTGCATGGAATTAGCCAGTGCCAGTTATGTGCACCTTGTTTGTTTTGACATTCTGTGGTTTTTTGAGGTTACATGCTTTGAATATTTGTTGTTGCAGCGTCTCCCTCATTTGCATATTTACCCACTTTGTGCATACAACTACCAATAAAGTATCCAAGCTTAGAAGTGTCCCCGAATATTTTCGGGCACATTAAGAGATAAATCTATTTGGGGTAGTTGTGTGCACAAAGGAATACCATTATATTAATTAGTATTTACGAGTGTAATACGTCGTTAGTGCCAGGATTTAGTTGAACCCATCAATCACATTTATGGACCTACCATAAACTGCTAAAAATGCAATTTCGCAGATTCCAAGAAAATACCCAGAAGCGGGTATTGTCTGGTTTGGAAGTCACCCCTGGCTTGAGAAGGAGAAACCGAGGCCTAGCTGGTCAACCAGAACTCTTTGCGGTTCCACCACCCCCACGAGTACAAGATGCCCCACCACCAAAGAAATGCGCAGCCCTTTGGCAGTTTTGTAAATAGTTATCATTCCAACACCAATATTTTTTGTAACAAGTTGAACAGTTATTAGATATTATTATTATCAAACTGCAATTTATTTAATGGTCCTTCGAAAGTAAAAATTTTTGGTCCTTCGAACCCGATTAACATTTGTAGTAAAAACAGTGGTTTGCATTTTGAGCATTTATTATTACGTAATAATAACTTTAAGATTCATTCTCTAGTTGTTTTATTCAAATTCCAGGTTCATTCCCAAATTCCTATTCTTAGTGACGACAAATTCTGTTATTTTATTTTTTAAAGGCTGCCAATTATTTTCTACATTATGATCTCATTGTGTACCTACGAGTACACAATGATTACATTACACTACGATTCAGGTACATTATTGGAGAAATCCAAATCTTTTTATTATATCATAAAATAAACTTTACAGATTAGATTGTCTTTATTTGGAAAAGTTTAGGTTGTACTCTTATTACCTGAGTGTGAGGTATTGAAATCATTGGGATTGTGCACGATGCAGTTTGACAAAAATTTTGCCTAAAATTGATTTTTTATGCTCTTTTCTTCTAATTAAGAAAGACCTTCTAGTTTGACCAATATATTTTGCATCGCATTCACCACAATTTATTTCATAAATCTCATATTTTTTCAGTTTTGTTTATTGCTTGGATTCAATACAGTTGAAGGTGGCTGTGTAAATATGACTCATTATGCAGACAATATCTTAGGTAGGTGATTTCAAATGAACGCAAACATTTTATTGCCTGTATGTCGGTAGGTGAAGCAAAATTCCCTGGATAAAACCAGGGTTCGGATGATATATATCATCGGATATATATCATGTATATTTATGAAACACACAATACCAAAAATTCCCCCGTTTCTCAAATATTTTCAGTTGCAGCAATATAAATAGTAAGCATGTGCTCTAACATAAACTAGAGATGGGCGAAATGACTCTTTTTTGTTGGAAAGAGTCGATTTTTGAAGTGACTCACGACTGTTAAAAATTAAAAAGTAAGTGTGAGCAAAAAGAACAAAAAAAAGGTCCTCACTTCTTTAATATATCCCTGAAAATATAGTGAAGAGCAAAAAAGTCCTCATTTCAAAAAATTTTCAATTTGATGTCAAATATTTTAACAATTTAAATGTTATTTTTTTACTATATTGTAAGCAACTGTGTTTGTTTGCAATAAATAAATATAATATAAATAAAGTATGTGCATTATATAATTAATAAGTCATATAAACATTAATATTAATGACCAAGAATAAATATCAAGAAGTTGATATATATCGGATATATATCCGATATATTGATATTTATATAAATATCGGATATTTTCCGAACCCTGGATAAAACTGAAGTCTGTATTTGGATTTCTTGCTTTATACATGATTTTTGAAGATCAACCGCCTTTAGGCCCCATGTGAAACAGTCATCATCAGGACATGGTTACCTGAAGTTCTTAACAACAAATTTTGGCCCAAGATTTGAATGTAAACAAAAAACAATTTTTAATTAAAGAATTATTATACTTTATGTTGTTTTTGTCAACTTTGTTATTCTATATAAAAATATTCATCGCAGTATTTTATTGTTGTTATAAACAACTGCAATTGTTTTACTTTCATCTTTTTCATGGCTAACTATTTTTTAATTAATAATAAAACTTAAAGATGCCTGTATCTCACTTATTTTTAGAAATAACTATATCATATGTGATATCGGATTAAAGTGAAAAAAATAATCTTTCGAATGAGGTCAAAGCCAACTATGGTTTCCATTAAAAAAAATGTAAGTTTGCATCATATCTCGGAAAATAATGGCGTTAAAATGCTTCTGAATTTACTTTATTAAGCTGCGTAAAATTATCTACAACTTTGTCACTAACAGTTTTTTCAATCTGTCATAATAACTTGGATACATTTATTTGAAAAAATTGGCACTTTTTACATTTTTCAAAATATCTAGTTACCCTTCACTTTTTTGAAAACTTGTGTTGTTTAAGTGGGCGGTAAAACAGCACTTCTTTGCTCATTTAACCGTATCTCTATCTCTTATAGTTTCCGAGATCCCTATAGAGAACATCGAAAAAAACCTTATTAGACCTCGACCTCCAGCTTATAGCTATTTAACAGTAAATTTAACTGTCTAATGTACAAGTATATCAAAAAATCGGCCTTCAACTGTACTCCAACAACGAAATTTTACAAAGATTTCAGTCACAAGTCCTCTGCAGGATGATAAACATACCATACTATATCATCAATAACATATACCATGACCTGAACATCCCATCAGTCACTACAGTCACCTACAAGGACTGACTCCACAATTACTGCAACAAACCTCATGGGAATTAATGAAGCACCATCTACACTAAAGAGAAAAAGACTCCACAAGATTTGCTCCAGCAGTGAACAATAGAAAACAGTAGCATCACTCGACACTAACCGCAAAATGATTGTTCACATTTTACTAGCTGGTTTTCTAAAAGGGTTCGGACAGATTGCATTGTAATGTAATTTAAACAAAATTGGAAATCTCTCACAAAATTCTGGGTCAACATGAGTACACAAGCTAGTTGACCTGCTGCCTCTTACAGAATAATTTCAAACTAAAACTTCAGCCAACCATAAACAATTTATGTAAGGTTAGAGTTAAGTTAAGGTCCTCTACGGGACCGGCATGTAGTTTTACCCACAGTAGCTTAAGGAATGACAAAGCCGTTATAGATAAGAAGCAGTTTTGTGAGCTTCCCATGATTGACAGTGACGGATTTCGAACTGAAACTTCAGCCAACCATAAACAGTTTATGCAAAGTTAGAGTTAAGTTCCTCTACGGGACCGGCAAGTAGTTTTATCCACAGTAGCTTAAGGAATGACAAAGCCGTTATAGATAAGAAGCAGTTTTATGAGCTCCGCACGATTGACGGTGAACGATAGTAGAGCCATTGGTAAAATCCCAGACTATACTACTAAAAAAAGCGCATGCTCGAATTTTGCAACCAGTTTCGTTTTGTCTACTCACTCATACACACACATACACGTGCCGGATGGAACTACTAGTTGGTTCAAAAGGGGAGAGAACCTTAACCTCACCCTAACCCAAGCATAAGCACCAATCGTGTGTGTGGATAAAACAAAACGCCTAAGTGGCGGAATCTATTGCCTGAATGCTGTACTGAACCAATATTTAATTAAAACTGGTCTAGTACTGCTGGAATCGTGAGATACATTCCTGTGCACTTACCAGTGGCATAGTCACTGGGATTTAGACAAGCCATCAATCATCATCAGTTAACAGTCATTAAAATCCAACGTTTAATTGCTACTGATCTTTCTCAACATTCTCGATGCTACCGTCTGCAGTTACAATGTTTTCTTCGACAAGGCCATCTGCTTAACGAAGCGTATAATAATTTAACATACACAGAAATCCATGAAACATACATTCATGAACATCCTCAAAACGCAACAGCAAATAAGAACTCAAGCAAAATAAACACTAATATAACAAAATTTTCAGCACATACATTTATTTTACCCATAATAAGATTACACCAGCGACAAACTAATAATGGGGCACTTTATTTCACAAACTTTATAGGTTATATTATGTAATTCTTGACGGGATCAATATTGGGTTCAACAATTATACTAACCACTGAAGAATGTTTTTGCGGGCACCCTTTTAAAACTGATTGGCTTGTAGCCCCCTTCGGGAGGCATATCCTGCCTCTTCAACACTTCCATGTCCAGCAGTAAATTTCCGGCTTGTTACTTTCAATTTTGACAGCTGACTAAAAAAAGCAGAGATAATGATGGTTAACCAACACTACAAAATATGCGAGTATAGTTATCATGTTGGATGCACTGTTGAACTACAATAAGATTTCAAAATAAGGAGAAATTTGTTTATATTGTAATAAATAGCGGTTTATTTCATTTTATATAGCTATACGATTCCGAAATATTAATGTTAAAACACTGCACACACCACACCAGTCAAATAAACTGTGCAACTATATTAACATTCTTGTTTTATTTATTATTTTAATACTAATTAACTGTGGATTTCATCCATATGTTATTATATCTACACACAAGAGGTTTGAAATCTCCTTCGAAAATTATTTTCCCGAAAACCCCTCAAACAATTTGAATACATCTTTTCGGTAAACATTTGCCTGTAAACAAAATGGAGAATTCAACAGTATTTTAGTGCCAGTTTTTTGTAATTTCCATCTGAAATTGCTACTTTACTAAATGCTAACTTTCGCCTAGAAAATCTTTGATTAATTTTAATATTTCTTTCGGGAATCATTTGAGGCATAAAAAAGCACAAGATTAATTGAATCAATGTTTGCAAATCTTTAGTATGACTTATGGTAGTTGTTTAATAAATCGCTGGTTATAAATTTAAACGTTAATATCCTACAAAATCGTAATATTAACAAAAAAGTGTTTAAGTTCATAGTTCAATATGTCTCACGAAATGAAGGCCTCCAGTATTAATCAGTTAATTAACTTGCACACAAAATCGTGATTTATATTTCAATGTGTATCACGAAATAATGGCCTCCAATATTAATCAGTTAATTAACTTGTTTCTATTATGTAATCTTTTAGTATTTTCAATTGAGAAATGTTTTGTAATTTATAAACTATTATGCACTTTAAGTATAATTCGGTAATTTTATATATAAATACGATTAATATTGCACTAATTAAATTTAAACATACGACAATATTACACCGAAATATACAATATTCAAAATCATTCTCCTCTATGAACGTGATGCAATGCCCTCAACGCCTCTTGTGTTTGGCGCATGAACTATTGCAATACCGATCAATATTATCTGTAAGAGCAAAAGTAATGACAACGGAACGAAACAAAAAGAACAAGACAGCAAACCTTAAACATCAAAACACCCCATATTTCCGTGGGATTCCCTAGAATTTATCGAAATTGCAAGCAATAAAATTGAATTTTTTACCAAAAAAATAATCTGAGGCACTCTGAAAACACGTAAACGTCACGAACAATTGCTTGGATACGAAATAATTGCAATTGTAAAGAAACCTGTCGGGAAAAATATTCCAGTGCTGTGCGTTTCCGGTAGATGTAGGGGAAATTTACAATATTCTAGAATGTTTCATATCTGCAGCTATACATGCGAATTGATAAGAAATTGTAATGGTGTCTAAACACATCTTAAAAATCAAAAATGATGTAACGATGTGCAGTAAGACGATGAGAGATTCCGCGCCGAGGGATAACGAAAAAATTCCATTGAATTCTTGACCGGGATAAAAAAAAATGTAAAGTGGAAATGAAGAAAATTTATAACCTAACTAATAGTCATCATAAGGATGGACAAGAAAAGTCCAGAAAAATTTATAGGTAAATATGAATGTCAGTTTAGACAGGTTTTTTTGAAGTTTCCCCTAAATGTACGTTGGATATTAGAGTAGAGAGCGGTACCGTTTCAGTTTTACGTTCGTTTCAGGTCTATAAGCGATCATGTGAAACGTCTTGACGATGCGAGAGGGTGTGCGAGTAAAATTGTAGATCTGTTCTCTCCCTCGATGCAAATTCAACGCAGTAAACTACAGGAGTATTGCGAGCGGCTCATTTTCAATGATCCCCAAGTCTACGGCCTTAAAGCAGAAGAGCTGTTGTGGAGGAAAGTGTATTACGATGTAATATCAACGGCGAAGCGCCTTAAGAAACAGGAGTACTCGATTGAGGAGAAGTCGAGTTTGATAGCCCACATAAATGCAGGTATAGGACATTATCATCATTATGTTTCTAAACTACAAACTGAATGCGATTTGGAATTGGAGAAAAATGTAGATTTTTATATTCTGGATGTTAAACGTGAGAAGGGTGATGGGGATGTGCATGAATGGGCGGGTAATTCGGTGCACCGTTCCTTGATTTATTTGGGCGATTTAAGTCGTTACAAATTGGATATCTATCCGAATTGGGATCCGAATTTGGCTATACGTTACTACTCACAAGCTTTGGTTTTCAAACCGGACAACGGTATGCCACACAACCAAATGGGGACACTTGCCTCAAGTCTGAATCAACACTTGGATGCGACGTATCATTATATCCAGTGTTTAATGTGTAAACAGAGTTTCGAAGGCACAGAAAATAATTTGAATAGGTTGTTTGAAAAAAATTCACAATACTTGGAGCAGTTACCGATTGAAAATCCCGATGCTGATTGTATAGTGCAATTAGAACCAATTGAACACATTAAGCGATTCATAGCTAGGTTTCTGTTACTTACGGATGTGTGGTTTTTCAACAAAAAAATCCCACACGTGTACGATTTATGCCACCAAACTAACGTTGACCTGCAAGAATGCTTATCCTACCTAAAACCGATACCTAGCGAAAGTGGGGGATCACAGAATGGTGATTCTACGGATGCAGATTCTATCATCATCCCCGCTTTCTTGAGCTCAGACATGATTTTTAAAATCGTGGTAATTTGCTTGCTTTGCATAACCAAATTACAAGTCGATAAAAACCCGCAACAATTATCGAATGTGATTGCTTTCACATTAGCAATTTACTCCCAATTAATCCAGCACGTTTCAAACCATATCCAAGAAGGGATTTTAAATTTCCCTTTACCCGAAAATATGTCCAATTCAAAGCTAAAAAAACGCACGTTAAGGCGGCGGAAAAAATTAGCGCAAGGCAGCGATGAGGAATCCGACTGCAGTGAAGTCGATTTAACGGGTTCGGAAAGTGAAACTGAGTCTTTACCAGAAATTCTAGACATTGGATCCTCATCGGACGATGATGAAAAAGAAGCAGATGTTAAATCTGAAGAGCCTCCTAAAGAAAACAAAGATCTAGATGAGGAAATCATTACCAAATCTAAATTAATGGAAGCCAAAGATATAATCGATATAATCTCCGATGAAATATACTTTGAGAGCATTAAAATCCTCTCAGATTGGCTCATCTCCGACCCTGAAGTTTTAAAATCGTGCGGGAAAACCACCCGTTCACTATTTCAACAGGTCGTCAACCTCCTCAACGTCATTGATATTAATTTAAAGAGAGTGAAGACGGTTGATAAAGTCGATCCAGCCACTATGGTGTCTGATAATAATAAAATTCCATTACCGGAAGACGTCCTGCTTAAAAATTTGCACGTCCTGAGCGACAGTCAGAAGGGGTTGGATTGGAATTATTTGGGGCGTGGAGGGTTGACTAAAACAGAGGAGGTTTTCGTGCGTATGCTGAAAATGGTCGGGTTCGGTCATTCGTTGGAGCAGTACACGGAGACCGGGATTAGTTATGATGGTAAATTGAAGAGATTCAACGTGGAGGTTAATCCTGATGAGGAGACTGCTGATTTTTCATCCATGTTGGAGGATAATGTAAGTATTGATTTTCTTTGTGTAATGGGCCTTCCACACAACAGCAAGGTATATTTGCACTGTCCACACGATGCAGGTAAGCACATGCAAACTTCATTCTTCCGGCCTGCACATACCACTAAACAAGACCGTAGGCTCGAACCTCTTTCACACGACACAACCAATACTGTGCAAACCTAGTTTGTGCAGTTATTCTTTGAATTTTTTAAGTTTCCACAAGCCAAGCCGCACAGCATACAGTTTTCATGTGCGTATACACGAGCTTGCCTGCGCAAACCGGTTTGTGCAGGCAAGCCTTAAGTAAAGTTTGCACGTGTGGATGGCCCATAAGATTTATCTTGTAATTTTGGTTTTTTTATATGAAGTATGATTATTATTTTCATTAAGGGAGGGTTTCTAACATGGTATATAGTAAAACTATGTTAACAGATTAGTTAAGATGAAAAACAGTAGCACTGTCTTTTTTTTCTATGTAACATACATTCAAGTTACTATTTTTTCAAGACTTCTTCAGCAAGAAAAAACCGGATTGATGAATCAGAATTATTGTAGTTTGCAAAGTGTTTACATTAGTACAGAATAAGTTAATTAATGAAGAATTAGCTATCTTTTTAATTATAATTAAGATCAAAAATATTTTTGTAACGACGTAATTTCCATTCTTATATGATCGATATATAAAATGCACTATGATCTGCTTCCTATAATAATGGTAAAAAAACTACATTGAAAACCGTTTAAAAAGCATGCGTAACCTCCCCTTAATTATGTTCTAAACTAATTCAAATTAGGCAACCCATTTTTACTTTCTCCGTTACGAAGTACGAGGAAGTATTGTGATCGTGATTTTTTTTTTCAAATTTTTTTTTTACGGAAATTTCCGTTTTGGGATCCCTAGATGCCATTTCAACAATTTCTGTAAAAAAAAAATTGTGTCTGTGTGTGTGTCTGTCTGTGCCCGCTGTATCTCAAAAACTAATAGAACAATTGATATGAAACTTTCAACATAAGTCTTATTTGATAATCTGAAGAACTGAAAAGCTTTTGGTAAAATTTCGTACACCGGAAGTGGGCGTTTACCTTAACTGTTTTTTGTTTTTCGCCAATATTTTCCTAAATATGAAAATATCACAAAAACATTTAAGCAAACTTTGAAGACAACAAAGAAATGAACATCTTTTGCTTGAAAACATTTTTATAAAATCATTGTTATTCGAGAAAAAAAATGTATTATTATTTTTTTAATTTCTGGTTTATAATTATAAAACGATAATAGCTACAGAAAATTTATGTTAATAATAATTGTAGAGAATGCTAAAATAAACAACTTATAAAGAATAAGTTTTTTTCGAAATCCATTTAGTTTTTGAGTAAACTGAGTTTTTGAATTTGAAGTATAATTTTTCCATCTTTCATCATTTTGACGTTTAAAACGTCAGTTTCATCCGAGTTTACAAAACGCTCGATGTACATTTAAAATATGATTTAAATTGAAAATAAACGTCCGAAAAAATTACATGATGACCACATCACCATTTTTTAATTAAGTGTTGAACGTGTTGTTAAATTTGGATGATTTAAATGTGAAAATGTAGCGAATTTAACACATTTTGAAAAATCATTGGAAAATTTTCCTCTTAAATCAACGCAAATTATCAAATTCGCAAATTTTCGAGTCAAAACATAATATCGATTTTGTTTCTAAATTACGTAACTGTTGAACGCGTTGTTAGATTTTGATGATTTAAACGTGAAAATGTAACGAATTTTACACATTTAAAAAAACCATTGGAAAATTTTCATCTTGAATCGACGCAAATTGTCAAAATCGCAAAATTTCAAAATCATTTTTTTTTACATTTTTTTAAATTACATAACTGCTGAACGCGTCATTAGATTTTGATTATTTAAACGCAAATTAAACACATTTTGAAAAATTATTTTCATCTTAAATCCATTACCAAAATCGCAAATTTTTAAATCAAAACAAAAAATCGTATTTTAAAATAATCATATAACTGTCGAACGCGTGGTCAGATTTTGATGATTCAAAGGTGGAAATGTAGCGAATTTAACACTTTTTCAAAGATAATTGGAAAATTTTCACCTTAAATCAACGTATTTGCCAAAATCTCAATTTTTTTAATAAAAACAAAAAATCGTATTTTTCATAAATTACGTAACTTTTGAACGCGTCATTAGATTTTGATGATTTAAACGTGAACATGTAGCCAATTTAACACTTTTTAAAAATCATTGAAAAATATCCATGTTAAATCAACGCAAATTGCCAAAACCGCATTTTTTTAAGTCAAAACAAAAAAACAAATGATTTTTAATAAGGTAACTGCTAAACGCATTGTTAGATTTTAATTATTTAAACGTGAAAATGTAGCGAAATTAACACATTTTAAAAAATCATTGGAAAATGTTCATCTGAAATCAATGTAAATTGTCAAAAATCAATCAAAATCGTATTTCTTTAAAATCATATAATTGTTGAACGCGTTGTTGGATTTTGATGATTAAAATGTGAAAATATAGCGAATTTAACACTTTTTGAAAAATCGTTGGAAAATTTCACCCATAAATCAATGCAAATTGCCAAAATCGCAAATTTTTAAATCAATACAAGAAATCGTATTTTTTTTAAATTATATAACTGTTGAACGCGTTGTTAGATTTTGATAATTTAAACGCGAAAATGTAGCGAATTTAAGAGGTTTTGAAAAATCATAGAAAAATTTCCATCTTAAATCAACTCAAATTGCCAAAAATGCAAATTGCAAAAAAACGCAAATTTTCAAGTCAAAACAATTTTTTTTAATTACGTAACTGCTGAACGCGTTGTTAGATTTTGATGATTTAAACGTGAACATGTAGCAAATTTAAAACATTTTGAAAAATCATTGGAAAATTTCCACCTTAAATCAACGCAAATTGCCAAAATCTCATTTTTTTTAAATCAAATAAAAAATCGCATTTTTTATAAATCACGTAACTTTGTAAGCGTTCAAATCGGTAATTGGGTGGACTATTTTCATGAAATTTTTCAAAATTTTTTATCAAATCTTTAAAAAATCGATTAAAAAAGTTTTCGAATTTTTTTAGGGTTTAAATGACCTTGGACAAATGGGTCAAATATGTAATTGGGTGGACTATTTTCATGAATTTTTTCAGAATGTTTCATCAACTTGTTCTTCAGTATAAAAATAATGTTTAAAAAATCGATTTGAAAACTTTTGGAATTTTTCTAGTAACTAAATGACCTTGAATAACTTTGGGAAAAATTGTTGAAATGGGTAATTGGTTGGACTATTTTAATGAATTCTTTCAGAATTTTTCATCTACTCGTTGGCCACTATAAAAATAATGATTAAAACATCGATTTAAAAAGTTATGTTTGAAAAATCGATTTAAAATCTTTACTTTTTTTTTAGTGTGGAAATAACCTTAAATGACCTTGAACAAAATTGGTCAAATGGTTAGGTGGACTATTTTCATAATTTTTTTCAGAATTTTTCATCGACTCGTTCGTCAGTATAAAAATAATGATTAAAAAATCGATTTAAAATCTTTTGATTTTTTTTCAGTGTCGAAATAACCTTGAATGACCTTGGAAAAAATTGGTCAAATGGGTAATTGGTTGGACTATTTTCATAATTTTTTTCAAAAATTTTCATGTTCTAATCTTTGGTTTTTGAGTAAACTGGCCATTTTCATCTTTGGTAATTTTGACGTTTTAAACGTCAGTTTCTTCGATGTACATATGTACATTTATAATATGATTTAAATTAAAAGCGTAAATATGAATGGCTATGATACCATCAAGTCGGAGAAAGTTACATGATGGTCACATAACCATTTTTACTTTCTCCGTTACGAAGTACGAGAAAGTATTGTGATCGTGATTTTTTTTTCAAAATTTTTTTTTACGGAAATATCCGTTTTGGGGTCCCTAGATGCCATTTCAACAATTTCTGGAAAAAAAAATTTGTGTGTGTGTGTGTGTGTGTCTGTGTGTGTGTGTGTCTGTCTGTGTGCGCTGTATCTCAAAAACTAATAGAGCAATTGATATGAAACTTTGAACATACGTCTTATTTGATAATCTGAAGAACTGAAAAACTTTTGGTAAAATTTCGTACACCGGAAGTGGGTGTTTACCTTAACTGTTTTTTGTTTTTTGCCAATATTTTCTTAAATATAAAAAATATCACAAAAACATTTAAACAAACATCGAAGACAACAAAGAAATGAACATCTTTTGCTTGAAAATATTTTTCATAAAATCATTGCTATTCGAGAAAAAAATTTATTATTTTTTTTCAATTTTTGGTTTATAATTATGAAACGATAATAGTTACAGCAAATTTATGTGAATAATAATTGTAGATAATGCCAAAATGAACAACTTCTAAAGAATAAGTTTTTTTCTAAATCTCGTTAGTTTTTGAATAAACCGAGTTTTTGAATTTGATGTATATTTTTTCCATCTTTCATCATTTTGACGTTTTAAACGTCAGTTTCATCCGAGTTTACGCAACGCTCGATGTACATTTAAAATATCATTTCAATTGAAAATAAACCCATGAAAACGTAAATATAAAGTCGGAGAAAGTAACATGATGGCCACATCACCATTTTTTAAAATAGAGGACCTTAAAGCCACAAGTGGAGATTAGGATTATTACCAACCAGAATTGTAATTTGTCTATAGCGGAATACACATAATTACAGTTCAGGACATGTAAATATTCCCTCTTGTAATAAGGAATAACCCGAATTGTGCATTTCGGTGCTTATGACGAAATTCCCCGTATATGCAATGCAGTTATAGCAGAGCGGAGCTTGGGTTGCCTATATTAAACCATCACGCGGGCCATACAATTTATCCAGTGATAACACTGATTGTAACGATCGTCTGGCCCAGAGAATGATGCACCTTCCGTCCCCGATTCAATCGTGGCGTGATAACACCGCCAGCCCCTCGACCGGCTGCAACAATAAACGAGTGTGAGCCGGTTGTTTTTTACGTGCTTATTAAAACTTTAATTGGGCAGGAAGATTTCTATCGCGGCCTGTTATTATTGTGTAAAGATGAAATTTCGTAAGTTATGATTATGTACTGATCACAGTTTAGATTGCCCCGAACGGGCCTGAAATACGACGGGGCGATTTAACCGTAAAATATATATTTATCGCTTCAGCGGGTGTACGTGTAACTTGTTAGGAGTTGTTAAAAGGGGGCCGGGCTGCGAGGTCGTGGGGGCGGCAAATATCGCGCGCTCATTAGGGGGTGGCGCGGGACCGGAAACTGCGAGAGGATGCGAGAGAGGTATACGGAATGCGTCCGGAGAGTTTGTTCGTGCAGCGAATGCGCTCGATTCCATATAGATGCAAATGAGTCTGGTGCGATTTCAGAGGCAATTTTCACGAAATGCGCGTAATTACATTACTTCCGGTTTGTAGAGCCGACGCGACCCGCTTTGTTTAATTAAGACAGCCCCCTCTATCCCTCTGTGTGTGTGTGCAATAGTTATGTTGTCGCCGCCACCGCATCACCACCCCTCTCGTCCCGTTCCCACCCTGCGTTCGTACCACCCCACCTAAAAATCAACTCTAATCGAATATAAATTTAATCACTCAGGGGTTTAAATTAATAAGCATTAAAAATGGCTTTTGTTGATTTACAGTATAATCCAATTTCGTGGTACAGATTAGCCTCAAATCGTATGTTCCGTAAGCTCGAATGCAATTACGTGGAATTGCGTTAAACTGTTTTTGATACTGGTAAAGTTGCATTTCTAATCGGGCAATTTTATTCAAATTGAACATGGATTGCATGAAAAACTCATTCCCCTGTTTGACGTGTCCGAATCACACATTTTAGCCCGTTGTAAACCACAGCTTTTTGTCATCCCTATAAGTTGATTCTTGCATCGTAAGCTGCGTTTCTTTGTCTGCAATAAAATATATTTAATACCTTGATTTTATCGTGCATTTTAAGAAATTCTAATGTCATCATTCTTGTATTCAAATCTAGCTCTCATATTGGATAATAATTGAATTAACTTACGCCTATGTTTTCTGGCATGTCGAATAAATGACGTATGTAACCCTTTCAGTTCCAAGCAGAGATTTTTTATCGGGCCTCTTCGCAATCGACAAAGACAAGCGCTATTGCACTGTTTGGCGTTTTTCCACCATGTGCGTCGAAAGGGTTAAATATTATATAGTTTAAAATATTTTTTATAGGGTCCCCGCTTGAAAGTACCTGTTTTAACTTAACTCATCGTATATTGTGCTCTATTTTTATTGTAAATGTAAAGTAGGCGCTAGATAATTCGGCGAGTTTATTATTTTGGGATTTCAGGAAACGGCCGATACGGACGCCAACAATGTAAAAACACATAAACAGGAACGTGAGACGAAAGGACAATTAATGGGACAGCTATGGTTAGCGGCCGAAGTGAAGGATTTAGAAACCAGAGTTAAGGGGAAAATGTCTCTTTCTCCTTATTTGGTGGTGGACGTCGAGGCTCTTATTAAACACATGTATATGGTTAAACAACTTGTTTATTCCAGGAAGTTTATTGTTCTGGTGCCATCTGTGGGTACGTACCTCGGCCAATTACCTTCCCATTAATCAATCGGTCTCTTTTCAACAGTTTTATCCGCGTTGGACGACTTGAAGAAAGTGAAGCTGGAGGCGCGGGAAGCGATCCGGTGGCTCGAGTCCCAGTTTAATCGCGGCAATAGATTTTTCAGGGCGCAGAGGGCGCAAGAACGCCTCCCCCTGCCGCTCATTAAATACCCGAAAAAGAAAGACAAGGAATCACTGATTTACATACAGATTATAGAGTGCTGCCATTACTTGGCCGAGCAGCAAAAGAGGGCCACTAATTTAGTAACACTCCTAATGGGCGACCCGAATGCCCTCCATAACACGGAAAACAGAGAAATTAGCTATGTGGGATTAGCGCAATCTGCTGGGGTTAATCTCGAATTAATCGCCGAGTTTTATGCGAAATGGAAGAAGGCGGCCAAGGGAAAAAGGTGAAGAAGGGACCAGACTCGAGTTTGCCATTGATGGAAAGTTCACTGCGAGCGGGGCTGAAATTGGAGTGTACAATATTACTTGGATGGAGTTTTATTAACTTGAATATTATGAGTATGTTAGAGACATTTTATTTCAGGGATTTTAACACTACCGCATTTTTTGAAAGAAAAAAAAAACATAACGAAATGTGAAAATTGATTGTTTCATTTAAGTGAATTAAGTTTTTTATTATTTGGTTTTATTGATTTCAAGATAATAAATTATGTAATTTTAATAACACTATTGTTTATTTTTAATTATACCACTTTGCCTATAAATACCTGGTGGAAAAAAATGAAACACTTGAAATTTCGACCATTTTCAAACCGCCATAACTCAGGGTTTTTTCAGTCGATTTTGTTAAATCTTTGAGGGCGAAAAACTTTGAAGTGTCTTCTTTAAAGTCATTCATGCGAACTTAAGCGTAACCTCTTCCGCCCTCTCTAGCACCCCTGCGAAAAAAAATGTTTTTTCAAGAAACCATGTCCAACTTTGACGCTGTCTTTGGAGTTGGAAAATTTTTGTCGACTCAATCCACCGTAAAGGCATTAAAATTTGATCAATCCCCTATGCAGGACTCGAAGAACGAAGTTCCTACGACGAGTTGGCACCCAGTTATGGGTGTTTGAAAGAAAAAAAATGCATTTTGAGGTTTTTCGCACATAACTCACCAACTTTTCAACCCAATTTGATGATTCTTTTGGGAAAAAATCTCATTTTGGCCCTGCTTTAAGGGGGTAAACTCAGATTGGAATGATTCCTTTCAAACCCTTCAACCCCCGAACAAAAAAAAACACGTTTTTGGGCAAAAAAAACATCCAACTTTGGCAACGTGTACCGAGTTGGAAAAAATGTGTCGACTCGATGCAGGTGTGTTTCATTTTTTTTCCTTCAGTATATATAAGAAGCATTATCAATCTATGGAGCACTGTATTTTATTTTCCAAACTTATAATCAGGTAATATAATTTCTTATTTTTATTCTTAATACAATGTTACCGATTATTTCACTTGCTTGTTAAAATACAAATTTTATTCTGACAAATAATCTTGATTAAAATTGTTGATTTCCGCAAACGTAATTTGAAGATTGGGTCACGACCAACAATTCCTCACATTCTCCAGTTTTGCAATGGCCTTTCTTTAATATTTAATATTTTTTATGTTTCCATCTAATATATCTGCTTCCGGTGTTTTTATTCTTATATTTCAAGAATAATACTTTCCATTCTGTTTAGCAGTAAACAAAGCGGATTTTATTTGAATCGGCAACATACCGCCATCTCGCGCCTTAAATGTAAACCAATTGTTTTTTGTCCCTGCATTCCCGTTTTTTTTTTCCTGATCGACGGAAAAGACGAGAGTACGGTCTAGACCAGCGGTCGGCAACCCAAATGCATTGGCGTGCCACAAAACAGGTAATTCAAAGTAACGGACACTGAATGTGCCACTAAAATAAAACCAAAAAATCTATTGTAATTCTATATAAAGATGCTATCAATAATTAATCTATCAAATTTTCAAGCATTTGCTAAAATAAATGTTGAATTCAGAGAGCAATTTCTGGCCGAAGTGCATTTTTGGTCATTTTATTTTGTCTTCTAGCGCAGCATTTTTGTTACTAAAAAGTTCGGATAATTATTTTAATGCAGATATAAAGACACATTATCCATAATGAATCTGTCAAAATTTCAAGCATCTGTCACAATAAATTTGAAATTCACAGAGAAATTTCAGGCCAAAGTACATTTTTGGTCATTTAAATTTGCCTTCTTGCGCAGCCATTTTTCTTACTGCTAAGTTCGGATAATTTTTTTGGGGCAGATATAAAGACACATAATCCATAATTATTCTGTCAAAATTTCAAGCATCTGTCAAAATAAATGTGGAATTCACAAAGCAGTTTCTGAACAAAGTACATTTTTGGTCATTTGAATTTGTCTTCTTGCGCAGCCATTTTTCTTACTGCCAAGTTCGGATAATTTTTTTAGAGCAGATATAAAGACACATAATCCATAATTATTCTGTCAAAATTTCAAGCATCTGTCAAAATAAATGTGGAATTCACAGAGCAATTTCTGGACAAAGTACATTTTTGGTCATTCGAATTTGTCTTCTTGCGCAGCCATTTTTCTTACTGCTAAGTTCGGATAATTTTTTTTTAGAGCAGATATAAAGACACATAATCCATAATTATTGTGTCAAAATTGCAAGCACCTGTCAAAATAAATGTGGAATTCACAGAGCAATTTCTGGACAAAGTACATTTTTGGTCATTTGAATTTGTCTTCTTGCGCAGCCATTTTTCTTACTGCTAACTTCGGATAATTTTTTTAGGGCAGATATAAAGACACATAATCCATAATTATTCTGTCAAAATTTCAAGCATCTGTCAAAATAAATGTGGAATTCACAGAACAATTTCTGGACAAAGTACATTTTTGGTCATTCGAATTTGTGTTCTTGCGCAGCCATTTTTCTTACTGCTAAGTTCGGATATTTTTTTTGGGCAGATATAAAGACACATAATCCATAATTATTCTGTCAAAATTTCAAGCATCTGTCAAAATAAATGTGGAATTCACAGAGCAATTTCTGGACAAAGTACATTTTTGGTCATTTGACTTTGCCTTCTTGCGCAGCCATTTTTCTTACTGCTAAGTTCGGATATTTTTTTTTAGGGCAGATATAAAGACACATAATCCATAATTATTCTGTCAAAATTTCAAGCATCTGTCAAAATAAATGTGGAATTCACAGAGCAATTTCTGGACAAAGTACATTTTTGGTCAATTGAATTTGTCTTCTTGCGCAGCCATTTTTCTTACTGCTAAGTTCGGATAATTTTTTTGGGGCAGATATAAAGACACATAATCCATAATTATTCTGTTAAAATTTCAATCATCTGTCAAAATAAATGTGGAATTCACAGAGCAATTTCTGGACAAAGTACATTTTTGGTCAATTGAATTTGTCTTCTTGCGCAGCCATTTTTCTTACTGCTAAGTTCGGATAATTTTTTTAGGGCAGATATAAAGACACATAATCCATAATTATTCTGTCAAAATTTCAAGCATCTGTCAAAATAAATGTGGAATTCGCAGAGCAATTTCTGGACAAAGTACATTTTTGGTCATTTGAATTTGTCTTCTTGCGCAGCCATTTTTCTTACTGCTAAGTTCGGATAATTTTTTAGGGGCAGATATAAAGACACATAATCCATAATTATTCTGTCAAAATTTCAAGCATCTGTCAAAATAAATGTGGAATTCACAGAGCAATTTCTGGACAAAGTACATTTTTGGTCATTCGAATTTGTCTTCTTGCGCAGCCATTTTTCTTACTGCTAAGTTCGGATAATTTTTTAGGGGCAGATATAAAGACACATAATCCATAATTATTCTGTCAAAATTTCAAGCATCTGTCAAAATAAATGTGGAATTCACAGAGCAATTTCTGGACAAAGTACATTTTTGGTCATTTGACTTTGCCTTCTTGCGCAGCCATTTTTCTTACTGCTAAGTTCGGATATTTTTTTTTAGGGCAGATATAAAGACACATAATCCATAATTATTCTGTCAAAATTTCAAGCATCTGTCAAAATAAATGTGGAATTCACAGAGCAATTTCTGAACAAAGTACATTTTTGGTCATTTGAATTTGTCTTCTTGCGCAGCCATTTTTCTTACTGCTAACTTCGGATAATTTTTTTAGGGCAGATATAAAGACACATAATCCATAATTATTCTGTCAAAATTTCAAGCATCTGTCAAAATAAATGTGGAATTCACAGAGCAATTTCTGGACAAAGTACATTTTTGGTCATTTGAATTTGTCTTCTTGCGCAGCCATTTTTCTTACTGCTAAGTTCGGATAATTTTTTAGGGGCAGATATAAAGACACATAATCCATAATTATTCTGTCAAAATTTCAAGCATCTGTCAAAATAAATGTGGAATTCACAGAGCAATTTCTGGACAAAGTACATTTTTGGTCATTCGAATTTGTCTTCTTGCGCAGCCATTTTTCTTACTGCTAAGTTCGGATAATTTTTTAGGGGCAGATATAAAGACACATAATCCATAATTATTCTGTCAAAATTTCAAGCATCTGTCAAAATAAATGTGGAATTCACAGAGCAATTTCTGGACAAAGTACATTTTTGGTCATTTGACTTTGCCTTCTTGCGCAGCCATTTTTCTTACTGCTAAGTTCGGATATTTTTTTTTAGGGCAGATATAAAGACACATAATCCATAATTATTCTGTCAAAATTTCAAGCATCTGTCAAAATAAATGTGGAATTCACAGAGCAATTTCTGAACAAAGTACATTTTTGGTCATTTGAATTTGTCTTCTTGCGCAGCCATTTTTCTTACTGCTAACTTCGGATAATTTTTTTAGGGCAGATATAAAGACACATAATCCATAATTATTCTGTCAAAATTTCAAGCATCTGTCAAAATAAATGTGGAATTCACAGAGCAATTTCTGGACAAAGTACATTTTTGGTCATTTGAATTTGTCTTCTTGCGCAGCCATTTTTCTTACTGCTAAGTTCGGATAATTTTTTAGGGGCAGATATAAAGACACATAATCCATAATTATTCTGTCAAAATTTCAAGCATCTGTCAAAATAAATGTGGAATTCACAGAGCAATTTCTGGACAAAGTACATTTTTGGTCATTCGAATTTGTCTTCTGACGCAGCCATTTTTGTTGCTGCAAAGTTCGGATAATTATTTTAAGGCAGATATAAAGACACATTATCCATAATTAAAAAGCGTTTTAGATTTACAAAATACGTTTCGCATTATTTTTAAACTTTCATTTCTTCACATTTCTTCAACCATACAGAATTTTAGGTTAGAATAAAGTTGGTAGAGTAAATGGTGGGTGGGTGCTATTTTACGTGGTGAGTGGGCCATATCTTGTTGCCCACGCACCTAGTTTTTCACCAATGAATAAATTAATTAAAAGATAATAAAATGTTGATTTTGATCATTCGATTTCAAGTCGATATAAAAAAAAATGAGAAAAGGTTAATAATATACCTATAAAATCTTAATTATGATCATTCATAAGCAGAATAGTACCAAATTTACGATTTTCAAAAACATTCTCTACATAGAAAAGATTAGAAAATCAAGATTTTCAAGTCTAGACGTTATACGTTTTAAAAATCGAATACTCAATGTTTGGTTCTTTAAAACGTATAACGACCAAACGTGTTAAAGACTGAAAATCTTGTTTTTAACCCTTGATCATTGAAACGTCAAAATCGAGACATTTGTGTGTTAAATTTTTGCAAAAGGTGTTTGTCAATTTCTGAAAATACTACTTCCAAATATGTTGGACAATTTTAATAATGCAAGCTTTAAAATGTGAAAAAAAATCATTCAAGAAAAATATAAATGATTTTTATATTATTTTTTTTGTTATTAGATAGTTTTTGCCTATGATTTTTTCGAAGTTTATAACTTGCAAACGCGGTGGATGATCTCCATTGATTGAAAACTAAAATATCTACAAAAAATTGTTAAGAAACTTGTTTTTAAAAATACCTTTTTTAGCAGGCTCAATGGGTATCCCCCCTTAAGGATAGCCACCGGATATATCTCGAAAACTACTGGACATAGAAATTCAAGAAAACAAAATTATATACTTATGTGGCCATGAGAAAATCCTGGAAATTATTTTTAAGTTCCGCATTTTGCCGCAAGAGGGCGCAATTGATAGAGTAAATCATAAATTTAAGGATTACTTCGAAAAATCTCATTTTAAGCTTTAACTTTAAAAATATCATTAGAAAGCCTGAAAAATTACGCATAATTTGTGTCTGAGGCTCATTGGCGTACCGACATTAATAAGAGTGGGGAAGGCTCCTGAATTAATAAGAGTGGGGAAAGCTCCTGAATGTCTAATTATTAAAATTGTTATAGGTATATACTAATTGAGTTAGAAATGTTTGACAGCCCAGGCGTCGTCCGACCGGCACAAAAAATTCGCCCAAAAATATGAGGAGGATTTTGAAAAACGCGTCCCCCGAAACTCACCCTTAAAGCAGGGGGGTAGGGTTAAACCTCACCCCTTATCGGGGCCTTATTCGGTAAAATTTTGTTAGTTTTTGCGCGCAGATCGACGCGACGCCCAGGTAACCGGGCAAGCTTTTAGAACCGGTCCCGTCGTTTCGCTTCACCCCCACCCCAGGGGGGTGATTTTTCAAACGCAAATTTTCGATTTTTGCACGTTTCAAAAAAAAATATCTCCTCCGTAACCGCTGGAGCTGGACGATCCCAGTATGTCTTAAAATAATCTTAAAGAAAATATCTAAAATTGATCGAGCCACTTTTTTGAATTTTTGCTCCGTTTCCGAGATATGATTTTTTAAAAACCGGGTAAAAAAAATAATTTTTTTCTTCTTTTAAGGACGTATTTTTTTCTTTTCAAGTATAAAAGCTGAAACCTTCAGGAATGGCAGAACAGATAACTGGCTTTCATTGGGATTTTTTTTAATTTGTGGAACCACCCCTACGCGCCAACCAACTGCACCAACCCATAGGGTGGTTCGGTTTTCTTCTTTTAAGGACGTATTTTTCTCTTTTCAAGTCGAAAAACTGAAACTTTCAGGGATGACAGAAGCGATGACTGGCTTTCATTGGAAATTTTTTCAAAATTTTTGGAACCATCCGTACGCGCCATTTGCACCTTCTGGGTTCGTTTTTCTTCTTTTAAAGACGTATTTTTTTCTTTTAAAGTTGAAAAGCTGAAATTTTTAGGGATGGCAGAAGATATTTTTTCAAAAATTTTAGAATCACCCCTACGCTTAATTTGCACCCTTTGGGTTCGGTTTACGTCTTTTAAGGATGTATTTTTTTCTTTTTAAGTCGAAAAGCTAAAACTTTCAGGGATGACAGAAGGAATGACTTTCATTAAGGAATTTTTCAAAATTTTTGAAACCACCCCTATGCGCCATTTGTACCCTTTGGGTTCGTTTCTTTCCTTTTAAAGACGTTTTTTTTCTTTTAAAGTCGAAAAGCTGAAATTTTCGGGGATGGCAGCAGAAACTTTTTCAAAATTCTTGGAGCCATTCCCACGCTCCATTCGCTCCCCCTGGGTTCGTTTTTCTTCTTTTAGGGACGTTTTTTTTCTTTTAAGTCGGAAAACTGAAACTCTCAGGGATGACAGAGGATATTTTGTCAACATTTTTTGAACTACCCCTTCGCTCCATTTGCACCCCTGGGTTCGTTTTTCTTCTTTCAAGGACGGATTTCTTTTTTTTTAAATCGAAAAACTGAAACTTTCAGGGATGACAGAAGCGACGATTGGCTTTCATTTGGGAATTTTTTCAAAATTTTTGGAACTCCCCCTACGCACCATTTGCACGCTGTGGGTTCGTTTTTCTTTTTTTCAGGACGTATTTTTTTCATTTAATGTCGGAAAACTGAAACTTTCAGGGATGGCAAGATATTTTTTCAAATTTTTTTGGAACTACCCCTACGCGCCATTTGCATCTCCTGGGTTCGTTTTCCTTCTTTTAAGGACAATTTTTTTTTCTTTTCAAGTCGGAATCGCAGAGGATACAACTGGCTTAAAAAAATAAAAGAAATAAAAATTAAAATCAAAAATTATAAATAAAAATGAAAAATGAAAAATGAAAAATGAAAAATTGAAAATAGAAAATAGAAAATAGAAAATAGAAAATAGAAAATAGAAAATAGAAAATAGAAAATAGAAAATAGAAAATAGAAAATAGAAAATAGAAAATAGAAAATAGAAAATAGAAAATAGAAAATAGAAAATAGAAAATTAAAAATTAAAAATTAAAAATTAAAAATTAAAAATTAAAAATTAAAAATTAAAAATTAAAAATTAAAAATTAAAAATTAAAAATTAAAAATTAAAAATTAAAAATTAAAAATTAAAAATTAAAAATTAAAAATTAAAAATTAAAAATTAAAAATTAAAATTGAAAATGAAAAATTGAAAATTAAAAATTAAAATTGAAAATGAAAAATTGAAAATTAAAACTTGAAAATGAAAATGAAAATGAAAATGAAAATGAAAATGAAAATGAAAATGAAAAATGAAAATGAAAAATAAAAAACGAAAATTTAAAATTAATTTAGAAGAAAATTATGTTTTTCATTCAAAAATTTCAAAAAAATATACGCGATCAGATGTTTTGAAATTTCTTAACATGAATATTAAAAATGATTATCTATACATCGATTTTGAGTTTCAGAAATTACTGCCATTACAGATAATTTTTTTACGTGGAAATAATAAAAAGCGCGCGTCTGCAAACTTTCGCGATTTTCAAAAATTTCAAAATAAATATACGCGATCAAACATTTTGCAATTTCTTCTCGTGAATATCAAAAATGATCATCCATACATCGATTTTGAGTTTCAGAAATAACTGACATTACAGATAATTTTTTTACCTCGAAATAAAAAAAATGCGCGATTTTCAAAAATTTCAAAAAAATACACGCGATCAAATTTTTTGAAACTTCTCGTGAATATCAAAAATGATTATCTATACATCGATTTTGAGTTTCAGAAATTACTGCCATTACAGATAATTTTTTTACGTGGAAATAAAAAAAAGCGCGCGTCTGCAAACTTTCGCGATTTTCAAAAATTTCAAAATAAATATACGCGATCAAACATTTTGCAATTTCTTCTCGTGAATATCAAAAATGATTATCCATACATCGATTTTGAGTTTCAGAAATAACTGACATTACAGATAATTTTTTTACCTAGAAATAAAAAAATGCGCAATTTTCAAATATTTCAAAAAAATACACGCGATCAAATTTTTTGAAACTTCTTCTCGTGAATATCAAAAATGATTATCTGTACATCGATTTTGAGTTTCAGAAATTACTGCCATTACAGATAATTTTTTTACGTGGAAATAATAAAAAGCGCGCGTCTGCAAACTTTCGCGATTTTCAAAAATTTCAAAATAAATATACGCGATCAAATTTTTTGAAACTTCTTCTCGTGAATATTAAAAATGATTATCTATACATCGATTTAGAGTTTCAGAAATTACTGCCATTACAGATAATTTTTTTACGTGGAAATAATAAAAAGCGCGCGTCTGCAAACTTTCGCGATTTTCGAAAATTTCAAAATAAATATACGCGATCAAACATTTTGCAATTTCTTCTCGTGAATATCAAAAATGATTATCCATACATCGATTTTGAGTTTCAGAAATAACTGACATTACAGATAATTTTTTTACCTAGAAATAAAAAAAATGCGCAATTTTCAAATATTTCAAAAAAATACACGCGATCAAATTTTTTGAAACTTCTTCTCGTGAATATTAAAAATGATTATCTATACATCGATTTTGAGTTTCAGAAATTACTGCCATTACAGATAATTTTTTTACGTGGAAATAATAAAAAGCGCGCGTCTGCAAACTTTCGCGATTTTCAAAAATTTCAAAATAAATATACGCGATCAAATTTTTTGAAACTTCTTCTCGTGAATATTAAAAATGATTATCTATACATCGATTTAGAGTTTCAGAAATTACTGCCATTACAGATAATTTTTTTACGTGGAAATAATAAAAAGCGCGCGTCTGCAAACTTTCGCGATTTTCGAAAATTTCAAAATAAATATACGCGATCAAACATTTTGCAATTTCTTCTCGTGAATATCAAAAATGATTATCCATACATCGATTTTGAGTTTCAGAAATAACTGACATTACAGATAATTTTTTTACCTAGAAATAAAAAAAATGCGCAATTTTCAAATATTTAAAAAAATACACGTGATCAAATTTTTTGAAACTTCTTCTCGTGAATATCAAAAATGATTATCTGTACATCGATTTTGAGTTTCAGAAATTACTGCCATTACAGATAATTTTTTTACGTGGAAATAATAAAAAGCGCGCGTCTGCAAACTTTCGCGATTTTCAAAAATTTCAAAATAAATATACGCGATCAAATTTTTTGAAACTTCTTCTCGTGAATATTAAAAATGATTATCTATACATCGATTTAGAGTTTCAGAAATTACTGCCATTACAGATAATTTTTTTACGTGGAAATAATAAAAAGCGCGCGTCTGCAAACTTTCGCGATTTTCGAAAATTTCAAAATAAATATACGCGATCAAACATTTTGCAATTTCTTCTCGTGAATATCAAAAATGATTATCCATACATCGATTTTGAGTTTCAGAAATAACTGACATTACAGATAATTTTTTTACCTAGAAATAAAAAAAATGCGCAATTTTCAAATATTTCAAAAAAATACACGCGATCAAATTTTTTGAAACTTCTTCTCGTGAATATTAAAAATGATTATCTATACATCGATTTTGAGTTTCAGAAATTACTGCCATTACAGATAATTTTTTTACGTGGAAATAATAAAAAGCGCGCGTCTGCAAACTTTCGCGATTTTCAAAAATTTCAAAATAAATATACGCGATCAAATTTTTTGAAACTTCTTCTCGTGAATATTAAAAATGATTATCTATACATCGATTTAGAGTTTCAGAAATTACTGCCATTACAGATAATTTTTTTACGTGGAAATAATAAAAAGCGCGCGTCTGCAAACTTTCGCGATTTTCGAAAATTTCAAAATAAATATACGCGATCAAACATTTTGCAATTTCTTCTCGTGAATATCAAAAATGATTATCCATACATCGATTTTGAGTTTCAGAAATAACTGACATTACAGATAATTTTTTTACCTAGAAATAAAAAAAATGCGCAATTTTCAAATATTTAAAAAAATACACGTGATCAAATTTTTTGAAACTTCTTCTCGCGAATATCAAAAATGATTATCTATACATCGATTTTGAGTTTCAGAAATAACCGACATTACAGATAATTTTTTACCTAGAAATAAAAAAAAAATGCGCAATTTTCAAATATTTCAAAAAAATACACGCGATCAAATTTTTTGAAACTTCTTCTCGCGAATATCAAAAATGATTATCTGTACATCGATTTTGAGTTTCAGAAATAACCGACATTACAGATAATTTTTTTACCTAGAAATAAAAAAATGCGCGATTTTCAAAAATTTCAAAAAAATACACGCGATCAAATTTTTTGAAACTTCTTCTCGTGAATATCAAAAATGATTATCTATACATCTATTTTGAGTTTCAGAAATAACTGACATTACAGATATTTTTTTTACCTAGAAATAAAAAAAAGCGCGATTTTCAAAAATTTCAAAAAAATACACGCGATCAAATTTTTTGAAACTTCTTCTCGTGAATATCAAAAATGATTATCTATACATCGATTTTGAGTTTCAGAAATGAACGACATTACAGATAAGTTTTTTATCTAGAAATAAAAAAAATGCGCGATTTTCAAAAATTTCAAAAAAATACACGCGATCAAATTTTTTGAAACTTCTTCTCGTGAATATCAAAAATGATTATTTATACATCGATTTTGAGTTTCAGAAATGAACGACATTACAGATAAGTTTTTTATCTAGAAATAAAAAAAATGCGCGATTTTCAAAAATTTCAAAAAAATACACGCGATCAAATTTTTTGAAACTTCTTCTCGTGAATATCAAAAATGATTATCTATACATCGGTTTTGAGTTTCAGAAATTACTGACATTACAGATAATTTTTTTACCTAGAAATAAAAAAATGCGCGATTTTCAAAAATTTCAAAAAAATACACGCGATCAAATTTTTTGAAACTTCTTCTCGTGAATATCAAAAATGATTATCTATACATCTATTTTGAGTTTCAGAAATAACTGACATTACAGATATTTTTTTTACCTAGAAATAAAAAAAAGCGCGATTTTCAAAAATTTCAAAAAAATACACGCGATCAAATTTTTTGAAACTTCTTCTCGCGAATATCAAAAATGATTATCTGTACATCGATTTTGAGTTTCAGAAATAACTGACATTACAGATAATTTTTTTACCTAGAAATAAAAAAATGCGCGATTTTCAAAAATTTCAAAAAAATACACGCGATCGAATTTTTTGAAACTTCTTCTCGTGAATATCAAAAATGATTATCTATACATCGATTTTGAGTTTGAGAAATTAACGACATTACAGATAATTTTTTTACCTGGAAATAAAAAAAATGCGCGATTTTAAAAAATTTCAAAAAATATACGCGATCAAATTTTTTGAAATTCGCTTAATTTTAATGGGCCCCGCATGGACGACGACGCAGCGTAGCGGAGCCGTCGTTCGTCACCGGTTACTTTTCTTACATTTTTACATTTCACAATTTCACATAAAGAACACAATTTCACATGCATCAAACTTAAGCCTAGGAAAAACTAGTTGTATCTTCTAAACGGCTTATCCGATTTTAGCAAACTCAGGCTTGTTTGAAAGAGAAATGTATGTATCTTTAAACGTCATGTCTAGTACCACACGATAGTTCCGAATAAAATTCCTAGGGGGTGCAATTTGCGATAATATTTTATATATTTTTCGAGATATAGCCGGTGACCATCCTTTATTAAACACCCTGTAGAGAACGTTGTGATAGAAGAGTTTAAAGGGTCATACATTTCAAATAAAACGAGATACAGTTATTGTGAGTATAAAGTTTGACTGGAGATTAATTTGAAACTGTGCATATACACCCACCGTGTCCTAATATATTTTTACAACTGAAATAAGAAGTAGAGTTGAAGAAGCTTTAGAGAGGTAGAAAATTGATTTCATTCGAATCGTCTAGTAGAGGATATATTCAAGTGCAGTAAAGGATATCCCTCTAGACTACACTCAAACGAAGTACGTAACGTAAGTGTGGTTAGAAGTGTCCCTTTTATTATAGCCTTTGATTAGCAGCTTCAGTTTTCCATTAATGTTATTTAAACCGGTGTTATTAGTGGAGAATGTACGCACCCTGTTATTCGAGGTCTAGCTCGGTCTGTAATAAACTTCCGCACATCGAAACTATTGTCTGCGGTCTAATGCATAAGTGTTGTAAATACATGATTCCATTTACCTGAACCTGAGCGCTTTTAATGTATTCACGATCGATCAACTAGCTGTTATGTGTTTGTGTGCATGTGTGCGACAAGCGGTTATATTCTATACTAATATGTAGTGTTTAGTAACACGGTTGGCGGTTAATTTAATGTTGATAGAGTGCGGCAATGCCGGCTAATGAGCAGATGAGGTGGTTGCGGATGGTTGCGGGTGTGAACCGCCGCCGCTGGTCATTGCAATCTCTCCGCTCGCCTCTCTCACTTCATTATACACAACCACATTGAATAAACTATAATAGGTAATGGCCTGGCTTGTCATTCATACGACTTCAGCCTGACAGCTTTATAAATGTTAACGCGCCGTGTTATTATTATTGAATGATACCGCACAAACTGCAATTATATTCAGAACATGATATTTCACTATCCGGGCCTCGAGAAGAAATGAATCTCTAATTGGTCGGAAATGCATAAATTAATGTCCCGGCATTCATGTCTGCGCTTCAACTTTCCTTCCCTCAATGCGGTGTTTAATATGCTTCACTAGAAATTTACCTGTCGGATATTATCTGCCTTGTCGAAGTCCTTACTAGCGCGAAATACTAATTTCTTAATAAATCATAAACATTTTTTTTTCAATTTTCTTGTATACAAGCAAATTCTGTAAACAACCGCATAATTATGTACGCCACTGGCGACCGTGTTTTTTTTTTATTACAAGTAAATATTTGAACACATAATTACGAGCACTGACATTCTTGAAATTTTTAATAAGGAGATTGTTGACTTTCGACTTATGGCCCGAAAATCGATGTCAAAATGCTTGCGCTGCCTTTCATCAGGAACAGACAAGACCCAACTTTGGGGAGAGAGAGCATCGCTCCGAAGGGACTTAATCCCCTCTGTGGGTGAAATCGGGCGTTTCCATCAGAATAGATTATCAAATTTTTACCCGATGCTTAAAACACGCTTTTAATTTCCCCCAGAGGGACAGAGAGGGAGGAATAAGAGGAAATAAACCGCGGTGTACAAAAAGGCGTTATTGGTTTTCTCTTGAACACACTTCGTGCAATCTATTTCAATAGGAATGAATTAGAGGATTATTTATTTTTCTCTGTCAGTATTTAATTATATAAATTTACCTGCGAGGATAACAATTCGATATGCGCTCTTTCCGACAATTTCAAATTATTAGGTTTAATATTTAAAATAATTCAGGTTTTATAAATTATTTAAAGCACCCTCGGCGAAATATATCAGAGTTTTAATATTCTGATTTTTTTTCGACAGAGTATCAAATTGAGAACATTGGTCCATACTTTTAATAAAACAATGATAATAACTCCACAAGCTTTGTGTAATTAAATAAAAAATTAATTTCCTTTAATCACTTACCAATTATCTTCACAACTAATAATTAATATATATGTAAACCTCTAGGTATAAACATTAATAAAGAATTATTATTAATATCAATTTACATCAATATTCAGCACTCTAAAACACTCGGTAGAAGATAAACAGCCGAATCAAATGATTTTCAAAGATTAAGAAGCGATTTAATTTGAATCTGAGCTGTGTTAGTGCATAGTAGATAAGCATTGATAACAGGCAACGAAAGAATGTGTTTTTGTGACCTCTACGCAGGACGCTAATTCCCTTCACCAAATCATCGGACCTTTGTCCCGGTCAGATGATTTGGCGGTGCGCACCTGACAATGTTTTCCATTTCCATCAGTGAGTTCGGTTAACAGTTTTCATTTTTGGTTCAAATTTGAAGCATGAATGAGGGGCGGTGGCCCTCTTATGGACTTCATTCCACTAAGGTAAGTGTATAGAGCCGATTAATTGGAAATGTATTTATTCATATTTTTTTAAACGATTATTATTATAGGCAGAAACGCCAAAGTGGCGGAATCTATTGCCTGAATGCTGTACTGAACCAAACCCGGGTGGCTTTAACACCGATAAGATATGGACATTGCCAGCGACGGCAAATATATGAACATTAAACATTATTCCCCCATCAGAACACCTACAGACCGGTTTCGACCTTTCAGCTCTCATCAGTGTAGTTAGTTGCTGATGGGGAAACGGAAATTACTATTGGAATATAAGTATTCCAAACACCGTTAAAGGTAGACCTTTAGGTAGACTTCAGACAGGATCAGGGATAGCGAAGTGTCATTCACGCTCGTTGCGCTGGAATTATTCCTCAACTGTTGAGATGCCGCAGTGTCATCTACGTAGACTGAAGAGAAGTTTGAGAATATCTGCACTATTTACAGTACCCCCTGGTGTGCTATCGACGTCCAAATTGGGCGTTTATATGACAATCCGCATTTGGGAGGGCCATTTTGTGGGCGCGAATACATTTTGAAAACCAGCCTGCAGAGATGCCTCAAATTTGATCACGATTAGGTCTTTCAAAATTAGAACCAAAACACTTGAATATTTGCCAAGTTGCGTTAAATTTGCATGAAAGTTTTTAATATAAAAAAAAAAACACAAAATTCGCTACATTTTGGAAATTAAACCATCAAAATTAATCAAAAACTTCATTTTGTTGATTTTGAATTTGAAAAATTTCGGAATATTAGCAATTTCCATTGTCTCGACATGAATATTTTTAGTACCATTTAAAACACACTGAATGCTCTAATTTTTAACATATAAAATATTAATATCCAAAAACTCGTTTAACACTTCCTGTGCGATTATTTCAAAAATTATAGGGTTGTTTACACATTATGACTGAATCTTAAAGTGGAATGTCTTGTCAGTGTTAAAATCCAGTCATAAAGCATTTAAAAATTTTACATAATCCTAAATTAGATATATTTTGAGTAAATTTAGAAAGTTTCATGTGACAATTGTTTTTCCGTTGTTGTTTAGCTTTCGAAATGGCGCATGTTCATAATGACGATTTTCTTTGTTCTCGGATGATCATTTCAAAATTAGTGAAGAAGCTCTTCTAGATTTTTACAGAATGGTAAAGTGGTATGTATTTTGGGAAATTTTGAAAATTTTCAGTTTGTGGCAAATTACTGTAGTTGTATATTTCCTGTTTAACAGGTGAAGTAGCCAGTTTGGGACATATCTTGGGGCATCGGCAATGGTTCTTAGTATCTTGTTTTGAGCTCGCTGAATGATTTCAACGTTGGAGTTGCTAGCTGCGCCCCATAGTTGGATCCCATAGGTTTTTTTTTGCAATTCTTTTGTATAAGAGTAGTTTGTTATCGATGGATAGTTTTGATTTTTTGTTGAATAGCCAGTGCAACTATCTGACCTTCGTTTCTATCTGTAGTCTTTTGGACCAGATGTGTTTTATCCATGTAAATCTCGGGTCTAGGTGAATACTAAGGTATTTGGTACTTATCGTTTGAGGGATCAGCTGATCATTTAGTTTTACTGGGAGGCAAGAGTCCTCCCTGAGCGTAAATGTGATGTGGGATGACTTGGATTCATTGGCTTTAATTTTCCATTTTCTTTTCTGTTGTTCAGGTTTGATTGGAGGCAATTAAAGGCTTCTGCTGGGTAGCGTAGTTAGAACTGTTGCGTCGTTCCCGTGGTTGTATCGTTTGTGTTGGGTAGATACTGTGGTGAATAAGAGATAGAGGACACGGCCTATGACACTTCCTTGAGGTACCCCCGATAATATTGAGGCAAGTGTTTTTTACTTGGAACAGTCTGTACTCTAAGTAGGATTTTAAGATTAGATACATGTTGTGTGGTAGCTTCTTCTTGAGTTTGAAAAAATGACCAAACTTCCAGACTTTGTTGAAAGCCTGGGTTATGTCCAGAAAAACGGCTGAATATATATTTTTTTAAAATCAAATCCTTGTTTTATTTTCTGGATGATCTGGCGGACCTGGTTAATTGTTGCACGTTTTTGTCGGATCGATTGATGTGCAGTAATCAGGTTTTCCAGGATAGCCTGTAGTCGCGTAAGCAGGATTTTTTCGAATATCTTTGATATTAGGGGTAGAAGGCTGATTAGTCTGTATGACTTTACATCTTCTGGCGGTTTTCCTGGTTTTAGTATTGGGATGATTTGAGCAACTACTGTGTAGGGACGTAACCTATTCTGATTGCCGCATTGAATTAGTTTTAGGGCGTCCGGGAGTTCCTTCTGGTAATCAGGTCGTATCCAGGTGATGTCTTTGGTTTTAGTGTTTGAATTGCTTATTTTACTTCCCTTGTCGTTACTTTTTTGATGGGTTTACTCATTTGAAACGGTGCTTCTAGAAATTTGAATATTTCTTCCTTTTCGTAGTGGGATAGCTCTGGTGGGAATGGTTGAAATACCTTGGCTAGGTGTTCAACAAATGTTTTGGCCTTTTACTTTTTTCAGTCCTTGCCTAGCATCCGTTTTGTTTTCTTATAGGTAGTACCCTTTGTTGAGTCTTTTTCAAGTTCCGAGTTACTTCCCACAGTGAGTAGTCCGTTGTTTCGGTTGCAGTTAACTAAACACAGATTTTTATGTTTTTCTAGCATTCATTTCAAGTCTTTTTATAGCTTTATTTAGTTTTGTCACTACGTAGTCTAGAGGTTTGCCAAATTTTTATCAATTTTCTTTTTTTTTTGCCATGAGGTGTTTTATGTTTCTTGGACAGCCGGTGCTAGTTGAGAAGATTTTTGTGTTTAGGGTTGATTTCCATGCGGATTCTGAATGACTTGGTTAAGGTGTTCTACAGCTTCATCCAGTTCGTTGTCTGCTTTAAGTCTGATGTCGAGGTTATTTTTTTTTGTGTACAAGTTGTTTGAAGGTATGCCAGTTTTTTTTTTCTTTTTGTAAAAGGTTGGTGGATTTATAGTTTCCACTACTTTTGTGTTGATGGTAGTGTGGAATCGCATGAGTCATGGATTTGGACAATGGAATTAGGACAGCGAATGGAGAGACGTTACTGGGGAAACAAGTTGGAAAAATAAATAACAGACATTAAAAAGTTTTTGTACAGCTAAAAAGGAAATAAAAATTTGGGTAATTAAGTTAATGGGGGTTCAGAATTCGAAAAAGCTGGCCAAAAGTCTAAATCTTGATAACTATTAACATAAATGGATTATGAATTTGATGTCAAAACTGAAAAATTTAAAATGGCGAATCCAATATGGCGGGCATAAGTGATCAAATTATTATTGTCTTCACTGGAGAAATCCAATATTTTAGAAAACCAATGATCCCAGCTCTCCGGTGATTATTTTATAATTTAGTCAGGGTGTGTAGAAGATCTTTTTTATACCATAAAATGGTATACATTTCGAGTAAATTTTGAAAATTTTAAGTTGGTCACAATTGTTTTTACATTTATTTGGCCACACTGAAAAAATTCGCAACTTTAACAACAATTTAATGATTATTTTCAGAATCAGTGAAAAACTTCCATTCTTATTTACACCTATTACCATGGTTACGAACATAATAAACGTGTCATATAAATTACGATTATTTCTATTCTCTCGTATAAATTGTAATTTGAATTTTCTATGAATTAAAACATAATGATATTAAAAAAAATAATGTACCAAAAAATCACCACGGATTAATGAATAAAATGGTTTTTAGCCCTAGGCTTCGAGTCAGTGGCACTCTCGACCCTCGGGCCAAAACCATAACTTATACTATACAGGGTGTGTGCCAATTGACGGGAAACTATTGTGATAAAAAATTCTTTTAGCGGAAATATCCATTCGTCAATTCCGGCAGTTTTCGTAAAAAACTGTGTGTCTGTCTTTATGTCTGTCTGTCTGTCATATTTATTTTCTACTTTATTCGTACAAACCACGGAAAAGTATTGTGATCGTAAATAATTTCCAATATTTTGTTGCGGAAATAGCCACCCTCAAAATAACCCTGTAGCTCAAAGTAAGTTTCCGAACACAAACTAAAATTGAAAATTGAATAATTCAAAATATAGGACGAAAAAAACAAAATTTGGACCAAATACCGAAAATTTGGGGCTAAAAATAAAAAATACAGATTAAAAAATCGAAAATCTTAATAAGCAAATGGAAAATTTCAACTAAATAAAGAAATCTTAGGACAGAAGATCAAAAATTTGGACCGAAAAATCGAAAATACAGGTCAAAATTTAACAATTGTGGCCAAAAGATTGAAAACATGGGCCTAAGAATAAAAAAAAGCAGACCAAAAAGTTAAAAAAATCGAAAATCTTAATAAACAAATCGAAAATTTTGGCCAAATAAAGAAATCTTAGGACATAAAATCAAAAATTTAGACCAAAAAAATCCAAAATACAAATAAAAATTCAACAATTGTGGCAAAAAATTGAAAATTTAGACCAAAAATCGAAAGCACGAGCTTAAAAATCAAAATACTGACCAAAAAAGTCGAACATTTCAACACATCATTTTAAAATTGGGACCAACATAAAGAATATTTATGAAAAAAATCATGAATTTAAAGGAAAAAAACCGAAGAAACAAGCAAAAAATATAAAATACGAGCACAAAAATTAAGCTCAAATTAAGATACGATCTGAAACTCTAAAATAATGGCAAAAAAATAAAAAAATAGTGTTACTTTTTCCGGTTTGATGGTATAGTACTTTATGTTTACACTTTCATGGTTTATTTTCAATTGAAATCACATTTTAAATGTGCATAGAGCGTTTAGTAAAATCAGATGAGACTGACGTTTAAAACGTCAAAATTATAAAAGATGAAAATGACAAATTATACTTTAAATTCTAATAGTCAATTTACTCAAAAACCAAAGAGATTTTGAAAAATACTTATTCTATATAAGTTGTTCATTTTGGCATTCTCTAGAATTATTATTAAAATACATTTGCTATCAGTATTATCGTTTCATAATTTTAAACCAAAAATTACAAAAAAAAAAATTGCTATTATTTTTCAAAAACCACACATTTCACGAAAAATATATTCAAGCAAAAAATGTTCATTTCTTTGCTTTCTTCAAGATTTGTTTGAGTTCTTCTATAGTACTTTTCATATTTAAAAAAATTATCGGAGAAAAACAAAGAACGGTTGAGGTAAACACCTACTTCCGGTGTACGAAATTTTACCAAAAGCTTTTCATTTCTTCGGATTATCAAATAAGGCTTATGTTCAAAGTTTGATGTTCATTCAAGTAGTAGCTCTTTAGATACAGCGCGCACAAGCAAACAGGCATACATTTTAACAGGAATGCATATTGAAAAATGGTGATGTGGCCATCATGTTACTTTCTCCGACTTGATGGTATCATTTATATTTACGCTTTCATGGTTTATTCTAAATTTAAATCGCGTTTTAAATGTACATCGAGCGTTCTGTAGACTCGCATGAAACTGACGTTTAAAACGTCAAAATTATGAAAGATGGAAAAATTATCCTTCAAATTTAAAAACTCAATTTACTCAAAAACCAAAGGGATTTTGAAAAAAACTTATTCTTTATAAGTTGTTCATTTTAACATTCTCTACAATTATTATTAATATAAATTTGCTGTAACTATTATCGTTCTATAATTATGAACCAAAAATTTACAAAATAATAATAAATTTTTTTCTCGAATAAAAATGATTTTATCAAAAATGCTTTCAAGCGAAAGATGTTCATTTCTTTGTTGTCTTCAAAGTTTGTTTAAATGTTTTTGTGATATTTTTCATATTTAAGAAAATATTGGCAAAAAACAAAAAACAGTTAAGGTAAACACCCACTTCCGGTATACGAAATTTTACCAAAAGCTTTTCAGTTCTAAGGATTATCAAATAAGACTTATGTTAAAAGTTTCATATCAATTGCTCTATTCGTTTTTGAGATACAGCGCACACAGACCGACACACACACACACAGCAGACACACACACACACAGACACAATATTTTTTTTCCAGAAATTGTTGAAATGGCATCTAGGGATCCCAAAACGGATATTTCCGTAAAAAAAATTTTTGGAAAAAAAATCACGATCACAATACTTTCTCGTACTTCGTAACGGAGAAAGTAAAAAATATATATTACGACGGATACCTCTATATTTAAACATTGGGCAAGATTCAGTTATCATAAAATTGAATTAAAGCGTGCTGAAGAAAATTGTGATTCTGAAGATTGTACAAAAATTTTAACAAATCATTATTTCTAGGCTAAAATACCTCTCGTCAATTGCCTGTTGAGGTCATTTGTAAAAGTGTTTCTCATTATTTGTATTTGGATTTAACAAGTTTAATTATTGTCCCTCATCCTGTAATCCCATAACTTCTCTTATTGAGGGAAGAATTTACCATGACTTTTATTCTATTTATTACAAATCATGATAGCTGTGATTAACCCGGCCACGCGTTGCTTTGGCTTAGTTAAACTTAAGATTTTGAATCAGTTGAATCATTGACTTTCTTTGTGTTTTATCTCTATTTTTCTGAAAAAAGTGACACGACCAATTTTCAGGAGCACTATATAATAGTAGGTACTTATAAATATAAAATCACGTGCGTATTCGAATTCAACGCCGAGTCAGAATCGGTGAAGACCTTTCCGAGATTTAAGTTTTTGAACAAACGAACATTTACGTTTTTATTTATATAGATTTGAATACAGTTTTCTTTGGGTGAAAGGAGCCGCAACCTCCAAAATTTGTTTACATATTTTTTGAACAACAATCAATCACTTAGCGCTCTCTATTTGTAAGACTGAGAGGCGTCAATAAAGAAGGAAGAGTTATAACCCCGTTCGGCCGTTTGAAATATTAAAACATCGTAAAATATAATGCACATTCTCGAAGATGAGGGTCATTAATAAACTGGAGCCTATTATATCCAGCCACCGACTGACCACTCTGCTGCGGACCATTAATTAACCAGTAGATGTTGCTTTAATTGAAACTAGTTGCGGTATTATTATTAGTATATTACGTACACTTCTTTCTCCGCTGGTAATTTATTGCTTTAGCAGATGTGGATTGACCGCTTCGCAACTGATAAGTCAGTTTATCGTGTTACTATGTGTTTAATGACCATATTTAATGCAGATTAACCTATTAAGAAGTAAGTGCATTGATAGGTTAATACTAGATGCCATTACGTTTTGATATATCTCAGGAAATTTAAATTAACTTTAATAATAGTATTACAAAGTTTGCACACATCGCCGTGGCTTACTCCTTTTTTCCCGTAGCCTCACCTATGATTTGCAGCTATTAAATAGAACAATTTCATAAATGTAAAGAATAGAAATATAACAACTGCCAATTACAAGTGATGCTGGGAAGTTACCCCTCGAGATATGCTTCCTTTCATGTCGTACATTTAAGGGTGTCTTTTCTAGTGCGCTATATACAGTAATTACTTCACTTACACCATTCTAACGCAACACTCAGGTCAAGGCTCAAGAGTTACTTTGGAGTGATGTACTCGTCGTCTTTGCCCGCTACTCAAGAACTCGGGCTTCGCGTCGTCGGTGCGGCACTAGTTCACTTCCCTTTCAGCCGTTTTCGTGTCGTCGATCACGTTACGACACAGAAAGGAATTTAATATAAACCTGACAAATTTATAAAGTGTCAACTCGCGAGAGGGCGATATAAGAATGCAAATATGATACGCTACAACGGCTCTCCCCCGCCCCCTGTTTGCTCCTTCTCGTAAACACGCCGGTAACCGGGCGCGACCGACCCCGTTCTTATCGTTTTATCGTTTTACATGCCCGAGGTGGTAAACAGAACATTGTCGGCGATGTGAATTAAGTCATTATGCCCGCTGCTTAGAAACTAAACGACGGGATAAATATTTATGAGGAAGTTTAGTTTGTTTTGCATAATTCATGTCGTTACAAACATCTCCCACAGTGATTTCAGCTAGGAAAAAATGCACGACTTTATCGGCGAAGTAATCTGCTTTTGATTAATGGATCAACCAGTACTGCAGTGAAGTGTGAGCAATTTAATAAGAAATAACTACGTTTTAAAGTTGAAACCGTAAGCTTCCAATTAAGTATAATTAGAAGGATTTCTACGGTTGCAACAATCATTTTGTTTGTATCTAATTTGACAGTTATTACGTTTCACTTTCATCACATAAAAATCGTTACGTTAATACTGAATTGGAAAGGTTGGCATGAGTAATTAAAAATAATTGGATACAGTATTAGTTGTAGATTGCATGTACTTGTTAAAAGAATAAGAGATTGCATAAAATATCGATTTGTAAAACTTGATTTCCAAATTTTAGATTATCTTATTGTACCATCATCGGACGTTCTCGATTATTATGAATGGCATAATATTCTTGCTAGTAAGACTTAATGCTGCAGTCACGAACAGGCTGAATATTCATATATTTAGAATATTTTTCGTCTTTATTACATTTATTCAATAAATCTGCAATAAGTGAGGTTGTCTCAAGTTAATTTATTATTGAATACAGTTTATTTCGAATTAAGCTCCTGTGGGAATAAAATGTTAAAGAACTAAACTCGCGACGTATTATTGGAGTTGGCAATACTTTCACTAGATTAACACTGCTGATGCCGTCAACGCTGGAGAATACAAAATGGCTTCTTTGCTTTCTAAGAAATTTTATGATCACCTGGTTCAGACTTATTTTGTTGGAAAGAACACGAATCCGCACGGAGAAAGGTACTCCCTACAACCTCAATGATTCAATATAGTAAACACGACCCATAGTTTTGCCCGCAATTTTAAATAATTTAACTAGAACTCAATTGCCTTTGGGGTAACTCAGCCGATTTTCGTTAGATGAAAATAAATGAATGAAATCCACATCTTCAGCACCAGGATAGAATCGACTACCTCCTGAGCTATCGCCATGCTCAGTTAATTCTTCATCAGAAGAAGACGAACATTGCACAACTCTCTTAGCAACTTCTTTTTCGGGCATAACTTACCTTTCTTACTGTCTTTTCTATCGTATGTTCATTAAAAAAAAACCTCAAGTGTGCCATGACTTTTTTGTTTTAAAAATTTCAGTTGGCACACTTGACACTTGTTGGGAATATAAACGTCAGATCTTTCTAGAAGTCACAATTATTCCGTGCTCATAATGGTTTACAGCAACCAGCAAAAAACGTTTCTAATTGGAAATTATTTCCAAAATGGGATTAAAGTGGACGGAAATTGGGTGTATTCATTCGACGCACCTTTAGCAGAGTTTGAGGAAGAGTTTCCTAACGTGCCCATTATTTATGATGAATTTGAATCACGATCTGTTGTATTATTTCGTGGAACGGGTAGTATTCTCCGTAAACCAGGAAATGGTAGACCTGTTAAACGAACTCAAGATGCTATTAACACAGCCCAAGAAATTTTGGAAGATGATCCTACGACTTCTCTGCGTCATTTGTCACAGCAAATGAATTTATCGGTAGGAACATGCCACAAGCTTCTACGAAAAGATTTGCAAGTATACCCTTATCGCATAACATCGGTGCAAGAGTTATTACCTGTTGATTACCCCAGACGACTGGAATTTTGTCAGTGGTTTTTACAAAATGTAAACGAGAATGTTTTACAAATTACTTTTTTTACCGATGAAGCTTGGTTTTACAAGGATAGGTACATTAATTCCCAAACTATAAGAATTTGATCGGATGAAAATCCTCGTATATATCCAGAGAAACCACTACATCCAGAGAAAGTTGACGTTTGGGCAGCGATTAGTGGGAGAAGATTAGTTGGACCGATATTCTTTGAAGGTAAAATCCTATTTTTATTAATAATAAAAATTCAATAACTGTGCATTCATTTTAGGTACGATAACTACAAACCGTTAAAGTACAGAAATTTTATTGCCTTTTATAAATGAATTAAATGATGACAAACTACAAAGTGGATATTTTCATCAAGACAGAGCAACTCCTCATTGCACAGTAGATAATTTGGCCATTTTGGAGGAATTTTTTGAGGACCGAATAATAAGTCGAAATGCCCGGATTCCCTGGCCGCCCCGTTCATGCGATTTAACACCATGCGATATTTTCTTGTGGCCATACCTGAACAATGCACAACCAGTACACAATCTAGAAGACATGCGGCAACGAATTCCAGATAAATTTATAGAAATTAACAATAATCCAGTGTTGTTTCGGAGCGTAATGGAGGGTGTGCGACGAAGAGTTCAGGCTTGTGTTCAAGAAGAAGGAAGGCACATACAACATTTAATATAATTTTATAGTGAAAAATTTAACGTAAGTATCTATAAATTGACTATTACCTCAATATGTGTAACCAACTTAAATTTTTAAAATTAAAAAATCATGGCACACTTGAGGTTTTTGTTTAATGAACATACTTTACTATTTTCCTCTTAAATGATCTGCTTCTCTGACATGTTAGTAGCAATCAAACACTTCCCAGGGGTTCAACCTCTACCACAGAAATTCCTAGGTGGCGCTTTGAAAAATAGACGAATTTGTTCCGGAGCCACAGCTGCAGATGTTTCCAATGCTCGACTTGTTGAAGGTGTTTCTTCTGACTGTTCTGTTCTCCTTGGGTGCATCTGGCAATGAGATTTCAACTACTGCTACTGCAGTTAATGGTTTGTTATTTCGGCAGGTAAAATCTCGTCGTCTTCGAACACTTCTGCATTGAACGTCCAGATGCCACTAATCCTGAATCCTGCAGTGATGTTATTTAGAGTGAATGTGGGAATGCGTTTTTCCAAAAATGCGGACACAACTTAAATAGAAATCGGCTTTTAGGGATGCCTGATCATCCAATCCTCGGTATCTTTGTTATAATAGTATTTTTTTTTACTTTGGCAGGTGCCCTTCAGTCACATCGGTAATGTATTGTTCATATTAAATGAAATAGACATCCACAAACACCCATGACCTCGCCGGGATTCGAACCCGGGACCCTCCGCATTAGTACTGGCGCGCTAACGCACGCGGCATATAATAGTATTTGAGAGGGCCAAAAACAAAAGAGTTCAATGGCTGCAGCTTATGACGTTAGGAAAACTATGCGGTTTTCTTTCGCCAAATTTATCGCTTCCAATGAAATGTGGCTTTCGTGATTGTCTATTATGACTGGGTTTCACCAGAGATAAAAAGTGCTTGAGATATTTCACAAATAGTTCCGCATTGAACCATCCACTAGAAATTGCCATTCCAAAGATACCAGGAGGTACATTGTTAATCATGTGTGCCTTGTAATTAATACGAGAAAATATGATAGGTGGGGAAATAAATATTCCTACAGCGTTAGCATTGTCAATCATTGTAACATTGATTCCACGTTCTCCTGAACTAGCTGCTCCAATTTCCTTGGCTTTATGTCACCAATAACACGTGACGGTTTGTAAACTGTTGAGCAACCTATTTCGTCAAGGTCCTATACGTTTTGAGGTTGTAGGGAGTGCGTTTCTAGATTTCTCGCAGCTTTCTAAAAATTATTTCAACATTTGGTTTGTTGAATTTAATAGGCTAGTAGACTCCGATTTTCACAGAGTTTTATATGCATTATGAAAAGTTCAGTACCACTGTCTCTCTGCGGATTCGTTCCATTTTTCTGGATACTTGATATTGTTTATTGCGGCATATTGGAAAGTTAATTTCTCCAGTTCGTCTACGGTCACGACATTTCCATTTCGCAGATTTTAAAGTATGAGAGAGCAGTTCTTATGTTTATCCGGTGGCAGAGCCATCCTAAGACATTCAAGCGCCCTCAGCTCACATGAGTGAAGTGAGCTGAAAAGCCCGACATTTTTTTTGAAGGGGGTGCTAATTTTCGATAATCGTAGCCACCCTTTTTTTGTCGTCGCAAATTATTATTTTAATTTGCAAATATAATAGCAAGTGAGAAAAGCAATAGAATAAAATACAGATCGTGTATCGGAAGGGTACCTGTCCCGTCGCCCTTCTGATATTATCCAACACGGAATAGTTACGGATATAGTGGATAAAATTAAGGAGCTCTGTAATGACCATGCTGAGATAAGACAAAGTGGATTAAATTGACGGACATGGACATCGTTCATTTCATAAAATGTAAAAATTTGAAATTGACTTGTGAAGCGTCGTCGGTGCACCGGTGCCCTCCGGTGCTTGGCGCCCTAGGGCCCCAGCTCCTATTAGCTCAATGGTTAGAGTGGGCCTGCTCAGTGGTGGAGGCCATTTGCGCCACATTGAGGGATTTGTATTTAAAATCAGTTTGACCACACAACTAGTAATTTTTATTTAATGTGCCTAACATGGGTGCTTTTTGACAAACCATAAACTCTTCTACTTTTCGTCGCTTGGGGTCGCTTGTATGTGATAACATCGTAGGCTGCTGCCTTTATAATATATGTATCTGGTTTTGTCCTCTTTTTCCCTGTAGCACTTCTGCCCATCTGAAAAATTCCACAAACATTGGTGCACAAAAATTTCTACCAGGAGTAACAGGATCGCAGAAATGAAAAGAGTAATTTGGGCGAAAATAATTTCACGTTTTTAATTTATTTTTATTTTCTCCGTTACGAAGTACGAGAAAGTATTGTGATCGTGAACATTTTTTCAAACATTTTTTTAATATGAAATATCCGTTTTGGGGTCCCTAGATGTCATTTCAACAATTTCTGGAAAAAAAATGTGTGTGTTCGTGTGGCTGTGTGTCTCTGCGCGCTGTATCTCAAAAAGTAATCAAGCAATTGATATGAAACTTTGAACATAAAACTTATTTGACAATCCGAAGAACTGAAAAGCTTTTGGTAAAATTTCGTACACCTCAAGTGGGCGTATACCTTAACCGTTTTTTGTTCTTTTTCCAATACTGTTTTTAATATGAAAAATATCACAATAACATTCAAATTAATATTAAAGACAACAAAGAAATGAACATCTTTTGTTTGAAAATATTTTGGATAAAATTATTGGTTTTCGAGAAAAAAAAAATTAATTTATTTTACATTTTTAGGTTATAATTATGAAACGATAATAATAACATCTTTAAATGAATAATAATTGTAGAAATTGCCAAAATTTGAGTAAACTGACCATTAGTATTTGAAGTAAAATTTGTCATTTTCATCTTTCATAATTTTGACGTTTTAAACGTCAGTTTCATCTGAGTCTACAAAACACTCGATGTACATTTAAAATACGATTTCAATCGATAATAAACCATAAAATGTCTTTAGTCGAATTTCCATCAAATCGGGAACTTCGCAAATTATGGGTTTTTAAATTGCGCTCCATTTTCGGCTCAGGGGCGGAACTTATATCGGGCTCCAGCTCGCGGACAACTTTTGGAGCAGTGATCATATGGGAAATGGAGGGGGAATAGCAGTCCATGTTTATACCGGGTGTAACTGAATTCTGGTAGATCTCAAATATAATTTTCATTTTTACATATATCTCTATGAAATTTAGTATGGTGTTTTTAGAGAGTAAAGTGTATCAAAAAGTAAAATTTTAATAGAATTTCCACTTCCGGTTTAACCGGAAATGACCTTAACTTTCCTATTTCAAATGGAACACCCTATATATTTTTACATAATTTCATTCGTCTTTAAATTCTGAGTTTAGAGACGTATCATAAGTGATCTTTCGGTTGTTATTTTTTTTCTTAAATTTAAATTAAATTTACACAAAAAACAAATTTAAATTAATTTTAAACAAAAAATAAAAAAAAAATATTTAAATCTTTGAACTCAGAATATAGAGAGGAATTAAATTACGTAAAAACATACAGGGTGAACCATCTGAAATGGATAAGTTAAAGTCATATCCGGGTAAACCAGAAATTTAAGTTTTATTTAAAGTGTACATATCGATATATTTTATTCCTTAAAAACACTATACTTAATTTTATAAAGATATATGCAAAAATGCAAATGATATGTGGGGCCCATCTTTTGCATTTTTACATATATCCTAATGAAATTTAGTTTAGTGTTTTTAGGGAATAAAGTGTGTCTACATATGGATTTTTAAGAAAAATTACACTTCCGGTTTAACCGGAAATGACCTTAACTTTTCTATTTTAAACGGAACATCCTATATATTTTTACATAATTTAATTTGTCTTTGAATTCTGAGTTTAGAGATGTATCATAAGTTACCTTTTGATTGTTAGTTTTTGTTTAAATTTACAAAAAAATAACAAATCTAAATCAAATTTAAACAAAAAACTAACAACTAAAAGGTCACTTATGATACATCTATGAACTCAGAATTGAAAGAGGAATTAAATTGTGTAAAAATATACAGGGTGTTCCGTTTGAAATAGACAAGTTAAGGTCGTGTCCGGTTAAACCGGAAATAGAATTTTTATTAAAATTCCGCTTGCTGACCCAAATTATTCTCTTAAAACACCATACTAAATTTCAAAAAGATATATGTAAAGATAAAAAAGATATTCGGGGTCTACCAGGATTCAGTTACACCCGGTATAGTCAAAGCCTTATACGTATTTATTTTATCAAAGTGTACAATAGTTTTTTACATTTGTTGAAATAATAAAACGACAAAGTATGAATAGCTATTTTGTTGAAAATGGAACGTATGAGTTGTTCGGGAAACGCTAACATCTTGACAGGTCTGTAAATGTATTATAATTACCCGGTATGTGCGACGTGGGTTATTTTGCATATCATGCCAAACATTTTTTTAAATATTCATACATTGCGGTAATGAGCCGATTCTATTCCGGGGTGCAAACAATGTCTGGTAGGCAGCGAAGCCGATAAAACTTTTATCACCAGCATTGCCTTCGCATGTAATTAATATTTTTTCTACACGTATTCACTAAAATAAATTGTACTTTTTATTGTACCTTCCATTTATAAATAAATCGTATATGCCACATCTTTATCTTATTAATTTAGATGAAATATAAGCGTGAAGGAAGATCAATTTCGGTATATGGACTAATCCAACAATTCAAGATTATAAGACATTAACGTAAAAATTGGTCGATTAAGCGTTTTACCGCCATCTGTCCGTCTCTAGCGTCAAGAACCGCCGCAGTTGAGTTTGCATGCTACTGCTGTCTCGTCTGACTGGCAATATTGCAAGCAATAATTATTATTTTCCCATCAGACGATAAACTACAGACCGTTTTCGGATTCTCGGACCTCATCAGTGCAGTCGAGTCGCTGATCGGGAAACGGATTCACAATGAGGGATTATAACCGAAAACGTTTTATCGCCATCACCATTGACGCTAGAGACGGACAGATGGCGGTAAAACGCTTAATCGGCCAATTTGGGTTGTTGAATGGGTTATATCCCTCATAGTGAATCCGTTTTCCCATCAGTGACAGCACTGTCCGAAACCGTTCTGTAGTTTAAATAATAATTATTGCTTGTAAACTGTGGTAATAACATTTTTATCTTTTACAGAATTCCATGATCTAATCTAGTTAAATACGGAAGCGGCAGTGTAGAAAATGAGGCCATTATGCAAAGTAAAATTAATATGCGCACTCGAGTCGTGAATGAGTTGATCGTTTTATTAAAGATGATCGGAGCAGGAAGTCAAGCCGGTTGTCAGGTACGGAGTTGGAAGCCATCCAAGCATTCACTCATCCAGCAAACCGCTTACTAGCATCAAACAGGCATCAGGGGTGTAGTGAATCATGATGGTGGAGGTTCGTGACCATTGTTCCGTAGGTAATGGACTCCTCGCGCGGTAAATCTTTGAGCAACGTTATTTAATTCGCTCACGACACGGCGTTCGCACGCGATCATCATTGTTACGTGTGCTGGGGTGCTGATATTGATGGTGGTTACAGTGATCACGCTAGTGCCAACCACCGGCTGCCACGACCAAGACATAAACGAGACACCCCTAAACAAAGCGACCACCCACTCAACACGTTCAAACCTGCCCACATCTGAGGGCTATACACGCTAATTACTTCACTTACGCCTGTCTAACGTAACACTCAAGTCAACGCTCGAGAGTTACTTTGGAGTGGTAATGTACTCTTCTCTAAGAACCCTTTGCACACGTGTGAATAAATATAAGGGACGGATGCGGTATAAACCAGAGGAAACGTGCAGATATATCTGCTTTATATGAGTGAAGCTTACATTATTTTTCTTTTAGTGTATTTACATATTACACGTACAATAATTATAAAACCTTCAACGATTTTGTATAAAAACGTAAATCAAACCGCAAACATTTTAAATCTGGCTTGGGTGTAATCAAGTTCCTCTTCTTCTTTTTATGACACTTAACATGCAAGCGTGATAGTTTGATGCCTTACAAATTCCACAAGAATTAACCCGAACCCATAAAACTTATCATAATCCTACAGCAGTAAACCGGTGATAAATATAAAAATCAATTTTTATTACACTTGAAGCCACCACCCCCGGCGATAACTATTTATCACCAAATAACGGGCGTTAATGCAATAAAAAAATAATTAATACCCGCGATCGCGCGGCCCTCGCACATGCTATTTTACGCCGAAAAAAAAGTGGTTTAAAACCGTTCAATATCAATTCGAGTGTGCATATATATGTGATTTATACACGTCCTCGCAGCCACCCTCGCTTTTTGAAAATTGCCTTCCGCCCCCCATTCTCACGGTGTGCGCGTTCGCGTAGAAAAATCCGCGAGAGGGAAATTATAAATATTCCCCCACATCGCGACCCCCGTAATTGTTTTCGTTCCTCGACTCAAGTGGAATTATTATGGTGGGGGGTGGGGGGGGGGGGGCGAACAAATTCCTCGCTCAGAATTTTTTTAATCTAACTAGGTTATTCTATTGAATTTAAATTAAACCGAGATCTGTGAATTATCGTGATGTTTATTATTTATATTTTATTCTGTATTGCGTAACTGCCCGTATATTGTTATTATCGTATGCGACCACATGTACGTAGATGCGTACATGTGGTTGCATACGATACACCACATTAAAGGAGCGTCGGTCATATTTTTTAAACATATACTTATTCGGGGTAACACATAATAAAAGTTAATAACAATTCACTCATCGTTTTTGTAGTTTTCCCGAGACGCGCACACTATCGAAAATACGGACAGACTTAATTTTAATTAATCGTTGTTTCCCCGTCAAACTGTCAGCCGATTTCGATTTTATAACAATTCGTCAGCTAAGTTTATTCGCTGGCAGGGAACTCCACTCCACCCTTGGCGCAAAGAGTAAGTAACCCTGGTTGATCGTTTAGGTTTTCAATTTAGTAATGATGCAGTGTGTAAAGTGATGAGGTTGCCTATAGGGAAAATTGTTTTAACATGAGTTTTAGTCCAATGGGGATCTCTGGCTCGACTGCCCCACAAGCAAAAGAAGAAACTGCCTGCAGGCCTAATATCATGATTAGTATTTTGAAGTCTCCATAAATAATCCAGCGCAGCGGTGTACTTGATATTTTATTTCCTCCTGAATCATTGTCACATTCGTCTAATGATCCCACACATATATTTGGGTAAGATATTTCCTTTTTATTATTTAAATTGAAACCTTTCACATCTACTGAACAGACATAGCAGTCCGTAGTGTATTTTTGCTGTTTACGAAAAAATGTCAAAACGAAATGAGTTTCTTACCCCTAAACCACAAATGGAGATTCCTCGCACCTTCTGCACATCTTATGAGGGACCCAGGTTTTGTCTTGTGCCCAAGTTTCAACATAAAGTATGATACACCAACTCGAAGCCATGTTAAACGTTTCTGCATGCAGCTTGTTTACTTTGGTTAGTTGTTTAGAATGGTTTGTTAGGGTCGTATCGTGAGCATACAGAACTCTGATCGAGTCCTTTGCAACTGCGTTCGGCAAATCATTTATATAAATTAAAAATAATAGTGGCCCAAGAATTGAGCACTGTGGCACATCATGTATTAGTGGCAACTCATTGGATACAGCGTCATCAGCCAAAATACACCGAGTTCTTCCCGAAAGATACGACATTAACAGACCACAACTACCATGATGTAAGTCGTAAAAACACAGCTTTCTTAACATAATTATGTGAGACAGTAGAATGCTCTGGATAGGCCGAGAAAACTCTAGCTCTGGATAGTCATCGTTCTTCGTAACCGTCAATGATCGTTTCTGACAAGTCTATAATACCATTAGTGGTGGAACGGCCTTTTCCGAAACCATGCTGAGTATTATTCAAGAGTTTATTGTCTTTAAAGTATTGAAAAAGTTGAATTTAAAGATTTTTTCCGAATATTGGTAATAACGTATGTTAAGGATCTTAGTTAAAGGTTGCACAAGAATCTAGATTTTCAAGACTAGAGGAGCAAAAATTTGGTGAACAGTGTCGACGAAAATATTTTACTGGCGTTTTAAAGATTTAGTATGTTGCTACGATTTTTGTTATTTTTTGACGTATGACTAGTTTATTATATCCGAAATATTCACCAAATACGTTGTGGCCAAAATGATCGATGCAAAGGTCAATGTTGCATTTGGAAAAAAAAATGATGTTGAAACGTTCGATGAAGTGGAGACATTTGTAAAAAAATAAAAATAAAGGATACGTTCCTAAGAAATCGGAGTTGTCCCGAGAGCAGTTAAAACAATTCTTGCGAGAAGCTCCTAATAACATTTTTCTGATGTTTAAAGTAAAAAATGGTGATGTGACCATTATGTTACTTTCTCCGACTTGATGGTATCATTTATATTTACGTTTTCATGGTTTATTTTCAATTTAAATCATATTTTAAATGTGCATCAAACGTTTCGTAGACTCAGATGAAACTGACGTTTAAAACGTCAAAATTATGAAAGATGAAAAATTATACTACAAATTCAAAATCTCAGTTTACTCAAAAACTAAAGAGATTTCAACAAAAACTTTTTCTTCATAAGTTGTTCATTTTGGCATTCTCTACAATTATTATTAACATAAATTTGCTGTAACTATTAACGTTTCATAATTATATACCAAAAATGAAAAAAAAATAAATTTTTTTTCTCGAATAACAATGATTTTATGAAAATATTTTCAAACCAAAGATGTTCATTTCTTTGTTGCCTTCAATATTTTCTTAAATATTTTTGTGATATTTTTTATATTTAAGAAAATATTGGACAAAAACAAAAAACAGTTAAGGTAAACACCCACTTCCGGTGTACGAAATTTTACCAAAAGCTTTTCAGTTCTTCGGATTATCAAATAAGGCGTATGTTAAAAGTTTCATATCAATTGGTCTATTAGTTTTTGAGATACAGCGCACACACACACACATATATACACACACACACATACACACAGACACAATTTTTGTTTTTCCAGAAATTGTTGAAATGGCATCTAGGGACCCCAAAACGGATAGTTCCGTAAAAAAAAATTTTTAAAAATAAATCACGGTCACAATACTTTCTCGTACTTCGTAACGGAGAAAGTAAAAATATTGTAATTTTCCTCTGTTAAATAGATTGTTACATTCCTAATTTTGAAGGTCGCTTTAATTATGGAAATCTTTGGCGCCTGAATAACGACCGAATTGGCGGGTATTGAAGATCACGGGTCTGTTATTTTGATCAACGTTTCAAAAACAAAGAATGATGTGAATAAAAAAATTATAATTATTGATGAAGAAGACATGGGTACTGTTCGTTTCGGCGTTGAGTTCGCTACGCATTCTTAGGTTCTTCGTGGCTTATCGAAATAAGAAGTGTACTTACTATTTAGCCTGTCGGCAAAAATACCTTTGGAAACGTTTCAAAAGTTGCTGAAAGGTTGGATTTGGATAATCGTATACAGGCCATTGTGGACGACAAACATCCTCAACTTTGGTGGCTAATGCGGGAACCTCAATGACTACGCTAAAGAGACACAGTGGTTGGAAAAGTTCGTCTGTTGCGGAAAGGTATTTGATAGTACGTCGCGGAAAAATAGGGTAGCTGGTGTGGAGGGAGAGCCATCTGCAGCATCGGTTATGATTCCTGATGTGTCGATGATGGCATCGCATGTAGTACAGTCATCACAATCTTTGGTTTATAGGAAATAGTTGAAGACTGCAACTGAACAGAATGCTCTTAGTAAGAAAACGGTTACAACTGCAGTTTCATCGACAAATTGCAACGAAGGTTCTTCATAGTTTGTATCTGGTTGTATGCGCTTCAGCGGAAATTTTGAGAATTGCAATTTTTATTTTTGTTCTGAAAAGTAGCGTTACAAATGTAACAACTTTTCTAGTTCATAAATTATTTTTCTTGCTATTTTTGTTGTTTTATTTAAAAAATGAAAGGTTTTTATTTTCCTAGGGAAATATGAGCGCTTCATATTTCTCTAGGGAAATAATGGGTTTTTCAACAGTAACTTGACACTTTTGATTTCTTATTGTGAACGCACCCTTAAACCAATTAGTGCGCTGTCACTGTTACGCAGTAACTTTTATCATGCAAAGACTTACGAACGAAGAATGTTTACAAGTAATTAAAAATTACTACGGAAATTCCGGGTCAGCGATTGCAACTTTAAGAGCGCTTGCGCCAATTTTGGGTCGTCATTCTCTCCCGAGTAGACAAGCAGATCACAATTTGGTGAGAAGATTTGAGTCAACATATTCACTGTTGAATGTTCTCGTGCCAGTGAGACAACGCAGCGGTCGCAGTGCCGAGAATATTGCTGCCGTTGAAGCGTCCATCGCAAACGATCCAAATCAGTCGATTCCACGGCGTTCTCAGGAATTGGGCATTAGTCAGACCACACTATGGCGTATTTTGCGAGAGAATCTTGGCCTACACCCTTACAAGATCAAGTTAACTCAAGAACTAAAGCCACTTGACCATATGAAGCGACGCACGTTCTCAGAATGGGCTAAGATGTTAGCCGAAAATGACGACTCTCATCGCAAAATCATCGCATTTTTGGTTGAATGGCTTCGTCAACAAACAAAACATGCGTTATTGGAGTGCTGAAAACCCTCATGTGCTTCATGAAACATCACTTCATTAGCAAAAGTAACTGTATGGTGCGGTTTCCATGCCGGTGGCGTCATTGGGCCATTTTTCTTCGTTGATGAAAATGACCGTCACGTTACAGTTAATGGTAAACGCTACAGAGACATGTTGCAGTGTTATTTCTTCAATCAATTGCATGGCATGGACATCAGTGATATGTGGTTTCAGCAAGACGGTGCCACATCCCACGCAGCTGGAGAAACAATCGACTTATTGAAGTCCAAATTCGGTGAACGTGTTATACCGAGAAGAGGTCCTGTCGATTGGCCGCCGAGATCTTGTGATTTAGCACCTCTAGACTTTTTTCTGTGGGGCTACGTTAAATGGAAGGTCTATGCCAACAAGCCGACGGTGTTAGAGGACCTAAGAGCCAACATCGAACGAGAAATAGCGGCCATTTCTGTTGAATTGTGTGGCCGAGTCATCGAAAATTGGCTTCAACGAATCGACCGCTGCAATCGTGCCCTTGGTGGACATTCATAATTGCATTGATTGTACTTTAAGCCAATAATAAAAGTTTTGATATATGCCAAATGGTTTGCGAGATATTTAAAACAAAAGTTGTCAAGTTCTTATTGAAAATCTCTTTGTAAGTGTGTGATGACAAATCGTAACTAAGTCAATATTACTCAGTATTATTTCAATCAGAAGAAAACAAATTTTCGGAGTTCAAAATTAATGGTTCCCTTTTTACCACACCCTCCCCCTTTTTAAGTGTCACTGACTTTGTGATCCACGAGCTAGTATTAAAAAAAGAAGAAAAAAAGGTTCGTCATCACGGCTCTAGGAGCAACAGATGAGACTAGACTGGCGGCTTTCTCCAAAAAGACCAGTGAAATAACACGTAAAACATACGAAAGCGAAAGAGGTTATGTTGATACCTGAGCATCTGCCTCTGTAGAATCGGTGAGCGGTGTACACCTCCTTACTCACACTGCTAACACTACCCGTCCTTCAAAATACTTACCCTTCCCTTACACCCCCTCCCATTCTCCTCATTATCTCTCCATTTTCCAGTTTCACTGAGTAAAAATCTATAAGAAACGGAATAAAAATATTTGTATAAAAATTTTGGTTGTAGACCTGTGCTATCGACGACCTCTTCCAAAGTTTGGGATCTTTTCAGCGCCGACTCATAGATGTGCGGAAGAAAATTTGACCGAAACATCAGCGGAGTATTTGCTTCCTCTATAAGAGTAATTCCCGGAGTTATAATGTCTGGTTAGGGGTCAACGCGACCAATTCAAAACGTCCGCGTCCACCGCTAGTTTGCTTCTAACCACCAGTAAACCAGATATTTAAAAAACCGGGCATAAGTAGTGCAGTACAAGCGGCATCTCTGTCTTGGCCTCCTCTATGAAGATCCACGAGCCGCCGCCGCTGGATTGCTCCATATTATCGTCCACATCTTTTTATTCTACATCTTCCTATTCGCTGTAGTTGGTCATTGGAGTCTATGGATAGCTCGGAGTAATAGTACAGTCAAATTAGACATTTAAGTAGGAAAGCGAAGGGAAACGCAAATTTTGTTTTTGTTTGTGTAGAGGGTGTCTAGAAAAGCTTATTTTTGAGTTGTCGAATCATAAGACCTTGAGCTTGTTTAAGGGGCTATAACTCTGCGAATTATGGCCCAAATTAAACGAGTAACCGCGCGTTTTGTAGCTAATTTCAAGACCCCCCCCCCACCTAAAATGTTCGAGTTTATGCAGTTTGAAGGGGGGGGATGCAATTTTTACGGTTTGTCGTTTCGTTCAAGAGATAAAATTTTTTGACCTGGGACAAAGTTGTACAGCTTTAAAAGACAAAGAAAATGAGCTGTGACTCGATTCGATTAGTCAAAAATTGACCATAGAAGGCAGGCTCCCCGTCCGCCGGTTCCGCCGCGACACGAAATGGCGTGTATCAAACGGGACAACCAAGACGTCGAAACATTAGATATGTGGCTTGCTGAGCACAATCCCTTTCCTATTACCGATCGGTTACATTCCGTTGGTACAGACGTTGTTGGATCATCTGACATAAACTGCCACGAAGCTGAAAAAGTTGGAGGAGAGATGATGTCTTTAATAATCAACAAGAATTTTGGGTCCCTTGCATCAAAGAAAAAAGGGCAAGTACAGCCATTCGCTGTTATGAATTGCAGTATTACAATCTACTCAACGAAAATACCAATTAATCCATTACTGCTTTTTCAAAGGATTTGTATTATGAAACACTCCGACGGAGACATAAAAAAGTACCTCGAATTTGAGCTCGCTCCTTTCCCACTTTCTTTATTCATTCACTCCGGAAGGGGTGAGAAAAGGCACTAAGTCTACGCTATATACCGAATTCGAGCCTTCACAAACAATCATCCAACCTGAACAGACAGCACTCTCCGTAATAGATGGCGGATATTTACTACACAATGTTGTTTGGGGTCGACTGTCTACGTTTGATCAAGTATGTAAAAAGTACGTAACGTACGTACAAACCAACTTTCCCCATGACGTAAAAATCATCTTTGATGGCTATCCAAACGACGCCAATTGTACGGATACGAAAACTGCAGAAAGGATGAGACGTTCCAAAATGCACCAGACGGTCAAAATCATCTTTAAGGAGGACACGATCGTGAAAACAACCCAGGAAAAATTTTTTGCCTTCGATTAATATTAATGCTCATTTCATACTTCAGGATAGCTGGAATCGTCGTGGAGCAAGCGTTTGAAGACGCCGACACGCTCATAGTGGAAACCGCTATTGCTCATGCGGATGCTTACGATTATGTCGAAATCGTAGGCGAAGATATCGACTTACTCATTCGCCCACCAGAGAAGCAACGTTTTTTTCCACAAAGGAAAAACGCCAGCCTCTCGCTATTCTTCTGCTTCCCTGAGAAATCCATCAATTGCCGAAGACATATTTTTTTTACACGCGTTCAGTGGTTACGACACTACGTCCGCACTATTTAACGTAGGAAAAAAGAAGTTCATTTCAATGTTGCTGAAGAATCCTCAACTTCGTTCATCGTCGCAGTTATTCAAGAAGGAAGATATCCACCCTGAAGTGCTTGCGTCAGCAGGAGAACGTTTTCTGATCGCGGTTTAAAATATATCATGAATAGTCAGGATCCTCATTGCTATTTCATTATACTACTGTATTAAAGTTTCGTCAAATCTATCGTTCAAGGAGTTAATCCTTTGTGGAAATCCTTCGACTCATTTTATATTCAGTATTGTAGAGTATACACAGAGTGAAGTAGTCTGTTAGATTTCGGTAGCGCAATAACTTCAAGCACGTCAAACCCCGACTGACGCAAATTTGACAGTAGGCTAAGTACTCCCACTTATGAAGCTGCTCGGGTGGTGAAAATAATGGAACTCTGAGTTCGGGCCTAAAGTCGGGAGACTCCGCGTCACCGATTACTGGTAAGAGGTGAAGATTATCTCTTCTGAAAACAAGTCAAGTTGCGAACCGCAGCTTAGTATCGTGCGGCACTTAGGGTGCAGTTCGACGTTTTGGTCACCAGCGCCTTAGGGTGGTGTGGTCATGGTCGGCGCTTTTGACAAAACATCGATTCGGCACCTGTTTTAGCGTCAACGAATACACAAATGATCATCCTTTGGTACAGGGTTTATCATATAACGTCAGATTTTTTTAAATTCCACAATAGAAGCAATCAAATTGACAGATCGATCTTCGTGGAAATTATGTATCGCCTGGATTGTTACAACCTCCGGCTGCAGAATTTAACAACTTAATTTATGTTTGCCCCTGGCATAAAAACATTTTAGAGAAAAAGACACACATGCCAATGCAGGTAATTTTATGATCATAAGATTACACGTCTGAACAAACGGTGCATGCCGTTAAGCGAAAATAATTCGTGCAATTTTGTCCGTGGCAATACTTCTGTGCCGGATAGATAAGATTAATTAAAAAAAAAGGAGTTATAAAGCCATCTTCGGGTGGACGGTCTCGCCTGCATAATTGTTCATCCTCTTTCCCTCGAAAATAAATTTCAATTAGGAGCGGAAGACGTCGGTTTTCCAGAGGGGCGCCGCTGAAAAATGGGGGAGGGAAAACACACAGCATCAAACTTGGCTGGAACGGAGTAGTCACATAAAGGAGCCGCGGATCCCGTATAAAAATGGTGGCGCACTAAGTAATCGATAAATCCAGACTAATTCTGAGCTTATTGCTGCTCTCTCCTCTCGTTCCCCTTTTTCTCGTTCCCCGTTTCACTCCACCCTCGCGGCGGCATTTATGGCTGCATTTACGGCGTCTCATAGATCTCGAATTCGCAACATTTTTCCACCCCACATATCCGTCGTGTTACGGCCGTCGTTTTCTCGCCGTTTCGATGTTCATCATTTTAATTTAATTCGTTTCCAATAACACAAATTACTTCCGACACACCAAAATCTAACAAGGCCATATAAACATGGATTTGATGGCATAATAGTTTTACTGGTTGTTGAAATTAGGCACTTGGTAGGTTTCACAAATTTGTGAAACCTACCAAGTGCCTAATTTCAACAACCAGTAATATTAAAAATGTTTCACCACGTGATAAACGAGAACCAAATTCAACAGGCATAATAGTTATTTATATTTATACTTTCAAGATTTATTTTTAATTTAAATTGTAACGTTTTGCAGAACCGGATGATAACTGACGTTTGAAACGTCAAAATTATGAAAGATGAAAATGACAAATTATATTTCAAATTCTAATAACCTTTACCGTCAGTTTATTCAACAACAGCATTTTGCAGAACCGGATGATGACTGACGTTTGAAACGTCAAAATTATAAAAGGTGAAAATGACAAATTATATTTCAAATTATAATAACCTTTACCGTCAGTTTATTCAACAACTAATGAGATTTTGTTGCTCATTTTGGCATTCTCTGGAATTATTATTAATATAAACTTGTGTTGTTTATTTTATGCCATAGATTTTATTACTTTAATGCCTTTTCGGTACGATTTTAGATTAGACAAGTTGAAGAGTTTTTTGCCAGAAAATTATTTTTCGTTGCGCGGTTTCTTCGTGTTTGTTTTATCGGTGCGCGTCACGAGTGTTAGTTTTGATTATCTCAATTTCTTGCTCATATTTTCTAATTATATTTTACGATTGATATTTATCATACGCTGTTATTATTATTATTATGAATTATTAAAATTACGAATTATTTTACTGAATTAATTATTTATATTTACACCGGGGTTCGTAGAGGTCAATACGTTGGAATCGCTAATTATCCTTATTTTTTCATTATTTACACTCTTAACTTACAACTTGTTATCTGTAAGGGTGCCGGTGATATCTATCTGCTCGTCTATTTTTCCGCATTGTCACCAACTTAAGGTGGTTCGTCATGAAATTACCTTGAAGCACGTCTTATGGGAATCCTTATGCCTCAGCCACACGATGCTCCTCGCGCTGCCGCGATGTTGCCCTCTCTGCTTACTAGAGATGGGGAAAACTGCTACTTTTGAATCACGTTGCTACCCTTTCTAATATCAGTGATTTTAAACTGTGACTATGATATCAAAAACATCGCAGAAAAAAATATAAAAAACGCAAAAAAAATCCATAAAAAATTGTCCTCAATGGTCGAAGTATCGCTTATTCAGAATCAATTTGGTTTTTGTAAATTCAACAATTTTCAATAGAGATATGGATTTTTGAAAATTTTTGTTTTAATTTTCTGAGCACCTGAACAAAAACAACACAGAAAAAAATACAAAAAACGCAGGAAAAATTCCATAAAAAATCATCCTCAATGGTCGAAGTATCGCTCATTCAAAATCAATTTTGTTTTTGTAAATTCAACAATTTTCAATAGAGATATGGATTTTTGAAAATTTTTGTTTTAATTTTCTGAGCACCTGAACAAAAACATCGCAGAAAAAAATATAAAAAACGCAGGAAAAATTCCATAAAAATCATCCTCAATGGCCGAAGTATCTCTTATTCAAAATCATTTTGGTTTTTGTAAATTCAATAATATTCAATAGAGATATGGATTTTTGAAAATTTTTGTTTTAATTTTCTGAGCATCTGTACAAAAACATCGCAGAAAAAAATATAAAAAACGCAGGATAAATTCCATAAAAAATCATCCTCAATGGCCGAAGTATCTCTTATTCAAAATCAATTTGGTTTTTGTAAATTCAATAATATTCAATAGAGATATGGATTTTTTAAACTTTTTGTTTAAATTTTTTGAGCACTTGAACAAAAACATCGCAGAAAAAAATATAAAAAACGCAGGAAACATTCCATAAAAAATCATCCTCAATGGCCGAAGTATCGTTTATTCAAAATCAATTTGGTTTTTGTAAATTCAACAATTTTCAATAGAGATATGGATTTTTGAAAATTTTTGTTTTAATTTTCTGAGCACCTGAACAAAAACATCGCAGAAAAAAATATAAAAAACGCAGGAAAAATTCCATAAAAAATCATCCTTAATGGCCGAAGTATCGTTTATTTAAAATCAATTTGGTTTTTGTAAATACACCAATTTTCAATAGAGATATGGATTTTTGAAAATTTTTGTTTTAATTTTTTGAGCACCTGAACAAAAACATCGCAGAAAAAATATAAAAAATGCAAGAAAATTCCATAAAAAATCATTCTCAATGGCCGAAGTATCGCTTATTTAAATTAATTTTGTTTTTGTAAATTTAACGATTTTTAATAGAGATATGGATTTTTGAAAATTTTTCTTTTAATTTTTTGAGCACCTGAACAAAAACATCGCAGAAAATAATATAAAAACCGCAGGGAAAATTCCATAAAAAATCATCCTCAATGGCCCAAGTATCGCTTATTCAAAATCAATTTAGATTTTGTAAATTCAATAATTTTCAACAGAGATATGGATTTTTGAAAATTTTTGTTTTAATTTTTTGAGCACCTGAACAAAAACATCACAGAAAAAAATATAAAAAACGCAGGAAAAATTCCATAAAAAAATCATCCTCAATGGCCGAAGTATCGTTTATTCAAAATCAATTTGGTTTTTGTAAATTCAACAATTTTCAATAGAGATATGGATTTTTGAAAATTTTTGTTTTAATTTTCTGAGCACCTGAACAAAAACATTGCAGAAAAAAATATAAGAAACGCATGATAAATTCCATAAAAAATTATCCTCAATGGCCCAAGTATCGCTTATTCAAAATCAATTTAGATTTTGTAAATTCAATAATTTTCAACAGAGATATGGATTTTTGAAATATTTTGTTTTAATTTTTTGAGCACCTGAACAAAAACATCACAGAAAAAAATATAAAAAACGCAGAAAAAATTCCATAAAAAATCATCCTCAATGGCCGAAGTATCGTTTATTCAAAATCAATTTGGTTTTTGTAAATTCAACAATTTTCAATAGAGATATGGATTTTTGAAAATTTTTGTTTTCATTTTTTGAGCACCTGAACAAAAACATCACAGAAAAAAATATAAAAAACGCAGGAAAAATTCCATAAAAAATCATCCTCAATGACCGAAGTATCGTTTATTCAAAATTAATTTGGTTTTTGTAAATTCAACAATTTTCAATTGAGATATGGATTTTTGAAACTTTTTGTGTTAATTTTCTGAGCACCTGAACAAAAACATCACAGAAAAAAATATAAAAAACGCATCAAAAATTCCATAAAAAATCATCCTCAATGGCCGAAGTATCGCTTATTCAAAATCAATACGGTTTTTGTTAATTTAACAATTTTAAATAGAGATATTAGGTTTTTGTAAATATAACGATTTTAAATAGAGATATGGATTTTTGAAAATTTTTGTTTTCATTTTATGAGCATCTGAACAAAAACATCACAGAAAAAAATATAAAAGACGTAGGAACAATTCTATAAAAAATCATCCTCAATGGCCCAAGTATCGCTTATTCAAAATCAATTTGGTTTTTGTAAATTCAATCATTTTCAACCAAGATATGGATTTTTGAAAATGTTTGTTTTAATTTTCTGAGCACCTGAACAAAAACATCGCAGAAAAAATATAAAAAACGCAAAAAAAATCATCCTCAATGGCCGAAGTATCTCCTATTCAAAATAAATTTGGTTTTTATAAATTCAATCATTTTCAATAGAGATATGGATTTTAGAAACTTTTTGTTTTAATTTTTTGAGCACTTGAACAAAAACATCGCAGAAAAAAATATAAAAAACGCAGGAAAAATTCCATAAAAAATCATCCTCAATGGCCGAAGTATCTCTTATTCAAAATAAATTCGGTTTTTGTAAATTCAATAAAATTCAATAGAGATATGGATTTTTGAAAATTTTTGTTTTAATTTTTTGAGCACCTGAACAAAAACATCACAGAAAAAAATATAAAAAACGCAGGAAAAAATCCATAAAAAATCATCTTCAATGGCCGAAGTATTGCTTATTCAAAATCAATTTGGTTTTTGCAAATTCAACAATTTTCAATAGAGATATGGATTTTTGAAAATTTTTGTTTTAATTTTTTGAGCACCTGAACAAATACATAGAAGAAAAAAATATAAAAAACGCAGGAAAAATTCCATAAAAAATTATCCGCAATGGCCGAAGTATCGCTTATTCAAAATAAATTTGGTTTTTGTAAATTCAATAATTTTTAATAGAGATATGGATTTTTGAAGATTTTTGTTTTAATTTTTTGACACCTGAACAAGAAGGAGCATTTGGAGATTTTCGCAGTAGCTGAGATTTAAAGTAGCAGTGATTTTAAGTAGCAGTGATTTTAAGTAGCTGTGATTTTAAGTAGCAGTGATTTTAAGTAGCTGCTATTTTAAGTAGCTGTGATTTTAAGTAGCAGTGATTTTAAGTAGCGGTGATTTTAAGTAGCAGTGAAATTCGCCTATTAGTAACAGTAACGACCTGTGATTTTTTAATACTAGTGAAAAATCACAGGTACGTAAAATATCGTCCATCCCTACTGCCTATACACTGCTCTACTTGCGCAATTAATCGCAGCGCTCCGCATTAGGTCGTACGCGTTCATATTACCAGTCCTTTGACAAGCGCCCAAAAATGACAAAATAGGGAGCAGTGAGAATGACGTGGAGCATGACGAGTAATGTTGCCACACTACGTCTCTGCCTCCTTTCCTCGCTACTTCCCATGCCGCTCGACGAGTGTGTGGCAGGGGTATTAACAAATCAGCGAACTTCTACAGACTTTAATAATGAATATAAGGCGATACTTTTTTTTCTGTAGAATCTCATCATATATTACTGTGATATGAATTACTCAAAATATTAATATTTCTTCTAGTTTTTTAAATAAAAAATATCAAATAATATAAAATCGTTGTTTAACTTCAAAGGCATATAAATCTTATTATATTTTTCATTATTTAACATATGACCAGTAAGTGTTATAGATTGCACTTTTGACAATTTGCTATAAAAAGTATGTAATCATTAAATGTCTAATAAATACTGTAGAGTGTCGGAGGTAAACTCCTAACAAATTATTATATTTTAAAAGGGAATATCCCTATATAGACACAAGCGGTGTCTTTGTCTCTTAAGTTATATCAACATAGTTATAACACTTCGTAACGGAGAAAGTAGAAAGATAGTCGGTTAAATATAACTACAAAGCGATTAAAATTTATCGTTAAACATTAGTAGCTCCTCATAAACCAGCTGTAAGTACGAAACTCGACAATAAAACGGAGTCGATGGAAATGAACCACCATCGCATGCATTATTTATAACCATCGTCGTTCTATGGGGGAGAGCTTGATCGAATTATAATTCCGCGCGGCGCGTTTCTTTTTTTAATTTCAACTTTCGATCCGATAAATAGGCTTACTTTTTACTTCATTAATCTTGCTCGCGCAAATGGGCTTTTCAAGTAAATTTGAGGCCTCTTTATGAAAAGAAGAATCCCGGAAAGATTTAATAAATTGACCCATAAAGAGGAGCGGCGGCGGCGTGATTTATTAATAAGTGCGATTTTAATGAAAATATCGCCGCCGAAATGAAATATCTCCCGGCGTATTAATAAACACGCGCACGCACCTCGGGGTCATCACCTGGAGAAATCCGAAATGATAAATAACAAGCATAAATGTATAACCGCGCGACCGGATCTAATTGTAAACGTGGAATTAATATCCATAAATTTCTTCTTATTTACCGGTGGGTAAAATTGATACTTTTGACACCCTCCTTCTCCCGATCCCATTAAAATTCTTAGCTGAAGCAATTACCTCTCGGCTCTCTGCTCCAGTATCGGCGGTTCCGGAGTGACTCCTCTTCGCACTTACGCTCTCCTTTGTTTTCGTCTTCCGGCTTTTCCGGAAATTGATGACACGATTCCGCGATGACATCGTTTATATCCAGAGAACAATGGGGCCGTGCAATTTTCGCGAACTGGCTCTAATTGGGCGGTCTGACCGGAGGGCACTTTTAAATTAACCGCAGACTATTTTCCTCCGGTTTAACTGATGAGAATCGTTTTGGGTACGCCGCAAGTAGATTTAGATTTGTTTCCTCATAACTTTTCGTTGTTGTTGTAATGAATTATGATATGTGGGGTGGGGTAAAAGGGAATAGGTAGTGTACGACGCTCCGGTCGCACCCTACCACCACCACCACTACCCGCAACCCAGAAAAGAGTAGGGCGTGGACCCCGTAAAAGGCCATGGAGCGCTCTCAAGACATCAGTCATTTTTAAACATTCAATTCATCATTCGTCATAACACAACAGTCAGAACGCCCAAGTCGCCGCCACGCTGAGCCGAAACGCCGTCGATCCACCGACGCCGCTGCAGCCGCAGACGTCGCCATAGCCGCCGCTTTTGCCGCCTCCGCTTCCGCCGCCACCGCTTCCGCCGCCGCCGCTTCCGCCGCCGCCGCTGCCGTTGTCGCTATCGCCGCCGCTGACGTTGCTGCCGCTGCTGTTTCCAACATTGAACATTGAGTGAAGTGTTGGCGGCTATTTACTTTTTCGTGATTGTTTATTTTTTTCTGACATTATATCTTGACTATTTTCTTGATTTTCCCGCGTGTATATATTTTATTCTTGAACATTTTTCTGTAATTATCCGTGTGTGAATAATAGCGATTGTTATCGCGCCAATCAGACTATTTCTGCCTCCACCCCATCCTTCGTATTTCTTGTGCTGTGTCTTATAGCTACACCGACCCCAAGAGCTACCTGAAGGTCATCGAGGGCGGTTTCCCCCTCCCCGCGCTGCGAAGTAAAAGATTTTCCAAGAAGTGGACGTACAATAACAACCGATGAAGACACCAGTCTGAACATTTTACTGACAGTTCAAGAAAATAAACACGTGTACACAACTTAATTGGGATAATTGGAGAATTGCATAACATTTCCGGGTGGTGCAGAAAAAAGTGCAGTGGGCAAGAGTGCAAGAACGAGTCTGGACGCCGAGCTGAGCGAATGCACAGCAGAGCCACGAGCAAGGACGAAGGACGCAAAGCCGAACGGACACATAAATAAAAGCTGTTTTCACAGCTATCGAAATCGCTGATTAAAATGGCCGACAACTAAGTCGATCAACTCGCCCTGGCAAACCCTGGGTCCACCACCGAGCGTCTCCCGCGCGACTACGCCGCAGGCTACCACTCCGAGCTGCAGAAATCCGCAACGCTGATGATACAAAACAACAAACTCCCACTACAGGCCGAGTATTATCATCGTAATAGGGCCCAGAAAGACACAAACGACAGAAAAGAGACTATTCTTTAGGTGAATAAAAGAAATAGTGGAAAAACAGATACAGTGAATTCCCTATTATCCGTAGAATTGGGTGGCGCATGGCGCGGCAAAAGCAGATAAGTGAATTCTGTGGATAATCCGCAAAACAGCCGATCAACAATGAACAATTTTTATTTACAGTAGGGGTCCCACACATACAGGGTCTTCATTTCAAAAGGAGCCACCCTGAATAACTTTGGATCTGAAGTATTTACGGTTTTAAGAAAAACTACGTCAATTTTGTTTTCGAGGGGGAACTTAAAAAACACTGTTTTTAGAATTTTATTTTTCACCCCCTCACCCCCAGCCACCCCATCTTTATAATTTCAAATGGCACCCCCTATTGTGCGATACCTCTTTTTAAAGGGCATAAAAAAATCTATCCTGCAAAGCAAAAATAATTGAAATCGGTTCATATGTTTTAGAGAGAGAGGGTATTCATTTCAAAATAAGCCACCCTGAATAACTCTGGTTCTGAAGTAGTCACGGTTACAGGAAAAAATATGTCAATTTTGTTTTTGAGGTGGAACTTGAAAACACTGTTTTTATAATTTTATCTTTTACGCTCTCACCCCCAGCCATCCCATCTTTATAATTTCAAATGGCATTCCCCATTGTGTGATACCTTATTTTAAAGAGCTTAAAAAATACTATCCAGAAGTGCAAAAATAATTGGAATCAGTTCATTTGTTTTAGAGAGGGTATTCAATTCAAAATACGTCACCCTGAATAACCCTGGTTCTGAAGTAGTCATGGTTTCAAGAAAAAAACGTCAATTTTGTTTTTGAGGGGGAACTTAAGAAACACTGTTCTTAGAATTCTATCTTTCACCCCCTCACCCCCAACCATCCCAACTTTAAAATTTTAAATTGCATTTTTTTAAAGACAATACAAAATATTATCCATCCAGCAAATAAAAAATATTTGTAATCAGTTCATTTGTTTTAGAAAGAGAGGGTATTTGTTTCAAAACAAGCCATCCTGAATAACTTTGGATCTGAAATATTTACGGTTTTAAGCAAAAATACGTCAATTTTATTTTAGAGGGTGGAACTTGAAAAACACTGTTTCTATAATTTTTTCTTTCACCCCCAGCCACACAATCTTTGGTGTGGCATATTTTGATAGGAATATCTCTGAAACAAATGAACTGATTTAAAGTAATGTTTATTTGCTGGACAATATTTTGTATGCCATTTAAAATGAGGTGTCGCACAAAAGGGAATGCCAGTTGAAATTATAAAGATGGGGTGGCTGGGGGTGAGGGGGTGAAAGATAAAATTCTAAAATTTTTTTTCCTGTAACCGTGACTACTTCAGAACCAGGGTTATTTAGGGTGGCTTATTTTGAAATTAATACCCTCTCTCTCTAAAACAAATGAACCGATTTCAATTATTTTTGCTTTGCTGGATAGTATTTTTTATGCTCTTTAAAATGAGGTATTGCACAATAGGGGGTGCCATTTGAAATTATAAAGATGGGGTGGCTGGGGCTGAGTTCCTCCTCGAAAACAAAATTGACGTATTTTTTCTTAAAACCGTAACTACTTCGGATCCAAAGTTATTCAGGGTGGCTCCTTTTGAAATGAAGACCCTGTATAATTATGTTGTTTAGAGGAAGGGGAGACAGTACTGTGCCGGTGATGGGTAGTGCCAATGATCTTGCTAATTGACCCTAAAAGGAAAAGAAGAAAAAAAGGAAAAGAAGACTGCCGATAATTCGTGAAACAGATAATCCGGATAATCAAGAGTTTGCTGTATGGATTGAAGCAAGAAGCTAATAACTAGAAAAAAGGAAAAGAACATCGAGCATACAGAAACGAAAAACCTCGAGACAAACTATGAAGCCTACAAACGAGAATTGAAAATACTAATGAAGAAGAAACGAACATGAAGAAATCTTACAGAGAAAGTAGGGAACGAATATAAGATTTTTATGAGAAAGATAACTGAAGATGAGCTAGGAAGTCAAGATACGAATAATTAACGCCTTGTTTCTAGAGAGAAGGAGAGTAAATTAGATATGAAGAAAACATGAAGATACATTCAAGAATATTAGCGAAGGGGAACTGAAACGGGCTTGCGAGAAGATAAAAACGGAAAAGACGAAAATCATTAGAAACAACTTTCCCAGAAAATGTTCTCAAAACATGTAAGGAAGGAGGGATTTTCGTAAAATGTGGAAGAAAGCACGTATAGCGCTAATATAGATAGATCGAAAGCCGGAAGAGGAATCAATCGCCTACCGACCATTGTCTCCATAGGGAATATGCTACAGGAAATCTTAGCAGCCACGTCAAAATAAAAAAGAAGAGATAGAAGAAAGGGTAAACCTATCCATATTCCAGTTAAGATTTAGAAGAGGGAAATCCACAATACAACAAATTTGGATACTTGAAGAAACGGCCAAGGTGGAAATACAGGGAATCTCCAATACAAGAAGGTTTTATGCACTCGTAACAGTCCGTTCACACGGCACCGAAACGGTCGTTTTTCCGATTCGGTTATTTTGCCGTCTTCTATAGTGGCGCATATATTTCAATATGCGTGTTCACACGATACTGCCGTCGACCGTATACGGTATCGTGTGAACACGCACATTAAAATATATGCGCCACCATAGAAGACGGCAAATTAACCGAATCGGTAAAAGGACCGATTCGGTGCCGTGTGAACGAGACGTAACAGTGGATTAATGATGGTTCGTGGGGTACTCATGGTACGGCCGAGGTAGCAGAGGTGGCAAAAGAGATAGGTAAAGTCGGTTGCGGAGACGGCTGGCAGCGTGACCGCACCTGTCTGTATTATATCTCAGCCATACTATGCGATAGAGTATTTTTTTGTGTCAAGTCATCGAGATTATTTCTATGGCCAACTTTTTTCAAATGGTTAGAAACTGTTTGGTTATGGATATTTAGTGCCTTGGAAATGTTTTGACAGCGTGGATACCGGTTTTACTCAATATTCGCCAAAGCTTCATCAACGATTTCTGTGATTGGTCAACTAGTGGTGCGAGGAATATCTTTGGCATCGAAATTTCCAGAACGAAGATGTTGACTACAAGCAACACATATTTCTTATCGCAAGCTGCGCAGAATTTGTGCCGTTATCGAAATAAAACTGAAAAATAAAAAAAAAGTATGCTGCATATCTTCTTCGGACCGATTCCGCTTTAATTTGACGCTAAGTATATCCCGATGTGAGTTATACCGTGTGTTTGTTATTGTTTGATAGCTGTTTGAATTTCCCGCTCCTAAAAAAAACTTTTAATGTTGGTACTTACCAGTGGCAGGACTATTAGGGAATTTATTTTGAACTAAACTATAACATATGTTCAAAGAGTTGCCCATTTGGATCCAAACACAAATTTACCCGGCGTTTCATGTTGTTGAACACATTTTGTAGAATTTCAGGTGTAACATTGTGCACCGCTTTTGTTATTGTATTGCGCAGTTCCTGTAAAGTGTGGAGTCGATCAGTATACACTTTATTTTTTAAATATCCGAACATAAAATAGTCTAGCGGTGTCAAATCTGATGAGCGAGGTGGCCGTAGATCTTTGCTAATTCACCTATCTCAGAAGAACTGCCGCAGGTGATTTAACGTTGTATTTGCAGTATGCGCAGTAGCTCCGCCCTGCTGAAAGTATCCTTGCTGCAATTCATCATCATGAAGTTGTTCGATAAAAGGATTCAAGAGTAATTCCTGATAGCGAGCTGCGTTAATATTGTCATTTAAAAAAATAGGGCCATAGATTCTCCTTCGGGACATTGCCAGCCATACACCAACCTTCTGAGGATGTAACGGAACCTCAACAAATATATGGGGGTTTTCTGCAGCCCACACTCTATAACTCGTTAAACCAATTGCAATACTGCACTCGGCGAGGATAATCAGGCGGCAGCAACTGTTGAGTTGCAGTTACCTTGTACGGATGTAAATGTAAATTTTTTTTGCAAGCCTTCTGACATGTACCGAGCGATAAATTTGTCTGAGCAGACAAACATCGGAGCGATTTCCTCGGACTCACATCTAGTCTTTGTTGAATATCTGCAACAACTGCTTCCGTAAGGACAGTAGGTCGGCTTGTAGATTTTCCTTTGGAAACGCTGCTGGTTTCATGGAATCTGGTAACAATATGGCGAACATGTTGCACAAAGTAATTGTGACCAAACTCAACATCAGGAAACTGCTCATGAAATTGTTCCTCGCAATTTTGATAGGAATAATTCCAACTCCCTTCTGCGTTGCGTGTCCCTATTCGAAAATATGCTTCAAGGATAAACCTGTTGTGGTGATCTTCGAACGGCATTTTTAACCTAAAATCACATTTGATAATTAAGATTTGCATGTGTTAATGTGGTTATTTTTTAACTTACCAATAAAATATCTTCAGTAAGATGAGATGGTATAAAACGTAAATGTAAATGATCGATTTGACACTCTCGCACGACGGTACCAACCTTGCAATATAAAAAACAACGCGCCAAATTCAAATTCCTATCAAACAATGTTGAACGCAGGGTACTATATGATCGAATACTTTTTATTTATCCTCTAAAAGGCTATTAAATTATTTATATTTAAAATGTTGGTAGTAGGGACATGTGACATCGGCATTTACATACGACAGTTTAAGGTTACATTTATACTGAATCAATTTTAATAGAAAATCGACTACAGCAAATGCCAAAGTAAGTTCCTTTATAAAGACAACCTCTATTTTCCAACCTTGCGCCATTGTGAACGTAGTTTTCCAGAAGGAACATTTTGTGTCAAATTCTACCCAAACCGACACTTACAGCCAACATAAAAAAATCATTTCATGGCCTTATAGAAGATGCAACCGTATGGTATTTGGATTTTTGCCTTCTACAAAAATCTCTAGTAGTTTTTGAGGTACAACACCGACACACACACACAAACACGAATAATCCAATTGGTCGGATTCGTCACGAGGGACCTCAGCATGAATATTTCCGTCGAAATTTCAAATTCAATATTGTTCACGATAATAATACTTTTTTCCCGTACCTTGTAAGGAAAAAGTACGATAAGTAAACATGAGCACTAATCACAACACTAATACCTATACATATTCCAATTAATAGCCAACAATGCAACTATTGCTTTAGAGGTTTCCATGCACCGGTTTTTCATTAAACAATATTATGTTTAGCAGCGGCCACCGGCAAAGTAAGCAAGATCAGCGTTTGCGGAAGCAATTGTTTACCATTTCGATGATATTCTCATGTAGCTAAATTAACCACAACATGTTTCAATTCTCGCGCACAATTTCCCGAACACATTTCGTGATCCTCACAATCCTTCCCATCCTTTATACGGATTAGACTCCGCCATGAAATTTCGAATGCGATTTAACGTCGTCGCCGGCGATAAAAAATATTTGATTTAGCAATATCCAATTCTATTTGCAATCATATACCAATATCAATTCTCACGCGCGGGAATGAAAAATCCACCCATCCAGCATAATGTGACAGGATAAAGATGACACGGAAATCGCGCATTCTTTGATACACGGAGGGTCTGAATGGAACGGAATAGGGGGAAATGGGGGGAAAGATTAACCACCTGCCACTATTGCCCTTTAATACTTGATGATCTGGAGGAGCAGTTTAGAGGTGCATAAAGTTTAACGATGCAATATATTTAAAATAAGCACCCCAACGCCCAGTTATGGACATGACAAATAACTTGAAAAAAAAACGGTTGTAGACACACACGTCGGCTGCAAATTGTAACCGAGGCCTTTTAAGTATTAATGGTCGGCATTTTCTCAACGCGCCCGCGAAAAAATTCATGCAGACATCTTTTTCATTATGTATTCTTTTTTGGTAAGAGGCGGAACCGCGTTGTAAATCTTTAAAATTAATTTCGTATTCTTCAGGGGATAGCACTTCTGCCTCGCTTAGTATTCAGCTCAAATATTCGCTGATAAAAAGGAAACAAGGCACTGATTGTAATATTTTTTTCAGACACCCCATAAACTCAATATGCCACTCACGAATAGATTTATATAAGCGTTTCAAATTCCTATAATAGACTTAATTATTACAATCAGTTTAAGTGACGACATCTCAATTTTTATTAGCAACGTTGATCAAACGAATGCCAAGATATAAAAGTATGTAACACTAGCGTAAATAATCACAAAGGAGAGAAAAAGATCTCTTACTTTCCAGAACGACTAAACTTTGTATAAAATAACGTCGTAAAAGTTTGATTTGGTAATTAGTTTAAGTTTCGGCGATTATTGTAGAACACCGTCAAAAATAGATTAATTTTGGATGCATTTTAATTTTTTTTAACTAATTACAGCTCTTATTAATTTTACGTAATTTCTCTAATCGCTGAATGCAATTTGCTTTTCATCACTTCAAGTTGCAAGTGTTGGAATGTTCACAGCTGCGAGCTATGGCGTGGCATGGGTTAAAGATCGGGGGCAAACTTTTCTATGGCGCGAGGGTCGGCGCCATAGAAAAGTGTGTTTCAATATAGGTGTTTGTTATACATTCAATAAAACCAATAAAACTCCTAACAAAATTCCTATATATTCCCTATACGCTACGCCACTATCTGTTTTTTTATTAAATTTTCAAAAGTGGGTTAATTTAGATTTTTTACTACTACTAAAACATCTTTATTGAATGAAGAATACATGTTATTGTAATTTACGACTCTTGTCTCCTCTTCTTCTTCTTCTTTGTTTGCCATCGACCCAAAGCAGATTTTTTATTTTTAAGCAAATTCCAATAAATTGTTCTTCGAGGTTTGGGGTTTCAACAGGACGGGGTCACGGCTAAAACATACATAGCGTCAAGGAGTACCCGGATAGATGGATTGCTCTTCGAGTTTTGTGGTTTCAACAGGATGATGCCACGGCTAAGGCAGCCATAGCGTTAATGATTTTCGGAGAAAGCGGATTGTTCTTCAAGTTTTGTGGTTTTTAACTTCAAACACCTTTTGGACAGGTGAATTACTGAGGAGGCGTACTATTTTTGGAGGTTTCTTGTTTGAACAGGACGGGGCCTGAAACAGAAATAGCCTCAATTAGAACCCGGGTAGAATTTGAGGTTTGTAGTTTCAACACGATGAAGCCACAACTAAGACAGCCCTAACATCAATGATTTACGGAGAAAGCGGATTGCAATTCGAGTTTTGTGGTTTTGTGATTTTTAACACATTTTGGATACGTGAATCACAGAGAAGGTAGTTTGTTCTTCAAGGTTTGTGATTTCAATAGGATGGGGGTATGGCTGAAACATACATAGCGTCAAGTTTGTGGTTTCAACAGGACGAAGCCACGGCAAAGGCAGCCATAGCGTTAATGATTTTCGGAGAAATCGGATTGCTCTGCGAGTTTTGTGGTTTTTAGATTTAAACACCTTTTGAACAGGTGAATTACTGTTTTCCAGGTTTGCGGTTTCAACAGGACGGGACAGGGTTAAAACAGACAGCATCAATTAGTACCCGGGAAGAGTTTGAGGTTTGTGGTTTCAACAGGATGAAGCCACGGCTAAGACAGTCATAGCGTTAATGACTTTTGGAGAAAGCAGATTGCTCTTCCAGTTTTGTCGTTTTGAGAAATTAAACACATTTTGGATACGTGAATCACAGAGAAGGTAAATTGTTCTTCAAGGTTTGTGATTTCAGGATGGGGGTATGGCTGAAACATACATAGCGTCAAGTTTGTGGTTTCAACAGGACGAAGCCACGGCAAAGGCAGCCATAGCGTTAATGATTTTCGGAAAAAGCGGATTGCTCTGCGAGTTTTGTGGTATTTAGATTTAAACACCTTTTGAACAAGTGAATTACTGAGAAGGCGTACTGTTTTTCCAGGTTTGCGGTTTCAACAGGACGGGACAGGGTTAAAACAGACAACATCAATTAGTACCCGGGTAGAGTTTGAGGTTTGTGGATTCAACAAGATGAAGCCACGGCTAAGACAGCCATAGCGTTAATGATTTTTGAAGAAAGCAGATTGCTCTTTTCGTTTTGTGGTTTTGAGGTTTTAAACACATTTTAGATACGTGAATCACAGAGAAGATAAATTGTTCTTCAAGTTTCAGCAGGACGGAGTTATGGATGAAACATACATAGCGTCAATGAGTGATCGGATAAGATAAGATAAGATAAGATCTTTATTTATACCTGAGACTATATAGTATGGAACACGTCAAAACATTTGGTGTATAGACATAAGTATGAAAATACGAATATACCTTACAATAAAATAAAATACAAAATACAATACATGTTATATGTTACATTATCAGTGAATATGTTTTGAGATTTTAAACCCATTTTAGATACGTAAATCACTGAGAAGGTGAATAGTTCTTCAAGATTTGTGGTCCAACAAGACGGGGTCGCGGTAAAAATAGGCATAGCGCCAGTGAGTGGTCGGGTGGCTGGATTGCTCTTTGAGCTTTGTGGTTTCAGTAGGATGAAGTCACGGCTAGGATAGCTCTAGCATCCATGATTTACGGATAAAGCGGATTGCTCCTCGAATTTTGTTGTTTTGAGATTTTAAACACCTTTCGGATACGTGAATCACTTCAAGATTTGTGGTCCAACAAAAATAGGCATAGGGCCAATGAGTGGTCGGGCGGCTGGATTGCTCTTTCAGCTTTGTAGTTTCAGCAGGATGAAGCCCTAGCATCAATGATTTACAGAGAACGTGAGTTGCTCGTCCAGTTTTGTGGTTTTGTAATTTTAAACACATTTTGGGTACGTAAACCACTGAGAAGGTGAATTGTTCTTCAAGGTTTGTGGTCGAAGAGAAGTGGCCAGGAAGATGGATTGCTCTTTGAACTGTGTGGTTTCAGCAGGATGAAGCCACAGCTAAGGCAGCTCTAGTATCAATGATTTACGGATAAATCGGATTGCTCTTCGAATTTTGTGGTTTTGAGATTTTGAACCCATTTTAGATACGTGAAACACTGGGAAGGTGAATAGTTCTTCAAGTTTTGTGGTCCAACAGGACGGGGTCATGGGTAAAACAGACATAGAGTCAATTAGTGCTCGTGGAGATGGATTGATCTTTGAGTTTTGTGGTTTCAGCAGAATGAAGCCACATCTAAGGCAGCCCTAGCATCAATGAATTACGGACAAATGGGATTGCTCTTCGAATTTTGTGGTTTTAAATTTTAAACCCATTTTGGATACGGGAATTACTGAGAAGGCGAATTATTCTTCGAGGTTGGGGTTTCAACAGGACGGGGTTATGGTTAAAACAGACATAGCCTCAGTGCGTACCCGGGTAGATGGATTGCTCCTTGAGCTTTGTGGTTTCAGCAGGATGAAGCCATAACTAAGGCAGCTCTAGCCTCAATGATTTACGGATAAAGGGGATTGCTCTTCGGATTTTGTGGTTTTGAGATTTTGAACATATTTTAGATACGTGAATTACTGAGAAGGTGAATCGTTCTCGTCAATCACTAAGAAGGTGATTAGTTCTTCAAGTTTTGTGGTCCAACAGGACGGGGTCACGAATAAAACAGACATAGCGTCAACGAGTGTTCGGGTAGATCAGGCATATTAAACTCGTTTACCACCAAGGGCCAAATCAAGTATTGCACAAAAGCCGCGGGCCACATTACAAAAAAAAAAAACTACAATTGAAACCAAACAAAAAATAATTATTTTTACCTTGTATATAATTTTGTTTTATATTTGTTACTAACCTTGCCGGGCCGCAGACAACTTGTAAGCGGGCCGCATGCGACCCGCGGGCCGCGTGTTTGACATGCTTGGGGTAGATAGATTGCTCTTTGAGTTTTGTGGTTTCAGAAGGATGAAGCCACAGCTAAGGCAGCCCTAGTATCAATGATTTACGGATAAATGGGATTGCTCTTCGAATTTTATGGTTCTGAGGTTTTAAACCCTTTTTAGATACGTAAATCACTGAGAAGGTGAATAGTTCTTCAAGTTTTGTGGTTTCAACGGGACGGGGTCACGGTTAAAACAGACATAGCGTCAATGAGTGCTCGTGGAGATGGATTGCTCTTTCAGCTTTGTGGTTTCAGCAGGATGAAGCCACAGCTAAGGCAGCTCTAGCATCAATGATCCACGGATAAGCGAATTGCTCTTCGAATTTTGTGGTTTTGAGATTTTAAACACCTTCTGGATACAATATGAATATGATACGTGAATTTGGATACGTAAAGACTAATTGTTCTTCGAGGTTGTGGTTTCAAGAGGACGGGGTCATGGTTAAAACAGACATAGCACCAATGCGTACCCGGGTAGATGGATTGCTCCTTGAGGTTTGTGCTTTCAACAGGACGAAGCCAAGGCTTAGAAAGTCCTAGCATCAATGATTTACGGAGAAAGCTGATTGCTCTTCGAATTTTGTGGTTTTGAGATTTGAAACTCATTTTGGATACGTGAATCACTGAGAAGGTGCATTGTTCTTCAAGGTTTGTGGTCCAACAGAACGGGGTGACGGTTAAAACAGATATAACGTCAATGAGTGGTCGGGTAGATGGTTTGCTTTTTGAACTCTGTGGTTTCAGCAAGATGAAGCCACAGCTAAGGTAGCCAGTCCTAGCATCAATGATTTACGGAGAACGTGGATTGCTCTTCGAGTTTTGTGGTTTTGAAAATTTAAATACTTTTGGACATGTGAATTACTGAGAAGGTGAATTGTTTTTCCAGTTTGCGGTTTCAACAACACGGGGTCCTGGTTAAAAGTTACGGTTAAAGGTCACGATTGAAAGTCACGGTTAAAAGTCACGGTTAAAAGTCATGGTTAAAAGTCACGGATACAACTATAACTTTTAACCGTGACTTTTAACCGTAACTTTTAACTGTGACTTTTAACCGTGACTTTTAACCGTGACTTTTAACCGTGACTCTCAATCGTGACCTTTAACCGTGACTTTTAACCGTAACTGTTAACCGTGACTTTTGCCCGTAACTGTTAACCGTGACTTTTAACAGTGATTTCTAACCGTGACTTTTTACCGTGACTATTAACCGTGACTTTTTACCGTGACTTTAACCGTGACTTTAACCGTGACTTTTAACCGTAACTTTTAACCGTAACTTTTAACCGTGACTTTTAACCGTAACTTTTAACCGTGACTTTTAGCCGTGACTTTTAGCCGTGACTTTTAACCGTGACTTTTAACCGTGGCTTTTAACCGTGACTTTTAACCGTGACTTTTAACCGTGACTCTCAATCGTTACCTTTAACCGTGACTTTTAACCGTACCTGTTAACCGTTACTTTTAACCGTAACTGTTAACCGTGACTTTTAACCGTAACTGTTAACCGTGGCTTTTAACCGTGATTTTTAACCGTAACTTTTTACCGTGACTTTTAACCGTGACTTTAACAGTGATTTTTAACCGTAACTTTTAACCATGATTTTTAACAGTAACTTTTAACCGTGACTTTTAAACGTGACTAACCGTGACTTTTAACTGTACCTTTAAACCGTGACTTTTAGCCGTGACTTTTAACCGTAACTTTTAACCGTGACTTTTAACCGTAACTTTTAACCGTGACTTTTAACCGTGACTAACCGTGACTTTTAACTGTACCTTTAAACCGTGACTTTTAGCCGTGACTTTTAGCCGTGACTTTTAACCGTGACTTTTAACCGTGACTTTTAACTGTGACTTTTAACCGTGACTTTTAACCGTGACTTTTAACCGTGACTTTTAACCGTGGCTTTTAACCGTGAATTTTAACCGTGACTCTCAATCATGACCTTTAACCGTGACTTTTAACCGTAGCTGTTAACCGTGACTTTTAACCGTAACTGTTAACCGTGACTTTTAACCGTAACTGTTAACCGTGGCTTTTAACCGTGACTTTTAACCGTAACTTTTTACCGTGACTTTTAACTGTGACTTTAACAGTGACTTTCAACCGTAACTTTTAACCGTAACTTTTAACCATGATTTTTAACAGTTACTTTTAATCGTGACTTTTAACCGTGACTCTCAATCGTGACCTTTAACCGTGACTTTTAACCGTAACTGTTAACCGTGACTTTTAACCGTAACTGTTAATCGTGACTTTTAACCGTGACTTTTAACCGTGACTTTTTACCGTGACTTTTAACCGTGACTTTAACCGTGACTTTTAACCGTAACTTTTAACCGTATCTTTTAACCGTGACTTTTAACCTTGACTTTTAATCGTAACCTTTAACCGTTGAGACCTTGTTGAGACCGCAAACTGGAAAAACAATTCACCCAGCGTCAGATGAATTCCTGTTTTAGGTTTGTGATTTCAACAGGATGAAGCCACTGCCAAGACAGCAATAGCGTCAATGAATTACGGATAAAGCTAATTGTTCTTCGAGATATGTAGTTTCAACAAGATCAGACAGCCAAAGGGCCAATGCCCTTAACTTCAGTTACCAACTGCTTTATGTCTAGATTTCGTCATGTTGCATGACCCACTTAGTTCCCTGATTTAACTGTGAGATTATTTTCTAAAGCGATACCTCAAGTCAAGCCTCATACATTAGATTCGTCTGATGGAAAATGTGGATACCTATTTCCGTGAACGCCTACAACAACGCTTCAACAAAAATTGACATCATTTGAAAGATGAAATGAAATGCCATGTCTCACGAATGCTTTTCTGAGAATATTTTTTTTTCCAGGCTAAAACTCATGATATTGTGATTATTTAAAAAACGTCCGGTCCCCGTGCCCCACACTGTGTAAACCATTTGGCTTGTTAGCGCAGAATTTTTTGTATTACAACAGTGATAATTCGTGAACTTTCGTAGAAGAGGTTAAGAGAGTGACGTTAAGACGTCTCCATAACAACCGCTATGTACTGCATTTCATAGCTCCCTGTATTATTGCCAGTGTTAAAACTCTTCGTTTAGAAGGTTCACTAATGAAAAAGAAACACTAGGTACCGCCCCCGCCCCCAAAGTACAGAAAATATGAAAGGCACAAGTTGCAGTAATATACACGTTTTGTAAAATTTACAAATACATACAACTCCGGAAATTTCTTACAACAATTTTAACAAAAATATTGTCATGAAGCACTTGATGTATAACATCAAGTATCTTTTTAAGAGAATAGTGAGAATGTTGAACTGACAATTACGGGGTGCCGAGGCGTTAATGGAGTAAGGAATGCTAGCAGGGAGAGTCGATGAAGTTATTGAAGGGGGAAAAAGCATTATGATGAATATACAAAGAAGCATAAATTTAAAAAAAGTATAAGTTGTACTTAAGCTATTAAAGGTTAATTATGATAATAAGGGTTAGACTCGGGAATAATGGAGCCCACTTATTTGATAGATAGCAAGATACGGTAGTAATCCAACCCCCCAACATCGCCACATAATACAAACAGGAAACCATTAATAGTATTAAATATAGTGTAAATTCTAACGATGAGATCTTATTAGTCTTCGAAAAATAAAACAAGAAACATCTTTACTGCCGGAAGTTGTTAACATTCGTTAGGACAAAAAAAACACACACAAATGAGCGATGTTATTTATATCAGACCAAGTTGGTCGACACTAATCGATTCGGAATCATCTTCAATGCGGCCTAAAAATAGCGTTGGCATGGAATGTGGGTGCGTGTCTATGTTTAGTGAAATCCGAAATAACTTGACAATCAAAGGAGAGGTTCGTGTGGTGACGTTTTAATAAACTGGCGATGTTTATGAATTTATGACGGCCGTGGCGGCGGCATTTCTGGAAATTCCCCACTAATTAGAGGTACGCACAAACAAGGGTGGGGGGCGCGTTGGGCAATTAAGTGAATCCCGATAGTTTCAGCAATGAAGTTTTAAAAAGGTTGTACCATAATTAACCTTTATGCAAGACTCTCCAGTCGGCAAATTGTTGGTACAGGATCGCTAATAAACTGAATAACGCGTCGGGTTGTGTCCCGGATTGTACCTCACACATGGCTGTACATGTGTGTTGACACTGTACCTTACACATGCTGGCGTATGTAAGTAGTGAGGTAAGGTTAGGTCCCCGTACTGTATACCTACATACACATTAAGCTGGCACTATTATAGTAGCTACTCTAACGACAAGGACATGGCTATATATAACCCATTAGCAGGACAAGGAGGACTGTTGCTCTCTCCTTATCGCACCAACGTAAAGTGCCGCTCTTTATCCTTTAAGTAAATGGGCGTTTTACACGGTTTCCATTGGTGTACGCGAACACTGACAGCGGAATATCGAGTCAACGTGGACTCGGGCTTTAATCTTTCTTCCTTTCCGCTTATGAATGTGTATCGCGCCGTCTCTCTTGACGCCGCTTTGCCGCGCCGGAAAGAGACGGCGAGAACGCGGCCGGATGCGCGGGACAGAGATGGATGTATAATCTTAAGGAACTAGAAATTCGCAGTACGATTCTCATCTTTTCAAGACAGTCCAAGCGTATACTTAAAGGGGGCGGCAAGGGGAATTTATATGTGTTTCCTAAGGGTACACTCAGCTCCATAAACCGAGACGTTACGCTCTGTTGCACCGCGCTGTATAAATGTGCTTAGGATAATGACAAGTTTTTAATTAATTACTTACCGTGAAGTAAGCATTCGTTTTAATTTAATAAATACTTCACATTTCTTGCGGAGAACCGCCAACGGCCCGACGTTAGATTCGATCAAAACTGTATTAAAACACACCTCGTGTTAACCTCGGCGCTCCGACGGATGTGTAATGTAAAATCGATAAATAACGCAGCAATCCTACAAACAGCCTTTTAATTGCTCGGAACACACATACACAAATGGTACAAAGTGTAATCAACGTTATTACTAATAAATATTTACAGCTTATCTACCTACCGATCATCCACGGACACCCCACAAAAGGTTTGCTTATAACAATTGGTAAGTCACACAACATGACGGGGTGTACAGTTTTGGATAATATTTTCAATACAAGAATTTAATACATAAAGAGGGACGTATTCCACCCCTTTAGTGGTTGCACGCGGACTCTCGTTTTAATGAAAATGTTCACATCACGTTCCTCGGACCTACTACTAGTGGTGCCTTCCTAGAAGAGAATATTTTGTATTTCTTGGGTTTTGTTCTCTTTTGACACTTATTGTATAATGTAATTATAACAATAAAATGTTTTACAGCTTATTCCGAAACAAAAAGCACTGAAAACAGTTTACGCTTGCCGCTCTAAGACAGTTCGAAACTTGTCGGACTGTTTTGTAGTAGAATAAGTTATTTTTAGTTCACAAATCAATTTCAAAGTGTTATCTACAAATATGGAGGGCCGGTTGGTCGATAAAAAAAATCCAATGATTTCCAGTTGTTATTAGTAGTTTTGTTTTTTATAGTATGTTTTATGACTACCAAAAATACTTTTCCAGCCTCAGACACTCTGCTACAAAAACAAGAAGAATATCAGAAAGAACTAGATAAAAAAAATCGCTAATAGAATCACAAAAAATGGATATAGACCAAATCGCAGAACGAACGGCAAAGTCTGCTGTAAAATACAAAATCAAAAGCAAATATAGCTTAGTCCAGAAACACAAACTAATTGATGACAGAAAAAAACCGACCGAGATACCCCAGAGTATAAATCCATACAACCATGTAAAAGAAGAAAATACGGAAGATCTAAGAACAAAAAAAGAACAAATGAAATCCTCCAAACTACCGAACACAACGAAAACATGAAAATCCTAAAATAGAAGCTCTCAAGAGGAAAACAAAATAACTTTAAAATTAAAAACCAGCAAGGAAATATTATTAACCAACAGATCAGAAGTTGCACAACGATTAAGAAATTCTACGAAATGTGAAGTATTTATTATACATCATCCGTATCCAGCCACGAACGCCCATTCGTAAATCGTAGTCGCTTTCATTTCTACATTACACTTGCGCAATCTCTAATTGCCAATCTAATCATGGCAGAAAGCAGTGATGTTGGTGTGCAATTTAGAAGATAAACGGAAGAAGCAGCTACCATTCTCATAAAAAAGGGACATTGCAAAGTCGCCAGGAGTGTGTTCTCAGTGGATTTAGAACAAGTCATGTTCGTACCTACTATGACCTACTCTGACATGTTCTACTTGAGCCAACTTTCATGCTATAACTTAGGAGCTCTTACTACTAATATTATATTCGCTGAAAAGTAGTCCTAGTGACATATTCAGTACTCGGGTTGATTCAGAGACAAGTTTAGAAGTTATTTTTCCTCTTTACATCAATTAGTTCAATTTAGATCTTAGTAGAACTTATTTTTGGGATCATGCAAGCCAGCACGTTACCCTACAAGCTCACCTAGAAGAGTATCATCCATACTTTCCACAGAAAAACACGTGGTTAATGCAATCGGTCGCGGCTATACCAGTGATGGTAGAACCACGCATACAATATATTATATCCCACAGCCTCCTTTTTAAGGAAAGGAAAAACAATTATTAAAATTAAAAACCCTTACTTGCTGCAGAAGCATGCAACAAATTAAATAAATACGAAAAGTAGCCTGCATATATAAATATTTAAGCTGTTCGTAACTCTGCAAAATTACAAAGGGCATAGCCCTATAAGATGGTGAAAAGTCCCCCGTCCGGGATTTGATCGGATCTAGAGCATTCGATTCAGTATCAAAATAGAAAAGGCAATGAAAAATGCCAAAAGATACAGTTTTTGGATTTTCTCTCGCAAAAACAAACGCTGAAAATCATTTTACAAATATTGAAATGGCCGCAAAAATACTGAAAACCCGTTTTGTTTTTAAACTAGCGGCCGCTAGAGACGCTCTAGCGGGCTGAAAATTTAGGAGGCTTAGTCTTTTTTGATACCGAATCGAATGCTCTAAGTCCGGTCAAAATCCCGGACGGGGGACTTTTCACCATCTTATAGGGCTATGCCCTATTAATTAAATCTATAATACCGTCCACCTTAAAAAATAGTTTTTATCGAAAATAAAAAAATTCAAAAATTTGTAAATCGCTTGAAAGTTATTGGATTGTCAAAAATTGAAGTTATCTGAGTAGAGTGAGGTTTTAATAATTAGAATACATTTTTGTGAAATTTTTCCGATTCCTTTACTATTTTTTTCTTAATTTTTCTTTCTTAGATGCCCAAATGTTTGAAGTCGTGAAAATCAAAAATTTCAAAAATCTGTAACTCGCTTGAAAATTATTGGATTTTTTTAAATCGAAGCTATCTGAGTAGAGTGAGGTTTTAATAACTAGGATACATTTTTGTGAAATTTCTCCGATACGTTTACTATTTTTTTCTCAATTTTTCTTTCTTAGATGCACAAATGATTGACGTCGTGAAAATCAAAATTTTCAAAAATCTGTAGCTCGATTGAAAATTATTGGATTTTTAAAAATCGAAGTTATCTAAGTAGAGTGAGGTTTTAATAATTAGCATACATTTTTGTGAAATTTTTCTGATACGTTTACTATTTTTTTCTTTCTTAGATGCACAAATATTTGACGTTGTGAAAATCAAAAATTTCAAAAATCTGTAACTTGCTTGAAAATTATTGGATTTTTAAAAATCGAAGTTATCTGAGTAGGGTGAGGTTTTAATAGTTAGGATACATTTTTGTAAAATTTTTCCGATACGTTTACTATTTTTTTATTAATTTTTCTTTCTTCGGTGTACAAATTTTTGACGTCGTGAAAATCAAAAATTTCATAAATTTGTAACTTGCTTGAAAATTATTGGATTTTCAAAAATTGAAGTTATCTGAGTAGAGTGAGGTTTTAATAGTTAGGATAAAGTTTTGCGAAATTTTTCCGATACGTTTACTATTTTTTTCTTAATTTTTCTATCCTCGGTGTACAAATTTTTGACGTTGTGAAAATCAAAAATTTCAAAAATTTGTAACTCGCTTTAAAATTATTGTATTTTCAAAAATCGAAGTTTTTTGAGTAGCGTGAGGTTTTAGTAGTTAGGATACATTTTTGTGAAATTTTTCCGATACGTTTACTATTTTTTTCTTAATTTTTCTTTCTTCGACGTACAAATTTTTGACGTGAAAATAAAAAAATTAAAAAAATTGTAAATGGCTTGAATATTATTGGATTTTCAAAAATCATAGTTATCTGAGTAGAGTGAGGTTTTATTAATAACGATATAGTTTTTGTGAAATTTTTCCGATACGTTTATTATTTTTTTCTTAATTTTTCTTTCTTAGGTGGACAAATGTTTGACGTCGTGAAAATTAAAAATTTCAAAAATCTATAACTCGCTTGAAATTATTGGATTTTCAAAAATCGAAGTTATCTGAGCAGAGTGAGGTTTTAATAGTTAGGATACATTTTTGTGAAATTTTTCAGATACGTTTACTATTTTTTTCTTAATTTTTCTTTCTTAGATGCACAAATGTTTGAAGTCGTGAAAATAAAAAAATTCCAAAATCTGCAACTCGCTTGAAAATTATTGGATTTTCAAAAATCGAAGTTATCTGAGTAGAGTGAGGCTTTAATAATTAGGATAAATTTTTGTGAAATTTCTCCGATACGTTTACTATTTTTTTCTTAATTTTTCTTTCTTCGGTGTACAAATTTTTGTCGTCGAGAAAATCAAAAATTTCAAAAATTTGTAACTCGCTTAAAAATTATTGGATTTTCCAAAAACGAAGTTATCTGAGTAAAGTGAGATTTTAATAATTAGGATACATTTTTTGAAATTTTTCCGGTACGTTTACTATTTTTTTCTTAATTTTTCTTTCTACGATGCACAAATGTTTGAGGTCGTCAAAATCAAAAATTTCAAAAATCTGTAAATCGCTTGAAAATTATTGCATTTAAAAAAATTGAAGTTATCCGAGAAGAGTGAAGTTTTAATAATTAGGATCAATTTTTGTAAAATTTTCCGATACCTTTACTATTTTTTTCTTAATTTTTCTTTCTAAGATGCATAAATTTTTGACGTCGTGAAAATCAAAAATTTCAAAAATTTGTAACTCGCTTGAAAATTATTGGATTTACAAAAATCGAAGTTATCTGAGTAGAATGAGGTTTTAATAATTAGGATAAATTTTTGTGAAATTTCTACGATACGTTTACTATTTTTTTATTAATTTTTCTTTCTTGGATGTACAAATTTTTGACGTCATGAAAATCAAAAATTTAAAAAATTTGTAACTCGTTTGAAAATTATTGGATTTTCGAAAATCGAAGTTTTCTAAGTAGAGTGAGGCTTTAATAGTTAAGATAAATTTTTGTGAAATTTTTCCAATACGTTTACTATTTTTTTCTTATTTTTTTTTTCCTCGGTGTACAAATTTTTGACGTCGTGAAAATCAAAAATTTCAAAAATTTGTAAATCGCTTGAAAATTATTGGTTTTTCAAAAATCGAAGTTATCTGAGTAGAGTGAGGTTTTATTAATTACGATGAAGTTTTGCAAAAAATTTCAGATACGTTTACTATTTTTTTCTTAATTTTTCTTTTTTCGGTGTACAAATTTTTGACGTGAAAATCAAAAATTTCAAAAATTTGTAAATCGCTTGGAAATTATTGGATTTTCAAAAACCGAAGTTATCTAAGTAGAGTCATGTTTTAGTAATTAGAATTCATTTTTGTAAATTTTTTCCGATATGTTTACTATTTTTTTACTAATTTCAGAAATCTGTAACTCGTTTGAAAATTGTTGGATTTTGAAAAACCAAAATTATTTTCAGAATGCTTAAATTCTACAGTGGTCTTGGAGAAACAAAATTCCAATTGGTTTCCGAGATATAGCCGTGAGAAAAATTCTTCGGAAAAATTAAGTTTTAGCTAAAATATACAAGAGGCCATAAAATCCGAACAGCAGCTAAAACCAGCAAAACCCAAATGGGGTTTTATTAGTTTCGATGAGTACTTCGAGAAATTCCACACGAGAAGGAGTTTGCATTTTATGTGTTTCACTGTGTAATGACTCAAAAGAGTTGAAACTATATAGGTATGTAACATAGAAAATTGTGTTTTCGACTCTTTCGAGTCATTATCAATTCGAAAAGTTTGAAACTGTAGTCTATTCTGATAAAAAAATCAATAATATGCATTGTCAAATTGATATAGACTCGACAGAGCAGCCGGCGTTGTTTACACTTGCTGCCTCTTAGATATGAACAGACTTTAGTTAACTCCAGACTTCAAAATGAAAATTTTGACAACTAAAAATTATAACCGTGGACGCATAATAAATGAAAAATAATTAAATAATTTGTTTTTCAATTATGCAATGAAATAAAGTTAATACCACAATTTGGACGGGTATAATCGACAATCAATACCTAACACAACAACCCAACAAACACCTATTTAATTTTCCCACACATGCACATACACGTCGACTCACTTACACAGAAACGATCACAATTCGTAATTAACATATAAATAAATCAATAGAATTATAATTAAAATAGTCGTGCGTGTATAATTTATGAGAGGGCCGTCCTGGTCGCATGAAATAAATATGCGCCCTGTTAATGCCCCGTTATAAAAATGCCGATTTAAATAATGAAAGGAGCGCATGAATTATTCGGCCTATTTGCTCTGTGTCTATCGATTCCGAAAACGGCCACCGTCTTATACGTTCCCACAATTATGCCCCACTAGGAGTTTCCACTAATTAACACAACTTAGCGTGACATCTCAGACGATAAATAATCAATAAATTCCTCGCAGGGCCCAACGACGACGACGACGACGGCGTAATTGAATGGGGGGGAATGCCGAATTACGAAATGCCGAAATGAAAAAATATCCATCAACAACATAAAATGCTACGGATACTGAATTAAATCATCAGGGGTGGGCTTAATCAATTACAAATGGTCCCCCTTTCTAAATCCACCAAATTAAATCAAGTAACCATAAATTACGATTAATTTCCTGCGATATTATAATATACATTCTATTGTGTTGATGATGTTCGAATTATTCATATTTACAATAAACAAATAAATTATTCCACTAATTCCAGTTTGTATTAAATGAATTATGCATCATGAATAATTCTTGCTTCCTTATGATCTGGTTGTAATATTACTTCTCTGATTTTAAGGTATAGATAGATCTTTTTCATATCATTTTTTACTTTTCATATTTAAGAAAACAACGGAAAAGTTCACACAACCAACTAGAGCAAACACCTTTTTAGAATTTAAAAAATTTATCTTGAGCTTATCAATTCTTTGTATTAATAAAAACCCTCAAGTTTACATTTTTCCACAAAAATTTTTAAAATTCACATTAAGCTAGATTTTCCGAACTTTAAGAAATTCCGTGGATGAATTATTAAGTTGCAAAATAAGACATTATTACAAGTATTTTTTTACCGCAATTTGCGTCTTCGCAGATAGCGCACATTCAAGTGGAAAAATCCTTTTTGGACACTGATCATTCTTTTAAAAACAAAATCCCTATAAGTGTAGCTGCAACGTCTTATGTAACATCCAAGCTGGCCGGGTGGGGATTACTCATAGTTTGCGGACTGGCTTGGTCAAAATCCAGTAAGATCTAATACAGAGGCGCAAGTTGGAGCTTGGAGTAGGCTGAGTCAGCAAGACGACTAAAGAACTTTTTTTTTTTAAAAAGGAGGGACGATCTTTTATAGATTGTTGTTGGATTCCTCCCCCTGAGGGGCGGGAGTATACCAACTAAAAACTCTCCTCCGAGTAGAGCGACACGAGACCGAATCTTGACTAGGGTCAACGGCAGGGGATCTGAATGTGTCTGAAGAACTTCGGTGCGATCAGCGTAGATATAGGCAGCTGTGGTCATCCCTTCGCGATAGGGGAGCCCAGGAGCATTTTCTCTTTGCAGACATCATCTTCTTAGAGCTGCTGATGGGGTACGTAGTTACTAGAACGCGATCTCCTGAGTTATAGATACAGCCGTGCACCAGCACCAGCTTTTCTACGGTCCAGTTTCTTTTCACAGGTCTTGCGAGGTTCCTGTGAGGCGTCAATCATCTGCAGGAGCCGCAGGTAGACCTCGTGGATGAAGATTCCTGACTGAATCATTACTTTTAGATCCGTATGAACTTCAGAGGCCATCCTAAGTTCTCTCCCGAACGTCAGGTAGGCTGGCGTGCATCCGATGCTATGATCATCGAATACATAATTGCGAGAAGTTTTTGAAACCGGTCTCTATAGCTCTCCTCTAGTTGAGAACCTACTGAGAGCTTCAGGTCGCTAATCCTTCTTTCACAGGGTTTACGGTGGGATGGTATAAAGCAAGGGATTGTTGGATTCCGAGGAAATGCGTGACCATCTACGTAGCAGAACTGGTGGATTGATATCGCTTATTATTCTTATTGGAACTGCAAACCACAAGCAAATCTCGTTAGCTACGGCCCGGGCACATTTCGGGGCTACCGTTTGTTAAAAAAATGAGAAACCATCTCTTGTCCTGCAGTCCTGGTGGAAGTGGGCCAAATAAATCAATGGCAAAGTCTTCGTAACGTTGCTGCATGACAGATGGAATAAACGTTCATCTTTCAGGTTTGAAGCTTAAGCCCGGGCGCACATTGGGACGCAGGCCGCGCAGGTGACAGGGCAGCACAGCACAGGTTTTTGTATCGCAGGGATTTTAATACGGTGGCGCAAATTGGGACGCAGAGCAGCACAGGAGTTGTTTACACCTGCTTGACGCAGTCTTCTAAACACAGTTTACTGCGTACGTGTTGCGAAAACTGCACGGCTCTCTCAAATTATAAGATCATGTTTGAAGAATTAATAGAAGCTGTTCGAAACAGAACTGTTCTCTAGGACACATATGATCCAGACTACATGAGGGCTAATTAAAGGATAGAATTTGGAATGACATAAAACTACTTGCCAATGTGCACTCACTCTGTGTCACGCAGACTTTCTCTGTGCTATGCTGCCGTGCGCTGCCCTGCGTCGCAATGTGCGCCTGGCCTTACACTTCTGACACTAGATGCGTCATCTACAGGGTCTATTATAAAAGTAATGGGCATTTTCTCAGAAAAATATATTTATTAATCGTAACGGTACAAATGCTTAAAATTCTTCAAAATACTCTCCTCCAGCATCAATATTCCGGAGACGTGTCTGCCATGCGTGGAAGGCACTCTGAGAATCTTCGATGGGAATGTCTTTTAGGAACGTTGTTACATTGCTTTTGGATGTTTTTCATGGACTCCCAATGCTTTCCTTTTAGCTCTCTCTTCAGTCGGGGAAACAAAAAAAAAGTCGCACGGAGCCAAGTTGGTACTGTAAAGCGGCTGGGGAACCACCGGGGTGTTGCTCCAGGTCAGGAAATTGGTAATGATGAAAGCCGTGTGGCTGGGGGCATTGTCATAGTGGAGCCTGACCATGGCTTTGATGTCGGCCCTCACGCGCGCGACACGGCGTTTCAATCGCTTGAGCAGCTGCAGGTAAAAGGCTGAGTTGACAGTTGGGAGTCCATGAATAATATCCAAAAGCATGTTACAACGTTCCTAAGAGACATTCCCATTGAACAGTTTCGGGGTGCCTTCCAGGCATGGCAGACAGTCCGTAGAAAACATCCAAAAGCATGTTACAACTTTCCCTCGACGGGAACGTCGCTTTGTAACATGCTTTTGGATATTTTCCACGGACTCCCAATGCTTTCCTATCAGCTCTCTCTTCAGTCGGGGAAACAAAAAAAGTCGCACGGAGCCAAGTCGGGACTGTAAGGGGGCTGGAGGGGTGTTGCTCAGGACCAAGAAATTGGTAACGATGAAGGTCGTGTGGCTGGGGGCATTGTCATTGCCGTGTCTTTGACGTCAGCCATCACGCGCACGACCCAGCGTTTCAATCTCTTGAGCACCTACAGGTAAAAGGGAGGTGGAGAAAAACTGGTTAATTTCCAGAATTTCTAATAAAATGTGTTGTTCGATCCACCTTAATACATTTGCACGAGTGCAGAGATCATTGATTAAAACTATCCTTAACTTAGTTTAATCTAAGGTGCTGTGGATAAATCCACGTTGGTCCTAGGACTGTTAAGGGCAACTAAGGGCGATCCTGAAAAGGACGGCTGTCCTATCCCCAGCGCCCCGCCCCGACCGTTAGCCGTAGGGACAAAAGAACTTCATCCTACGTTTACCGACTCTCACCCGCCTCGAGGTGTTCAGAGGCTACTTGGAGGTGGTCGTGGACTTGCCAAAAGCTTTTGTTGTTGACTCACAGATTCAGCATCCGTTTGAGGAGCGCGTGAATCAGTAATAAATGTTCGCTTGTGAAGCAGGTTAATCGCATTTATCGCTTGTGACTTCTCTATTCGTTTTTGACCGAGAGGGTCAAATATTAAACATTTATTGTACGCTCACCCAGCATCAACGTAATTACAAATAAAATCAACTTTTTCAGATCTTCTTTTTGGATTTTGCTAACCGCGGAGAGGTTGGTCGTATTCGCCCGCTCCTTACGTCTATGACGGCGCCTTCGAGACCAGGTGTAGTAGACCCCGTTGACACCAGAGAAGCCGTGCATACCCTAGTCCGTCCTCTTCTTCTGGTTTTCTGTCCTTTTCTCACTGATCCTCTCGTGCTCTTCTACAACGTTAAGTCCTCTTGACCTTTTCTACGACGGAGTTATTATTTAATCTTCGTTGTAATGGTTTATTCTATGTTATCCTCACCTTTTTGATCCTCGTTTGCGGCAATAGGTCCTCTTATCCTCTACTTGAAGATCCATTCCTGCTTTTCCACGATGAAGTCCACTTGTTTACGCCCTTCTTCCCCTCGCCTACCTTGCCACGGCTTTCGCTAAAGTACTTTATCGTTTTTTTTTTGTAGGTATTGTTTGGTCCCTGATTTCTATGGCTTCCTGTCGTCCCCTATTCGAACATTCAATAGAAAGCTATAACAGCTGTCTTTTACGCACCACTTGTAGGGCGACTCCCTCTAGCCACAGCAGTTTCGCCTCGTTGCGCTTCAGTTCTGCCATCGACGAGTGCCTCACCATCAGATCGAAGTCATCCGCAAATGCTATCAGGCAGAAAAAGTTGCAGCACCTCGTCGTATACCAAGTTCCACAATGTGAGACCCAGAACCGTGAATCCTTCTCGGAGACTGCCGTCCTAGGTTTTCCTCCAGGTTAGCTTTGACATCGACCTTGACTGCTTTGTTTGGTAGGTTGTCTGGTCCAGGCGCTTTGGGTGCCGCCTCAATTAATCAGTTAGCTGTGTTTGACGAGTATATTCGTCATAAAAATAGTAATATTTTGTACGAGTGCCTACAGTAACACAAAATATTGCGGTTTTTTCTTTTTTTTGCTGCTTTTGACGAGTATATTCATCATGAAAAATGGCAATATGACAAAATAAAAAAAAATATTACCAATTTGTTCATGACGAGTAAACTCGTCACACAGCTAACTGCTTAAGTAAAGAGAACTATTTCGGCAGAATTGACCGCTGGTTGTAGTCTTGGCAGCGTTGGACCTGTGCTAGCTGGAAACAGTATATTCATAGCCGATACCGTACGCACAGGAACCATGACTTCCGGTCCTGATCGATTTGCCCTTAGTCTACGTTTCGGAAGGCGAGCCTGGAGGCGCCGCTTCCACCTCATCCCTGAGCACGCATGGAAGGAAGCTGCGCTCCTCCATTGCTTCTATTATCTCCAGGCATGATAGTGTGTTAAGAGCATTCATAACAGCAACTATTACGCAGTGCCATCTCTTCCTGAAGAGGCCGCTGTTCGCTTCGGCTGCCTCACCGTCATTAAGCATCCGTAGTGGACCGGCGCTTCCGGTCGCCAAATTGTTCATTTCCCTGTCCCATTAAGGAAGCAAACGTGTCTGTTAGGAAGTTTGCTACCCTTAGGGATCTGGACTAGTATCGCCCTTTTCGAGAAGACGCCGTCACTGGGGCAAAGGTTCATTACCCTTAAGATTTTCTCCGGGTTAGTTTCAACAACGATCTTGACTACCTTGTGTGGCAGGCTGTCTGGTCCGGGGGCTTTGCGCTTCAGCATCTTGCGTGCCGCCTCAATCAATTGAAGAAAATTATTAGTTGTAACATAAGTTCGTAGAGATTTTTATAAACAAAAAAAATATAGCAACAAATCAATCAATAATGTACCATTTTCTCCGTTATTGTAAATAACAACAAATCAATTTGTTGATTTTGTTAGCTGTTTTGCCAGAAATTTCCCGGGCTGGGTCTCAAAGAAGTTGTTGAGCCAATATTTCGTTGAAGGTTACGCCCCTCATTTGGTTTGACAGCGTGCGAAAAAGTTGGTAATCCATTGGCGCTAGGTCTGGAGAATACGGTGGATATTGAAGAGCGTACGATTCGAGTTCTTGGAGAACGCCTTTGACGACTTGCACAAGTCGTCAAAGGTGGGGCCTGGCATTGTCAAGGTTCATTACCGTGTGTGGCAGGCTGTCTGGTCTGGGGGCTTTGCACTTCAACATCTTACGTACCGCCTCTATCAAGTGAAGAGAACTATTAGTTGTAACATAAGTTCGTATAGATTTTTATGAACAAAAAAAATATAGCAACAAATCAATCAATAATGTACCATTTTCTCCGTTATTGTAAATAACAACAAATCAGTCAATAATGCATTCTTCGTTATTGTTTACGAACTACTTCCACCTCTCGATCAATTTGTTGATTTTGTTAACCGTTTTGCCAGAAATTTTCGGGCTGGGTCTCAAAGAAGTTGTTGAGCCAATTTTTCGTTGAAGGTTACGCCCCTCATTTGGTTAGACAGCGAGCGAAAAAATTGGTAATCCATTGGCGCAAGGTCTGGAGAGTACGGTGGATATTGAAGAGCCTTCAATTCGAGTTCTTTGAGAGCGCCTTTGACGACTTGCACAAGTCGTCAAAGGTGGGGCCTGGCGTTATCGTGGAGCAATATGCTTTGGCTTTGTCCATCGCTTTTTTTAAGTTGAATACCATCATTCACACCGTATAGTAGGATTAAATGGTGGCCTTTGTTGTCCGTGTAGTAGACTCGCCTATGACACCCTCTCTATGCGTCGCAGATATCCCGTGCCACTTCGGCAGCTATTTGGCTTTGACGAAAACTAAAGAATAGCAAATGTCGAAAATGATTATTTTTCTCACCTGGCTAAAATTGAAATTAAAAAAATAACTTATTTTATGAAATGAAATATGGGCTTATAGAGCAGGAAACATGATTTCCAATGGTGTATTACACTTTGCCAAACAACAAACACCGCATTGTAGGATAAAAGCAAATATAAAACTCTGGCCCCTGTTAGCTGGAAATATCACGTCTATCACTGCTATCATGACTTCCAGTCCTGACGGCTTGACTACGATTCTAAAAGCGAGACAGAAGAGGACGCTTTGCCCATTTTCGCAGAACTTACTACAACGCTGTTTCTTGTAGCGAGCAATCTCTTTTTGAAGTCTCCTTCCACGTCTCGATAAGCTCCTAAAATGACTCGTACTTCTTGTCCTGATGACTTTGCGCCTTGACGTATTTCCCTCTGCCATCGCCTGTGGACGTTCGGCCTTCTCTTCAGGGTAGATGCTACGCAGGCAGCCTCGCTGTATTTAATATAGCCATTAGGTGTTCCTTTGGCATCCAGTGTGCTGTCAGCTACGAAGGAGGCTATGTGGTTGTCCATGTCATTCTGCATCCATTCATGTCCACTTCTAATGCCTGGGGTGTTCAGGTACCGTGTGCAACCTAGCTGGAGCCATGTGTACACACGAAATCTTATTCATTTTATACAAATGAACGTATTTTTATCATTGAAATAAAATAGTGGGTATTCCGGTATGGTATTTCGATGAGTTGATGGTAATACAACGGTTGACAACTGCAAAATAGAAGAGTCCAAATTTTTTTTAATGTGATGAGATTGAATACTCGAGAATTTCGTCAAGATGATATTATTGTGCAACCGGATAAAAATATCAGGACTGTTGCCAGGATATCCAGAAGAAGTAGGCAGACCACCATCGATATCCGATGATACATACTTTTAAATGCTATTGTATTCAAATTTTGTTGACGAATGTAAGGCTTGCGCTAATAACATGAATAAAGTATTATTATTATTATTATTGAGATAATTATATAGCTTTGCGAAAAAATATATCTGATGATAATGACTGAAACATCGAATAATCACATATTTTCAACACTACCCAAAACAAAGAGAACCCTAATCCACAGACATTTTAGGTGTGGCCCACAAATTTTATTCTGTCTTGGTTCATAAATTCATATATTGATGATGATCACAAATCTTACATATCAAGAGTAGAGAACAGCGTAGCAAGAGACCCCAAACTGCTATGGTCCTTTATTAACAATAAACACGGGCGCTCTATTCCAAGTTCCATGGTTTTCGACGACACAATCTGTGACTCTCCCGAATGCATTACCAACACATTTGCCTCTTACTTCGCATCCACCTTCACTAAAAATTCACGTAACCCTTCACGAATCGATAATTCAACGTCTCTCGGAGTTCCTACGCTCTACCTGACTCCTAATAATATCAGCAGTAAAAAATATCAAACCTCGTCTTACATCTGGCTCAGATCACATCCCTGCTATCCTAGTGAGAGACTTCCATGTGGCGCTTATGAAGCCTTTACTGCACATTTTCAATTTGATTATCTCTACCAAGAATTACCCAGTATGTTGGAAACGCTCTAGAATTGTACCAATTTTTAAGAATGGTGACCGTAAACTAATCCGGAACTATAGACCTATTTCTTTAATATGTAATTTTTCTAAACTCTTTGAGTTAATGTTATTTAAGGTAGTATCTTCACACCTCTCCACTCAACTCCTAGTCAATCAACATGGTTGATCAGGTCCCCCATGATAATGATGATGGTTTGTGGAGGGCGACCAAATGGTCGCAGCACTTAGACCATTCGTTGGTCCTTTGTGCCGCCTCCTGAGCCCTACTCCTCAAGCCAACCTAAACTTCCTGTGAAGTCAAGTAGTTGGCCGTGTGGAGTGTTGCCCAGTTGTGACCAATCTGGCCACTCCTCTCCGAAAACGGACCACCTAAGTTGTTTGAGTGACTCGCATTCACACAGAATGTGTCTTAGTGTCTCCTCTTCTTGCTCGCATTTCCGACATAGGGGGTCTTTTACCACCCCTATGTTATGGAGGTGCTTGTTTAGTTTGCAGTGCCCAGTAAGTGTACCGACTAGCAACCGCAAACTACTTCTTGGTAATTCGATGTATTTCCTGCTCAGCTTCGGTATTGGTCGGTCCTCCATAATATTTTATTGCGTAAAATGAACAGTTTTGGCTTAAGCGATGATTTAATTGAATTATTTAAGTCCTATTTAACCTCACGCTCCAACTATGTTGAACTTCAGGGCTTTATATCCAGGGACTATATTACAACCAGCGGTGTTCCACAAGGATCCGTCCTGGGACCACTGCTTTTTAATATTTTCATAAAGGATGTGTTGAACCATCTTAAATGTGACTATCAATTATATGCTGATGACCTTAAAATCCATAGCAGGGTAAAGGAATTTCGTGACTGCACCAACCTTCAAAATGACCTTGACACGTTGTGCAACTGGAGTACTGAAAACGGTCTAAAGTTGAATATTAATAAATGCAAAACTCTATCGTTCTCCAGAAGTCTAAACCCTATTAGATTCGATTACAAGCTTGATGGAATGGTGCTGTCGCGTGTTTCTGAATTTTGTGACTTAGGTTTATTAATGAACTCCAAGCTTGACTTTGGTGACCACATAAGGAAAGTCTGCAACGACAGCTATAAAACTCTGGGATATCTGCTCCGCAATACCAGATCTTTCCGGCATCAGACGGCTCTTATCAAATTCTTTGTGGCTTTCATTAGAAGCAAGCTGGAATACGGGTCTTTGATTTGGTTCCCTCATCAAAAAACCTACATTGACATGCTCGAAAAGGTGTAAAGGAAATTTTTAAAGATTCTGTATTTTCGTAAATTTGGCACCTATCCTGAACAAGGGTTTCCTCATGAAAGACTTCTCTCGGAATTTAATTTCCCTTCTCTTCATTCTCGGCGAATCATTTTACAATTGACATTTATTTTCAAATTGCTTAACGGATATTCCAACGATCCGACACTGTTATCTAAGTGCTCCTTTCATGTACCACGTATCTGCCCTAGGATGAATATCCTGTTCAATATCCCATTTTCACAGAGCCTTTAGTCCCCTTTTATCAATATTTAGATCTGCGAATTCTATATTGTAAAAATATTGATCTGTTCAATATTTCTCTTAAAGATCTAGTTAGGCAACTTGTACAAATCATTCGTGTCTATTTTGTCTATTTATGTCTATTTTGCGCCATTATGCTTATTACACATTATTTTTTAGTTCGCTTTGTCAATTTTCTCTATTTATAGTAAGAATCATTTTCTATTTTAAATTGTGTTAATTTGTAAAATTGTCCTGTAATTAGTCTTTAGACTGTTGGATAATAAAGTTATTATTATTATTATTATTATTATTATTATTAAATGCACGACTTTACTACCACATTAAAGGGCAGTTTAATATCTGAATATTTTGTTTTCTTGAAATGAATGTACGCTTTTAAATTATAAAGCCATTATCTGATAATATTTTAATAGTAATATCGATAATTTCTAAATCCACCTGCGATAAATTATGATATGTGTAATACTTGTTTGGCAGAAATATTACCGACGAGAACTTTTCATTTTGTGACCCAGCTCGAACACTGGGGATCTATCTCAGATTACACGTTAAAGCTTCTGCCAATATCCAATTTGTTGAACCGCGCCTTGATCCTATTACTAATGTTGTGCAGCGTTAAGATTCAGTACATTTTGTGGCTTCGCATAAAAATTCCGTTCACCCAACCCTAAACCCTAAAACCCCATCCGCAGGGGAAAGAATTAAATCCGGGAAAGCGAATCCGCCGCCGAGCAATTTAGCGCGCGGCCCAACTTTTAATTTAATAATTAAATCCAAAAAAGTAGGTCAATTATAGCTATATTTGCGAACTGTTTCCAGGCTTTTCCATTTCCTCCCCCAGTCGTTAATACACTCGACATCAACAATTAATTAATGCAAAATGCAACGATACAAAACTGGCGAGGAATTAACCATTAATCCCGATATTAACAGGCGCGAATCACGCTCGCGTCTAAATTAACAAAACGAGTTCTGCGATAAACACATTTAAAAAAAAACACCCCCTGCTTAATGAGCGGCAATGAATTTTCACACCGAATTCAGTCGGTTTATCGCGAGAGTGTAATTTACGATACAATTTTTGGAGAGGGGAGCGTTCGAAAATTACATGGCTAGTGCCTCTGTGAATCGATGAAAAATATTAATGCAATAAACCTATCGCGTTCCCGGATTCGACGATCCGGAGCGATATCGGATGTAATTTTAATTTCCTTGCTGGGAATTCATTCCATCCTCTGCCCAATAATGCGGAAATGTCGACGACACCGCCTTTAATATCTTTTTAATTCATGCCCGATTTACGAATTAAATTGTTTCCATTATGTAACGCGAAATGACTACGGCGATATCGATCTACTTCTAATTCGAAGCGTTTCTTTTTCGTGGGTCGTGTAATATTTAATGAGCGTGTCATTTTCCTAGCGTATTCTTTGTCCTACGATAATGAATTGTGTTGTTGTTCCTTGTAAACATTACGTTGGTGATGTATCACTCGTGATGAATTTATCGAAAAAATGCGGCTATTCATAAAGATGAAAACGCTTTACGATCCAAAAGCTTACAAATAGTTACTTTTCGGTGAAAGGGGGTTTATTTCATATCGGATTAGTTTTTAACATTGGGATTATCTAACCCCGGTTACCATCCGTGTAATTTTGGGATAGTTTTCTGTAATTCCTCTGTGTCTCGGTTTAACAGTGGCGGCTCCTGAACTCGGAGATCGAGAGAGATCTAAATGATTTAATTATAAAGAACTGACTGACTAATTCGACCAAGCGAAGGAAGTATTTTGAGCAACGCCACTTAAGGTCCACACAAAGGAGCAAACATCTTTCTGCAATCAGTTCGCTCAAGGTATAACCATCTGGTGTATTGGGTAAACATTTGAAATGCCCCAATTCTTTCACTCTTATTATATTACCTGCATATTTAATTAATACAGCACTTTCAGTAATCGGATCCCGGATGATGCTGGTATTGAATGACAATGTGAAGCATGGTTTTCAGGTACTGTTCACGTGGTAGCTTAAGGCGGCTGGATCTTATCTACTGAAGCGAAATAGGTTCTAGTTACAGCAAAGTATAATGATGTCGTCGATATATGCTGCAATAACTTCTGCTACCAAAAGTTCAGAAGAACAGCAAAAGGGGATATTTACTGTGCACTACGAAATTAGAAATTTCGATTTACAAATCTCATAACTATGGGCGCGTTTAGTTAACGCAACTGTTAAGAAATTTGACTGACAACGGTGACCTTGTGCTGATTTACTAAGCGCAATGTTCGTATGCTGGCGGTTGTTACGGGGGGTTTTGCGATGCCCCGTAACGGCTTCCGTTGGAACATCGTTCTTCGGCGAGTAGTAACAACGTCTAGGTCTAAGTATTTTGACAACAATAATGTACAAGGTCAACATAGTATTTCATTCTGCGCGGCACTGGAGCGATTCGTCCTAGACAGAGTCTTCCTCTTTTGTTCGTCGTAGAATTCTCCTCTTATTCTCTTTGATTCCTTCTCTTCTTCGAGCTCGAGTCCTTCTTGGTTCTTGATTCCTCCTCTTCTTCTTAGATAGTTTCCCGTTTAGATATTGAGTCTTTCTTCATCTGATGCCAAAGGCTCGTACTCAGCACTGGATTAATTCGTCCTTTAGAGAGTCTTCCTCCTTATTCGTCATAGAATCCTCCTCTTCTTCTCTTTTATTTCTCCTCTTCTTTTTCTTAGATGGTTTCCTATCTAGGGATTCAGTCTTTCTCCATGTGATACCAAAGGCTAGTTTGGTCTTATACGGACTCATATATGACTGGTTTTTCTTTTTTTTTGATGTGAGGAGGGGAAATATTTTAGCGACACCCCCGAAGCGGGGTGGTGTTGGAGTTCCTGAAGGATACACCAGCTAAAATTCCTCCTCGTTATCGCCGTGTTAAATAACTCAAAAGAAAACAGCGAATGCAAATTATATTAATCAAGCGTCAAACAAACCAAAAGCAATGTGGTCGTTAATCAAAAATAATAATAAATCTGTGATATAGAGCCGAATGAATTTAACATTTTTTTTACTACCATCTCTGATACTATTCTATCTAATCTGCCAGAGTCAGACACTGATCCTCTGGTATTTATGAACCCAAATACTACTTCTACTACTTACTTCTCATGCAGAGAAGTAAGTGAAGTTGAAGTACGACATGCTGCCAGGTCTCTAAAAACTTCAAATGCCCGTGATGTATATGGAATGACAAGTGGGTCTATTAAATATATAAAGGAGGCAATTATAATTCCACTAACTAAATTAATTAATGTATGTATTCGAAATAATATATTCCCAGAATGCCTCAAGATTGCAACCGTTATTCCACTGCATAAGAAAGGTTCGGTTGAAGACGTTAATAACTTTCGTCCTATTTCTCTATTACCAATCATTTCAAAAATTTACGAGAGATCACTTTTTGATCAAATATTATTTTTTCTGGATAATAACCACATATTAAGCGATAATCAATTCGGTTTTCGCAGGGGACGATCAACAGGGGAAGCAGTTCGGGTTTTTATTGAGGAAATCAGCCGGGGTTTTGAGGCCCGTCAATATCTAGCAACTTCTTTCTTCGACCTCAGTAAGGCCTTTGACTGCGTTCCTCGTGATAATCTTCTGCGAAAATTATATTTTTATAATTTTAATCCTCAAAGTTGTCGCCTTGTAAACACGTATCTTCAAAACAGAACTCAGCGTGTGGAATTTAAAAATCGTGTATCGGATCTCGCAACAAAATCATGTGGTGTACCCCAAGGCTCAATTTTAGGACCACTGCTATTCTTAATGTATATAAACGATTTGCCTTCCCATATTGTAAACGGGAAAATTACTATGTACGCAGATGATACAGTATCCATTAACAAAAGCGAAGATTATGAAAATGCGTTACAACAAAGAGAACACATAAATAATAGGGTCTTGCAGTGGTTCAACTGCAACAAGCTCTCTTTAAATGTTCAAAAAACTGTAAGCCTTACTTTTTTCTTAAAATCAGGCAATGAAGAAAATGGTTTTTGCAAATTTCTTGGACTCACTCTAGACACTAAATTGAACTGGAAAGAACACGAAAAAGCGTTGAGCCAAAAACTGAGCCGTGTAACTTTTTACTCAGAAATTTGAGTAATTGTCTACCCCAAAGTGCACTTCTTACTGCTTTCCATTCTTTTTTCCAATCGCACCTAAATTATTGTATACTGGTTTGGGGCCATTCCAGTATAGCACCCAGTATATTTAAATTACAGCGCCGAGCGATCCGAATACTGGCACATATAGGATACAGAGATGAATGTCAAGGCTTTTTTAGAGATTTAAAAATACTAACTTTACCGAGCTTATTTATTTTGGAATGTCTCCTGTATGTTCGTAAAAACGTTGATTTATATGTAACACATAATCAGTTTCACCATTACAATACCAGAAATAGTGAGCATATTTGTCCTGTACGAACACGATTATCCAGGCGCGTAGGTGGCGCGAATATTTATGGTCCAAAACTATACAACGCTCTACCACAGATGGTTAAATCTCTCCCCATTACCAAATTTAAAAAGTCTGTCAAATCATATTTAATTCGTAAAGCATTATACAGTATAGATGATTGTATTGTATAGTATTTATTTATTTTATTTATACACCTTTGTCCATTTTTAATAATTTTAAATGTAAATTTTATTGTATTTGTGTAATGTATTTATTTTATTTATACACTTTTATCTATTTTTAATATGTTTAGTTGTAACTTTTATTTCATTTGCGTAATTAATCATGTATGACGTTTCTTAACCTTAGGGTATTGACAAGATTAAACTACTTACTTACTTACTTACGTGTTGGAGACGCTGTCGTACCGTAGGTCGTTTCATCTACTGATTTCGCTGCACTTCGGTTTATCGGTTGGATAGCGCTGGCGGAAGAATTGCCACCGGACTCATTGTTGTGCTTGGGGGTTGCGCGGGGTCTGAAACAAAAAATAAAATTATTTTTGTCAAACACTATTTTCTCAAGACCGCGAGGACTATCTTAGAAATGACTCCTGCGACCATGCTGAGGATCTGGAGCAGCTTGGCGACGATGCTGCCAACCCTCTGGTACCTGTTGTACCAGCACAGGCGTGGTCCTTTGGGCGGTGAGAGCTCCCACGACGGCGGCTTAGCTCCTTGTCCGTGGCTTTAGGGTTATGGCACTCTTCGTTTGACTGACAGTGAATCTGGTGCAACCTCTGTAGCTCGCGGGATGAGCCTCTGCGCAGTTGCGCATGCCGCCGGCTCATCCCTTGGCCTCTCGCATCCTGCCGATAAGTGTGTTCCTGCGCACATGACAGTTTTTGGGGTCCTGCACGTGCCCGAACTTCTGCCAGCGGTAGCATTGCTGCCTGCTGCCATCGTGTCGTTTGACCTCGATCTTTACGGTTAATCCGATGACGTTCATGACGTCAGATACGTCTGGCATCTTCGGTGGCCTCGTGCTGGACATAAACCATCCACAGCGCCAGTCTGGTAGTCTCGTCTGGACATTCTCTTCACTGGTATCGTTCGCAACTTCTATGCCCTTAGGTCTTCAGCGGTCTGGTCCTCGACGATCTGAGGAGCGATGTATCGGATCACCGCCTTGATCGTCTTCTTTTCGAGTTGAAATGTTTGGTAAGGGACTGCTTCCTGGTCAGCGAGTCTCGGGCTAAATACGCAGTCCCTTGGCTGCGTATTTGGCGTGGGCGAATCTGATGGAATGTCGTTCCATCAAGTCCCTAATGAAGCTCCAGTTGACGGAAGGAAGTACAACTGAAGGAGGCTTCTTGGTAAACATCGTCTGCAGTGGGGGCCTGTAAGCTGGCCGCGGGATCGGAAGGAGTGCTGGCTGCGTTGGAAGGCGCAGCCGAGCCGAAAGTCGGAGAAGGTGAGGTAGGGCCTGGAAAGTGGGTTGGGATGCTGTTGAAGACTTTTTGGCGGATGTCTGTGTCGCCCTCTTCTTGTTATTTGGGTGTGTTGGTGGGGCCGTGTCTTCATCTGTGTCTACACCTCGAGAGAACCTCTTGCCCATGGGCATAGTAGGCAGCCTGCGCTGGTGATGGCTAACGGTGCCGCTGGCCCGGATGCCTCGTCCAAGCGGCATTTCAGTTCTTCGATCTTTTCTTGCATCTTTACCCTCAGCATGGTGAGGTTGCCGATTTCGATTGTCAACCTGGACGTTTGCTGAAACTGTCTGTCGTACTCTCCGGCGTAGTCAATAATGTGGAGGGCACTCATCGCGACCTTCATCCGAGCAAATTCCTCGGCGTACTTAAGGTTGGACATAACAGTCGCGTTTAGCCGTGAAAACTGCCAGCTATTGGCTCGAACCGATTGCGATTTGGGTCCGTTTGACTGGTCGGGTGTTTGTTCTTGTAGTCTCGGCTTCGCTCGGCGTATGGTCCACAACTTCACTTACAACTACACTCATTACTACCACTACACTATTTTTTCTGTCGACGGCCCCTGCTTATATCCACTCCTCAGGTTGTGGGCAGGACCACCTCCATCCGTGGTGTTAGGCGGGACCTGTTGTTTCATCTGATACTGCAAACACCGATATCACGGTGTACAGTGGTGTTTTCTAACCTCAAATATTATAAACATGACCTGCAGAGGTAGTGCAAGTGACACATTTAGCAGTTTTGATTTTGGATCGTTAAGCAATCAGTTGATTGTTGTCACAAAGTAATCAGATTGAGTACTGATTCTCAACAGCTGCGTTCGCTGAACGTGCCTAATGTGAACTAATAAGTGTACCCAATGAAAAAAGACGTTATATTGCTGGTGATTCTTGAAGGAGCCCAACAAGGTCCAAATTTCTGATGGTTGAATTTCGAGAGCGGTGAAAAATCTCCTCCCAAAGGTATTCAGGGTCTTCCAACCTCGGCTAAGAAAACACCTCTTCATAAAATTGAAGCCGTTAAAACGGTCATTGATAAGTTCCCGAAGTATGACAGGCACTATGCCAAGAATAAAGGACAAAACCGGCAATATCTCACACGACACTTAAACGTGGTTATCGGCGCTTAGTTTACCTACGTGTCGTAACAAATACGTAATTATTTTAATTTGCATTTAATGCGTTAATCATTGTTTCCTTTCAACACAACAGTTGAACAAGTTCTAACAGTCAGAGAATCCACGCCGCCACGCCGCCACGCCGCCACGCCGCCACGCCGCCACGCCGCCACGCCGCCACGCCGCCACGCCGCCACGCCGCCACTTTTATTTTTGTGCCGTGACATTATTTTTGACTTTCCCGCGTGTACATATTTGAACATTGAACTCTTTCTTACGTCATTGTATGTACATTTGGTGTAAATAATAAGATAGTTATGGCGCCAACATGCATTTTGTCTACTTCTATCCCAACCTTTGTGTTCTTGCGCTGTCAGTGACTCTGACTCCATGAGATAGCTAGAGTTCAACGAAGGCGGTTTTCATACCTGAGCTGCGACACTTCACAAACGTTCACGTAGCACTAGGATGCCCGACGAGTACGCGGATGGGTGACCGGCAGAGGTGGCAACGGCAGCAGCGATGGCCCCGCGCGGCTGTGGCTAGAGCGTTCTGACTGTTGGAAGTTCGTGATGACTGTTGTGGTTCATTTGAGTGGGTCTGGGACAAAGTGCCGAATACCCAAAGTGCCGAATGTCCAAACTGCCGATTCGCTTCGGCTCCGACGCATTTTTTACGAACGATTCGACGTCGCTTGGCGTCGTTCGGCACTTTGGCATGGTCTGTTGTATGGAATTCGGCACTTTGGCCAAAATACCAATTCAGCACTTTGGACATTCATCAATTTGGGCGGGCCCCATATGAGTGTTCTGATTTTGAAATCAATGTTGTGATTCATCTGATTGTTCTGATCTAAAGCGAATGATGTATGTGCTCTATCGGCTTTGTACCCTCCACGGCCTATTCTGCTCCTGAGTTATGCGGATTTTGCGGGTGGTGGTAGGGAGCGACGGGAACGTCGAGGTCGGAACATGTTCGAACCGGCAAACTGTAATTCCGAGAACAGATCAGGTCCAAGACGAATTGCACTTAGGCAGGCAGCGTATTGCACTGACAGCTGCACTTGAAGCACTAATTGCTCCTCGAATTCGTCCGACCGTTATCCTTAATGCATAGGCATGCAGCGGGTGGAGGTTTATCTATCGTACCTTTTACTGGCAGCTGTATCTTGTTTGGTAATTTAAATAATGCGGAATTTATGTTGATTTTGAAAAGGAGCAATGGTCCTCATAAAATGCAAATTAAAATAATTACGGATTTACTACGACGCGTATGTAAAAGTGCGTAGAACATATGTACATATGGTGGCTGCTAGTGGAAGTCGTCATCATGGTCATGTCACAAGAGGTTGGATCCTTCCGAGGCTGAGGGGATTCGGTCTTCCCACACCAGATCTACTGGGAACTTCTCTGGGCGTCCTGGAAAGGCAGCACTGGCCGCTCTCGGCGCTGGTTAGCACACTCCTTCCGCGTGGCGTGAAGAAATTCGGATATCTCACACCAGATCCCGGCATCTCTGGATTCCTGGGTCCTAGAATGTTAGCCGGAACACTGATCGCTGAAGATCCTTCCGAGACTGAGGTGTGAGGAGGCTCGGACGTCTCACACCGAATCTTGGCATCTGTGGATTTGAACGTCCGGCTTGGGATGAGCTGCCATCCTGGTGTGCACTTGCGCAGCGGGTACCAAGACGCGCGGTTTGTCTCTCCAGTCCTTGAAACGGCTGGTGCATCGGACGCCGGAGCCGTGCATGAGGCGAGCTGGAGGTGGTCTGGTCGGAGGTGCTTCTTACATCACTCCAATTGGCTTGAATTAGAGTTTGCACGAACAGGATGTTGTCGTCATTTGTGGGCGCCACTGCATGAGCTCCCGCATGCAGGCAGGTGGTTGTAGGTAGTGTGTCTGGGCTGGTATTGTGGGCGGTTCTGGTTCCGATGCTTTGGTGTGTTGGAACCGTTTTCCGATGTATTTGTCAGCTAGTCGGGGGTGGTATCACGACACGTTCCTAGATGTTGCCTGCGTGCCGTCAGGCAGACGTGGATTGTTCGAGTTGTCAAGCCACTTACACTACGTTATTGCGTCTTTTCGCGGGGCACTGTTGCCGCGTTTCGAGACGACAGGCAGTTGCAGGTAGGCCGGCATCTGTAGATGACGGGCTGTCATGGCACATCCGGAGGGCGGCATCTATATACGTTTTGTATGGTCGCGGCGTCTGGAGACGACAGGCAGCAGTAGATAGATCGAAGGGCGGTGCTTCCTCGAGCGTCGTTTTCTAACAAAGACGTGATGGCGGCTCGGTAAGCGGCGTCTTGGCGAACAACTTTAGCGTAACTACTGGCAGACATCATTTCGTTTGCCTCTGGCCACATAGTTGCACGGCCCCGGTGTGTCCTCTTTTGAGGAGACTCGGCTGCTAGAGGCAGCGTCGGTTGGGGCACGACCCTTCCAGAGGTAGTACGGACTGCTTGGGCTGGTGCCCGCTCGAGCGGCACGATCTGTTCCGCCACTGGTAGCAATGGTCAATATTATTGTGGTAGCAATGAGGTAGTCCAAGACCCCGCGGCTGTGTATACCACTAGGGCTGACGGCGAAACAAACATTGCGGTGGTGCACGCTTTTGGCGGTGGTGTAACCTCGGTGTCTCGGCAGCCAGTGGAATCATCTCCACGTGTAGGGCTCTGGCCACACCTGCATCGGTGGTGGTGTGCGCCTTAGCTTGGGTAACGTGCTACCTTGTGCTGGTTGCGGTATCGGAGTTTTGGGTGGCGTCGTCCTCTGAGGGAATCAGAGTTGTAGAAGGTCCTGCGCTTCCAGTGTCCGCGACAATGGCAAAATTTGCTTTGCTTCCCCATCTATATAGTGGTGCGTCAAGGCGAGTTACAGGACTTAATCGGTACGGGGCTGATGGTAAAGACTTGGTTGACCTTCACGAGAAATATTTCCACGCCATCTTCATGGAATCGCGGGAATTCGGTTTTTGAAAAGGAGCAATCGTTAACTCATAAAATGCAAATTAAAATAATTACGTATTTGTTACGACGAATAGACAAACTTCCGACCGAAACCTCATAAGGCTTCAGGAGTCAAATCGGTCGATTTAATGAGCTGCAACAGTTGCCTATCCCGTATTTTCCCCCATCAGCACAAAATATCGGGCTAATTAATGTTTGAATTTATAAATAACCTCATTTTGTTTCTCTAAAAAAAGATGACAAAGAATTGCCAAAAGTCAAAATTGGTAAAATCCATATATCTCAATAGAACATGCGGATGGAAAAGGTCTCTCTTACACTGATAGGCTCAAATGTCACAGAAGGGAATCAGTGAAAAATAGTTTGCACCCACTTATTTTGTTTTCAGAGGAGTTAACTAGTGTTGTTATCAATCAATGGTAATCATGCGATTTAATAATTTTAATCGAAACTGCTTACAAATTTGATCTTGTATTGTGTACAAAATTTGATGTGGTCATAAAATATTCAACATTAATGACAAAATAAACGCATAATTTAATCATCCTTTACAGTGATTTAATACTCTAGTTTAATAATATAATTTCAATTTGTAAAACATTGTGTCAAAACGAAAGAAGGTATAAATATAAATAATATTACGTCTCTACTTGTTGGCTTTATAAAAACGGGCCTGTAACAGCCATTAAGAACCCGAATTAGTTAAAAGGCAAGCGAACAATGGGCGTTTAGCTGCATTGTGTTAATTTGTGCTTTTATGGTTGTAAGTGTACGGGAGACTGGCCGGCATTAAGGATATCTGTAAACAGTGGTGAGAGATTGGTATCCGTGTTTGTTTTAACGGTCGAATTGTGTCTGGCCGTTTTCACGGCTGCGGAAATACAGATATCGCATTTATCGGATGGGCGGCATCCATCCCTCCAATCCCCCCTAATAAATGGGGCCGAAAGGGCGCTATCGGAAATAGATTTTTCCATTGTTATGTCAGGTTAATATAAATTTCCACGGCACGTTCACCGAGATGCCATCGGGACGGGTTCCCTCCTGCATTATAAGATAAAATCCCTCTTTGTATTTTTATAAGTTGACAAAAAAAAAGAGGCGGCGGCTTAAGGAGGTATTTTGCAAAGCTCCGAACATCTTTATGGTTTTAGATTATATCTGAATTTCGCCGGGCTTCCAAATCTAAAAATAAACACCAGATGGTGTTACTTCTGGGCTACACTTTTTTTTATGTTTCCAGCGATTCGACTCGAGTATGTTTTTATTTGGACACCTTTCGTCGACCCGTCCTCATGCATAAAACCGTTTTATTTTTATTTGTTCCCGAAACTCCGGCAATTTGTTACGGTCACAAGATCATGCCGTGTGATAACTTTCCGTCAGAACTGGGATCATTATACTCGTCATATTTATTAAGTTCGATCTTTCTTTATTTAATGTTATATGACACTGATGCATTTAAATTAGAAAGAAATGATTATCGTTTAATTAAGTCTTTAAACGAATCACCGCCGACGGTTAATTCGGCGCCAATCAACGGTATTACCAGAGCAGCCTTTTGTATAAATCTGTGCGGAATTAGCATTGAAATGTGTTAGGTAGCCTCATTTCAACTTTAATTAAATCTCACATCCCATTTCCATTAACGTGTAAATACACCACACCAGCAGTCCAAACTATTTATGGATTCTTGATTGCTTCCATCGAAAATCAAATGACATTTCTATTAATGGAATCAGTAAGAATTCACAAACGATCATCAGTGGCATAGCGTCGGTCTTTTGCTGTTTTGCTGTTTTGCTGTTTACTCAATTATTAATCTCCGAAATAATACAAGAAATAGAAACCCTTTTCAGTGTTTCTTTGAATATACTAGATTTTTCTTAAATACACCTTTAGAAATTCTTCCCAATTGAGCTGGCCATATGGGCTTGTCTCCAAGGCCTAAAAAAAGCCTTTAGAAAGAAGGATGACTCCGTTTTTGAAAAGGATTGTAATCTATACTGGAGCTCAAAAGTAATGCAACACCCAGAAAGAAAAATGTTTTAAATGTTTTGTATTCAATTTATGTTCAATCATCGTGTCAGAACAAACGATTAAAATTTGGTGCAGGTTGGCAAATAATACTGACAAAAATTCAATAATATGTTGGCCCGACGCGGTTGTTATAGCATTATTGTTGTAACATTATTAAATTGTTTTATTTTTCGGATAAGTGTAAAAATCGTACACAAAAAATTGAGATAAAGCAGTAAAAACGTTATCGCTTTTTTACTTTCTCCGTTACGAAGTACGAGAAAGTATTGTGATCGTGATTTTTTTTCAAATTTTTTTTTACGGAAATATCCGTTTTGCGGCGCCTAGATGCAATTTCAACAATCTCTGGAAAAAAAAATTGTGTCTGTGTGTGTGTCTGTCTGTCTGTGTGTGTGGGTGTGTCTGTCCGTGTGCGCTGTATCTCAAAAACTAATAGATCAATTGATATCAAACTTTGAACATACGTCTGATTTGATAATCCGAAGAACTGAAAAATTTTTGGTAAAATTTTGTACACCGGAAGTGGAACTGTTTTTTGTTATTTGCCAATATTTTCTTAAATATGAAAAATATCACAAAAACATTTAAACAAACATTGAAGAAAACAAAGAAATTAACATCTTTTGCTTGAAAATATTTTTCATAAAATCATTGCTATTCGAGAAAAAAATTTATTAATTTTTTTTTAAATTATTGGTTTATAATTATGAAACGATAAAAGTTACAGCAAATTTATGTGAATAATAATTGTAGAGAATGCCAAAATGAACAACTTGTAAAGAATAAGTTTTTTTTTCGAAATCTCGTTAGTTCTTGAGTAAACCCAGTTTTTTTAATTTGAAGTATAATTTTTCCATTTTTCATAATTTTGACGTTTTAAACGTCAGTTTCATCCGAGTTTACACAACGCTCGATGTACATTTAAAATATGATTTCAAATGAAAATAAACCATGAAAACGTAAATATAAATGGCTATACCATCAAATCTGAGAAAGTAACATGATGGCCACATCACCATTTTTTCTTTCTAAGGTGAATAAAACGTACGTACGTACGTATTGTTTTTTTCCAATTACTAAATATCTGCTGATATCTCCTTTCTGAAAAATATACTAAAAGTAGATTACTTACATTTTTCACAAAATAGCTTTTACAATACATGACTTTGTAATAGTATTCATTACTCGCAATAACTCATCCGATGCTAATCTTTATTACTGCAATTTTAAACCGTTCGATTAAATAGGAATGTGAATATTTTCAATTCAATACATACTTTTGGAAAATATTTTCAATACAATCAACAAAGTTATATCTGAAATATTTGCATTTTCTTTTGTTATATTCTAGAGGTTGAAGTTAATATTTATCATTTCCTAGCAAATGCCATAACTCACATTCTACAGTGATAGCCGTAATATATGTCGTATTAATGTCAGCAAATATATTTCTAAATTTTAACTTCAAACCCACATATTTGTATATGATTAACATTGTATGTATGTAAATGATGTACAAAAAATAAATCAAAATTATTTATTGCCCAACAATACGCTGAAATTTGTAGACGATTTACGATCTTATAATTAATTTGATTTATTCGAATTGGATTTTGGATTTACCCAAATTTTACGAGCGTTATGTAAATTTATGAAATTATGTAAATTTTTGTTAATAAATATGTAAATTGATGATAATAAATTTTTGTTAAAAATGTACGAACTTATAATTAAATACAGGGCCTTTTAAGACATCTAAATACATAGCAAAATGAGAAATATGCTCAGTGGCGGCTCGTGGAACATGTTGATGGTAGAGCCACTTATACAATATACCCCCCCCCCCCTTCTTTTATTAAGAAAGAACGATTTATCTTCCTAGACCAAAGTAACTGGCGAAAAATGTTTTAAGAATTAGTTAAAAATTCTTGCTGAGCTTGAAACCACAGGTAGTGCCATGGCTCCTTGCCTCTATATAACGAGCCGCCCCTGCATGCAAACGGTAGATTTTTAATTTTCGTAACGAACCGAGCGTAGAGTTTAGAAAATTTGTAAAAAATCCTGCTGCTGAAAAAAATATAAAAACAATTGCCATCGACTTGAAACTCTTCAAATTCACTCAAAACCCATTCTAGATTATGATTATGTAAAAATCCATTTAATACTCCAACCGTACATTTTGAATTTTCGTGACGAACCGAGCGCAGAGTTAAAAAAATTTGTAAAAATTTCCCGCTGTAGAAAAAATATAAAAACAATTGCCATCGACTTGAAACTCTTCAAATTCACTCAAAACACAATCTAGATTATGATTATATAAAAATCCATGTAATACTCCAACCGTACATTTTGAATTTTCGTAACGAACCGAGCGTAGAGTTAAGAAAATTTGTAAAAATTTCCCGCTGTGGAAAAAAATATAAAAACAATTGCCATCAACTTAAAACTCTTCAAATTCACTCAAATCACATTCTAGATTATGATTATTTAAAAATCCATTTAATACTCCAACCGTACATTTTGAATTTTCGTGACGAACCGAGCGCAGAGTTAAGAAAATTTGTAAAAATTTCCCGCTGTTGAAAAAAATATAAAAACAATTGCCATCGACTTGAAACTCTTTAAATTCACTCAAAACGCATTCTAGATTATGATTATATAAAAATCCATTTAATACTCCAACCGTACATTTTGAATTTTCGAAACGAACCGAGCGTAGATTTAAGAAAATTTGTAAAAATTTCCCGCTGTGGAAAAAAATATAAAAACAATTGCCATCAACTTAAAACTCTTCAAATTCACTCAAATCACATTCTAGATTATGATTATTTAAAAATCCATTTAATACTCCAACCGTACATTTTGAATTTTCGAAACGAACCGAGCGTAGATTTAAGAAAATTTGTAAAAATTTCCCGCTGTGGAAAAAAATATAAAAACAATTGCCATCAACTTAAAACTCTTCAAATTCACTCAAATCACATTCTAGATTATGATTATTTAAAAATCCATTTAATACTCCAACCGTACATTTTGAATTTTTCAAACGAACCGAGCGTAGATTTAAGAAAATTTGTAAAAATTTCCCGCTGTGGAAAAAAATATAAAAACAATTGCCATCAACTTAAAACTCTTCAAATTCACTCAAATCACATTCTAGATTATGATTATTTAAAAATCCATTTAATACTCCAACCGTACATTTTGAATTTTCGTAAAGAACCGAGCGTAGAGTTAAGAAAATTTATAAAAATTTCCCGGTGTTGAAAAAATATAAAAATAATTGCCATCGACTTGAAACTCTTCAAATTCACTCAAAACACATTCTAGATTATGATTATTTAAAAATCCATTTAATACTCCAACCGTACATTTTGAATTTTCGTAAAGAACCGAGCGTAGAGTTAAGAAAATTTATAAAAATTTCCCGGTGTTGAAAAAATATAAAAACAATTGCCATCGACTTGAAACTCTTCAAATTCACTCAAAACACAATCTAGATTATGATTATATAAAAATCCATGTAATACTCCAACCGTACATTTTGAATTTTCGTAACGAACCGAGCGTAGAGTTAAGAAAATTTATAAAAATTTCCCGCTGTTGAAAAAAAATAAAAACAATTGCCATCGACTTGAAACTCTTCAAATTCACTCAAAACACATTCTAGATTATGATTATTTAAAAATCCATTTAATACTCCAACCGTACATTTTGAATTTTCGTAACGAATCGAGCGTAGATTTAAGAAAATTTGTAAAAAATTCCTGATGTTGAAAAAAATTGCCATCGACTTGAAACTCTTTCAATTCACTCAAAACGCATTCTAGATTATGATTATGTAAAAATTCATTTAATACTCCAACCGTACATTTTGAATTTTCACGAACCGAGCGTAGAGTTAAGAAAATTTGTAAAAATTTCCCGCTGTTGGATAAAATATAAAAACAATTGCCATCGACTTGAAACTCTTCAAATTCACTCAAAACACATTCTAGATTATGATTATGTAAAAATCCATTTAATACTCCAACCGTACATTTTGAATTTTCGTGACGAACCGAGCGTAGATTTAAGAAAATTTGTAAACATTTCCCGCTGTTGAAAAAAATATAAAAACAATTGCCATCGACTTGAAACTCTTCAAATTCACTCAAAACACAATCTAGATTATGATTATATAAAAATCCATGTAATACTCCAACCGTACATTTTGAATTTTCGTAACGAACCGAGCGTAGAGTTAAGAAAATTTATAAAAATTTCCCGCTGTTGAAAAAAAATAAAAACAATTGCCATCGACTTGAAACTCTTCAAATTCACTCAAAACACATTCTAGATTATGATTATGTAAAAATCCATTTAATACTCCAACCGTACATTTTGAATTTTCGTGACGAACCGAGCGTAGATTTAAGAAAATTTGTAAACATTTCCCGCTGTTGAAAAAAATATAAAAACAATTGCCATCGACTTGAAACTCTTCAAATTCACTCAAAACACAATCTAGATTATGATTATATAAAAATCCATGTAATACTCCAACCGTACATTTTGAATTTTCGTAACGAACCGAGCGTAGAGTTAAGAAAATTTATAAAAATTTCCCGCTGTTGAAAAAAAATAAAAACAATTGCCATCGACTTGAAACTCTTCAAATTCACTCAAAACACATTCTAGATTATGATTATGTAAAAATTCATTTAATACTCCAACCGTACATTTTGAATTTTCGTGACGAACCGAGCGTAGATTTAAGAAAATTTGTAAACATTTCCCGCTGTTGAAAAAAATATAAAAACAATTGCCATCGACTTGAAACTCTTTCAATTCACTCAAAACGCATTCTAGATTATGATTATGTAAAAATTCATTTAATACTCCAACCGTACATTTTGAATTTTCACGAACCGAGCGTAGAGTTAAGAAAATTTGTAAACATTTCCCGCTGTTGGATAAAATATAAAAACAATTGCCATCGACTTGAAACTCTTCAAATTCACTCAAAACACATTCTAGATTATGATTATGTAAAAATCCATTTAATACTCCAACCGTACATTTTGAATTTTCGTGACGAACCGAGCGTAGATTTAAGAAAATTTGTAAACATTTCCCGCTGTTGAAAAAAATATAAAAACAATTGCCATCGACTTGAAACTCTTCAAATTCACTCAAAACACAATCTAGATTATGATTATATAAAAATCCATGTAATACTCCAACCGTACATTTTGAATTTTCGTAACGAACCGAGCGTAGAGTTAAGAAAATTTATAAAAATTTCCCGCTGTTGAAAAAAAATAAAAACAATTGCCATCGACTTGAAACTCTTCAAATTCACTCAAAACACATTCTAGATTATGATTATGTAAAAATCCATTTAATACTCCAACCGTACATTTTGAATTTTCGTAACGAACCGAGCGTATGGTTAAGAAAATTTGTACAAATTTCCCGCTGTTTAAAAAAATATAAAAACAATTGCCATCGACTTGAAACTCTTCAAATTCACTCAAAACACATTCTAGATTATGATTTTATAAAAATCCATTTAATACTCCAACCGTACATTTTAAATGTACGTAATGAACCGAGCGTATGGTTAAGAAAATTTGTAAAAAATTCCTGCTTTGAAAAAATATAAAATCAATTGCCATCGACTTGAAACCGTTCAAATGCACTTAAAACACATTCCAGATTATGATTATATAAAAATCCATTCAATCAGTGGCAGCTCGTGGAACATGTTTTTTTTTTGAATAAAGAAAGAACGATTTTTTTTCTAGACCAAAGTAACTGGCGAAAAAGTGATTTAAGAATGAATTAAAAATTCTTGCTGAGCTTGAAATTACAGGTAGTGCCATGGCTCCTTGGCTCTATATAACGAGCCGCCCCTGGCTATGCTGAAGGATTTGTTAATAAGAAATTTAAAATATTCCAACTACTTGCGGAGATATTCGAAAAATTTTGGATTTCATTTTTTTACGGCTTTTTTATTACATTACATTATATTAACAAATGTTATTCTAAAAAGCTATTTCGGACATTAAAATATTCCTGATAAATGCCACAGCTGTATAAAAAAAGCTACTATCATTTTCATAAATTATAATTCATAAATTCACTTTATTACCGAAACCCTCAAACTCGTATTCGCATTCAGTATTCACAACAATTATAATAAATAATCAAATAAAATCAATTAACTGCAAACATAAAACGATCGTTCCATCCAAACCTATTATTATAACAATATGTTTTATTTCAGCAGTCGAAATGGAACACATCAGTTCAAGCCGAAAATAATTTCATTTCTGTGTTATCGTTCCATTTAAATATAAATGAAATTATTTTCCTAGAATGTTTATATAAAACTACCACGTCCGCCAAAATCCACCAAATTTATTTATAAATTTAGTTGAATAAATATAGTGTTTATAAATTATTGTTTTTCCATCACTGGCTCAATCGATTGTCGACTTTATTGTTCTTCGAGTGTAGTTATTTTTTGGTAAATATGTGTACAGTTAAAATATATTGAAATTCAGGTTGTTCCAAAATGTTTAAGAATCATTGAAAGACTCATATTGTAGATTATGAAAAGTATTATATTTTTTTTATTTTTAATCGAAATAAGTTTAAAGATAATCTTGTTATACCCAAGAAAATGACAAAAGGATCGATATTTTCTAGACTATTACAATATACAGGGTGCGGCAATTATCCTATTAGTACCTAGATTTTAAAACTAATAATGAAAACATGCAAATCACCAACGAATTTTGAAATATTAGAGTAACCATCATCTTCAGATATATGAAACCTAATATGAAACGAAAGCTTACTTAATGAACTTTTAAATTATGAAATGATACATAGGGTGTTCCATTTGAAAAAAAATAGAAATTGTACAGTTTGCGAATGGCTATCACCCTGTATAATACGCTGAGTTATGTTTTGGTTAAAAGAGTAATTTTGAAGACTAAAGTTCAACTAAACTTTACCACTAAATTAGAATGAATTATCTTTATTAATTTCAGGGCAGCAATTTTGTTCAAATTTTTGTATAAACAACTGAATAACGCGAAAACAGCGGGGTTTCAATCCCCACAACTTAGGTCATTGTAATCTCTAAGTAACAAGGAATCAAAAAATGCTAAAATATACAGGGTGTTATATTTACAAAAACATAAGTTTGGTCTGTATCTTTGTTATGAGATACCCTGTATAAATTTAAATATTTTTAGGGCGTGCAGCTCACTATTCTGCACAACTTTTGTATAAAACATTTTTCAAAATTTTGAAAAATAAGCACGTGATGGACCGTTCCCAGAGCTCTGAAACACCCTGTATATATATATTTAAACAACAATAACAATTACTTCATTAAATATTTTATAAAATACGCATGCATTTAAATGATGAAATTTGCGTTACATTATTTATTATTCATCATTTAAATATTTTGATTGGAACAGTTCGAATACAGAACAAACATATTTTTTTTACATATTAATAAGCGTGTGAATGTTGCGTATGTAAAATTAAATATTTCATATGTTCGACGATAATATTTAATAAATTTGAATGAATATTTTAATATTGGAGGTAATTTATTCGGTGTGCGTCTTTTGAAAAAATGAAATAAAACTTTTTCAGCTACAGGGTAGTTGTGATGTATTTAATTTCGACTACCGAAGTGAAACGTATAATCATAATAATAATAGGTTTGGATGGAACAATCGTTTTAAATTCATAATTTTTTAGGGGTTGTGGCTACAGGCGAGCGCTGTGCCGGTTGCACCGCGGCCGTGTGGGTTCGAATCCCAGTCCGGGCGAAAGATTTTTCATAGATCGAGAAGTATTCGCTCGGGTCCATGGTTCTTGTATACGTCTGACATTATTCATTTATTCACCCAAAATTTGTATATATTTAAATAGTAGCCGCCTTGAGCTGGCCATATGGAGCTTCGCTTCCGAGGACAAAAAGAAATTTAGATTTTCCAAAAAAATTCATAGTTCCTTTTGTATATGATACTTCTTTTTCACATCGAACATTTTAATTTTGTATTTTTAATTTTTGGGATGAATAAATGAACAAATGAATAAATGAATAATGTCAGACGTGTACATAACAACCATGGACCCGACCGAATACTTCTCGATCCCCGAAAAATCTTTCGGCCGGGCTGGGATTCGAACCCACACGGCACGCGGTGCAACCGGCACAAGCGCTTGATACTTTTCTTCTTATTTTTAAATTATACTTTTTAATTTATAATTAACCAACTAAAATAGATGCAGACTAGGTATGTATGAAGTATTGATGCAGGGGTTTAGTGATTTCATGTAGCATAGGTCACAGCATTGAAGAGGCTCCGGACGATCCGGACCTTACGCTTCATGTTCCCGAACCACGGTGCCGACTAGTTGAAGGCTATTTGTGGTAGGCAAAGAGTAGAGGTCTGAATTAAAATAAGGCACAAAATACAAGATTTACATGAGAAAATAAATCAGGATATATGATCATGAAATTGTGGCCGGAGACGAGGTTAGGCGGCAGCAAAAACCGGGAAAAAAGGCATCAACACAAAGGGTTTGCTACTGGGTCTCCAGGTTGTAGTTAGTACAAGCCTTTGACTATATACTAAAGGACTGCTATTCCCCTCCATTTCCCATATGATCACTGCTCCAAAAGTTGTCCGCGAGCTGGAGCCCGATATAAGTCCCGCCCCGGAGCCGAAAATGGAGCTTTCCCGCCAGTTCTTTACAAGCAAAGCATCAACCAATAATTTGCGAAGTTCCGGATTTGATGGAAATCTAATACAGAATTTTAGGTTATAAGTCAAAAGTCAACTGACGTGTACATCAGCTGACGAGTATTATAATCGCGTTGGCATATATACGTGGACGTATTGCAGCCTTTCGCATAGCAATATTTTGACATAGTGTGAATATTTGACAATATATATGTTTATATACTCAAAGGTGTGAATAAATTGCAGGGTATCATAATATACAATGCGATTTCATAGAGTCATATGTCTTAGACACAAAATAGCTACTAATTTAGTAACATACCACAACCATTTAGGGTCCCGCCGCGCCACCGTTGCTTGGAGACACACCCGAAGTGGCGTTAGCAGTCCATAAATATATAATCAAAGGTGCAAGCCCTCTTGGCACACGTCAGGCAGAATAAGGCAACCCCATCCGGTTAGATTTTTTAGGCACAAGTACTGCTGCTAATGGCAGACGACTCACGATGGATGTTCAGAGTTGAGATAAGCTCAGGAACTGGTTCTCAGCAGTGAGCACTCAAGGCCGGTTTAAAAAAATAGAAACAGATGACGACGCCTCGGTCACACCACCAACCGAGGATAAAGAAGAGGGCCGCGACCTCGACGAAGGTCAAAAAGGCAACCAGCGCAGTCCCTACTTCACTCCCAAAGCTGCAAATTCAGCTGCGCCCACCATTGCATCCAGCGATCAAGCCGGTACCCCCACCACGTCTCAGATGAACGCCCTATCATCACCGGTGCCTTTTATGAAGAATCCAGAATCCACTACCAGCTCTCCTACCATTATCCCCAGCGGTTGACCGTGGTCAAGGTTCGGTCTCCTTCCGCTCTGCTCTGAGGAGAGTTTTTAGTTGGTATACTCCCGCCCTTCAGGGGTAGGACTCCAACACTGCCCCACTATAGGGGCGTCTATAAAATATCTTCTCTCCTCTCTTAAAAAAAAGCTCTCCTACCATCCGATACTAACTGGCTCACCATCGGCGACACAACATCAAGTTCGCCCACGCCAGATATGCAGTCAAAGGACTGCTGATTAAACTCAAGGATTTCGGCACACACACAAGAATCCTAGACTCGAAAGCGATACCGTACTACACCTACCAGATGATCGAGGACAGAACGACGAAATATCGGCTTTAACATCACAGGCCCAGATCGCCCAAGATCAGCAGCTGCCCATGAGGTTCATTAGGAAGATGCGCTAGAGCAGTGGTGGGGAAACTTTTTTTAAGACGGGCCATTTGTAATAACTAGACAATTGTAGCGGGCCAAAGAATAATGCTTAATCGTTAACTAATTTATGTGTTCTATAAACATATACATATATTATTACATACACTTATTATTTTAATAGTAAAAAAGCAAAAGGTAACAAAATCATAAGCACAAAATATAAAATGAATTTAGTGTAGTTCTTGATGTGAAGTATTATCACTTTATTTTCTGGTGTCATTACTGGTTGATGGTGCATGAGAAAAATGAAATTGAGACTGTTTCATCAAAATTTCATCATAGTCCGGTTTCATTTGCGAAGCAGAAATTCTTAAAACTGATGAAAGGTGCTCATCTGTAATTCTGTTTCTTAAAGAAGTTTTCCTGAGCTTCATTGTTGAAAAGATTTGTTCGCATATATAAGATGAGCCGAACATTGTCATTATCTTCATTGCATGAGTAATTAGATTTGGGAAATTATCTGGACTTAAATTTTTATAAAATTCTAGTAATGGTACTGTATGAAAAGTTTGTTTCAGGAGAGTATTACAGTTCAGTTCTATTAACTCAAGTTGAAATTTTGCATCAACTTCTTCGTAATTAACATTGAATGGGGTCGCAAAAATACTAAACTCTGGTTCCATTTTTCTAAAGTCCTGAAATCTCCTTTCAAATTCTGTAGATAGTTTTCTCAAATTAATTTCGTATTTTTTAATCTTATTGTTTGATATAGTGAATTTTAAAAATTGTATTCTTGGAAAATGAGAAAAATCAGATTTAGAGATCTGATTAGCAAATAATAATAACTGTAATTTGAAACTTTTCAGGTATTGCCAAATATCGTGAAGAAAATGATTTTTTCCTTGCAATTTGAGATTAAGTTTATTCATGTGTACGAGGAGGTCTGTGAAAAAAGCGAAATCAGAAATCCACGTTTCGTTTTCTAAGACGTCAAATTGATTATAAATGTCTTTATTAAGAAGAAAATTCACAATATCGTCTTTTAAATTCCAAATTCTTTCAAATACTTTTCCAGCACTTAACCAACGAACTTTTGAATAATACAGGATATCGGAATGCTCAGCATGTACGGACTCCAAAAACTGTTGAAACTGGCGATGTAATAATCCTCTGGAACGAATCATATTTACTAGTTTTACAACAATATTAAGTATATGGTCAATATCTAAAGCCGATTTACAGAGAGCATCCTGATGTACAAGGCAATGCAAAAAAACAACACCATTTTCCGGATACTTAGAATTAAATTTCCCAACAAATCCTTGATTGATTCCAACCATATTAGGAGCACCATCTGTAGTTACATTACATAGCTTGTCAATAGGTAAACGAAGTTTATCGATGAAATTTTCAAATTCACAAAATATATCGGCACCAGTCGTTGTTCCTTTCATTGACTGCAGCCCTGCAAGTTCTTCTGTAATTTCAAAGTGGGCGTTGATTCCTCTTACAAATATGAGTAACTGCGCAGTATCGCTGATATCTGTATTTTCATCCATGGTAATTGAATAAAAAATAAATGTTTGAGTTTTTGTAGTCAGTTGTGAAATTAGATTTTTATCAATATTTTCAATTCTCTCGGTGATTGTTCTTCTTGAGAGAGACAGTGACTGAAAATCCTTTTTCTTGTCAGGGCACATAATATAGCACACATCTATCATGCACTGCTTTATAAATTCACCATCTGAAAATGCTTTATTAGATTTAGCAATATAATAAGCCAACACATAACTGGCTTTCGTAGCGCATTTTTTGAGAATGATAAGCTCTCTGAAATAATTGTTGTTGACTTGATAAATTTTTTATTAAATCTTTCGATTTAATTTTTTTCACCTCTTCACTTAACGATGAGTAGGAGTGGTTTTCATGTTTGCTCTTGAAATGGCGTTGAATGTTATATTCTTTTAAAACTGCAACAGTTGTATTGCAAAGTAAGCACACAGGTTTTTCTTTAAATAAAGTAAAGAAATATTTCCACGTCCATTTTTCTTTAAAAACTCGACATTCTGAATCCACTTTTCTTTCTTTAACATCCATTTTAGACGTTACCTACTACGGAGAACAACACACAGAAGCGCAATTGACGAAAGCTTGCTGCTAACTAATGCTCTTACGCGGGAGTTTGTTGAGGCACTGGGAGTTTGGGGGATTACACAAACAATTAGTCGAGTCACAGCGCGTCGTTGCAGATGACTGACTAAGTCGCTAACTAACTGATCTTCGGGAGGCCTCGCTTGTATTTATACCTACCTGCGAGATTGTCTGGAAGTTTCGAGCGAAGATGAGTCATCTGTTTAGGTCGGATGGATTTGTCCAGAATGCTATTGTGTTTTGAATATCGCCGCAGGTAGTTTTTATGCGGGTCGTCACATTACGAAGTAAGAACGCGTTCAAACATTCTCACGACGGCACTCTTAAACGGGCCGGATTAAACCTTTCCGCGGGCCGGACTTGGCCCGCGGGCCGTAGTTTCCCCATCACTGAGCTAGAGGGACAACTAGACGAGCGTGACCTACCCACTATAAATGGCCCACATCCAGCAAGCAAGCAACGAGGAGGGTCGACCATTCCTGGCCGAAAATTTAAAGTGCCCGAAAATTTCGTCCATCCCTACCATACCTACCCATGAAACGGCGATGATTTCCGATGTTTCAGTTGGAGGCCAGCGCGGCACACTGTAGTGTCGGCAAAAAACGCATGAAATCTGGCCAAGACCATAATGACGGATTCGCGTTCGCAATACTTGTAATCCCCTAAATCTAATTGAGTAATTATTCTAAACTAGTACAGCGCATTTGGACCTTAAATTTGACAGTTTTAACTCATGATTTTCAAACGAAACCTGCACCTGAAATAAATGATCTAAACCTCGAGACACCTATAAATGGTGGGAGAAGAAGCCCTTACTCTTCGGGTATGTTCGCCCGAAACTAACTTTCCTTGAACCCGCAGAGGGGTAAAAATATTTTTCGGTCAGGGATGACGCTCCCTAACGAGGACACCAGACGCAACTTCACTCTAAAGAAGGTCATGGGGCTCTACTAAAAAATCAAGTACAAGACGGACAACAGTGCTTACCGTTGCCAGATGCTGGAGAAGATACAGCAAAGACCAGGTATCAACATCCATCCCTCGGATCGTCTTCGCGATCTCCTGGAAATAATATATTCGCTAAAAAATAATCTTATTTTTGTTTCAGATTCCGTGCGACCAGCCAGCACAACAATAAGTCTCACAAGGGGAGGATCAGATGTGTGGCTCACCGATTTCATCCATCTTTGGCACACGTGTAGGTCATAACTAGGAATGTAACAGGTGCAAGTAATAGGGTGCACTATTCAGCCGTTTTCGAGAAAAAATGTTTTTTTAATTTGTTATTCATTCGTATGTTTATATACCTTTTGAGTTAACAAATATATACCGACCTTTTGGCGCATCGATAAAATCTCCGATTCGTAGTCGGAAGATCAAAGGATCGAACCCCATTGTTAAAGTTGGGTTCATTCATTTTCTTTTTATAGTTTTTATAAATCCATGTGTATTTAAATATCTTAATTTTAGAATCAATCAATTTTTTTTCTCGAAAACGGCTGAATAGTGCGCCCTATTACTTGCACCTGTTACACTCCTAGTCATGACCTACACGTATGCCAAAGATGGATCAGTCAGTGGCCATACTTCCGCCACCGTACTCTAACAGACTAAAATATGATATTTACCAAAACCTGAGTAAGACTAATGCCAACATCTGTAAACTTCATATAAACCTGTATATGTACACCACTAAATTAAGATAGATTAAGGGCGAGAAAAAAAAAACGATTCAAAACAAAAAATGAAATATGAGGAAAAACTAGAATAGAATATATAAATGTAAATATTAAGCTCTGGAGATTTATAGTCGCGTTCTTTCACGCTTTCCGAATACTTTCTCACTCTGTGCAAACTTGACCCCACAGGCCTCGAATGCTCGGTAGTACTGTACACATAAACGATGAACTTTCTTCATCATTTTATAACGTAATAACACAGAAACTAATTAACAATTTCCACTAATAGGAAATAATTAATAATATAAATAAATCTTACAATCTTAAATTAACATCGGCAGATTTCCAAATCGTTATTACAAAAAAAAAAAAACGAACAAAATCAATGGCGAAAGCGCCGAAAGATATATTCAATCACCCGTAACCATTTAATAGCTTCGTTGGGAGAAAAAAAAATGCTTCCCCTCGGTAGGATGAAGCGACCAGTGACCATGAATAATTCCTTCTTAATCTTGCGTAAACAGAGCGATTGAGATAGCTATGCGTCCGGATTTAATACTTGATCGTTAACACCCGGATTTGGCAGAATCAACAAAAGGCGGGCGCTCTGCATTAAAAACTCTTATTAATTCTAAATGCGAACATAATTAAATGCGCTCTGAATTATTGATGATGTTGCTATTAATTTTAATTGAAAATACCGTGATGTATTAATCCTTTTGTTGGTCGGCATAATAGACTGTTTTGCATTACAATTCATGGATCCAACATATTTTTATGTGGGAACTAAAAATGACCTATGATTGATTTTTTTTTAGATTCGCAATTAAGGCACGTGCTTGGATATTTAACCAGTTAGCCGTTTTTGACGAGTATAGACGAGTATACTTATCATGGAGAAATTGCAATATTTTGTGTTATGACGAGATGGTAGTCGCCAGTCAAAAACAGTCTTAACAACTGGTTAAGAAGTGCGTAAGAGCAAAATTTCACACAAAGTATGACTTGTTTTATCGTTTTATACTGCATAAAGCATCACAATAATAAGAATTTACGACCTTATTATGTATCATAGTATATTATGTGTTAGGGGTGTCCGGCACCCAGGCGGCAGGTCTTGGGGGGGCGGCAGGCCGTAAGAGACGCCGGTCATTAGCCCGAAGCATTGGTGCTAAGAGCCCTCTTAGCTTGGCGCTTAAAGCTGCATTTTAAAATTCGACATGGGATTCTGATCAGAAATTTCTTTTTATCATTTGTGCTAAAAATTTCCTAAAAATACCGCAATTCAATGACCCAGTTATTTATTCGCCAAAGGTGCATACCAGGGCTTACATATCCAAGGGTCTTTGGCCTGAGTTTTCACAGTTGTTACTACTGTTTTTAAATATACAAAATATTCTGGCAAGTTTTGTAATATTTCAACGACGCCAGAGAAAAAAAATCTTAGGAATCAGTGAGAACCTCTCAATGGCTCATTAGGGATGAAGAAAACGGAATTCGCCCGAGAGGTAGCAGAGAAATCAAGAGATTAATTGCGACCGTTTGGGGATAGACGTTAACACGTTGTTGAAGAATGTCTTGGGAATAAGCGCGAATTTTCAGTGTTCTGCTTTCCTTTAGTCAGTAAAGATGGAATTGAGATGAAGAAATATAGAATCTGCTTGAGAGTTGGGCGTGATTTTTTGTAGATAAAAAAACGCTTTCCTTTTTCCTCGCCGGCAGATTCAAATTTCTAGAAGTCTCCTCATCGAAGTTTTTAGTTTTCTCGTCACAATACTTTACTGTAAGTCCCTCCTCCTGTGCTATAAATATTTGATTACTCCAAATTGACTCACAAATAGGATGTATCTGTTTCCTCTTCTGTAGTTCCAATAAGTAAACTCCACCGTTGCCTGGTCCTAAGTCCATGGATAAGAAAGAAGAAAAGTTGGCTGGCTCGAAAAATCAACCACCGCCCTGATGTAATAAACATAGAATGGTCATTCTGGGTCATTTTGATGGTTTGCATCAGATCCGCTTTTGGAGCCAGGAAAGTGTGACTTCAGAAGCAGACTTAGGGATTCTCGGAGGTCAGCAGTATAGGTGCCGTCCTCCTTTTTAAATATGCCTGGCTGTGCACTGTGGCACCCAGATAGTATTATCTTAGAGCGAGCTTTTTCCGATACGGAGTTAATGCCCTCACAAAAGTTGCGTCATGAGGCCCTTTGGTTTCTCCTAAGGGTCATTTTAAAGTCCCTCTGGGTTCTCTTGTATGTGGCCCAGTCCTCCTAAAGTCGGGAGTTCTTTGCTTTGTTAAAGGCTTTACGAGAGTCTGATCTTGGGGCACCACCGGGGAGGTTTGGCAGAAGTGCCTGCCTTTCCGGCGGGGCAGGCCTCACGAAAAAAATCTATAAGGCTGGTCTGTAATTTCAGAGACAGTCCCTCAACCGCCTCCCTGTTTACAGGGTCCTGCGTGAAGACATCCTCTTCTAGGTGTTTGGATAGGTTATTGAACAGTTCCGTATCCGTTCTTCTTGGGTTTCGAGCCAGGATTCGTTCCACGGTCGTAACTCCTATACTGAAGCAGATTTATCTGTGATCCGAGAAAGACACGTCTTGGTGGACTCGCCAGTTCTCTATCTGCTTTGCTGTGTTCGCATTTGCGAGGGTGATGTCTATGACCTCTTGTCTAGTGGGGGTCGCGAAAGTGGGTTCGCGACCCCTGTTCTATATCGCGATACTTTTTTAAATTAAGTTTTTTCTAATTGGTTTGGGAATATTAAGTGGTTTTATTCCTTTCGTCCTACAGGGGTTTTACAGGCTGGCGACCCGAAAGGCTCTGAATGTTTTTGTGATATTCCTCCCTTGCCGGTACTTGTGATCACTAACAGTGGCGGCTCGTGGAAAATTTTGATGGTAGAGCCACTTAGCATACACAATTTATCTCACCGCCTCCTTTTTGAGGAAAAAAAATTGACCATTAAAACGTTTACTTGTTGCAGAAGCACTAAAAGAATTAAATAAAGCAATTTTCAAGTGCCAAAATTGACAATGACATTTTCCAACTGGCAAAAATGATCATTTTCGAATGGTTCAAAATATTACCATTGTCAACTGCGAAAAACGACAATTTTCAGGTGTCAGAAATGAAAAATTTTTATTGCCAAATTTCGCAATTTTCAATTGTTAAAAAAGGTAATTACCAACAGTCTAAAATAAACATTTTGAAGTGGTAAAAAACAACTACAAACTGACCATTTTCAAGTGCCAAAAAAGACATTTTCAAGTACCAAAATTGACAATTTTCAAATGCAAAAAGTGACATTTTCTAACTGCCAAAAACGATCATTTCAACTGTCAAAAATGATCATTTTCGAGTGTCATAAATGACAATTTTCAAGTTTTAAAAATGACCATTCTCAACTGTCAAAAACGACAATTTTCAAGTGCCAAAAATGACAATTTTTAACTCCCAAAAATGCCCATTTTCATGTGTCCAAAAAAACATTTTTCAATTGTCAAAAATTACCATTTTTAAGTGTGCAAAATAGTAAACATTTTCATGTGCAAAAAAGTCAAAATTCACAATTTTCAAGCCCCAGAAATGGCATTTTGCAAGTGTCAAAAACGATAGTTTTCAACTGTCAAAAATTCTCATTTTGAGTGCTATAAATGACAATTTTCAAGGTTCAAAAATGACTATTTTTCAGCTGTTAAAAAAGACAATTTTCAAGTGTCAAAAACGACAGTTTTCATCCGTGCAAAGATATTTTCAAAAAATTAAACTTGACAATCATTAAGTGCCAAAAAAGACATTTTAAAGTGCCAAAATTGACGACATTTTCCAACAGCCAAAAATTATCATTTTCAAATGCCATAAATGGTTCAAATATTACCATTGTCAACTGCTAAACACGACAATTTTCAGGTGCCAAAAATAAAAATTTACCAAATGTCACAAATTTTAACTGTTAAAAAGGGCAATTACCAACAGTCTAAAATGAAAGTTTTTAGGTGTCAAAAAGGCAATTTTTAACTGTACAAACCGACCATTTTCAAGTGCTAAAAAATACATTTTCAAGTTCCAAAATTGACAATTTTCAAGTGCAATAATGGCATTTTCCAACTGTCAAAAACGATCATTTCAACTTTAAAAAATTATCATTTCGAGTGCCATAAATTCAAATTTGTAAGTTTCAAAAACAACCATTTTAACTATGCAAAATAACCATTTTCATGTGCAAAAAAAGTCAAAATTCACAATTTTCAAGGGCCAAAAATTACATTTTCCAAGCGTCAACAACGATAGTTTTAAACTATCAAAAATTATCATTTACGAGTGTCATTAATGAACTCCCAAAAATGCCCATTTTCATGTGTCAAAAAAAACATTTTTCAATTGTCAAAAATTACCATTTTTAAGTGTGCAAAATAGTAAACATTTTCATGTGCAAAAAAGTCAAAATTCACAATTTTCAAGCCCCAGAAATGGCATTAATGACAATTTTCAAGGTTCAAAAATGACCATTTTCAACTGCCATAAAAGACAACTTTCAAGTGTCAAGAATGACAATTTTCAACTGTACAAAGTGTCAAAAAAGACATTTTCAAGTGCCAAACTTGATAATCATCAAGTGCAAATAATACATTTTCAAAATTGACAATATTCAAGTGCCCAAAAATGACATTTTACAACTGTCAAAATTTATCATTTTCAAATGCGATAAATGGTTAATAAATTACCATTGTCAACTGCCAAAAACGACAATTTTCAAGTGCCAAAAATGAAAAATTTAATTGCCAAATGTCGCAATTTTCAACTGTTTGGCAGTTACCAAAATTGTAAAATTGACATTTTTAAGTGTCAAAAAGGCAATTTTCAATTGTGCAAACTGACCATTTTCAAGTGCCGAAAAAAACATTTTCAAGTACTAAAATTGACAATTTTAAGTGCAAAAATAACATTTTCCAACTGTCAAAAACGATCATTTCAACTGTTAAAAATTATCATTTTCGAGTGCCATAAATTAAAATTTTCAAGTTTGAAAAATGACCATTCTCAACTGTCAAGAACGACAATTTTCAAGTGCCAAAAATGACAATTTTTAGCTGCCAAAAATTGGCAATTTTCAGCTACCAACAAATACAATTACCATCTGTCAAAAATGCCCATTTTCAAGTGTCAAAAAAAACAGTTTTCAAATGTCAAAAATTACAACTGTACAAAATAACCATTTTCATGTGCAGAAAAATATATTTTCCAAGTGTCAAAAACGAGTTTTTAACTATCAAAAATTATCATTTTCGAGTGCCATAAATGACAATTCTCCATGTTCAAAAATAACCATTTTCAACTGTCAGAAAAGACAACTTCCAAGTGTCAAACATGACAATTTTCAACTATGCAAAGTGCCGAAAAAGACATATTCAAGTGCTAAAATTGATAATCTTCAAGTGCCCTCTATACTACATGAGCAAAAAGGTGTATTCGCTAAATTCATTCATCGTAGATGGCGCGGAAATACGCGTCGTCGTCGTGCGCATGAGCGCTGTCAGAAATTATTTGGTTCCTAATGCAGTTCCAGAACGGAAAAATTTCTTGCCAACCTCGAAATTAGAGGTAGTGCCATGGCTCCTTGGCTCTACATAACGAGCCGCCCCTGATCACTAGTGTTGGATTTTTGTCTGTTGAAGACAAATTTACTAGGAATGTTTTCCATTGCCTTCTGTATTGTTCGGACGTCGATTCTTCCGTCTTTTGGGCCGATTTCTCGACTCATGGGCAAAAGAGTGCACTAGTCTCAATCCACTCTTCCACCTCATGTAAAAAGGCTCTTGGTAGCTCAGAGATGGATCGCTTATAGCGGAGAGCGCTCGGAATACACAATTCTTCTATAAGTGCAAGTAGTACCAGTAGTAGCTCCGTAAATGAAATAAGTAGTATGGAACAAGTATAAATTTAAATTTAAATAAATAATATAAATTGTAAAATACATGATAATAAATAAAAACTTTATTATGAGCTATAAGTTTATCTCTAGTTTCGCTCTAATAGTGCGTGTGGCGGGCGAGCGTGAAAAGTGTTTTCCTTTTGTGACACTGTCCACCCCGCACGTTCCCATACAAACAACAACTTTCAACACAAATCAGCAACAAGGAAACCAGTATGGTACTTCAATTTTTAACGTCAGTAAAAAAATAATGATTACAGGTTTCGGAACATTACTTAGTTGCCGTAATATTATATACGCCAATAGTTGATGATGGAAGCTTTTTCTCTACAAATACGTATAATGAGAAAATAATACAAAACATTTCATTACAATATAAATAGTACAAGTGTGGTGTTCGTGGTATCCATTTTGCACTAGTCTTCGTTTTCGTATCATCATCACATTTTGCGCATTTGTGTGTTACATTCGGTCGGAGTGTATCCGATGTTTTAATTAAATCGCAATAATTGCGGCCGCACATGAGGCTGTATAATGCACACAATGAAAACTATTATTTGTGTTGAAAACAATAACCCGGACAGGAGCCGCGATCAAATATATGTTAATACATACAATTATGTGTACTCCATTCAGATTTATATTTATGCGAATGTCATTTTAAAGCGTATTTACAATTTATAATCACAATGCTAACCGCTAACTGACTGCCTATGGATTACAAATTGACTGCTTAATAGAGTGCACCGTTTCCAATTCCATTTATGACGCTTAATCTCCAAAGGGTGGTAGTAGTGATCCGACGCTATTTCATTTTGCATTTTTTTTTTGTTGCGCGGGATTTAAATGGCGCAAAGTTCAAATTGCCAACGAGAGGAAAATATGATAAAGCTTCATCGGTGGGGGAGCTTTAATTAATTATCCTCTAAAATATGTATTTATTGCTGAAACTTAAATCTCGTTAAACCATTAGATAAATTCAATTCCGGTTGCGAGCAAATATATTTCATGTCTTTTCTACAATTTAAATTATAATTCTTTTTTCATTTTATTATTTAATGCTTCTGCAACAAGTGAGGTTGTCTCACATTTATTTAATTTGTTTTTTTTTTTTGTTGAGAGTAAAGTTGGGCAATTTTGCAATTTGCCAGGAACTGTCTTAAGAGTGCGTGTTGCGGTTGTTTTGTGGGAACAGCGTAATCGGTTTTAACAGACCGTGCAACTTTTATCGGCCGTGTTTATAAACATGAATTTGTGATAAAGTATCGGCCTTAGTCAGCTTGCGATAATTATTATAATTACGAGGATTATTTTTTTACGACTCGTTAGTAATTTAAGTTGCACAAATGTGCTCATGTCGTAAAATGCAAATTGCTGCGTTAAACTATTTTCAATTGCAACGTTAGTTCTTCGAAAAGTTGATTAAATGAGTTGTGTGCACATACCGAAATATAGTAAAAATAATGAAGTTATCCACACTGTTCATGCTTGAATTCTGTTACGCGTTTGATTTTTGAATGATAAATACATTTTCGTTCTTGCAAATGTTTAATTAATCCTTTCATAAGATGGGCACAATCATTTTCAAGCAATCCAAATTACCAGTGACGGTTCGCGGGGTTTTTTCTGGTGCGGCCGAGGAACAAGAGGTGGTAATACAGATAGGTAGGGTCAGTTGCAGAGACGGCTGGCTGCCTGACCGCACCTATCTGTATTACCACCTCTTGTTCCTCGGCCGTACCAGAAAAAACCCCGCGAACCGTCACTGCCACATACATACATACTGTTTTATTTTGTTTTATTTGCTTTATCATTACTTTTGAAAGATGCTTATACTTGAAAATAATATACTATAAAAAGCAATTTAACTGTAACTCACTCATTTTTACCTAAACTCAAATTTTATTTTTTGAATGTGTACCTTAGATGTTGCCATTACAAAACCAGTTAAGAGTAAGAAAACAAAAATTGATTAGGTACGAAAAATAACGTCAGTTAAGTGCCTTCCATTTTTGGCGAAACACTCCTGAAGACGTTGTGAGAAGTTCTGCATACTCCTCCGAAGCATTTCACGTGGAACTGCACGAATCTCTCGGGTTATTGTCTCACTTAGGGCTTCGAGTGTACGTAGTTTGTTTATGTACACTCGTGCTTTGAGATAGCCCCATAAAAAGTAATCACATGGTGAGAGGTCCGGTGATCGAGGAGGCCACTCCACATCTCGCAATGAAATCAGACGTCCAAAGAATGTGATCCTTAAAAAGCCATTGTTGCTCTTGATGTATGGCAAGTCGCCCCATCTTGTTGAAACCATATAGTATTCAGGTTGATACGTCGTCTTCTCAGTTCTGGCAGAAAATAATAACGCAACATCTGTAGTTAACGATCTGTGTTGACAGTGACGGTCCGACCGTTTTCACGAAAAAAGTACGGACCAATAATGAAGTTTCGACTAATGCCACACCAAACAGTTACCTTTTCGCTGTGGAGAGGTCGTTCATGGAGCTCTTGCGGGTTTTCAGAGGCCCAATAGCGGAAGTTTTGTTTATTAACCACCCCTGACAAATGAAAGTGGGCTTCGTCACTCATTATCAAAACAATGTCATCTGTCAAGATTTCCAACATCGCTTCTGCAAACCTCATCCGTCTGCCGTAGTCGTTTTGCTGCAATTCTTGAACAAGCATCATCTTATACGGATGAAAATGCAAGTCGAGGTGTAAAATTCGGCGAACTGTCATCCGTAGAGCCCGAGCGTGATGTACGGCTGGCTTCAACTGCTTGACGCACCCTTTCAATGTTTTCCGGGGTCCTTACCGTTCGATCACCTCCTCGCGCAGTTCCAGGTCTCACAGATCCAGTTCTTTGAAAGGTATTCACCCACTTCATGATCGTTTCAAACTTCGGAACACGACCGTGACAGCCAACGTTAAAATGATTTCGGAATCGTCTCTGTGTTTGAATGACCGAACGACCCGTTTCAATGGAAGTGTTATAAACAAATACATGATGTTTAATAGACCACGGCTCCACGGTAACTAAAATGGCATCTCGTGACGAGTCGATAGGACCTATTCCGAAAACATTAGGTTCACCCTAACTTGTTTGGCGCCCCGTTCAAATCTTCCATACCTCCCTGCCGGACCCTGTAGTTTTTCTGGTCGGAGCAACGATAAACCATTTCATTCTTCTCCTGTCAATTAATTAACAATTGTAAAACCCTCGCTTGTGTTCCAAGGATTGGAAGGTGGGATAGGGCCCACCCGCCGCCCTTCGTTTCCGCTTAAATCTAACCAAGAAAACACTGTTTGATTCAAGACATTTCTTCGTCAAATCACTGTCGTTTTAAAAGCTGCAAAACCAACAAGAAAAAGGGTTTCTGGGTAAAGTTGAAGTGAAAACGAATGGTGGTGGGTGGGCCCTATCCTATTCTCCAACCCGTTAAACACACCCCAAAGTTTCTACAAACAAATTCTTTTGTCGAAGTAACGATAAACCATTTGATTATTCTCTTATCAATTGCAAAACAAACCTTCGTTTGTGTTCCAAAAATTGGGGGATACGATAGGGCCCATCCACTTTAACCTAACCAAGGAAACACAGTTTGGTTAAAAATAGTTCTTCTTCAAATTATTGAAGTTTTAAAAGTTGCAAGACTACCAATAAATAAGGTTGCTGGGTTAAGTTAAAGTGGAAACGAAGGGCGGTGGGTGGTCCCTATCCTATTCTCCAACCCATTAAACATACCTCAGAGTTTCCTTTAACAAATTCATTTGTCGAGGAAACAAAATATAAAACATTGTTCGGTACTTCTATAAACAATTAATTAACAATTGCAAAACCCTTGTTGGTGTTTCAAGCATTGGATGATAGGACAGGGCCCTCCCACCGCCCTAAGTTTCCACTTTAACCTAACCAAGAAAACTCAGTTTGAGTAAAGGAATTTCTTCGTCAAATCACTGGAGTTTCAAAAGTTGCAAGACCACCAATAAAGAGGGTTGCTGGGTTAAGTTAAAGTGGAAACAAATGGCGGTGGGTGGGCCCTATCCTACTTTCCAACCCGTTATGCACATTCCAGAGTTTCTATAAACAAGTTATTTTGTCGAAGCAACGATAAACCGTTTGAATCTTCTCTTATCAGTTAATTAACAATTATAAAACCCTCGTTGGTGTTTCAAGAGTTGGAGGATAGGATAAGCTCCACCCCTCGTTGTTTCCACTTAAACTTAACCTACAAAACTAGGTTTGATTAAAAAAATTGCAGTACTGCAAAGTACTTTATAACTTTTAAAACTCCAGTGATTAGACGAAGAAACGAAGAAATGTCTTTAATCAAAACGAGTTTTGTGGGTTAAGTTTAAGTGGAAACAACGAGTGGTGGGTGGCCCTTATCCTATCCTCCAGCGTATTTAACACACCCCAGAGTTTCCATAAATAGATTCATTAAACCACAAAATCTATAATAGTTACTAAAATCTGTTGACGCAAAATGCAGGATGACAATGTTTTCTTTGTTTTCATAAAGCGGAGCAATAACAAGATACAATATTAACATATTGTTTAACTGTAGTAAACATTGTAATAGCAAAATAATGTTAAATTAACGTAAAAATGATCTAAAATTTTTGAGTGAATAGAAAAAAAAATTATAACTATACTCAAATCTACAAAACTTCACTCTCGACGTGTAGGCAGACTTTGAAGGACATTTAATAGCAAAGGGGGTCGCTGATACGAATTCAAGTTAGCTACCTGTTTAATGGCTAGGGTCTGCAAAATGTTAGAAAAAATTTCAAAATCGCCTTTTGTCCGCTTGAATTGGGAATCGACCATTGTGCGCCGGCGCACCCAAGCCATCGCCGAATCAAGTGCATTTTTTTCAAAATCTGAGCAAAGATTATTTTGGTTCTTACAGAATCCTGAAGAATAATGCATTTTGAGAAAATATGAAAAGTGTCCATTTGTTTTTCTATTCATTTTGGTAATTGAATAATAGTTCGACTTCTCTGCTCGACTGAAATAATTATTTCCCCAATCAAGTTCACTTTTTTCAAAATCTGAGCAAAGATTATTTTGGTTATTACAGAATTTTGAAGAATAATACGTTTTGAGAAAATATGAAAAGTTTGCCATTCTTTTTCTGTTTATTCGGCAATTGGATAAATGTTCAACTTCTCTGCTCGGCTGAAATAATTATTTCCCGAATCAAGTGCACTTTTTCAAAATCTGAGCAAAGATTATTTTAGTTTTTACAGAATTTTGAAGAATAATACATTTTGGGAAAATATGAAAAGTTTTAAATTGTTTTTCTATTCATTTGGCAATGGGATAAATGTTCAACTTCTCTGCTCGGCTAAAATAATTATTTCCCGAATCAAGTGCACTTTTTCAAAATCTGAGCAAAGATTATTTTGGTTCTTACAGAATGCTGAAGAATAATACATTTTGAGAAAATATGAAAAGTTTGCATTCATTTTGGCAATTGGATAAAAGTTCGACTTCTCCGCTCGGCTAAAATAATTATTTCCCGAATCAAGTTCAATTTTTTCAAAATCTGAGCAAAGATTATTTTGGTTCTTACAGAATGCTGAAGAATAATACATTTTGAGAAAATATGAAAAGTTTGCATTTGTTTTTCTATTCATTTTGGCAATTGGATAAAAGTTCGACTTCTCTGCTCGGCTAAAATAATTATTTCCCGAATCAAGTTCAATTTTTTCAAAATCTGAGCAAAGATTATTTTGGTTATTACATAATTTTGAAGAATAATACATTTTGAGAAAATATGAAAAGTGTCCATTTGTTTTTCTATTCATTTTGGTAATTGGATAGTGAATAGTTCGACTTCTCTGCTCGGCTGAAATAATTATTTCCCCAATCAAGTTCAATTTTTTCAAAATTTGAGCAAAGATTATTTTGGTTCTTACAGAATCCTGAAGAACAATACATTTTGAGAAAATATGAAAAGTTTGCATTTGTTTTTTCTATTCATTTTGGCAATTGGATAATAGTTCGACTTCTCTACTCGGCTGAAATAATTATTTCCCGAATTAAGTTCAATTTTTTCAAAATCTGAGCAAAGATTATTTTGGTTCTTACAGAATGCTGAAGAATAATACATTTTGAGAAAATATGAAAAGTTTGCCATTGTTTTTCTATTCATTTGGCAATTGGATAAATGTTCAACTTCTCTGCTCGGCTAAAATAATTATTATTTTGGTTATTACAGAATTTTGAAGAATAATTAATTTTGAGAAAATATGAAAAGTTTGTCATTGTTTTTCTGTTATTTTGACTTCTCTGCTAGGCTAAAATAATTATTACCCGAATCAAGTGCCCTTTTCTCAAAATCTAAGCAAAGATTATTTTGGTTTTTACAAAATCCTGAAGAATAATACATTTTGAGAAAATATGAAAAGTTTGCAATTGTTTTTCTATTAATTTGACAATTATATAAATGCTCAAATTCTCTGCTCGGCTGAAATAATTCTTTCCCGAATCAAGTGCGGTTTTTTTTTCTGGGCACAGTTATCTTAATTCTTACAGGATTCTAAAGAACAATACATTTTGAGAAAATATGAAAAGTTTGCAATTGTTTTTCTTTTCATTTGGCAATTGGATAAATGTTTAACTTCTCTGCTTGATGCAAGTCTTATTATTACAATATCTTTGCAAAGTTTTTTTTTACTTGTACTGTGTAAAACCAATTAAGAAATAAATTAGAAACAACCTTACTTGTTGCAGAAAGCATTAAATAAATTCAATAAAACGAAATGTAGCCTGAATATATGAATATTCAACCTGTTCGTTAATCAAGCAAAAATTAAGTCTTACTAAGACTATAAACAAATAACTTATTGAAACAACTACTTCCCTGGCTAGTGCCACTCGGCACGGATATTGAATGATACAAAAGAAATTTTCGTGTTATTACTAGTACTACTAGCGAAATAACATTGGTTTAAGATCGTTTATTTCTACCCACAGGACTAACTTGAAAATGAAACTAAATTGAATTTGAAAACTTTAAACTATAAAACTGAACCCTAAAATATGTAAAAATTAAGTAAAAAGCCATCTGCAGACGCGTTAGTACTAGTACTAGTAATAACATGCAAATTTCTTTTTTAAATAAGTCTGAGAGCTCATTTTGAACACGATTTGTTTTTATTTTTTTGGGACTTAAAATAGTGCTTAAATCGACTGGAAACACCTAAATAACGATTTTAAAAAACCCAAGAGGCAATGGGCGCAATTTCTCTCTCCCCCTAGCCTATATTTTTTGCTATGAAAAATATATTCATTTTTTACTTGTCTTCAATTTTGCATATTTAAACAAATATTGTAAAAAAAACGGTTGTGGTAAACCACCCACTTCTGGTGTGCGAAATTCTATTTTTTCAGTTTTTCGGATCGTCAAAGAGACTTATGTTTAAAGTTTTGTGTTAATTGTCTTATTAGTTTTTAAGATACAGCGCGCACACACATACAGGCACGATTTTTTCCAGAAATCATTGAAATCGCGTCTGGACCTTGAAACGAATATTTCCGTAAAAAAATCACGATCACAACACTTCCCCGTACTTCGTAACGGACAAAGTAAAAATAGTATCTACTTCTGTTGCTTAGATATGGATAATTAACAATTAATGATCCACAGCTGACTAATTTTAATTAGATTTCTAGTGTCACAATAAACAATAACTTCAACGAAAGTGTGGAAATATCACAAGTGTTCTTTTTTCTATTTAAGAACCGCAATAAAAAATGCTTTGTCAATCTAAAAGCAATCATAACCGTTGATTAAAAGTGGGGGCGCCGTAACAAGAAAATGTAATTACTTTTCTATTTACTTTCGAATTGATATAGCAGTGTATCGGGCTCAATCATGTGAATCCTACCTCAAAAATTGGGTAATCCGACGGGGGCTTAACAGCAATCATTGTCTTGCTCCCTAATCGGCCCAACTTGTAGATGATGTTCCACCCCACCCGATTTCACCGCCGTCCTCCACGTCTCCGAGCATTATCTCCACAAGCCACATAACGTATCTGTTTATAAATCGCATTAACTGCAAACATCCGATCTGAATAGGTTGATGCTCAATAGATCGATACGTTTCCCTTCGGCCCCTTCTTGCACATAATGACACGCCACGGGGTTAATTCCCCTGCCAATATTGACACACCAATATAACTCATTACTAATATTTACCAGCGAGTTGTCATTGTGTACATTCGGGAAAATGAATACGCACATATAAGATTAATAACCAGCCGAGGATAATGAATTGGTATTAACCAATTCATTATCCATTATTAATATATCTTTCTATTATTAATTTATGTTTTCTTCATTCATTTTTCTCTGATGTAAACTATTGCTATAGGGAACTTCTCAAAAATGATTACACTCATCCGATTTACATCGACCTAAATCGTTTGCTACATTTTTTTAAATGTTGAAGGCTGTACTTGTTTCAAATCAGTTATACAGGGTGTAAAAAAAGTGTGTAAAATATTTAAGGGGTCATATACTTGTTTCTCATTGATCACTTGGTAAAACATTATGTTAATTTTTAAACCTATATTTAGGGGATAGTAGTATGAACCAAAATAAACAAAAAAGTCTTAATAAATGGGTCTTCAAAGTAACGGTTTCGAAGATATGGCATGTTATTCTTTTTTACCTCCTTTTTATATTCTGCAAAAACATTTTCTTATCATAGTTGGCTGATGTTTTGTGAAACAAACATTCAGTATTTGACTGTTGCTGTCAGTGCACAAGTGTTCGCCTGCTATGGCTGTATACTCTAATGCAGAATTAGTGCTAATGGAATTGCCACCGAATCGCGTCTGAACGTAATTCTTGATTGGACCCCAGATGTAAGCCACATCGAACAAGTCACGTTTGTTGTTAGTTGTGTGAATTGGATAAAAGATGTCAAAATTGAAGAATATTTTCTTGGTTTTCTTCATATAGCTGATTCCATAGGTGAAGGTTTATTTAAATACTCAATGAATGGCCAAATTTAACCATGATGTACAAAATATCCGTGGACGAAGCTATGATAATGGAGTCAATATGAAGAGTAAGCATTTAGGACTTCAAAAGAAAATTTAATTCCAGAGCAACTATTGTGCCAAGTGATGCGCAAGATTTTGAAAAATAAAATTAAAACAGTGGTTTCTGAGAGAATTGTTCAAATAAATCGACAATGAAAATATTTCTGAAATAAACAATTTAACAGGGATTTTTTTTAGAATTGTTGACAATTGAGTGCTTGAGTGAGAAGGGGCTATGCCACAAACACATAGTTTAGAGATGAATTAAATTTTATTAGACAAAATACATCAAATTTGTTTAATTTTACTGGGCAATGGCTTATTTGCTTTCAAATATAAACAGGGTAATTGAAAAAATTATTGAAAACCATTGTTATATAATATATATATATATATATACAGTTTGTTTTTTTTTATCGTGGGCCATAGGATTTTACATGCTAAAAATTATACCTTGTGTTAATGTATATTTTATCATATAATTTTGAAGCTAATTTTAGTTAATAATAAATCAATTACTTTTCCACATGATGCGCTTAATTAGATTAACTAAAACATGTTTTATTCCATTAAAAAATGAAATTAATTCACTAATCAATCTGACATTTCAGAAATTCAAGGTACTTGATTTTTATTATTGCTCAGTTATTTATTTTAAATAATTTCATTTTTAATGGAATAAAACATGTTTAAATTATTCTGACTAAGCGCATCATGTAGAAAAATAATTGATTTATTACTAACTAAAATTTCCTTTAAAATTTTATGCCTATGGCCCACGATAAAAAAAATACCCTGTATATATATGTATGTATAAATTAATTTATAAATACGATTTTACCTCAAGTTTAGGAGCTGCCACAAAAGTAAGTTTTCAGTTCAGTTCACGAAAGTTTGGTTTTGGATTATACAAGCACTGTAACATAACTATTCATATTATAAAAAACTTGTTTAAATGAAAAAAGCATTATTTTTATACTATGAAAAAAGTATGCTTTTACAAACTAATAGCACTCTCAGCCATCATCTTCCTCTTCATCTACACGCCCTCCTGCTTTTAATGGTTTTATACACATCATGGTGTTCAGATGGTATGTAGGGGGAATCAATAGCACGTCCCGGTGCTTCAGGGCATTGATTTTTCTTCCACCTGGATACAGTTTTGGCACATTTTCTAAAGCCTCTCTCAACATTGTTGTGGTCAGATATTCTCGCTGTTGATATTTTCTGCGACGCACAGTAGGGCCGATTGTGTTAAAAGATGGAAAAACCCCAAAATATTAAAATCTGCCATTTTGCATTTATAACCTATGTGTCAAAATGACAGAGTACCTGCCCACAATAAACCTTGAGTTTCTAGGTGGTGGGATTGCTACCCTTATATCTAACACAGTGTAAAGTCGAGTGTTGTCCAATACTCAATTATACGACGCATCGACGAATTAAAAGTGTAATTTCTAAAAGACAAAGTTCGAACTGGTTTAAAGAAAGGATTCACAACCTGGAGGTATGTACAACATAATACTATACTTTAGCAAGAAAATTTGAAATGTAATATTAGGTTTTATATTTTTAATACATGTGTAAAAGTAACGTCCAACAAAATACTTGTACCTCTGCACTCTATCTAACATTTATTGACGTTTCCGGAATTGTCGGGCAAAATCCTTTGCAAAGCCTTTTAGCCCAATGCTTAGGCTATTATAAACTGCAAAAACATTTACCGCTTTTAACTGCCATCTTGAGATAATTATTTAAATGTATTCCGATGTCATTCGATATAATCAAGTAACTCAAAATACATATATAAATATATATTTTTAACGCTTGCTTTTATTACAGGATCGAGTGATGAGAATATTATTCTCACCAAAAAAACATTAGTGGATGTACTACTGCAATCGCCTTCGCCAAAAATTAATATTAGATGTGAGTATTTATAAGCATATGTTCAAAAAATGACAAATTTCCCAAGTGACGTATTGCCAGCCAATAAACATAAATTACGACACTTTATTGCCGATTTTAAAGTGAAATGGAAGGCTGCTTCGTGGAAAAAGGAACGATTTCTAATCAAAAATGTTGCCTGGTTAGACGCATCCTTAAGGTTTCCAAACTATGGTCGGAGTAAACAAAATATTCGTTGCGCAAATGTTGGAAGGTCGAAAAAAAACTTCGCTGAACTCACAGATACGGCAAAACGTTTAAAGACCGAATCACTGAGGTCTGAACATTCGACTGACGAGTTGTGTTATGCAGCTCAAATGAGTCTGCGAACAACAAAAAAACTAGAGGCTTCAAAATTAGTGAAAGAAGTCACTGAATCTTCTCCTAAACGTGCAGCACGCTATAGGACTACTTTCAAGAAATTGTTAACTGTTAAAAGTACTCAACTTTCACCAGAAGAGGCCCTGTCGATGTTTGTGGAAGCCAAGCTGACAAGGCATCAATATAATATATTTAGAGCTAAAGATAGGTTGCGATTTCCATCCTATAAAATGATTCAACGGGCGAAAAAGGATTGCTATCCGGATAAAGAAGATATTACCGTGAATGATTCATCAGTCGATATAAGACTTCAGTCACTACTGGATCACACTACATCACGCCTTCTACAAGTCCAACACGATGTCATTGCAGCCCATCAAAATTTAAAACCACCTGTATTTAATCACGAAATGCCAAAAGTGATGCGAGTGTATTTTTATCTTCCTTAGTGACATTGCTACTGTTGTCTGGGGATCCTGAAGAGAACCATGACATAATCTGGCAAAATTTGAAGAGCTCTTCCACGAGATTCTGCAGACCAATCCGATTCTAATTCTCTCATGAGACAACTGAGCTGCCTTTAGAGAGAAAGATGTTATACAGTCCCAAATAAATTCACTAGTACCTACAGAAGTTCAAATAAATGGCCGAACTATTGATGTAAAACATAAACTTATATTAACAATGGTGGATGGCAAAATATGTAATTCTTTGACCGAGACAAAGTCTACATAGAGATGCTATCTTTGTGGCTTGACGTCCAAAGACTTCAATGATATTGACAAGGTGATATCAGCTGATATAAATGAATCTAGATTGGAATTTGGACTTTCCGTACTGCACGCGTGGATTAGTTTTTTTTTAATGTTTACTGCACATTGCATATAAGTTGTCACTGGCCCAATGGTAAGCCAGAGGAAACGACAAAAAAGAGATTGTAGCGATGCAAAAAAGAAAGATTAAAGAAAGATTCAAGTCAGAACTGGGACTGATATTTGATAAGCCCAAACCTGGATATGGTAGTAGTAATGATGGGAATACGCCCAGGCGCTTCTTCCATAATTCGTACATATCAGCGAATATTACTGGAATTGATGTTAATATTATCAAACGATTTAATATAATTTTGACGACAATGGCTAGTGGTTATAAAATTAATGTAGAGGCTTTTAAAACGTTTACAATTGAAACTGCAAAGATTTTTGTAAACAAGTTCCCTTGGTATCCGATGCCTCCTACTGTCCACAAAGTCCTCGTTCACGGACCAATTGTTATTGAAAAGGCCTTACTTCCAATAGGACAGCTTAGTGAAGAAGCGCAAAAAGCAAGCAATAAGGTTTTTACAAAATATAGAGAAGACCATTCCCGCAAGTGTTCTCCTGAAAAAACCAATGAAGATATAATTCACTCTTTATTAATATCTCCAGATCCCTTAATTTCAAGCATGCGACAAATAAAAATAAAAACAAGTCGTTTAGACAAATATGTTCTACACCTATTACAACCTCCAAATATTGTTATAACTAGCTCTGAAGACCAAGACAGTGACAACGATGATTCCTCGTTATAATTATATTTATTCATTATTAATTAATATAATGTATATATTTTTATGATTATTTTTTCAAAATTTAAAACTAATATCACAAATTGTGTTATTTAATGTACATCAATTTTACAGGTGTGATAAAATTGTCAAAAATATTGCAATTAAAAAATTGAAATGCTTAAACTTGTCGTTTAAGCAGTATTAATAAATTATTAATTTTTATTAAAATGGATGTTATTTATCATATCCAACAACTAAACCAACGAAAATAATTTTTGCCAACTTTGGATGTAATCGGCCCCACTGTGCGACGCCCTGAACATCATGACTTGCATCCAGTGTTCAACTTCTGAGTAGGAATACTTAAAAAAATTGTATCCAGGACTGCTTTTATTTACCTTTGCTGCTGTTGCATTTTTGATGCCAACTTTTTGGTTGTCAACACTTGTACTGTTCTTTGTTGCTGTATTTACCAGTGTTTTAAGGTTTATAAAGTCCGCGCTGTTCATTTCAATGACTGTAAAAGGACCTTTCAGCCTACATTCTGTGACTACTTTTTTCCAGTCGTCTACATAACAAAGGTAGTCTTGTTTACGTGCCTTTTTCTCTACCACACCGAAGCCGCTGTCACTGGGCAGGAAAGTGTGCCCAGGAACAAGAGAAGAATGAATGATTTCATCAAATTTATCAATATGGACCAAAATGTAATACAAAGTAAAAATTACCATGTTTTTATTTTACCCACTGCAAGAGTCTCAAAAGAACCATAACTTTTGTTTGTTTACAGTTATTTGAGTGTCCAATAGGACTTTGTACAGACAAGACCCAATTTCACACACGGGAAACAGTATTGTCTGGCCACATGCACATGATACCTTTGTTATTGTTGTAAACAGGAAAACCTAAAACCATAACTGCCTTAGATAAAATACTTTTTCAGTAGGAATTTTCAGTGGCGGCTTGTGGAACATGTTGATGGTAGAGCCACTTATACAATATAACCCCCCCCCCCCCTTTGAAGAAAAAAAAGGCGATTTATCTTCCTAGGCCAAAGTAACTGGCGTAAAAGTGTCTTAAGGATTAATTAAAAATTCTTGCTGAGCTTGAAACTACAGGTAGTGCCATAGCTCCGTGGCTCTATATAACGAGCTGCCTCAGGGAATTTTAGGTAGCGGCATTGCTTGTTGCAAGTCGTAAGTTATGACACAATACTCATAAGTAGGACTTTGAGAGTTATTTTTAGTATCTGAAAGCAACTTATATCCTTGTTCTGCCTTACTCTGATGAAGGCGAATGGAATAAGGAATAAGGTCTTCATCACTAAATTTCCACTCGTCGCGCACGGAACAAGAGTCTGACATGGGCTGTTTAAATTCAACGTTAAACTCGTATTTTTCATATTTAACAGGTGGCCCTATATTTTTCAAAGTATTTTAGGTAAAGTCTGTACATTTTACTGACAGAGGACATACTTCTTATGAAGGTTTTGTTCGGATTTTTTTTCCTGCTATAACGGCTTGTATAACGAGGAAACATTTTGATGTGGTTGATAACAAAATCAGTTTGATATTCTGCAAACTTTTTGATATTACCGTGTTTGCCACGTTTGTCTGTGTGAGACAAAACAGGCCTACTCGAATGAACTGACAGATGTTGACCTTCATCACTTAAGTCCGCAGGGCTAGGCTTAGTTTCTCAGCCTTATCTCCTGTCCTAGCAACTGCTACCCTTTTTTTAAAAATACAAACAGTGTTCAAAAAGGATTTTAAGCAAACCCTCACCTCTTTTCCCTATCCGTTTTTTAGAGAATAAGTAAATGTCTTTGTTCTCCTTGACTTATGCACGTTTATGGTCACTGTGCTTGATAAGACCCCACAAATAAGAATTTTGCAAGTTATAATCACCTAATTTATCAAATCCTACGAAAAGGTTATCATTGTCAATGTATGAAACCTACATCAACCTTGTTTGACTTTTTCATTTTTCTTGACACAGTTACATCCTTCCCTGCGTCTGTTTGCTGCAACCTGTTTCTTGGTTTTATCACTCATGTAACTTTCACCACTGTTCCTCAGTCTTTTAGCTCGATTCCTCTTCCAATCATCACTGTTTCGTAAACGTTTTTTTAGGCGGAACTACACCAACACCTTCATTACCGTCAACACTCGCCATTGTTAGGTTAGAAAGTAGTACATTACTAATGTTTACAAACTAATGCAGGAGCAGACTGCAGAACAAAAAAAGGGCTCACCGACTGCGTGGCATAGCCCCTTCTCTGACACACAGAATAGTTGGAGCTTCAACTTCTCTATCATCAACTGTCTGTAAAAGAGAAGGGGATATGCCACAGCAGCTAAATCAAAAATTAAGGTTGTGTGGTATAGCCCCTTCTCTCTCTCTCTCTCAGACACTTAGTGAAAAACTGACGTTAAAACTCGTATAATAGTAATTTTTGCTATGCTTACTGTGTGTGTATTCAGTTACGTTCGAATGGCTTTCCCGGACTAATTTCGGTTGCTAGGAAACTCACAAAATAACAAGCCTGTTCTGAATCATGACAGTCCTAGTACCGTTATAGGCTAGTTAAAAGAGCAGGGATTTTTAATTATAAAAGTCGTTTTGAACAATTTTTTTTACTATTTTTATTAGAACTATTTAAATCGGTAGCGCAAAAAATACTATACAACTCTCGGTTCGTTAAGTGCATTCAAACAGGTCTCGAAAATTTTCTCGGCCTGTTAGAGAGCACTTACCGAACTTGTGTCGTAATATACTATTACGATACAAGTGACGTTATGAAGGTTTTTACATTACGAGAGAAAAGTTTGAAATTTTAACTTCTCTCGTAATGTAAAAACAAATAACGTTTCGTGTGTCATAACACGGTTTATTTTATGCTATTTCTATTTTTTTAATTAATTTAAAATAATATTTAATGAAAACCGCATAAGCGAAATAATGTTTGTATGCCAATATCTCCATAGCAACGAGTTGCGCTAAGATACATATAACAACACTAGTGTTGTTGAAGGTACCTTAACGTAACTCGTTGCTAAGGAGTTATTGGCATGATAACATTATAGGATACAATACAAAATATTTTCGAAAGAACATTTTGAAGGCAAATTTGTAAAATTACAATCTCAATCAATTTGGAACAATTTTTTGAAAATCATTTCAACCACTGTACAAAACTGAGTTTTTGAATTAAATCAAATTACATAAAATATGTCACAATGGACAAAAAATTTTACAGTGGATGTAAGCGTCGAATAATAATAATAAGAGAAAATTTAGAAAAAATGGCATCTAATTTTAGTAAATATTTCCAAGGTTAAAGGTCAAACGACTTTGTTTAAGATGTGCTAAAAATAATTCCGAGGAAAACAATTGAAAAGGTAATTCTTAAAATCAGTGTCTTTTGTAAAAACATTTCATTTTGTTAAAAAAGAAACAAGAAAATATTTCTGAAAATGTCAATTTGAAAGTATTTTTTCCCAAAATATAACATTAAAGAAATCCTTATTCAGAATACGTTTTACGGTCTTAAGGAGATTAATGATTATTTTAATATTATGACTACTTAACTTTAATTTTAATTCTACTGATCTGAGTTATTAGATTTAAGTATTTTAAATTGTAATCCATGTATGTCATTTTTTAATGACTTTGACGTGTCAAATAGTTACCTCTTTCGGAACTCATGTAACCTGATTATTAATAATAATAATAATATATTTGAGGGAGTTAATATTAAATGCTGACAAAAAACTAACGTACAAAAATATTTCTGAAAGAAAATTTTAGCCTCAAACTTACAAAAAAATATATTCTGAAAGCTATTTTATCTAATATGTGCTAAAAGTAATTCTAAACAAAACAATTTCAAAGTAACTTCTTAAAAAGAGTAGATTTGAAAAAAAATTCTAAGTCTGTTTAAAAAATGACAGAAAATTTTCTTTGAAGAAATAATTTGGAATCAATTTTTTTCATAATTTAGGAGAGTTAACTTGTTAAAAAACAAGAAAATATTTCTGAAAAAAAATTGAGTGTAAATTTAATATTTAATATTTTCTTAAAAAAAAAACTTACGCTAAAAGGCGTTCAAAAATATTTTTAAAAGAACATTTTGTGCTAAAAGTAATGTCGAAGCAACTTTTTACAAAAATTAGATTATGAGAAAATGTCTAATACTGTTGAAAAAAAAAATCTGAAGAAAAATTGGAATCTTTTATATTTTTACAATTAAAGTGTGCTTTTACGCATTCATTTGACAACGCAACGAACAGCTGTACTAGCTCATATGTTACCTGCAGCAACGTGCGGGAAAGTACTTTCCAGCACGCTTGATTTAAATGCAAGTATTTTCTTGTACGTCAACTTTTTGTTTAAATAGCTATTACGGTCTACGATGGGAGAAGACTAGCTGCAGTTTTAGGGATAGAAAGAGACCTCACAATTAGTGACAGCACGGGGGGTGACTCAGGGTACGGCCGGGGTAGCAGAGGTGGTAATACAGATAGGTGCGGTCACGCCGCCAGCCATTTCTAAAACCGACTATCTGCATTGCCACCTCTGCTACCTCGACCGTACCACGAGTCACCCCACGTGCCGTCACAATAAATATTGATTGTCAACATATAATTAATAACTTTGCATATACAAAATCACGGCAGAAAAGATTTGGTCAAGGTAATTTTAGACTTTTTCGAGGTGGCAATTTGAGTGTGCGTACAGCGGCAAATTATTTAATACGGCACTGATAAATTATACAATTGCACAATAAAAGGAAAATAAAAAGAAGCAAAAAAGTCCTTTGAAGAAAGCTACCGTTACCGACTTTTTCGAACCCAAATATATAAACAAATAAGTGTCTCTATGTTCAGCAAGAAACTTTATATTGTATTGTGTACTGTACTGTACTGTACCCTGAAACGTTCCCCAATATCCTTCAGTATCCCCAAATAGCTGTGTAAACAAGACGAAATTAATAAAATTTTCCCGCAAATTCATAAATAACCGAAAGCCCGCAAAACGCGAGCTTTTATTAAATAAATTCAACGCGGAGGGGAAAAACCTGATATTTATTTTAAATCGCGCTGTTTTTAAATTGAAACAACTATCGAATCATTTTCCTCTGTTAAATAAACACAAAATGGACGTAGTGTTATTTAAATTACACGATGAAACGCAATTTAAAAATTTAATTTAATCGCGAACAACACGAGCCGCTCGTTTGTGAAATGAATAAATTATTTTCCATCAATTCCATCTAATAACTTGGAAATTGTTATTTTTTCACGGTAATTTTGCAGTTAACCATAAACGTGTTTAACGGTAATGAAAATCTTATCCCGAGGGGGGAAATACCTGAAAAGCGCAATTCGGATTTGTAACGTTGTTATGCCACCGATCCGTTTAAACAATTAAAAATACATTTTGTTTGTACAAATGTAATTTTCATACATATTTAAATGGAACATTTTTTTCGTACAGTAGCTCATAAAAAACTGCGGGTTTAATTGAACGCCGCCGCGGGCTCACAATAACAATTATCTAATTTATTAAACAATTTGTAACCAGTCGCGCTTGTAAAAAAAATTCAGTGATTATATATTAATGGAACACAAAACATTTCTGTCATGCTATATAACAAAGCTTTCGTACGTAATAATACAAAAATAATTGCGGGGCTGTGCGGCTGTATTATCTTGTTTTTTTTTACGGTGCAGTTTGTATTATTTACGGTTATTCCGTTTAAAAATCTATTGTGAGTAGATGGGTACCATTATCTATAATAGGAACGGAATTGTGTTTAGAGAAAGTTATTATTGATGTCGAGATTGATTTAACGTTTGCGGTTTTGTGTTTCGTTTCAGTTAAAATAGCAAATAGTTATTGGTCTTATTAGGCAATGACGTAATTGAAGTTTCCAACCCAGTCAGTAAATCTGCTTTATTGCCGTGTTGAGCATATATTTTTTCGGGGATTGTTTAGAATAAAGTAGAAATAACATGTAACTATAGCCGAAAGGTTCGAAAACATTAAAACATTGAATCCAAAGTCAAATATCAGAAAAAATAAATTAAACCCTGTTGAAATTAGAAACCCTAGAGATGTTGCGGATAAATTTAAATTAAATATGTGTGAAATGTAGGTTCTTTGAGGGTAAAACTGGAGTATATTTATTGGATAAATTTTATAGCGGGACATTGTTGGTAATGCAATAAGTATTATTGATTATGAAAAGGTAGGAGCCTCGTCTTTAATATTAATGACTGGCTAATTGGATTTAGAAGGGAGCAAAGGGTGGTCACGGGAGAATGCAGTATATATATATATATATATATATATATATATATATATATATATATATATATATAATGTACCTTATTTAATGACAGATCCCGGAGTCGCGTTAGCGGTCTATGGTCAAACCCTGATGCGGTCACTATTACCACCCTTCAATTTAAGACCCGATAACGTATTTCATAGTTATTAGACATAAATCAAAACGCAGGGACCGTAAATTCAATATTAATAACGGGAATTGATTTTATTGACATTCAATTTTATACGAACGAGCCGGAACATCATTTCTGCTTCCATACCGATCGGTCGGTGTATTAGTTTATTAATTGGTTTTTAATTCGGCAGCGGATCAAAGGTCGGCCCTCGGCCAATTCACTTGTTATTTTCATTATAATATGACGCGCTTATCGAGTTCACACATTCATTTTCACATTACGAAAACCAACCCATCATAATTACTGTTATTAACATTGTAATTTATTTATTTCTCAACAGATACTAAGTGATCCATTCATTAATGTATAATTAAGACATAATTTAAATCATCTCTAAAACGAATACTAAAGTATACAATAAGAAAAGGGCTGTAGCAAGGGCAATACAAAATGATTATACTTATATACACATATAACAGTAATACGCCCAAATTAAATTTATATACAATACTCAAAAGAAAAGAATAAGAAAGAAGAAAATCTAATAAAAATAATAATTTAAAAAAAATCCGAACAAGTTATCATTGAGAACGTAATGAATTTATAGTATTTTACATTATTAGACTAGATAAAAAGGGTTTTACTGACAAAACCTGTAACATTTAAAAAAAAATATTTTTCAGAATTTGATCGGCCGTAGCGGCTAAACGAAAACTCAAAATTGTACGCGGTTTTCAAATCTGTGCTCCTCGTATGTCAATTAGTAGGATTCAATTAAAATTAGAGATTCTTATTTTTTGACGAAAACGTGAAAATATACACAAGTACATCCCTTGGAACTTTTGTTAAAAAATGCAACTTTTTTAATAATCATCGTAGAGCATTGAAGTACTCCTTCTTTTTCATCAGAGAAACGAGAGAAATTGATTGGCGTCAAAAAATGTCACCATCAGTGGCGGCTCGTGGAACATGTTGATGGTAGAGCCACTTATACAATATACCCCCCTCCAACCCCCGCCTTTTTTGAAGAAAGAATGAACGATTTATCTTCCCAGACGAAAGTAACTGGCGAAAAAGTCTTTCAAGAATTAATTAAAAATTATTGCTGAGCTTGAAACTACAGGTAGCGCCTATATAAGCCCCTGCTTTCGACAGCAAAATATACTACTTTTGACAGCTTAAAAATACAATTTTTGACAATTCAAAAATTTTGAAAAAACTATTTTTATTAGCAGAAAAATACAGTTGACACCTGAAACATTGCATTGTTAACACACGAAAAAATACTATTTTTGACAAAAAAAGACTATTTTTGACAGCTGAAAAATACTAATTTTCAACAGCTGAGGAATACCATTTTTGTCAGCTGAAAGATACCATTCCTGACACACGAAAAATACTATTTTTGACAGTAAAAAATACTACTTTCGACAGTATAATATACTGACACCGAAATATACTACTTTTGACAGCTGAAAAATACAATTTTTGACAATTCAAAAATGTCGAAAAAATACCATTCTTGACAATTACAACAAAACATTATTGATAACTGTGACAAACCATTATTGTATTTTTGACAACAATAAGTACAATTTTTAACACCTGAAAAAATGCCATTTTTGACAAATAAAAAATGCCGAAAAATACCATTCTTGACAATTGCAACAAAACATTATTGATAACTGTGACAAACCATTATTGTATTTTTGACAACAATAAGTACAATTTTGAACAGCTGAAAAATGCCATTTTTGACAAATAAAAAATGCCGAAAAAATACCATTATTGACAATTGCAACAAAACATTATTGATAACTGTGACAAACCATTATTGTATTTTTGACAACAATAAGTACAATTTTGAACAGCTGAAAAATGCCATTTTTGACAAATAAAAAATGCCGAAAAAATACCATTCTTGACAATTGCAACAAAACATTATTGATAACTGTGACAAACCATTATTGTATTTTTGACAACAATAAGTACAATTTTTAACACCTGAAAAAATGCCATTTTTGACAAATAAAAAATGCCGAAAAATACCATTCTTGACAATTGCAACAAAACATTATTGATAACTGTGACAAACCATTATTGTATTTTTGACAACAATAAGTACAATTTTTAACAGCTGAAAAAATGCCATTTTTGACAAATAAAAAATGCCGAAAAATACCATTCTTGATAATTGTAACAAAACATTATTGACAACTATGACAAACGTTTTACGTCGGGTACTTTCTTAATATTTTAATCTGTTGTAATGTCTTGAACTGTTTATACATTTTAATCTGTCTTGTCATGTCTTAAACTGTATATATATATATATTTATATTTTACATTTTATTCTGTCTTGCTATGTCTAAACTGTATATATATATTTATATTTTAATCTGTCTCGTAACATCTTTATTGTATATATGTTTCATTTAATTTAATTTATTACTGTATTGAAATGGCTTCCGTTAATAAATACCAAATACCAAATACCAAAACCATTATTGTCAGCTTAAAAATTCAATTTTTGACAAAAAGTACAATTTTTGATAGCTGAAAAAATGCCATTTTTGACAAATAAAAAATGCCGAAAAAATACCATTCTTGACAATTGTAACAAAACATTATTGATAACTGTGACAAACCATTATTGTATTTTTGACAACAATAAGTACAATGTTTAACACCTGAAAAAATGCCATTTTTGACAAATAAAAAATGCCGAAAAATACCATTCTTGATAATTGCAACAAAACATTATTAACAACTGTGACAAACCATTATTGTCAGCTTAAAAATTCAATTTTTGACAAAAAGTACAATTTTTGATAGCTGAAAAAATGCCATTTTTGACAAATAAAAAAGGCCGAGAAAAATTTTTTGATAGCTGAAAAATATCTCTTTAATAGGTGAGAAATACCTTCTTTGACAGCTGAAAAATAACATTTTTGATAACTGAATAGTATCACTTTCGACAGTTGAATTATACATTTCTTAACAGCTGAAAACTACCATTTTTAAAAGCTGAAACATACCATTCTTGACAACTGCAACAAACCATTATTGACAATTACAACACGCCATTATTGTCAGTTAAAAAATACAATTTTAGACAACAAAAGAAAGAAAGAACGATGCATCTTCCTACATCAAAGTAACTGGTAAAAAGTGTCTTAAGAATTAATTAAAAATTCTTGCTGAGCTTGAAACTACTACAGGTAGTGCCATGGCTCTGTATAACGAGCCGCCCCTGGTCACCATGAACACGTTAGAAAATTAAAGAAAAAATGATTTTTCAGACTTTGATCGGCCGTAGCGGCTAAACGAAAACTCCAAATTGAACGCGGTTTTCAAATCTGTGCTCCTCGTATGTCAATTAGTCGGATTCAATTAAAATTAGAGATTTTTAATTTTTGGCGAAAACATGAAAATATACACATGTACAGCCCTTGGAACTTTTGTTAAAAATTGTGATGTGACCATCATGTTACTTTTTCAGACTTGATTATCATTTATATTTACGCTTTCATGGTTTATTTTCAATTTATATCATATTTTAAATGTACATCGAGCGTTTTGTAGACTCGGATCAAACCGACGTTTAACACGTCAAAATTATGAAAGATGTAAAAATTATACTCAGTTTACTCAAAAACTAAAGCGATTTCGAAAAAAACTTCTTTATAAAATGTTCATTTTAGCATTTTCTACAATTATAATATAAATTTGCTGTAACTATTATAGTTTCAAAATTATAAAGCAAAAATAAAAAAATAAAAAATATTTCGAAGAATTTACTTGGGGCGCTCCGTGGCGCAGTGGATTAGCACCTGCTTTCGGTGCGAAGCGCTGTGGGTTCGAGCCCCACGCCGGGCGGTTAAATTTTATTTACGAAAATTTGCCATTCGGATCCATGGATGGTTAGTGTTATTTCATTATAAATATGAAATTTAACAAATAGTAAAAATCGGTCGTGGCAGAATAGCCAAGTAGCTTACGCCAATTTCCCCAATATCATTCACTCTCCTTAACCCGCGTTTCCATCAAACATCCTTCTTTTTAAAAAAAAAAAAAAAGAATTTACTTCGTAAGATGTTTATTCGAAACACTGCATTTTGAAAAATTTACTTTCCAAAAGAATTGACTTTCTAAATTGTGTTTTCGAAATACTGCATTTCGAAGAATTTTCTTCCGAAAAACATTCGTTAAAAATAGTTTGATGGGTAAGCACGTGATTGACCTTTCCCAGAGTGTTGTAACACCCTGTATAATTAAAATTTGAAAAAACCTCATTTTCTAAGAATTGGCCATGAGACGAATTGGTTTTCGAAAAATATACTTTTGAAAATGTGTTTTTGAAAAGTTTAATTTCGAAGAATGTATTTTCGAAAAACTGCAATTCGTATAATTTATTTTCTAAATTGCGCTCTAGAAGAATTTACTTTCGAAAATTCATTTCAAAGAATTTCCTTTCGCAAGAGGTTTTTCAAAGAATTTACTCAATTACGAAAGTTTACTTTTTAACATGTGTTTTCGAAACACCACAGTTCGAAAAATTTACTTTCCAAAAATTGTTTTAGACAAAGTAAAGTAACCTTACCTAATCTAACCCAACCCAACCTAACCTAACCTTGTTTTAGTTAGGCCAGGTTAGATTAGGTTATTTTAAAAATCGATTAAATTTAAGAAAAATCACTTGGGAAGTTTCACCTATTAAATTATTTATTTTGGCTAGTTTCGGCTGCAAGCCATTTTCAAGGAATGTGCCGAAACTAGTAGGAAACTAGGAGAAAGTAAAAAGGGTTAGTTGGAGAAAATCCAAAATTGTAAGATGGGTTATATGCCCACCATGTTTATGAAAGCCATTATTTAATAAGAGAAATTGTCTCGACTTCCGTTTGATTTTAATTTGATAATTTACGTCATAGAAGACTAGATTAGTTCACTTGAACAAAAAAAATCGCAGACATGACTGCTATGTTTTTCTCTCTCAGGCATGGCCATCTCAGCAACAAAACTCCGTGACTCACACTATGAGGTAAAAAATTATGATTTTATTGATTGCATGGTGATAACCTATCATTAGGTTATTAAAAATTAAAAAGTGATATTAATACAGGGTGTATTTGAAATAACGAACAGGCTCGTAATCACAAAGATATTATATTATTTTTAAACAATATTCGCAATTATTTTGTTTATAACTGTAACAAAAAGCCCGTAATTAATTATTAAAGTTAATGAGTGAAAATACGCAACATGTTTGGGGGCAGTGATAATGTGACCTAATTTTTAAACGACATCGGCTTTAGATATCGAATTACAACAAGCGCGTAGGAAATATCTGAGTGCTCTTTAAGCGTCAATGAACTTGAGAACTGTTTATCTTTTACAAAAAAAAAAAAAACGTTGCGATAACACTTCAAATTTCGGAGGCAAGAAATCGTATCTCGCGTTTTGAATAAACAAACACACATTCCATGCAGACCTAATTAAATGAGAAAAGCATCGGTTCTCATAATGTTTAAAAAACCTCGAAAAATTAGAAAAATTCAAAAAAAATTTTTCGAATAAATTTTGACGGAAATGGGTTCGCAAATATTTTGTGTATGTGCCCTTAAATGCCTGTTCGTTATTTCAAATACATCCTGTATAATTATTTAGGCTGAAAGACCCCAAGCAATTTAGCAGAAGTTTACTTTTTGAACTCCTTTTATTGTATCACATCTGCAAATAAAAATGTTGTATGTATAATTATTTTCATAAATGGTGACGTGTGAATAATTTTAATATTCTCCATAAAGTCGAAAAGCAATTAGACCGGCATTCTAAAAATGCATTTTAATGCATGCAAGTGAAGAATTTGCATCGAAATCATTCCACTGGCGAAGATCAATTACGGGCAGCGCAATCAAGATTTCCCGCGTCCTAAAAAGGGGCGAATTAACGATGCACGAGAGTCGAAAACTAATTGATCAGAATAAAAAGGAAGAAATATCACTGACGGCCCATTTCATTCCATATTAATAAACATAAATTAAGACGGCATTTTTGTGTGGTGTGCGAGTGTTATTATTTTTTCCCTTTATCCGAGATGTCTTGGCGGAGTTGTGGAGTTGTTCGACGAGGACCGCTCCGCCCACCTTTTAAGCCAAGACAACGAGATATGGATTGTCACCCCGCGAACGAGTCCTCGGGCTTCCTCAGGCTTGGCTAAACACCGAACACCTTCTAATTATCTCCACTGAGCTATGGCTGCAAGATAACACTACAACAGTACAACCGCTCCACCTTACATGTCTTTACACCGAACCGTCTGCCGGATTAACATTGTAGATTGTGTAGTTAGTCAGTAGTTACGCTGTTTGCGATTACACACACATACAAATGCAGACATAGGCACACCGGTTTTTCTTGAAAGTATTCAATTTATGTTAAGCGTAGATGCAGACGAAAAAAATACCATTGTTTCTTCTAAGATGCATTTAAGTCTGCACTAATGAGACATAGCTAACACCATATTTTAGTTCATCTCTGACGTGTGCGATTTTAGAATCTGGATAAAATAATCAATTTTATTTATTCAATACCCAATCAAAATAGCCGACCAGATCAACAAAAAAAAACAAAGCGCATTGATTTATTTGATAGTCTGTATTACGACGATAATTCGCGGAAAAATTCGAGACTCGAGAGCTGTACAAATATCAATATTACTAAACTACCAAACACGATTAGAGCGATCGACAGTTCAAGTGTTTCAATAATACTCGAAGCGACACGAGTTATCTAGAGAGAAACGGATAATGATAAACAGAAAAGTGCACCTTATCATCCATTCATAATTAAAATAAGTATCAAGTGTGCATCATCAATGCACACTCGAGACGAGAACATTCGCAGACTGCTCAATTGTAACGAGTGCACTGCATTTTATTAAAATTTTTATCAGTGTGGACAATGAGAAGTGAAATATCATACTTAATTAACTTTTATTCTTTACGTACTGTATTAAAGAATTTAAAAATGTAAATATTTTTTTTCGAGTTCCCCCCTTAAAAAAACCTCCTGGATCTGCTCCAGGGTAAAATGAGCACAAAAGCAAACAAAGTTCGACGATTTTAAATTTTGATTTTTGTAACTGCACAACTGCCAGACGTGTTGTCTGATTTCGACGATTCTCAAGTCAAAAAATGGAGAATTGCGTGCAATTTAAATACTGCCTAAATTTTTTTTGTGAAATTAACGCAGAACGTCAAAATGGCACGTTTTGAAAGTCCAAAGATTTGAAAGTGCGATTTTGATTTTTTAAATTGCACAACTGCCAAACACGTCGTCTGATTTTGATGATTCTAACATGAGTCAAATTTAATGCACTTCAAAAACTGGCTAAGAAATATTTTTGTGAAATCAACGCAAAACATCAAAATTTTGTTTTTTAAATTGCACGACTGCCAAACGCGTTGTCCAATTTTGATCCTTTTAACGTTTAAATGTGGAAAATTTGGTAAGTTTTAAAATCTGGTCTAATTTTTTATTCATGAAATCAAAATGTAGCGAATTTAATGAAATTTAAAAACTAATACAGAAATGTTTTCATGAAATCAACGCAAAACGTTAAAATTGCAAGGTTTCGAAATTCAAAGATTTAAAATTGTGATTTTGTTTATTTAAATTGCACACCTGTCAAACGCGTTTTTCAACAACAACAACATTTTTATTTACTTATTTTTACATACAGATTTACAAAATAGAATGGATTTTCATTTGTACGGCTATAGACCAGCGGGCGTTTTCCAATTTTGTGGATTCTAACCTTAAAATGTGGCTAATTTATTGTGGGTTGTATTTCTTTTTTTTTTTTAAGCGAATAACGCAAAATGTCAAAATCGCACGTTTTTAAATTCCGAAAATAGAAAATCACAACATTGATTTTTGAAATTCCACAACTGCGGAATGCGTTGTTCGATTTTAATGATTTAAACGTCAAAATATGGCCAATTTAGTGTAATTTTGTAACTTGTTATAATTGTTTTCGCGGTGTTACTGCGAAATGCAAAAATCTCATTTTTTTCAAGTTCGAAGATTTAAAAATTGTGATTTTGATTTTTGAAATTGCACAACTGTCAAAAATGTGTAAAATTTAGTGCATTTGAAAAATCTGGCTAAATTTTTACTTTCTCCGTTATGAAGTACGAGAAAGTATTGTGATCGTGATTTTTTTATCAAAATTTTTTTTTTACGGAAATATCCGTTTTGGGGTCCCTAGATGCCATTTCAACAATTTCTGGAAAAAAATGTGTCTGCGTGTGTCTGGCTGTGTGCACTGTATCTCAAAAACTAATAGACCAATTGATATAAAACTTTCAACATAAGTCTTATTTGATAATTCGAAGAACTGAAAAGCTTTTGGTAAAATTTCGTACACCGGAAGTGGGTGTTTCTTGTTTTTTTCCAATATTTTCTTAAATATGAAAAATATCACAAAAATATTTCGGAAAATATTGAAGACAACAAAGAAATTAACATCTCTGGTTTGAAAATATTTTTCATAAAATCATTGTTATTCGAGAAAAAAAATTATTAATTTTTTTTTTCATTTTTGGTATATAATTATGAAACACTATTAGTTATATCAAATTTATGTTAATAATAATTGTAGAGAATGTAAAAATGAACAATTTATGAGGAATAAGTTTTTGTCGAAATCTCTAAAGTTTTTGAGTAAACTGAGTTTTTGAATTTGAAGTATAATTTTTCCATCTTATAATTTTTAAACGTCAGTTTCATGCTCGATGTACATTTAAAATATTATTTAAATAGAAAATAAACCATGAAAGCGTAAATATAAATGACTATCATCAAGTCGGAGAAAGTAACATGATGGCCACATCACCATTTTTTATTTTTTAGATTGCAGGACTACCAAACGCGTTGTTAGATTTTGATGATTTAAACGTCAAAATATGGCTGATTTAATGAAATTTTAAAACGTATTACAATTTTTTTTGTGAAATGAACACAAAATAAAAAAATCTCAAAAGTACGAAGTTTTTAAAATTGTGATTTTGGTTATCCTGACGTCAAAATATGCGAATTAAGTGAGATTTAAAAAAAAGGTTAAAACATACTTTCGTAAAATCAACGCAAAACGTCAAAATTACACGTTTTCAAAATCAGAATTGCGATTTTTATTTTTTAAATTGCAAAACTGCCAAACGCCGTGTCCGTTTTTTATCATTTTAACGTGAAAGTGTTAAAAATTTAGTGCAATTTAAAATCTACTTTAATTTTTTATTATAAAATCAACACAAAAGCAAAAATTTTCAAAGTCTGAATTGCGATTTTTATTTTTTAAATTGCAGAACTGCCAAACGCCTTGTCAGTTTTTACTATTTTAACGTGAAAGTGTTAAAAATTTAGTGCAATTTAAAATCTAGTTGAATTTTTTATCATGATATCAACACAAAATGCAAAAATTGCACGTTTTTAGACTCTAAAAATAGAAAATCACGATATTAATTTTTGAAACTGCGCAACTGCCGAATGCGTTGTTAGATTTTGATAATTCAAACATAAATATATGGTAAATTCAATGTAATTTTAAAACGGATTACTATTTTTTTTGTTGAGAAATTACCACTAAATGCAAATATTTTACATTCTTAAAGTTCGAAGATTTTAAAATCGTGATTTAAATTTTTGAAATTGCCCAACTTCCGAACGCGTTAAAATTAATTAAGAAATTATTTCGTAAGAAAAATTGCATGCTTTCTAAATATGAATTGCGATTTCTATTTTTTTTTAATTTCACGAGTGCCGCGTTTTCTGATTTTGATGATTTTAACGTTAAAATGTAAGAAATTTCGAGCATTATTAAATCTGGTTGAATTTTTACTTTCTCCGTTACGAAGTACGAGAAAGTATTGTGATCGTGATTTTTTTTTCATAATTTTTTTTTATGAAAATATCCGTTTTTGGGTCCCTAGATGCCATTTCAACAATTTCTAGAAAAAAAAATGTGTCTGTGTGTGTGTGTGTGTGTAATTTTTCCATCTTTCATAATTTTGACGTTTTAAACGACAGATTCATCCGAGTTTACGCAAAGCTCGATGTACATTTAAAGTATGATTTCAATAAACCATGAAAACGTAAATATAAATGGCTATGATACCATCAAGTCGGAGAAAGTAACATGATGGCCACATCACCATTTTTATGCTTTTATACTGAGATCAACATAAAATGCCAAAATTTCACGATTTCAAAGTTCAAAAATAGAAAATCACGATATTGATTTTTGATGATTTAATCGTCATATATGGCTGATTTAGTGTAATTTTCAATTTTATTACATATAAAATTGTGATTTTGTTTTTTGAAATTACACGCTAACGCGTTTTTTGATTTTAATTATTTTATTGTCAAAATGTAGAAAATTTAGTGCATTTTAAAATCTGGTTCAATTTAATCTTCATGAAATAAAATATATAAATTGTTTAGCGAAATTAACACAAAATGTCAAATTTGCATAAGTCTGAAGATTTAAAATTGCGATTTTTTTTGCAATTTAACAACTGCCGAATGCGTTATTCGATTTTGATGATTCAAACGTCAAAATGTGGAAAATTTAATGCAATTTAAAATTTGGTGCAAATGAATCAAATTCCAAAAGTTTGAAAATAGAAAATCACGATTTCTTTTTTTCTTTTATTCCTGACATTGCAACTGATAATTAGTATTACAATGAAAAATAGTCTAACCATTTTTATTTATTTGAGTATTTCTATTCGCTAAATAAGGAGTTGGAGGATTTTCCACTTTATAGTTGGAAATTGTTCTAATGACAGTAATTGAATGGCTCGGAATTATTTACAGAAACTTATCGTACATTGTTGGCAACATATACAGGATATCGTATTAAGTTATACAATATTTTTCATATTTTGACTCACTGTATAGCGTTATTAATAAAGACCTAAACCAGTCTGTATTATTCCTAGACAACATGCCCCCACAGATTTAATTTTAATTGATTAATTATTTTTTTTAATAAAAGAATATAATTATTTTCATGTTGTTTACTTTACAAGTATTTTGTTCACTATTTGCGTGAAACCGTTGCCATTACAAATTCAATACTTAATAAATACTGTCTAAAACTAATTTTTTACTTTATTATTTATTATTCACGAAACGTGTACCAGCAAACATTTATTACATAACGCTGCTTACATCTACAAATTATTTATATAATAATCGAATGAGGCATTCAACTTCACATAAATAAATTTAATAGAATCGACGTGTGTACTTGCCACAGTACTTATGTTAATAAATTCCTACAATGAAGGCTTTTTAAAAACCCGTTTACCATTTGTACGTAGGATTTTATGGCCATCCACACAAGAAGAGTCATTTGGATTCCATATAAAATATCATTTAAGTGCGTATTGCTTTTCAAATCAATAACGAATAGAAATAATTTGTTTTATTATTTTCACTATTGCAAATGCATCGCATATCGACAATGCTAATAACTTATGGATTTATCGTGTGTGGCTTTCAAGAGAAACATTAATGAGAAGATGTGTAGTGTCTATTGAAGATTAAAGAATATGTACGTATTAAATGAATTGATCAAATCAAAAATACCTGGTAGTAGACACTTTTGAAAGCAAATTCGTTTTCTTTTGAAAAATCGTTACCAATTTGATTTTTATTATTAATCAAATCAAGCATCTACATTTCTCTGATGGATTGTCTTTTTCTGGCAATAATTTTATGTTATCAGGTGCGAGGATACCAATTTAATTTCGTGTCGATTATCACAGTACAAAATATTCCTCTACAACTAATTCACGACTTCTTTTAACAATGACGTTGAAAGAAATCGCGAAATTACTACCAGTAAAATATAAATAAAATTAATAAATTTCCAGGGGAAAAAATGCGCCTCCCATTGCCCCTTATAAGCTTTTTAATATAAAATATTTAATTACCTGGTATCTAGGAATATTAATGCCTTTGTGTTTTTTTTTTGTAGAATAGTATAACGGTCTTCAAAGTATTTTGTTACTTAAATCAAGTTACAACGTTTTACTTGCTACATTTATAACTCACTTTCAGTATTTCTGCATATTTATTTTCACATCGTATAGCTTAAAACTTTTTTTTTAAGGAAAGATGGTTGACGGCCACTTCTTCGTTTCGAAAAAGTGACCGGGTGGGATTCGAACCCACGACCACGAGGCCCGTGAGTAGTAGCTCTACTCACTAGGCCACCGCAGCCCCTTAAAACTTTTAAACCATCATATTCCTGATTTTTTCTGATTCTAAATATTCACGAAACATATATTTACGAACGTGTAAATACAATACGAAAAAAGATTCAATCCAAATATGTACATAAATGATATTATATATTTAATTAGCGGTTGCCGTTAAATATTGACTTAAATAACGTAAGAATCTCTGACTAAAAATAGCCGTTGGAAAGAAAAATTGAGGCGCCATAGATATACACAAATATCTTCCAAAACCAATAAATTATCGCTATTGACACTTCATGACCCTGGTCAATGAATGATTGAGTAAATACAATCTGTGAGTCATTAATTGACGTTGAAAAGCAATTCTTTAATTAGACACTTTATCATTTCGCAAGTACAGTGTTTATAAATACAATTCTTATTATTATAAAATTACGTTTGGCTGATGAGTTCAATGGTCGAATTTCTACATTGGCATGAAGTAAAACACTTTAATTAATTGTTTGTTATAAATTTACATTTAGGAAATATCTTCATCGGTATAAGATGTTTTGGTAAGTAATCTTATACGATACATCTTTTACAGGGACTGAAAACGGAACGAAAACGAAATAACGTAATTAACCGAATTATTTACAAGAACGAAAAAGGAATTTAAATTTTTCGTTCAGGATCGAAAACGCAGTAAATTTTCACAGAAAGCTTCACGCTATGTTCATATTAAATTTAGGGATGAAGTGTTAATAGTTTTCGCAGAAGCGTAATTTTGCATTCATTCTAAGCAAATTCGAAAAATTTCAAGTCAATGGCAATTGCTTTTATATTTTTTTCAAGTTCCTAAACTCATAAAAAAATTTCAAAATTTAACGTTCTGTTCACATTAAATTATTCAAAAATTTATGGATGAAGTGTTAATAGTTTTTACAGAAACTTAATTCGGTGTTTATTCTAAGTAAATTTGAGAAGTTTTAAGTCAATGTTAATTGTTTTTATTTTTTTTTCAAGTCACGAAAATTATTACATCTGTTCTCATTAAATTATTCCAAAAATTAGGGATGAAGTGTTAACAGATTTTACAGTAACGTAATTTGTTTTTATATTATATTGAAGTCTCTAAAATTATTACATTTTTTCAAAACTGCGCACTCTATTCCCTTGAAATTATTCCAAAATTTGGGGATGAAGTAATTAATTTGGCATTAATTATAAGCAAATTTGAGATGTTTCAAATCGGTGGCAACTGTTTTTATATTTTTTCTAAGTCTCTAAAATTATTACATTTTTTCAAAACTTCACGCCCTGTTCTCATTAAATTATTCTAAAAATTAGGGATGAAGTGTTAGCAGATTTTACAGAAACATAATTTGGAGTTAATTATAAGTAAGTTTGAGAAGTTTTCAGTTCGGGGCAATTGTTTTTATATTTTTTCCAAGTTCCTAAAATTATTACTTTTTTTCAAAACGTCACGCTCTGTTCTCATTAAATTATTCCAAAAATTAGGGATGAAGTGTTAACAGATTTTACAGAAACGTAATTTGGAGTTAATTATTAGTAAGTTTGAGAAGTTTCAAGTCCGTGGCAATTGTTGTTATATTTTTTTCAAGTTCCTGAAAAACTTCACGCTCTGTTCTCACTAAATTATTCCAAAATTTAGGTATGAAGTGTTGATAGTTCTCACAGAAACATTATTTAGCATTTCTTATAATAAAATTTGAGAAGTTTCAAGTCGATGGCAAATGATTTTATATTTTTTGCAAGCCACTAAACTTATTACATTTTTTTAAACTTTAAGCTCTGTTCTCATTAAGTTATTCCAAAGTTTAAGGATGACCTGGTAATAGTTTTCACTCAAATGTAATTTGGTAGACGGTATTAGCAAATTTCGGAAGTTTTAAGTTGTCGGTAATTGTTTTTATATTTTTTTCAAGTCACTGAAATTATTACATTTTTTCGAAACTTCACGCTCTGCTCGCATTAAATTATTCAAAAACTTAGGGATGAACTATTAACAGTTTTCACAGAAACATAATTTGGCATTATTTATAAGCAAATTTGAGAAGTTTCAAGTCGGTGGCAATTGTTTTTACAGTTTTTTTCAAGTCACTAAAATTTTTACATTTTTCAAACCTTCGCGCACTGTTAAATTATTCGAAAATTTAGGGATGAAGTGTTAATAGTTTTCAGAGAAACACTAAGCAAATTTAAGTAGTTTCAAGTCGATGGTAACTATTTTTACATTTTTTCAAGGTCACTAAAATTATTACATTTTTCAAAACTTAACGTTCAATTCACATTAATTTATTGCAAAATTCAGGGATGAAGTGTTCATCGTTTTCTCAAAAATGTAATTTGGCAGTTATTATAAGCACATTTTAGAAGTGTCAAGTAGATGGCACTTGTTTTTATATTTTTTCAAGTCACTAAAATTAATTAATTTTTCAAAACTTCACGCTCTGCTCTCATTAAATTAATACTCATAGTTTATGGTGTAGTTCGCAAGGCAATAGCAGTAGTCAATTCGGGTTTAAGGCGCATAAACAGCTAAGGTCATTCGCTCGTCTTCAGTCTCTTCTTATAAATACAAACCATCAGGCTAGAATAAAACCATGCCAACGCTAGAAAACCATTTTCTTAATGAAGTGAAAATATTATTTGTAGATAATCTCTGTATGTATGTAGAGTACATTAATGTGAACTAATATTACTCAACCTACATTGAAAGGTAATTAAGGAAACCATATAAATTTAAAAGTAATCTAAATGTATCTTATTGATTCAGATGCAATCGATACGAAAAGGTCGGCGTTTATAGAGTAAATTTGTTGTCTTTGTGGTTTATTTTAATTGAAACGAATGGAAATGCACAATTAATTATTTACATTCGAATGGTACGAATCAGATAACTCGGTAAATTTATAACAATTACGGTTTAATGAGATATTATCATTATCTGCGTCCCCAATCGAAATCAGTGGGTAATTACGATTAGCGCTTTCAATTCCCTTAATTAAGTGACCAATCATTATAATCCAAGAAGTGATACTGCTGCCAAATTGGAATCAGCGGTTTTTAATGGCCATTATATACAAGCGATATTTTTTTTTGAACCGTTTCAATAGGTATCCGCTTGATGTGTAACGAGCAATTTCCTGAAAAATTAGCATTTGCATTCAAATGCGGCGTGTAGTTTCGAAACACCGACAATAATAGAAATTTCCAGGATAATAACCAGCAATTTGAAGCCAGCAGATAAACATGCCGCCTAATTAATCGTCTGGTTGCATATAAAAATGCCCGGTGGGTTTGGAGTGCTCAATAATATCATATTATTACTGATAATATCTGATGGTTTTATTAGGAACGTCTGCTTTAATTCTTAGTACGCAGTAGTGTTTTAGAAAATGCGGTGGTCTCAGACTATACGCCCCAGGAATAAAATATGTTATAAATACAAATTAAAATTAACGTATGAAAAATTAAGCAAATTATTTTATTTTTTGTTTCCAGTAAACACAATATTAGGTGAAATAGTTTTATTCAACGTGTATATGGTGTAAAAAGTGTATATTAGTATATTATTTAACGAGTGAGAAAGTTGACCATTGCCACGGTGAAGTTTGCAACACGAGCCGTAGGCGAGTGTTACAATTCACCCGAGTGGCAATGGCCAACTTGCTCACGAGTTTAATACTATACTTTTTCGCATTATAATAAATAATTACCTAAAGATTTTTCTGTTTATAATAAATTATAAAGAAGAATTTTTCTCATATTTGGAAAATGAGGCATTCCGCTGACAAAATTAGGATATTTAACTATTCATGTTTTCAATGGTAACCGTAGTAACAAAACAAATATGGTGGAGCACAGGCTACTAAAAAGCGGCACTCAGACGGAATCCCGCACGATTGGACTGGCCATTTCCAATCCCGGGCGAAGGAACATACGAACGAGTAAATGAAGAACATCTCACAATATAAAAAACGCACACTTTTTGTCTCCGCCTGTCTCGCACGGGATTAGATCCTTGAAATTTTTTAGTCTGCTTAAAATTTTACGCGCTACTCCAATCACGACGAATATAACGAAGTTTCATTCACACACTAGAATTTGTCCTGTACGGCCTGTGCAAGTAAGGCACGGTTAGAACGGTATTCAATAACCCGCGAAAGTACCTAAAACATTAATCTGTTGAGCACTCCACTGGAGAAATTTTGACGTTTATGAATACGTGTTTATACAAACAAATGGCAACCATAACAACAACTGAACTGTTGGGAAATGAAACTGCTATCATTTCATTGGCTGAAATCTGTTGGGCAATGAAACTGCTACCATTTTATTGGACGTCACCTGTGGAGAAAATGATTCGGCCGAGTAATGGACAACTTTCTCAATAAAAAATGATTCAGCAACGTTTATATTATTTAAAAGGATGCGAAAAAGCATATTTGTAACTATATAGTATACGTGTCTATTACACTTTCGAAACCAGAGAATTTAAAACTTTCTATCTTATTCCTCCCGCTGCTCTGTCTCTAATGCCTCAGCCACACTATGCTCTTCGCGCTGCTCATCGTTCTACTCCTCTCCGCGATGTTGCCCTCTCTGCGTACACACTGCTCTACTCGCGCAATTAATCGCAGCGCTCCGTATTAGGTCGTACGCGTTCATATTGCCAGTCCTTTGACTCACGCCCAAAAACCGACAAAACAGGGAGCAGTGGGAATGACAAGGAGCATGATGTGCGGCATGACGAGTAATTTTGCCACACTATGTCTCTGTACTGAGGCCGAGTACATCACCCCCTGCGATCCCCATCGCCGCCAAGAAGGCGGCACAAAAGCCAAAGACAGACGAACAACCGGCATCAAAAGTATCGGTCCCAACCACCTCCAACACCACGGCCCCACCCACACCAACGTTCACCGCGGCTGAGCAGTCCAATTCCGCCAAACTCACTTTCGTTCCACCTGCACACAGACCGCCTCCAGTTATCCTGCCAGCAGACACAAACTGGCCAGCTAAGTAGGCCTTGATGGAGACACACTCCATTACGCTATGCCAAGCCAAAAACGCAGCCCGGGGACTGCGTATTTTCCCAGAGTCTTCAACGACTTCCGTACGCTTACGAGGGTCCTTGACGACAACAGGACGCCCTACCACATATACCAACTCTTAGAGGAGAAGACAACGAAGGCGGTGATCCGAAATATTGCCCCGACCTATACAGAGGCCCAGATTGCAGAGGATCTTCTACTACAAGGATTCCGGACGCTCTCCGTCAAACGGATGACCCGGAGGGTATACGTCCAGCTTTACAGTGGCATGGATATGAACCGCATCCTCGCCGTCAAGAAGGTAATGGGGCTCGATGTGAAAATGGAGGGAAAATATCACAACGGTAGTAAGCAACAATGCTACAGTTTTCAGCAGCTAGGGCACACGCAGAGCAGCTGTACCATGCCCCCATGTTGTGTCAAGTATGCAGGTGCACACTTGTTGCACCTATGCGAGAGGCCAAGGACAGCCCCGGCAAAGTGTGCTAACTGCGCCGAAGTCCCTCCTGCATCGTATAGAGGCTGCAATCGCTTCGTTGCGCAAATGAAGAAGAGTGACACCATACCGAAGCCTCTTACGAAGAGCTCAACTTCGCAGAAGAAGATGGCACCCCGGCCTTCCAGGGGCCCGGCTACACCCAGGTCGGCAACATCGTGGGCGAGAAGTAGGACATCGGCTCTGCGAACCGATTGGCAGACCACGCAACCATCGTGGTCACGGCAATTCGCCAAGACGATCTTGGGAACCAGATTCTAGGCTACATTCATTTTCTTTTTGTTCCAGGACAGTCCACAGCGAGGACTAAAATGAGTCCCGATGGAAATTCTTCCGCCACCGATCTCCAACTAACCGATCTACATAGAGACGAGGCGGCACAACCAACGGTCAAGAGGACCCGACAAGTGAAGGAGTTTTAGCTGGTATACCCTTCAGGGACTCCAGCACTACCCCGCTATGGGGGTGTCTATAAAAGATTTCTCCTCCACACATCAAACAAAAAAAAAACGCTCTTCTGCTGATAATATCTACGGCCTGAAGCCTTCATCCAACCGAAGTCGTCGCGACCCAAAGTCGCCAGCCATCGAAGTCATCACGCCGAAGTCCGCTGACGATTCAAAGTCACTACCGCTATGCTGAAGCCGCGACCTAAAGTCACCACATTGAAACCGCTACCCGAAGTCGCCCTCCCGTCGAGGATCGACTGAGCCCTACCAGGAACGATGACTACACCGACCACCTAAAGCCAGTTGCAAATACTTCTGCTGTGTAATTTGTGTGCCGTGTTCGTCGTTGACTTTATTTCCCACTGACTTTTATTTCTCCTACCTTTTTACACTATTTCGCGGGTGTATATATTTTCTTTGACTTATTTGTGCTGTATATATTGACTGTTTATGAGTTTATATTTGCGCCCTGCGTAAATAATGAGCTTACTCATCCAACCCCTTGTGTTCCAAGGACTCGATGGAATAAGCCGCCGTCGTAATGGGAGCCATCCCTCGGATCGTCCTTGCGATAACAAATGAGGAAACATAATTTTTTTTTGTTCCAGACGACAGCACCGTAAAGAGTCACAGTGGCCTTTCTTTCGCCACCGCACTCCAACCCAAAACAATTCAGAATCAGGAGAAGATCAGTCCCAGGCCTCGGACTACTCCTACAGCGCGCCAATGAGGGGAGGTTTTAGTTGGTAAGTACTTCCCATCAGGGACCACACTACTGGGGTGTCTTTTAGAAGATCCCTTCTCATATCACAAAAAAATCAGTCTGCTAGGGCTCATCTTCTCAGCACAATCAGCTTACTTTACTTACTCAAGTAACGCTCGTTTACCCTGCATACTAAGCCTACTACTGATATTTGCGTTGCAACTATTCAGTTTACGTCGAGACTCTGTTTCTCTACCAGAACTCCACGTCAAACCAACCTGGATGGTATACTCTAGGGACACCGATTTCCACTCGAACTACAAACCACATCGAGGCCCCACCCTGCAGTTTTGGGTAAGCACTTTCGACCTCGCCGGCTCTATTCCTGCCAACGCACATTGTTCGCTACATCTTGAAGAGCAAAAGCCTCGAACTGCTCTAGTCGACCTCATTGGTTAATATGAATCAATTTGATACACTATACATTCCATACGAATATTTGTATAAATATTCTGTATACTGCTACGGATTATCTGAACAAATATTGTATAAAATATTGGAACAAATATTATTTAGAATATATTAAATTATACAAAAAATATACGTTTAGAACCTTAGCTATTTCCGAACCAAATGTCTGATGTAGGCTCCATGCCTTTTTAGATTGGAAGGAAATGTTTAGGTCTTTGATAGAAATACAACAGCTGGAGCGGCTGCAGAGTTTAGGACTCTTCATGTTAAAGCTAGATGTTTTGGGAATCTATCGGAGCTGTGTTGTGGGAGACTGGGTCAAAGGAAGCTAGAGCAAAGGAGTGTGTGTCTCTTGCTTCTTTATTATAAGTCTATTTTCATCGTTTGTTTTCTTTTGATAGAGAACTTACACTAGGCCATACAGTGACCATATAAAGAGGGGTGAAAACCGTTTTCCCTTAACCTCCGGCTAGCTCAGGGAGTTGACATCGTTGTGGGAATTGCTACACCATAAAGATAGAGGGATGAGTGGCAGACGAAAGCAGATTATCGCGATAGCTATCGCTATTATTTACACCAAAAAAATTTTAAGCACACAATGGCTTAAATGTTAAAAGTTAAATGTTCAGGAAAGAATATGTACTCAAGGAAAACTCAAGAGTCAAAAATAAGTCACGGGAGAAAATGAAAGACATAAACACTTCCCTCAATGTTCGGCAGCTTTGGCGAAGTCAGCGGATCGACGACTTCTGCGGATCAGTGGCGTCGGTGGAAGCAGCGGATCGGCAGTGTGAGCGGAGTGGCGGCGACGGTGGATTGGTGGCGTCAGCGGACCAGAGGCTTGTTGATGCCATAGTGTTTTATCGTAACTGATATAGGACGTCTAGATGAAGTCTGATTTCTGACTGCTGATTTTCGACTGATCTGATATGAAAGTATTGGAGTACTCCATTCTGGTTGTAAACTGTTCTTTACGCCCTACCCCTGTCGCACCTCTTGAGAGTGGAGGTGGTGAAACGGCACTTTGATCACGTGACCATGAAATTGACGAATGTCCTATAACAAGTACACCGGCTTTATCTTGATGGATGTTAGAAAGAAGTGTACAAAATCCTCAGTTTTTGGCTTTAGATATTTACCCACATCATTAGATCGGTCGAGGAGGCCCACAACACGGGCCTCCACGGTCTCCTGATCTAAATTAATTACATTTTTTTCTGGGTCCCTCTGAAACAACTGGTTTATAGCTTTCCAATGGAAAACATAGACGAATTAAAAAATCGCTTTGCTGTATCGTCTGAAACAATTCGTGCCATTCCTGGTATTTTTGAACGTGTTGGGCAGTGAATGCATCGTAGTATCGAGGCTTGTATTGACGTTATAACTTTATTTTTTCACTGGCTTTGATTTTTTCCACCAATTTAATTAATTACCTTTTTCTAATTCATTGTATTGGCTCACTGATGTGTATTAACACCTAGAATGAAAATGTTATTTTGAGATTTCGATAATCATTAATTCTGAAACAAAAACGCCTTCTGCTTTATTTAATTAAAATCCATTTGATAACTGCATGCACTTATATTTCGTAAGTTAACTTGTTAGCCAGATATTCGTGAGGGTGTTTAATTAACTGTACGAAACGTAAAAACACCGGCAACTCGTACAGCTATCATGCATGCGAGTATAAATTGGTTACCTTGTATTATAATTCAGTTTTGCAAAGTTTGCCGTACAAACCGAGAGATAGAATAGCTATTGTCTGCACCAATACCGGAGAATAGCAAAGTAAATACTCCTCCTGTGTATTCAGTGTATTTAATTTAAACAAAGGTTACTATTTGTGTTTCAATACCACTCTAATATACAGCGTCTCTGGAAGTGGTTGGAGGAGACCTTACACTATGTATCCGATACGATACGGTTATTACAATTAATTCATTCATTTCATTCCCCAGCCAACTTGATTGTGATTAATATGAACAGATTCCGAGGATTCTTCTTCTCAATGAATAAATCATTTTCCAGGAATTGATTCTAATATGTGCGCGTACGAGTAATTATTTAAAATTCAATTACTGTAATTAGTGGGCCTAATAAGACGTGTAATCTTCGTCATTACTGCGGAAGAATGCTTACTAATTAGTGAAGACGTACATAATCAAAACATTCGATAGTTAAGTTGATGACTTATTATTAAGCATTCCGATATGGTCATTTTGAGGTGTAACTCCTTGAGGCCATGGCCTAAATCCCACACTAGATCAATTAAAGCAAATTCGTATTTTTAGTAGTACAAAATTACCAAGAATGTTTATTATATCCTAAAAACATAAAATATGTCTAATTATAAGAATACTTTTCTTAAATTAAACAGGTACTAATACTACGAAATAATAAGAGAGTTTGGAGTCTAAATGTTTAGCTACCATATTAAGAAGTAATTTTTTTGTTCTTCAGCTTGTTTCCGTCCACTCCTGTACTAATTGTTTCCATTGATGTCTGTTTTGTACCAAATCTTCCTAAATCATATCATGCTGAAGTTATATTAAGTTAATGCAAATAAATTGTTACAATTAATAATTAAAATTTAAATAATTCGCTCTCATGCACCTAACTTTAATGATTTATTAGCTAATTATCGCAATACTAAATGTTTGTGAATGTACGAACCGCCGATTATTAGATAAACTGTTGTTCCATTCGTTTCGCCTGCGCATTTTGTAAATTTGTATATAAATGTTCGGTATGCAGTTTGGCGAAACAATTAATTGTCAGTGGAAATTATGTTTGTCATGTATATAATTAGATATGTAGAAATAATATTAAATTATACCCGGCATATTTACGTTTTGTTAATTAGTATCATTTCTAGTAGTTTAATTATTTTGAATTATATTAATTATTGTGAGCTGATGGTAATCATATTGTAACAATTATCTGGCGAGTGTGGTTGCTCTATGCTGAAGTAGTATAATTTCATTTGCATGGTTAATTGGATTGTTTGCTGTATGGGTCATCCCTCGTCAAGCATCATGCGTACATAAATGAAATATAATATTGTATTTAGTCTTAAATGAAACCGGAAACTTGTAACTTTTATAAGACAGTGTAAGTTGTGTGCGCGTCACAAACAATGCTCCATTACCCATTGACGTGTTTGTACTGTAATTTCAGCCATAATTTCTCTGACGTCATTTTTTAATTGCTGTAATTTGTGAGGTTAGTTACCATGCACTTATGATTTTTGACTCTATGGAAAGTGGTCAAAGTGAGGCAACAAGCGAACTAAAATTATCATCAACCAGGAAACATTAGCCTCAGAATTTTAATGGTTAAATATGACGTATACAGTCTAGCACCAGCCTGCTGAAACCACAACGTATACGCTGAATAATGTTAATGGCATACCAATTTAGTGTTCTGATTGCCGCAAAGGTAGTTACTTTAACATGACCTTTGCGGCAATCTCTACGGATCATATGTTAGACGAAAGGAACACGCGATTAAAGCAGAGACTATACTTCCACAATTCTAAGTACATATCTTGAAGGTTAATCTTGTGCTTCTCTAAGTTAGGAGATATCAATATATCGCCCAGATACAGGGGCGGCTCGTTATATAGAGCCAAAGAGCCATGGCACTACCTGCAGTTTCAAGCTCAGCAAGAATTTGTAATTGATTCTTAAAATTATTTTTGTTTTCCGTGTGCATTGTTTGATGGTTAGGTTACATGGACGAAGAATTGTGTTACAGATTTAGTGCATGCCTGGGACAAAATGTAAACGCACGATAAATCGAAAGTACACACAAATCATATTTTCGGCTGTTTTTTTTTTAATTTATGAACCTTTCCATTCAAAATAATCTTGGACTATGAAGACTAATCATTCTTTCCTTCTTCAAAAAGGAAGGCGAGGGCCTCCCCATATTGCAAAAGTACCACCAACATGTTCCACGAGCCGCTACTGAGAGTCATAGTAACCAAGGAAATTGTTCTATTTGAATTATTCAAAATGTATTTACTAAATCTAAAGTTGTCGAAATTGCCGTCACAAAAGGTGAAACAATAGTGTGTTCCCAACAAAGTTAATGGTTTTATTTGAATTCTTTTTCAAATTAGTTTCACTTTTTTGAACAATGAAAGCGAAAATGAAAAAAATAAATATTAAAAAAAAATTATTTTGAACAATAGAGTGATTTTTGAGACTAATTTAAACAATTTTCTTACTTGAATATTCTGCATTTTTTATTATTAAGCCTGTATTTTCGATTTTTTTTGTTTTAATTTTTGATCATTTGTCCTAAATATTCTACAGGGTGGGGCACCGCATACGACGCGGTCATTTTACGGAAAACCATGCAACTTCATGTTATTCTTTTCAAATGGATAGATGTGGGATCGTTGTATGCACAATTTAAAATTATTACCAGATATACAGGGTGTCCCATTAAAAAGATACGCATCAAAGTTATGTTTTTTTTAATGGAACACCCTGTATTTTTTATCATTTTTGAATTCTAGGAAACAAATAAAGGTGAGTTACTTCAAAATTCCCTATACCTATCGTTTACCTTTTTCGAAATATTTAAAGATTTGTTGAAATGCATTGTCTGGGTGAAATTTTATATTTGTCTCAGTGATTGACGTTGAATCATTACAATCATTTCTATTGTTTGGTTGAAGGTTCGAACTATAGCGCCAACCATGATTTAGTATAAAAAATTATACAGGGTGATAAAAAAAACGTGGTAGAAAATCTTAATAAAGTTAAGAAACTTCGTTTTTTCAAATGGCACACCCTGTATTTAGTAACGTGTTATCACGTGGAATCCAATTATCTGTCAGATAATAATTATTGATATGAAAATCGCCAAAAACAAGAAAACTATTGAAAATTGGAACAGAGAATCCTAATACAATCTGTATCTAAATATTCTTTATTTTGACATAATGTTCGATTTGATTGTTAAAATTTTTTTTTGGTAACATTTTTTCGAGCTAAATTCTTAATTTTTAGATTTTTGACCTGTATTTTCGATTAATGTTTTAGTCTAAATTTTTTATCTTTTGATCTAAATATTTTTTATTTTGACTTGAATTTTGGATTTAATTGTTACAATTTTCGTTTTTTTTTTCCATATTTTTGATTTTTCGAGCTGAATTTTTAATTTTTAGATATTTGACCTGTATTTTCGATTTTTTTCTTGGTCTAAATTTTTGATATTTTGCTCTAAATATCCTTTTTTTGACCTAAAATATCGATTTAATTGTTAAAATTTTTGATGTTTTGGTCTGCATTTTTTTATTTTTCGGGCCGAATTTTTAATTCTAGTTCCAAATTTTTGATTTGATTTTGGTTAAAGTATCTATAACCTGAATTATTGATTTATATGCGAGATTTTTTTTATTTTGTCCGGTATTTACGAGTTTCTGTTTTTTGATCTACGTTTTTCTTTATTTTGACCTAACTTTTCGATTTTATTGTTAAAATTTTCGAATTTTTGGTCCCCATTTTTGATTTTTCGTTTAGTCTGCATTTATTATCTTTAGGCCCGAGTTTTCGATGTTTTATCTAAATTTTCGAATTTTTGACCAATATTGTAGATTTTTTTTAATCTTGTGCCCTAATTTTTTTTATTTGTCTGTTAAAATGTTTCTTTCCTTGGTCCACCATTTTTATTTTTAGGCCAGAATTTTAGATTTTCGGTCTCAATTTTTTATCGCATATTTTATTTTTTTTTAACTTGAATTAATGATTTTATTTCGTGAATTTGTTTTTATTTTCTGCTATTATTTTCGAATTTCTGGTCAGAAACTTATTTTTGGCGGCTGAAAGTGGCAAATTATTTTAGTACTAACTAGGTTTTCATTTGTTCGTTCCTTCTGCGTTTTTTATTTTTAGATCCGTATATTTTATATTTCTGTATTTTCGATTTTTTTGTTCCAGTTTTTTTTTTTATTTTTCTTTATTTTGACCAAAATATTTGAATGGTTTGTAAAAAAATTCGATTTTTTTGTTTGCTATTTTTATCTTTACGCTCGAGTTTTCGATGTTTTGTCTAAATTTTCACTATTTTAGGCCCTATTGTAGATTTGAACTTTTTTGGCGTATATTTGTATTTTCGATAATTTGGGTTTCAATTTTTGGTTTTTTGGCTGAAATTTTCTTTATTTTGACTTTCGATTCGTTTGTTAAAAATTTTGTTTTTTTTGGTCTACCACTTTCATTTTTGGGTGCAAATTTTAAATGTTTTTTGTCCCATATTTTAGATTTTCTTAACTTGAATTATTGATTTTATTCTGTGATTTTTTTTTTATTTTTATTTTTACTATTATTTTCGAATTTCCAGTTGGACTTTATTTTAAGCTAAAAAGAGTTATTTTTCTTTTGCTTGTATTTTCAATTTTTTGGTCTGCATTCTTATTTTTTAAACCAGGATTTTTGATTTTTTTTGGCCGATATTTTAGAGGTTTGTTCAAAATTTTTGATTTTTTGGCCAAAATATTCGATTGGCCTAGGAAGGTAAATGGTTCTTTGTTTCTTCAAAAAATGAGGGGGAGGTATTGTATAAGTGGCTCTACCATCAACATGTTCCACGAGCCGCCACTGCCCAGATATAGAAAGATTCTGAGAAAGCCCTTCAGTTAATCATTGGTATATACCTTAAGAACATTGCGCAGTCCGAACGGCATCCGGATGAATTAATAGAGGCCATAGCAACTTACAAATGCAGGTTTTGGTTGGTTGTATGTGTTCTTCTAGGGTAAACTGCTGCATCATGAAATTTACAGGTCAATACAACCCTCCAAGGTAACAGTGTTAGGAAATGATTCAAAATTAAAATACTTAACATCATGTTGGGACACCATTTATATCATTAATTTTTCTATTCTTGTATACACATATTTTACTCGTTATGTTTAATGGTCTCCTGTAAATAAATATGAACATAATGTTTCTTAATTACACTCACATGTAAATAAAGTTTCTGAGAATGACATTTAACTAGCTTAATTCCTACACTACACGTTTACACTTGTTATGTAATGCCTAATAAAGTTTTACGCATTAATGTGTCGTTTAATATACTCATAATATTCAGTAATTATGGCTAGATATTTATTCAACATTATTACACTCAGCCCACATTCGGAAAATGACATGTAATTAAATATTTAATCTGCACAAGCACACAAATAAATGTAATTACACAAATTACTTAAACGCGGCATAATTTTTATTCCCATTGTGTTTGGTTTTATTTTCCAAATATAACACACTTACGTGCTTAATTGCTTATTATGATGACTAATGCTTGAGCAAACGAATTATCGCTAGGCCTTGTAATATTTTAAATTCCGCAAATATATATTTAACAAATGTAAGTATTAAACATACGCTCAAAATTGAGGTAATCGTGGTTAAGTTGAAAAATATTTTTCTCCACGACCACCATAGAATTTAAGCTTTCTGAAATCAATTTTGATTATAGAACGTACACATTCTCACTCTTGTTATGGAACAAAACACTATGCGCTTATGTGTTTTGCATGTAATTCATTCCATAACAAGGGATAGAATGAATATTCTCACATCGTTTCGAATAAAACAATTAGCCTTGGATATCACAATTGTCAAAATACTATAAACATAACCACAAACGTGATAAAACGTAAGTTCTTTGTGTTCATTATTTTATTAGTCTATTTGATCTGGTCGAGGAGAAAGTATAGTCTGCTACTCGGTAAGAATGGAAATTCAGATGCTCGTGGTTCCTCGCGCTCGCCTTGCGGCTCGCGCTCGAAATATTCCACTCGCATCGAATTTCCATTCTAACCTTGTTACAGAATATACTATTCTTGAAAACTTGAGGTATTATATGTTATTGGCGTTCAATATGGAAATTGTTGTTTGTGAGTTTCCTTGAATATTGTATTTATTACTTTTATAATAACTATAGCACGTAATTTATAATACACCTTACCTTGTTGTTAATCTACTACTAATTGAGAAATTGTTCAGGGGTAATACCACAAGAGGTTTAATTTGGCCGGATAAATTTTATTTGTTTGCACGAGCCATTGAATCGATACAAATTTTGAGAATGAATTGAGATGGAAAAATGATGGATTTTGCCTAATCTCAATTCATTCAAGAAATTTGCAATGAAATGACGAGTGCTTAAAATAAAATTTATCCTGCCGAAATTATAACCGCGAGTGGTATTTGTTGAGGTAATTTAACGAATGAGAACTACATATATATTAGCAATTTATGTTAATTAAAGGAACAATGGGTGAAAGAGCATTGTTTATTTGTGATGGAATTGGATGAAGCACCAATCGTCAAAATCGTGTGTGGGTACAGTGAAAATGGTTGAATGCCACGGGAATCGCGAAATTAACGCCTGCGCATTTGCGAGCGGTACAAACACTGGGATCTGGCCGTTAAAATGATATGTATCGTTATTGTTGTGCATTAATAAATATTATAACTTACATTTAGTATACATTTCTGGCGCTTCTTACATTATATTATAGGTTATAATTCTGACACACACTACAAGCGACATGAAGTTTGGAGACCAATAACGGGTGATCGTTTAATCACCGGAGCACTTATTTCCGACACACATAAAAGTGAAGGCGCCAAGTACACTAATATATAAATGTGTATTTCACACTATTAGAACATGATAGAACAAGATGGATATTAAATGCAATGCAATTTTGCAAATCACGCATCGCATCAGCTCTAACCGCACGCTTGCGACATCTCGCGGCCGAAGTACGAAATGCAGTTCTGTCAGTGTCACCGGCTTTAATATCGAATGTATGAAACTAAATCTATAATTAGTGAAAAGACAATATTTACCTCCCTGGCACATGGATCGGAATGACAATCGTGAATAATTTTTCACACAGAAGCGTGTCCGAAACGGATTTCAATTATATTTCACCGCAGAGGTATTCAGAACTGACACGGACGGCCACTGTTCAACTGAAGTTACCTGTTTCCTAAAATTGTTAATATAAAGATCGTTGTCATGGTGAAGGTAAATAAATTTTTAACCATTTGCAAATATTGTTTGTCCGCCGTTTTAAATGCACCTTTTTATACATGAGTTGAATTATCATAGAAAAATAGTGTATTATAAAATATGTAAAATTATTCGTTTTTCTAAAGATATATGCTTTATAGTGGTAACCGGAGAAAAGCCCACAGAAAAAATGCCTATTCGGAGAGTGCACATGGTTTCTCACGCGGATAGGTGCCCACTCAAAAAAAATTAACAACTGGGTGCAATACCCTATGGAAAAATCAGTAGCATAATAAAGCCGGCATGTTTATAGAAAAACTTAAGAAAAATATTTTTTTCAACGTCATCTTCCAAAATGACATGTTTATCATCAATTTAGAGAGGAAAATAGACGTTTACATTACTTGTGAGGAAAATAAATTCATTAGTGGACAATTGGATACTTTCCTCACTAGTGAGCGAAGTAAATCCATTTTACCACTAGCGAGAGAAATAAATTGTTTGTTGTTTTTGATTTCCACAGCAACGCCGCTAGCATACGTGTTTAAAATGTTTCTGTCGTTGAACAATGGAGCACTTTCATAACAGATTGTGTAAAACACTATTTTCTCGCCCTAGTACTAGCAAAATTAATTATTTTCTGTGATACAAAACTCTTTCTATTGAAATTTAGACTGATCATAATCTCTCTACAGGGTCTTCATTTCAAAAGGAGCCACCCTGAATAACTTTGGATCTGAAGTAGTTACGGTTTCAAGAAAAAATACGTCAATTTTGTTTTCGAGGGGGAACTTAAAAAATACTGTTTTTAAAATTTTATCTTTCACCCCCTCACCCCCAGCCACCCCATCTTTATAATTTTAAATGGCACCCCCTATTGTGCGATACCTCATTTTAAAGGGCATAAAAAATGCTATCCAGCAAAGCAAAAATAATTGAAATCGGTTCATTTGTTTTAGAGAGAGAAGGTATTCATTTCAAAATAAACCACCCTGAATAACCCTGGTTCTGAAGTAGTCATGGTTACAGGAAAAAATATGTCAATTTTGTTTCTGAGGTGGAACTTGAAAACACTGTTTTTAGAATTGTATCTTTCACCCCCTCACCCCCAGCCACCCCATCTTTATAATTTCAAATGGTATCCCCTTTTGTGAGACACCTCATTTTAAAGGGCATACAAAATACTGTCCTTTCACTCTTAAATATTAATTTCTGTTGCTTGTATTCTATTCATTACCCAAATTTCACTTACGTGGGCCGGTATCGGTTTCTTGATTCTCTTGTAAATTATTTTGTTTGTCTCTTTCGCTATATTTTTTCCTTATAATTCTTTAGTTTATTGCATGATGTAGTTCCTTTGTTATCTCTATTCTTTCATTTATATCCTTTTTCTGTTTGCCATTGCTTTGTTTATTACCCCCAGATATTTAAAATCGTCTACTTGCTCAACTTCTTCCCCGTTTATGATTTTTACTTTCTCTGGTTTTTGTGTTATAGCCATCATTTTCGTTTTGGCTATATTAATTTTCATTCTGTATTTTCTCAGTTTTCCATTGAATAATATTTTTCTGTAGTCCTATGCTACTTTCTGCCAACATTACTGTATTGTTCGCAATTCTGTGTGGTGCATCTTTTATAGTTTATAATGCCCGACTTGTAATTCACTAGGTTTGGAGGGCATTCTTTCATAATTTCGTCTATAAATAGGGTAAACAGCTCATCGCTTCCCCTTGTGTCGTTTTGAATGCAGTCGATTCCATATTTCTCGTTATTACGTAGATCAGGGGTCGCCAAACTTTTTTGATCATCGATCCTAATATAATTTTCCAAAAATTCCATCGACCCCCACAAAATTATTTTTTTTGTGAACTCGCCCCTCGAAAATCAGCCATATTTTTGTCTTTTGGCTATAACTTCTGAACAAATCTTGAAAGCCTATCCACTGGTGTAAAAAATGTGTGTATTGACTACTTTGAGACTGTAAAAAGAATGATTGATATTTATGGCTTGTATTTCCTGTAATAATGATATTCGTTAAAAAAATATATACAGAAAAACATAAATGACGATGACCTAAAATAGTTTAATAATTTTTTCCAAACGCGGGATCCAAATATATATTCATACATTTCCTCTAAATAAAACCTTTCCACTAAAAAAGGTTTAATGTTCACTAGGGGAAAATATGAAAATTGAAGTTTATATCTATTTACATTTTTTTCAATTTTTTTACGCTTGTTTTTCCTTCGACCCCGAATCGATCCTCCGATTGGGATCGACCCCCATTAGACCATATGGCTTAGATCGACCCCAACTTTTGTTAAATAGACCCCTGGGGGTCTATATAGACCACTTTGGCGACCTCTGACGTAGATGGTATTCTCTGTGTATAGGCTCTGGATTGCTTCTATTATTTTTTAGTATCGACCATTCTTCGTTCGTTTTTACTCTATCGAACGCTTTATCCATGTCAATAAATGCAAAATGTGTCGATTAAGAGCTCTACCGCCATCTCTCCGCCTCTGATGGCGGTATAACGCCTAATCGACCAATTCCGGTAACTGATAATATCCCTCATAGTGATCAGTCATCCCATCAGCGACTCTACTGCACTGATGAGGACTAAAACGAAAGACCGAAACCGGTCTGTAGTTTGGTGTCTGACGGGGAAACGATAATTGATTGCTTCCAAAATAATTCGTTCGGCTTTTTATGGTGTTTTCTAAAATTAGTTTTATGGTAAATACTTGGTATCGTTTCTAAATCCACTTTGTGATTATTCCATTGTTGGCTCTATTGTTGCTCTTAAACTTTTCCCCAAAATTATTTTATTTATCTTTACTGTGCTGAGTAAAGTACTCCCCATACACTTTTTAAATCTCTATTTTTGTTTGTTCCACTTTGCGTTCTACTTTCATCTCTTCATCTCTGGCATCAAGACGGACAGATGGCGGTAGAAAGCTTAATCGACCAATTCCGATAATTAAATGGGTTATATCCCTGATAGTGAATCCGTTTCCCCAACAGCGACTCTACTGCACTGATGAGTCCGAAACCGGTCTATAGTTTGTCGTCTGATGGAGAAACAATAATTTATTGGTTGCTTTTTATGGTCTTTTCTGTAATTTGTTTTATGGTAAATACTTGCTCACGTTTCCAAATTCACTTTGTGATTCTTCCATTGTTGACTCTATAATTACTTTTGACTTTTTCCCCAGAATTCTTTTATATATCTTTACTGTGCTGAGTAGAGCAATCCTCATGTAATTTTTACAAGTTATTTGATATCCTTTTTTGTCTACCCCTGCCTGCTAATCCGGTATGTTCTTTTCTTCCCAAGCCTTGTTACATTCCTATCTCCAAAAATAGTTTTGTTTCTTCTTCTTCTTCCGTGTATTTCATCATTTCAGCTGTTAATGTATCATGTCCTGGAGCCTCGCCATTTTTCGCACTTTGTATCGCCTCTTTGACCTCCGCTATTATGATTTTGTGTTTATCATTTTCTTCATCTATGTTTGTTTCCACCATTTTCTTCTTTGTCTATGTTGGTTTCCGTGTTTCCATTTATCTCTTCTTCCTAATCATTTAACTCTGTTGTTGCATTCAATAGTTCTTGAAAGTATTCTCTCCATCTGTCCACGATTTGTTTTTCTTCTGTTAGTATTTCATTGGTATTATCTTTTACTAATGTACTTTTTGTTTGCTTATCTTTTCTAATATTCTTTGGCGTTTTATAGAATAATTTGTTGTCCCTCTCTATCTTCTCCACAAACTAAATCCAGATTATTTCGTTTTCCTCTCTTACTAACTCTTTGCCTTTCTTCTCTCTTTTATGTACTCCTCGTTGGTAGCTTCTGATTTATTTTGTAAATATCTTTTCTACCTTTCTTTTTTTATTCTTTCCTTGGTGTGTTATCGGCGCTTAGTTTATCTACGTGTCTTAACAAATGCGTAATTATCTTAATTTGCATTTTATGAGCTCCTTTTCAATATTAACATTTCCGAATTATTGAGTTTTCCAAACAAGATAATTTTCCAAGTACAGTTGCCAGTGACAACACAATGAAGATGAGCCTGTACCCGCTGTGCGCCGATTTACCGAGGGCAACGTTAAGACCGCTTTCGCAGAACCATTAGTGGAAATGTGCACTTGCCAGGACAACACAATGAGCTGTCGATCCGCCTTCCGATGCCTACGTGACAAAATCGGTTCGAACACAAATTGTTCTTGGAAGAGCAATTTGGCGGTTCGAATACGTGCGCCGACCTCGGCGCTCCTGTCACACCCTCTTAGTTCGTAGTTCATGATGATTTCGATTATTTTGTTGTTTGTTTCTTGTTTTTCTTTTTTATAACTAACCTAGTGATCAGTCCCTATTTCTGGTCCTTATGTCTTCGATTTCTTCTCGATTATCTTTTTTCAGTACTATGTAGTTCATTGTTGATTTATCTTTTGCTCCCTTACTCTGTCTTGTAAATTTGTGTATATCTTTGTGTTCGAAAAAGGTATTCATCACTATAATATTATTCAATATTGATTAACCCCTTCTCATTGTTAGTTAACTTACAGTCGCCACTCTACCGTTGAAATCACCACTAATATATATTTTTAATTTGAAGTGTTCTCTAACCAAATTTAAGCCTTCCCAGAACTCATCTTTTTCTTCTGGCTTTCCATCCATCTGCTATAATTATACACCTCTCCTTTTGTAATTAATTTCTCCGAGTGCGCCTGCCAATTGTTTATATATTTAACTGTTTTTCTATCTATCATACATCCAACTCCTGCAGCAACGTGTATATTATTTCCTACTATATATACCATCAGATGTCCTTTTTCCAGTACTTTATCTCCTTGTCCTTTTTTCAGCTTCTTCTTCTTTGTGTGCTTCATCTTTTCCCAATATTAGCGATCATCATCACGTTCTGCACTTTGTCCACTGCAGTCCGAAGTCATACCAAACCATTGGCGCAGGGTTTTAAGCCAGAAAATTCCTCTTCTGCGTTGGGCTCTTCTTCCTAGCATCTTTCCTTCCAGAATTAGTTGGAGTATTCTGTACGTCTCTTTATGCTTCATCGCGTGCCTGAAGTATTCCAACTTTCTGGCTTTCACCGCAGTCTACACTTCCCATTATTTTCCCATCCTCTGCAGAACCTCCTACTAATGTGCTCCAGGGGTGGCTCGTTATATAAAGCCAAGGAGCCATGGCACTACCTGTAGTTTAGTTTCAAGCTCAGCAAAAATTTTTAATTAATTCTTAAAACACTTTTTCGTCAGTTGCTTTGGTCCAAGAAGATAAATTCTTTCTTTTTTCAAAAAAGAAGCCGCCACTGTTTATGGCGACGCCAACTTTTTGCAATTTTTTCTAGATAAAAATTTTTACCGCCAATCGATTTAGCTTGTTCATCTGATGAAAGAAAAAGGTATTACATGAAGGTCTGCGATGATTATTAAAAAAGGTGATTTTTTCGATTTTTTTTCATTTTATAGTTTTTTTGCTGACGCGCCACGGACTTCAAATTGACATTTGTGGTGAGACAAGTACATTTTCTAAAGCTCCTTGAAGGGATCTTTCCGGTGGCATATGGCAACCCAGAACCGAATCAGTGATTTCTTCAGGAAATCATTTTATTTCGAATTTTTGGGCAAAAGTAAGGGACCCTTGGGTAGTTTTTCAAGTTTTCATCAAAAATTAAAAATCACCAAGTTTAATTGAATCCGACTAATTTATACCCAAGGAGCGTAGATATGAAAACCGCGTTCGATTTGGATTCTTCGTTTAACCGCTACGGCCGTTCAAAGTCTGCAAAAATCGACTTTTTTCAAAATTGTCCATAATGACATGCCAACTTTTTTGCAAATTTCTCTAGATGATTTTTTTTAATGCCAATCGATTTAGCTCGTTCTTCTGGTGAAAAAAGGTATTACCAGAAGGTCTACAATGATTATTAAAAAAGTTGATTTTTTCGATTTTATCCATTTTCGAGTTTTCTTTGCTGACGCAAAATAGACATTTGAGGTTGGGCAAGTACATTTTCTAAAGCGTCTTGAATGGATCTTTCCGGTGACATATAGAAACCCCGAATCGAACCAGTGGTTTCTTCAGGAAATAATTTTAAATGCAATTTTTGGGCAAAAGTATGAAGGGGGCAGATTTAAAACCGCGTTAGATTTGGATTGTTCGTTTAGCGACTATGACCGTTCAAAGTCTGAAAAAATCGCCTTTTTCCCAAAGTTTCCATAATGTTCATAATCAGAAGCGGCTCATTGTATAGAGCCAAATAGCCATTAGTTCTTAAAACACTTTTTCGGCAGTTTCTTTGGTCTAGGAAGATAAATCGTTCTTTCTTTCTTAAAAAAAAGGATTGTTTAAGTCGCTCTATCATCAATATGTTCCACGAGCCGCCACTGATGTGCTCCATCCATGATTTATTGAGGATACGACGATATGCCCATAGTTCAAAATCCTGTAGTTTTCTTCCTCTTTCCTGTGTTAAAGTCCAGGATTCGACACCGTACCGTAGTGTTAAGAAAACATAACAGCGCAGCATTCTAATTTTCAGTTGTAAGCTCAAATCTGGACTGTTAAAGACTTTTCTCATCTGAATAAAGGTATTTTTTCTCGGTGTCTGTTATCTGTCAAAGTCGTACATCAGTTCTTTTCTTCTTAACTGCTTACATTCTATGCTGCCAATTTGCACTTTTCTTCTTTACCCTGTTTTCCTTTTCTTTAGTATATTTTCATTGGTTTATGTTCCTTGCTTTCCTCTCTCCATCTCTTTCCACCCCTTGAGGTAGATTCATATTTTTTTTTTCTTCTTATGAATCGCTATATTCGTTTCCATATTATCCGTCCGTATCTCTTCGACTGTACCAGTGCCTTCGCTCCTCCCGTTAGATCTTCATTTTATATACTTTTCTTCTCCTTTTCAGGACTTTGATTTTCTCAGTTAACCCTGAACTACCAGACTCCATGGTGAATATTTTGGAATGCAAATCGCTGTATTTTCAATTTATAGCTGCCGCTTTAAGTACCTTCATAAATATCGGTGTTCTCTAACATCATTTCTAAATAATAATTAATTCATTTGGAATCTATGACACTCAAAGTCCGTGTTAGTGCACTAAAATCGGGTGTCCGTGGTTAAGGGTTAAATTCTCCATTTCCACTAGACATATATTTTTTTTCCTATTTTAGTTGCTCATCTCATTGTTTACTTACACTTACAATTATTATAAAACCCTCCAATTTATTCTTAGAATGTATTCGTTGTTGAAAAATTACGTGAACAGTCGATTGTAAAAAAATGATTGAAATGACTCTTAACTTTTGAAAAAGGTCTGGAAAAATTGCAATTTCGGCATCGAAGTGTTTTTTTCGTGTTGAACTCAGACTGGGGTCAACATGAAAAGTACCATTTCTATGCCTAGTAGTGTAATCTAATATTATTACAAATAAATAAAATAATCATTTAATTAACTCCGCGACTAATTTTAATTTGTGGTGTAAACAACCTCCAGCTACGCTCGTTTAGATTGGGCGACTATCAAGTGCCGCACATAAATATTTAATGAAGTATAAAAATTAATTTCGGGGATGCCTAATTAGGGAAATTCAGCGAGGAGTTGTTCTAACACACTCGCACGCCGGCGACAAGCAGTTTTGTAACCAATTAAGTTTCCCAGAGGTAATTACTCGATATAATCTCAGATTGAGATAGCACACATTTAACAAGCAACTTTAAATATAACACATTATGTGATAATATTCGCGTGAAATGAATTTCAAATTAAACTGATTAAACCGATTGTGTGTGAGAAAATTACTGTTGAATATTATTAATTACACGCGGTGTGGAATGATGACGGTGATGATATTCCACTCGTAGTTATCAGGTTCTGATTGAATTCGTTGGTCCTTTGTGGTATCGATTAAAATTACAATAAAATTAATAAGGCATACAAGAGTAATAAAGGAGTACAATACAAAACTGGAAATGCGTAAATAGATTTGAAATCAACATAAAAAGGAAGGCTTATTTTTACAAATTTTGCCAATTGAGATTTTTCACCTACACGCCAAATAAATGATAAACAATTACATTTTTTGGCCTGGGATATATGTCCATGTAACCAGATCCTAATTGCATTTAAAAATAGCGTATTTTTTTTGTTCATTCTCAATTTAAATTTTTAAAAAATGATTCAAGAAAAATTTTTTTTTCAAGACTATCTGACTTATATATGAAAGGCGTGTACGCCATTATAAACAATTATACGTGGGTACGGTTCAAATTAAATATAATTAATATAATATGTAGTCGATGGCAATAAAAGTGACAGTATAAATGAAACAACTAATTAGGCGGTTAATGAAGCGTCGGACGAAAACAAATTATCGTTTATTTACGAAATTATGCAACTCGGTAATATAGCGATTTGAGGCTGGCATTAAAGTAATTGGCGAAGGCAATTGTGTAACATGAGAAATAATTTAATGGACGCCGTTGATTATGTTTTACATCATTATATTCGCACTGATCTTCAATTACGGGTGATTTATTAAAAGTGGGAAATTATTCAGTAATGATATTCCAAATTGCATTGCAATTGGGATAATTGGTGAGAGGCTGTGAAATTTATGCGTCACGACTATTATGGCCGCATGGCGGATGTATAATAATAATAATAATAATCCCACCTTTGTTGTTTTCTTTGGCGTGTAATCATACACGTGAAGAGATTTTAGAAGGTGGAGACGAGTGTACGCATTTTAAATTAATGCTGGAGTTTTATATATTAATTGAAAGGAGCGCATGGCAGGCTTTACTGTATTGCAGAACATGTTTCAGAAAATGGAACACACTAACATAAATATTCCGCAAATATTTTGCGAATAGTTTACAACGTCATTGTCGAAAGTTCCGTAGGAAAAATAAGAAAAACGTTTGATGTACCAACAAAGCGCACTTTCTTAAATGTTCCTATTTCAACATGTCAAACACAGTAATGGCATTCAGCATTGATAATCATACACTGTGTACATAAAGTAAGGAATAAATTCGATTAAAATTCAGGGCATTTTCTTTCAGAAAAATGCCCGGACGCGCATTTTTTGAGATAAAATTCAAATGTACAGGGTGTCCCAAAATCGAGATACGACCCCTAAGTTAAAATTTTCAAATGTGAACCCCCATTTTTTATTGCATTTGTGGATTCTGCGTAAACGTCTTAGTATTTTTCATGTAGCGTACCCCATGTCGATATTCAGCTGTTTTCGAAGAAATGGCGTTTAAAAAAGTACAAGTACTATTTTATTTCTGGTAAAAGAAAACATGGTTTCATCGAAACAGTGGAATTAATAAAGAAAAATCATTGCATTAAGTAAATGATGATTTATTTTTTTAACCACTAAAAATTATTATAATAATCTGAAAAATTAATTTTTACCCAAATAAAAGGTTATTTAGCGTATGTTTTTATTAGGTTTAACCATTTTTTTCGCCCCGAACCGATCAAGTGACGGAAAATTTTATTTAGTCAATGTTCTTTCAATGTTTGGTGCGTCATCTTGAAAAATTTTAATAACTAATATTTTTACGATATTTTGTATACCGGGTGTGGCACTTAAGACGCCTCGGACCATAGCTCCTTTACGATAAAAGCTATCGAAAAAAATCTAAGAACAAAGTGGTGCATAGTTACCGTCACTATGTTTTAAAAATATTTCTAATCATCAGTGGCGTGCCGTACTCCAGTGGCGTACCAAACTTATGTTTTTTTAAATGGAATGCCCTATTTTTTATTGCAGATTTGGAAAGTGCTCGACGAGTACTTATTTTTTTATCTAACATGTTATACCCTTCACTTTAGCGGTTTCGCTGTTATAACCCCTTCTTTCAAAATTGCGCCCCATTTTTGAGATTTTTTTGTAGAGAAACTAATTGACGCCGGCGCCTAAATTTTGAATTGAGGTACAGGTTAAGACCTCGTATACCTTCACATTATTTTTTTTCGGGTAATTTATGGAAAAAAAATAATTTTTGATTGATCTTCGTATGTTGTCTTTTTTTCCGAAAATTTCAAATGGCACCCCCCTAAAAAAATTACGGCGTTGTACAGCCAAAACTCTAAATTTTTCATTGGTGTAAAAAAAATTACACATTGCATAACAAAATTTCGGAGAAAAAAGGAATTTCATCGCAAATGTCGGGAAACGTTTTCCGTTCCCAAGTGTGCCATGAGAAAATAAAAGATTGGTAATTGTCAAAGTACCAAAACAAATACACAAATACGGTCAACATAATAGTATGTACCTATTTATTCAACATGATATGAAAAATGCAGATAAAGAAAATTTAACAACTTAAACTAGATGTTCGAAATGACGACCTTCCTGCTGGAGGCATAACCGCAACTTCTGGTGATATACCGCAGTTCATTATTTTCGGTAATAACTGCCTTCTTTCTAACTCTCCTTGGCCGTTTCACACTTCCCGTAGTAGTAAATCTCTCCAACACTTTTTGAAACGCACGTTCATTTGGATGTGTCCTGTGCGGATATCTCCCAGCGTACACTCGTGATGCCAAGAAACAATTCTTGTTACATTCTCCAAGAATAAATATCATGTCAACCATTTCCTCTTGAGTTCGGAACATTTTTAGAACGTTTATCAAAAATGACTTATGGCTGCTACTGACGTCTAATAATTTACTTTGACAATTACCAATCTTTTGTTTTCTCATGGCACACTTGGGAACGGAAAACGTTTCCCGACATTTGCGATGAAATTCCTTTTTTCTCCGAAATTTTGTTATGCAATGTGTAATTTTTTTTACACCAATGAAAAATTTAGAGTTTTGGCTGTACAACGCCGTAATTTTTTTAGGGGGGTGCCATTTGAAATTTTCGGAAAAAATGACAACATGCGAAGATCAATCAAAAATTATTTTTTTGCCATAAATTACCCGAAAAAAAATTATGTGAAGGTATACGAGGTCTTAACCTGTACCTCAATTCAAAATTTAGGCGCCGGCGTCAATTAGTTTCTCTACAAAAAAATCTCAAAAATGGGGCGCAATTTTGAAAGAAGGGGTTATAACAGCGAAACCGCTAAAGTGAAGGGTATAACATGTTAGATAAAAAAATAAGTACTCATCGAGCACTTTCCAAATCTGCAATAAAAAATAGGGCATTCCATTTAAAAAAACATAAGTTTGGTACGCCACTGGAGTACGGCACGCCACTGATAATTAGAAATATTTTTAAAACATAGCGACGGTAACTATGCACCACTTTGTTCTTAGATTTTTTTCGATAGCTTTTATCGTAAAGGAGCTATGGTCCGAGGCGTCTTAAGTGCCACACCCGGTATATTTATCAACAATTGAGCAGCAAAATTTTATCAAATTAATAATAGAAAACAGTATGTTTATCTTGAGTTCAGATTTTTTTTTTTTTTTTCAAATACCTTATATCTTTACCAGTGGCGGCTCGTGGAACATGTTGATGGTAGAGCGACTTATATGATACCCCCCCCCCCTTTTTTTGAAGAAAAAAAGAACCATTTATCTTCCTAGACCAATCGAATATTTTGGCCAAAAAATCAAAAATTTGGAACAAAAAACCTGGTTTAAAAATAAAAATGCAGACCAAAAAATTGAAAATACAAGCAAAAGAAAAATCATTTGCCATTTTCAGCCCCAAATATAACTCTTTTTAGCTTAAAATAAGTTCCAACGAGAAATTCGAAAATAATAGCAAAAATTAAAATTCAAAAAAAAATCGCACAATAAAATCAATAATTCAAGTTAAGAAAATCTAAAATATGGGACAAAAAAATACAAAATTAAGACCTAAAATCTAAAATTCGTACCCAAACATCAAAGTGGTAGACCAAAAAATCAAGATTTTTAACAAACGAATCGAAGATTTCGACTAAAATTGAAACCAAAACAATCGAAAATACAAAATATAGGCCAAAAAAGTAGGTCCTAAAAAGGTGATCAGACAAAACAACGAAAACTCGGGCGTATGCAGACAAAAAATTGAAAATTTCTACAAACCAATCAAATATTTTGGTCAAAATAATGAAAAATAAAAAGAATTGGAACAAAAAAATCGAAAATACAGAAATGTAAAATAAGGGCCAAAGAATCAAGAATCCTGATCTAAAAATAAAAAACGCAGACAACAAATTCAAAACTTAGGTAGAAGCAAAATAATTCGTCAAAAATAAGTTTCTGATCAGAAATTCGAAAATAATAGCCAAAAAATAAAGAAAAAATCACGAAATTAAATCAATAATCCAAGTTTAAAAATCTAAAATATTGGATAAAAACAGACTTTAAATCTAAAATATTCGATACAAAATTTAGACCAAATATCTAAAATTCTGGCATAAAAATAGAAATGGTGGACCAAGAAAAGAAACATTTTAACAGACAAATAAAGAAAATTTTAGGGCAAAAGATAAAAGAAAATAAAAATCTACAATGTTTCCCAAAAAGTCGAAAATTTAGATAAAACATCGAAAACCCGGACCTAAAGATAATAAACGCAGACTAAACGAAAAATCAAAAATGCGGACCAAAAAATCGAATATTTTGACAATAAAATCGTGAAAAATTAAAGTCAAAAGATTAAAAAAATAATAATACAAATTTGTAATGTAGGCCAGAAAGTTGAAAATTTAGACATTGCATAGAAAATTCGGCCCTAAAGATAACAAATGTAGGCTAAAAAACCGAAAATTTCAGCAAACAAAACTCGAAAATACCGTAAAAAATTAACAAAATCTCGCATTTAAATCAATAATTCAGGTTATAAATATTTTAATCAAAATCAAATCAAAAATTTGGTACTAGAATTAAAATTTCGGCCCGAAAAATAAAAAATGCGGACCAAAGAATCAAAAATTTGAACAATTAATTCGAAAATTTAGGTCAAAATAAAGAATATTTAGAATATATTAAAGAAATCAAAAATACAAACATAAAATATTTTGACCAAAAATATCGAAAATACAGGTCAAAAATATAAAAATTAAAAATTCGTCTGGAGAAATAGAAAATGCGGACCAAACAGTTGAACATTTTACCAATTAAATTTAGGCCAAAATAAATAATGTTTGAGCCTAATAATCAAAAATTTAGACAAAAAAAATCGAATATACAGGTCAAAAATCTAAAAAAAATCTATTTGCTGAGTACAATACTTTGTACTGATTCTGGATTCTAATCCAAGAATTTCATGAAAATTCTCCAATTTGAACCACAGTTGGATCTTAAACGCATAATTTGTGACCAAAAATTAAAAATTTTGATTTTAATTTGATAATTATATGTAAAATCCGAAATTTGAAATATTTAATCTAAGTTTTTGGCCCCTAAACGCAGAATTTGAGACTTATAATTCAAAATTTGGATTCTAATACAAGAATTTCAATAAAAATCTCGAATTTGGACCATAGAATCCATGGTTTTTAAACGCAAACTTTGTGTTGAAAAATCCAAAGTTTGGATTTTAATTTGATTAGATGTAAAATTTCTAATTTGAAACTTTAAATCCAAGTTTCTGGTCCCTAAACGCAGATCTTGAAACACAAAATCCAATATTTGGATTCAATTGATCAATTGCATTTAAAATCTGGCATTTAGAACATAAAATCCAAGTTTTTCACCCTTAAACGCAGAATTTGAGTCCTAAAATCAAAAATTTGGATTATAATCTATGTAGTAATGTCATGTAAAATCTCAAATTTGGACCATAGAATTCATGGTTTTGGACCTTAAACACAAAATTTTTGCAATAAAATCCAAGATTTTGATTTTAATCCGATCATTTTATTAAAGGTTTTATTAAAATACAGGGTGTTCCGTTAAAAAAAAAAACACAACTTTGATATTTTAGGGCGTTTGGAACACCCTGTATAATATGAAATTAATTTTAAATAGTAACCATAATAGACGCCTATATATCCTAAAAGTCAAACTTTTTGAAAACCACGTATTTTGGCTACAATATTCCGTGCCGTATAGCATGAATAACCCTATATATTTCAATCTATCCTAAATTTATTACTATTGTTGATAAGTTTATAAAAATATAAAATGACCTTGAAAAATTCATCTAATTTGGTATTTTGATCAATAATATATGTGATTTTTTCAGATTTTTTTTGTGGTTAAAAAAATTATATTTGAAAAAATCTTATTTTGGGGCTTCCCGGGTCATGTCGGGGTTTTTTGATATACGGCTTACGACTACTTTGGTTAAGATCACAACTAATGATATTTTCATATTTATTTAGAAATCTGTGTCGGGTGGCATTTTGACCATCTTATCTAGGGATACCCTTTTATTATCTCATAAATGGATTTCAAGCAGGGACTTCAGGTTTCGAACGAACTAAGCACCGACATGCGGCAGCATTCCCTAGCAGAGCGAGTTTCGCATTTGTATTTTCTCTGACTGTACACAGTGTATAATTATACAATAATATTAGTCTGCTTGGGTTATGAATCCATTTTTTTCGGCACAAATAAAATAATCTAGATTACTTAACTGTTTTAATAATTCGCATAAATGAATAAAGTATTGATTTCTTAAAACTATAGGAAACATTTCAACATGCTTAAATTCCCTCCGGACATGAAAGTAATTGCATTATTATTTAAAAATTAAAATGTGCAAATGTCGTGATTGAAACCTCGTTTCCAAATAAAGATATAAATGGGAATGTTCGTGGCACACCTTTTTCCCATATTTCTTTGGGGCATACCTTAACGGACAATACGGTAATTTATAATGGTTATAATTGTTTACGAAGATACCAACTTTAATTACAAGTAATCATACCTTTCCTATTAAATGCGTTTCTGTAAATATAAAAAAAAATCAATTATTTCCAACTACGGGGAATTAATTAAGAATTTACGGCGTTTAATTAAAATAATAATAGGAGTTGTGAGTATTTATGTATTTGTTTAGATTAATTATTAATGCGATATTTAACAATCCAATTGATTTGAATGTCACTGGAAAAGTTAATCCGTGAGAGAATATACACAATGATAAATTTTAATTGAATGATGAATAATAATCATGCTTTTAGTTCCTTGTATCGTCGACGACGTAATTGAAATAATTTATAGTGCGGACTTGCATAATTGATATTAAGTCTGGCATTTACAATAGAAATTAAATTAATATTCAGTATTTTTTTTTTATTTAATAATAATGACATTGAGTAATTTTTTAAGGTAAAATTAATAATTTCAAAAGTTGTTAATAACAATAATGATAATGATTATTAAATGCCATCAGAATGTCTGATTTCCACGTTTCAAATAGTAGTTGAAACATATATACAGGGTTGGGCAAATGTGTCGAAACACCTGATTTTTAGCTAAACGACTGTTTTTTGTTATTACTTTTAAAAGATATATTTATAGTTTTATTTATTCTCTTCAATGACGTATTTTGATTTTCTATAGTTACCCTCTTTTTCGAAATATGACATCATCGGCAGTTTTTTTAATGGATCATCCTGTATATTTTTACATTTTTAGATAGACACATTTTCAACAATTAATTGTATAGGGTTTGATGGGTGTGCAATTTGTATTTTTTTAATAATAATAAATAAAATAATGAAAAATAAAATTTGTGACAAATTTTAAAAATTTAGATTTAGAAATATTAGAAATTCTATCAGGATCTCGGGATTTTTATGGAGCTGAATTTTAGATATGAAATTTCGATTTAATTTGGAAACATGTTCAGTGTTGGTCTCCCTTAGTGTATTTTTCGAAGGGTTCAGATCTCTACGATCTGAAGGGATTTATAAATTTTGTGACTGGGCATGCGTACGTGAGTGTGGGCTATATTATGGAGGCGTATAACAGTGTTCGTGTGCTGCTTCTAAGGTTTGATAATTGATTGGCCTTGTCATATGCCGCAATTTTTTTTGTGTTGAAGATGTTGCTCGAAATCTAGTTGCTCATTAAGAGAGACGTCAAGACTTTTAACAGAATTCCTCCAAGGAACGGGTGCTACGTTGCGAGTAATAACAAACTGTGTCCGGCAAGTAATGCATTTTTATTTAAATCAACACATTTATTGAAGATAGCGTTACAAACGTGTAATATTCTTCGAAATAGTTCCTTAGGCATTCACACACTTTTTTAGGGACGCGTTAAGGAGGACCTTGGCAAGGGCCCTCGTTACGGCGCACAGTGTACGATTTGCCCTAACTAGGGAGACAAAAGTCTCAAATTATATTGTTAAAACACATAGTTTTCATAATATTATTACATTCTTGGACGAAACCTACAACTGATAATGCATTCAGAAACAGTTATTGCGCCGCGGTCCCCTCAATAACAATGGGGCGAACTTACCATGTCGAATTCAGGCAGCCGCCCGCTCGGTCAGTGCGACCGTAAACGTTGGTGTGTCTGCATGTGTTTCTCTTTTTTGTGCGATTTCAAGAACTTTTCAGTGATGGATTCTTCAATTCGAGGTAAATACCTATATATAACTTGATATTAATCCACTAAAATATTTTTGAAGACTTCGTTATATTGTCTTGAAATTTACCTTTCATAGAACAACAAAAAATATGTTATAGATAAATTCACAAAGTCCTAAAGTAGATAGTCAAGATGAGTCAAGGCGTGATCAAGCTTTAAACGTATTCTCTTATCGTATATGTTTGTTAAAAACATGATTTGGTTGTGCGACTTCTTGCGATTCTAACTATTTCTTATTTTTTTTGTTATAGGTGCCCGAATTCTACGAAAATCGCTATTTGAATTTTGGCGTTCTACCCCGCCCAATGGTAGATTAGAACAAGTTTTGGAGTTTGTGAAGACAAAATTCGTTAATTTGATCCTTCCACAAGACCAGGAGAAGCTCCTAAAGGCCTTTTTGAAAAATGAATGCGAGAAAATTTGTCTTAAATGGCTTCGCAAAAAGAGACGTTTAGATTTATTTTTAAATGCCAACGAAGAATGGTTAAATGAAGAATTGGTGCTTACAATGTTCCATGAACTGTCCCCAAAACCGAGTTCCAGTATTGGAAGACCAAAAAAAAATTTTAAAGACAGTTCTACGAAAACGAGAAAGCGTAAAATTCAGCATTTGTTGCAAGAGTATGACGTTGAACAGCTATCTTTTGCGGCCCAATCTAGTGTGCGAGCCACTGGGAAACGTGACGCTGCTAGTTTGATTCAGGAAATTTCTACAGCTTCACCGAGACGAGGTACCGGATATAAAAAAGCTAGGAGAAGAATACAAGCAAAAACAGAACAACGGCCTTACACCCCGGAAGAAGCTTTGGCTTTGTTTATTTCTAATGATTTTACTGTGCAAACATATAAGAATATTCAACAGGAGGCAAATGAAAGAGGATTCCATCTTTACCCATGCTATGATCAAGTAGCAAAAGTGAAAGAACAGTGTTACCCTCCTGTGCAAAAATTCACCCTAACAGACACATACGCTGAAGTTGAGCTACAAGATCTTTTGACTCATACCGCAACAAGAATATGTAAAAATATTCTCGGAGAAGTATTGAAAGCTGACGTAAACGGCTCGAATTACACAATGATTTACAAGTGGGGATGTGACGGCTCTTCTGGCCATAGCTTATACAAGCAGCCATTTGAAAGTTCCAACGATACAGATGAATATATGTTTGTGGTATCGTTGGTGCCACTAAGACTTGTGAGAGATAATGATGATGCCACTAAGATAATAATTTGGGAAAGCCCACGCCCATCTTCACCAAGATTCTGCAGAACTATAAAGTTTTTATATAAAAAAGAAACACAGTCGTTGATAAAACAACAATGTGAAGCTATCGAGAAAAAAATTCGACTTTTAGTGCCTACTGTTGTACAAATAGATGGAGTTGATATGACTATAAAACACGATATGAGTTTGTCGATGATAGATGGCAAAGTATGTAACGTGCTCTCCGAAAATAAGTCCACTCAAACATGTTACATCTGTAAAGCTACATCTAAAGAGATGAATTCCACAATAATTGCAAGAGAGCCTAATGAAATTATGTATAGGTTTGGGATATCTAGCCTCCATGCTTATATTCGCACAATGGAATTCCTACTAAATATCACATACCGAATGAATATATGCCAGTGGCAAGTCAGAGGAGAGGAAAATAAAAAAACATTTTAAAAAGCAGAAGGAAGAAATTAAGGCCAAATTTAAAGAAATCGGTCTAATTATAGACAAAGTTAAGCCGGGTTTTGGAACAAGCAATGACGGAAATACCGCAAGAACATTTTTTCATAAGTACAAAGAAACTGCTCGTATCACCGGCCTCGATGAAAATCTGCTCTCCCATCTTCGTACAGTTCTTGCAGCCATAGCGTCTGGCTATGAAATAGACCCGGATAAATTCAATATCTATTGTTCAAAAACGCGAGACTTATATCTCACTTTGTACCCGTGGTATAATATGCCTACTACATTACATAAGATATTAGTTCATGGAGCAGAGATAATGAGACATTCTGTCATTCCAATAGGACAAATGTCCGAAGAGGCTTCGGAGGCCAAAAATAAAGAAATACGCAAAGTAAGACTGGGCCACACATTGAAAACATCTCGGGTTCGCACAAACTTAGATTTACTTAAGTATTTGCTTGTGTCATCCGATCCTTTTATTTCCTTGTTAAGAAAATTACCCAAAAAAACATCACATCAAAAACATATAACATCACTATTAAAATGAGAATAAATGTTTTGCAGTTAACATAAATATATTTTATTTGCTACCACATCATCACATATTATGTAAATAATCAATTTAGGTCATTTAAAAACCTTTAAATCTCATATCGACTTTTGTCCCTCTAGTTTGGGCAAATCGTATACTGTGCGGCGTCTTGAATGGCTTCAATTGACCCAAAACGTATTCCTTTCAGGACGATCTTGATCCTCGGGAAGAGAAAGAAGTCGGCCGGAGCCTTATCCGGACTGTAAGGGGGTTGAGGTAGTGTTGCCAACTTGTGTTTCGCCTGGTACTCACGGACGCGTAGAGAGGTGTGGCTAGCAGGGGCGTGGAGTCGTGACAAAAATGTAGCGACTCCGAATCCGGCTCCGACTCGATTTTTTTTTGTTTCGACTCCAACTCCGACTCCGGCTCCGATTCCTCATTTTTTTATTCTGACTCCGACTCCAATTACGACTCCGGCTACGACTCCGACTCTGGCTCCGACACCAGCTCCGACTCCAGCTCCGTCTCCGAAACCGTCTCCGGCTTCGACTCCGACTCCGACGTTAACAACGTCGTATTACAATAACAATCAACATTCATTTTGCGTATCATATAAAAAACAAGGGCAATCACCGTTCTCTGTCGAATATTTGCATCGTCGAATTTCTGAATATTTTTATTTTCGCTAATGCAAGTTGTGTGAGCAGTTCTACAACTGAATGCGTAATAGAATCATCTAACGTGTAATCAGGGGTGTGGAGCTGTGACAAAAATGTAGCGACTCTGACTCCGGCTCCGACTCCTTATTTTTTTTTGTTTCGACTCCGACTCCGACTCCGGCTCCGATTCCTGATTTTTTTTGCTCCGACTCCGACTCCAACCCCTCAAATTTGCAGCCTCCAGACTCCGGCTCCGACTCCGACCCCAAATATTCACCGACTCCACCTCTCCCGACTCTGACTCAGACTCCACACCCCTGGTGGCTAGGAGCGTTGTCATGGTGGAGCTCCCAGGTAATGGAGATCTTATTTCTCACTCGAACGACTCTTTTTCCACACCTTTGGCGTCGAAAAAGACAACTAACATCGTTTTCACTTTTGACTCGCTCATTCTAACTTTTTTTGGTTTTGGGGTGTGCCACTCTGAGCTTTGACGTTTTATTTCTGGGTCTGGATCGTATTCATCCCACGAAATGTCATTGTCCAAAAAATAAGGTTCAATTTCCAAGCATTCGAAAAGTTCAGTCGCGAGAGTCACCCGGTGATTCGTCTGTCAACAGCTTGGGACCAACTTGGCACACACATTCCTCATGTCCAATTTATGGGTCACCAGTTCATGTACAATTGTTTTGGGAATGTTGAGAGATTCTGCAAACATCCGGACACTCAACCGCACATGGGCCAAATTGTCCTAAGCTGTGCTGGTTGAAGGCCGCGGGATTTGTCGACCACCTCTTCCCGGCCACCCTTAAACGATTTTTACCACCTCAAAAAACTGTTTCCGAAAGCTTGCATAATCAATTTGTGGGTCTCTGCAAGAAATTTGTTTAATTTCGAACAAAACTTGATCGCATAACGTTGCTCGAGTGACGATTGCATCCTGACGCTCTAACTGTTTAAAACAGACTGGCGAAGGCATATTTTTGAAGCTGAGACCTCCCGACCTTACATAATCGCTCAGAACGCTTTCTGGTTACTACTAGCACGAAGAAAAATGCATTACTTTCTGGACACACCTTGTATTAGGTTACAAACACATAAAGTAACAAATCTGATACGCCTACCACGAATAGCCTTAAACTATCCGACACTGAACTATAAGAGTGAGTGCGAAAACAAGGAGGAATTGCACTTCTGAATATAACATCCATATGCTGGAAACTGGTAACAAGCATTAAAGCGGCCTTTTGTTTATTTTGGGTATATGGTTTTAACATTACGAATGCAGACGATTACTAGTGTATAGGGATTTTAAAAAGTACTAAGTCTAGAATCGAAAATCCGATGGCAGGGTAAAGATAAAGAACCAAATAATTCAATAACAAATTTTCAAGTAAATATATTAATTGCAAGTGATAATAAATTGACAAAAATAAATGAATGCGCAGAACGCGTATATAAAAATTAACGATAACTAGATTAATATTGAATCCATTTTTCTTTATATCACAGTTAGTATCCTATGCGCATTGGTAAAATTAACCTAGTTAATCCATTTTTTGCAAACCCTTTCAAATCGTGATAAACTCTGGCCCAAGTGGTGCCATACCTACTCGTTCGTTCCCTTCTCGGTGGTAGTAAGTTTTGAGTATTTAGACGATTCAACGGGCGTCGGGGCGCTCGGTACTCGAATGCGACGCTGGCGTCGCGCGAGGCCCCCTTAAAGACAAACTTGTAGAGAAAATGAAAACCACAGTGAAGGAGTATCAATGGGACTTCAGAAAAGAAAGACGTAGCGCTCCAGACAGCCTGCAGCTCTGCTATGAGGTACAGAAGGCCAGCAGAGAGAAACAGTCAGGTTTACTAGTGGATGGCTAAAATTTAATTCCACAGGAAAGAGGCGCACGTTTCAAAGGCCGCGGCGCCGTCGCCCAGGCGAGAAGGTGGACGGCGCCTAACAAGAATTGGCTGCCTCCAGAAAGACCCTGAGGGGGCAACGCAAGGCAGACGGCCTGCTGGTAGAGGCATTGCATGGAGGAGGAGACCAGATAGCTGCCAAGAAGGTAGGAAACATGAGACCAGTACCAGACCTTAGTACAGGGGAAACAGGAAGGCTGTCAAGGAACTGTTTCCAGAGCAGGGTGCAACAGTTAGGCCGTCCCCTGTGGATCCAGAGGAGGTACCAACCGCAGTTGTCGGTTTCAAAAATTGGACTAAGGTGAAAGGAGGCTAAGCTTGAACAGCTAATCCCACATACTCTGAGAGTACAGCAGCGGCCCTCAGACTGATCTACTTAATTGAGCTCGGAGGGAAGCTGCTGGAGAGAGACCTCTTGATGAGACGTCTGGCCGGGATGAATAGGACTGGAGGCTTGGCCGAAAACCAGTTCGGCTTTCAGTCGGGGCGGCCCTGAGGGCAAACATGGAGACCGTGAGGCTAAGAACATGAGGATATTACTAAGGAGGCAGTGATACGTCCTCATCAAGGTGGACGTTCTACGCGGCCAGGTGGCACAAGTCCTGGAAGAGTTGGTAAGCAGGGGGATCAAGCCATATCTCCAAGGGACAATCGAGAGCTACAGAGAGAAGCTAGAACTGGGAAGATGGAAGTATTCGGTGGTGTTCCATAGTGCTCATTTCTGCGTCCTACCATGTGGAACATCATGTATGATGGGCTCCTCAGGTTAAACCTCTCAATCAATTTGTCCCTAGTAGCGATAGCTAGAGCCGAGGAGCTGTTGGAGAAGGCAAACTTGGCACTGCCCATGGTCTAACGATGGATTTAGTATCACGCGCTTGATTCAGCGTATGACGCTCTTGATTCAGAGTATCACGCGCTTGATTCAGCTCTTCAAACAACGGAGGCGGTTATATTCGCCGGGAGAAAGACGCTCCATGCAATGAGGTTCAGAGTGTTGGCCCACATGGTGCAACCCTAAAAAAGTCTAAAGTGCCTCGGTTTTACTCTGGACCTAACGCCCAACTTCGCTGAGCACATATGGTGGGTTGCCGCAAGGGCATCGCCAGTCGACAGGTGCCTAGTGATTGATGCCCAACATTGGAGGACCAGGGCAGAACAAGCGGAAACTGCTGTGGTCGGCCGTTCGTTCTTTCCTCTTGTACGGATCTGAAGTCTGTGAGCAGAACAATGGAGCGGAACAGAGATAAACTCCTTCCGGCGCAGAGGAAGGTGGCTCTGATGACGAAGAAGCAGAACAATGGAACGGAACAGAGGTAAACTCCTTCCGGCGCAGAAGAAGGTGGCTCTGATGACGGAGAAGCAGAACAATGGAGCGGAACAGAGGGAAACTCCTTACGGTGCAGAGGAAGGTGGCTACGAGGACGGCCAGCTTCTATCGTTACACTGAGGATGCTCTCGGTCCACCTCCCAGCTAGAGAGAAAGCTGGAAAAGAGGAACAATCTTTGAGGATTGGTCTGAGCGGTCCAGACCTTGAGGAATTCCCCACCGTGTATGGAGGCGGCCTTGAGGCCATTTCTGGACTGAGCTGTCCCTGGAATCCCGGATAAAATGCTATTCTTATTCCGCCTTGAGGCCGGAACTGAGCAGTCAGATGCGGCAGCAGTCAAAACATGATGACAAACTTAATTTGCAAAATTATGAGAATAACCAATAACCACCACCAGTTAACACTAAAACTTGAAAAACCTTCTGGAGAAAATCATAATAACTGTTCCCTTGAAGGTTTTCTAAAGGAAATCCTCTCTGTGTGTGACGTTTTTGACGCAAAAAAACTTTCAAAATAATTTCTATCCTCTTGAAATTTCTTAAAATCACTCAATATTAATTTAAGAATTATTTGGTAAATGATGCAATATATTCCTTTAATAGATTTGCGATATTTCATGCAAACACTGTGTAAATTTATGAAAAATTGTAATAATTTTAATGACGGGAAAAAATATAAAAACAATTGCTACTCAATTTAAACTTCTCAATATTAATTGAAGATTGATTTTATGAAAATAACAATAAATACCGTCGATTGCTCTTACGATATCTCATGCAAACACAGTGTAAATTTATGAAAAGTTGTAATAATTTTGATGACGCGAAAAAAATATAAAAACAATTGTTACTCAGTTTAAACGTCTCAATATTAGTTCAAGATTGATTTAATGAAAAATTACAATAAAAACCGTCGATTGCTCTTACGATATCTCATGCAAACACAGTGTAAATTTATGAAAAGTTGTAATAATTTTGTTGACGCGAAAAAAATATAAAAACAATTGCTATCCACTTAAAACTTCTCAAAATCACTTAATATTAATTCAAGAATGATTTAGTAAAAAATTACAATACATTCCGTTAATAGCATTTGCGAGATTTCATGCAAACACGATAAAAATTTATGAAAAATTATAATCACTTTGATAAAATGAAGAAAATAAAAAAAACAATTGCTACTCACTTGAAACTTTTCAGAATCACTCAATATTAATTCAAAATTGATTTTGTGAAAAATTACAATAAATTCCATCAATTGCTTTTGAGATATCTGATTCAAAAACAGTGTAAATTTATGAAAGAGTGTAATAATTTTGATGACGCGAAAAAAATATATATATAAACAATTGCTACTCACTTGAAACTTCTCAATATAACTCAATATTAATTCAAGAATGATTAGTGAAAAATTGCAATTCATTCCGTGATTAGCGTTTGCGATATTTCAAGCAAACACGATGTAAATTTTTGAAAAATTGTCATTATTTTGTTGACCTGAACAAAATATAAAAACAATTGCTATGTGCGGCGTTTGAATTGAGAAGATCCCTAGATTTGTCACGGGGAGGTCGCAGCGCGCGGGGTGAAAAAAAAACCGCCCTCGTTGACCTCCAGCTAGCTCATGAAGTCGGTGTCGCTATGAAACAGCACAAGAACACAAGGATGGGGTGGAGGCATAGAAAGTCTTATTGACGCGATAACAATCGCTGTTATTTACACACGGAGTATTTCCATTTACAAAAATGTTCAATGTTCAGAAAAAAATATATACACACGAAAAATGTCAATAAAATAAAGTCACGAAAAATAAACAGTCACAAAAACAATAGTCACCAACAACTCAATGTTCACGAAGCACCGGAATGTCCGAAGAAGGCGGCAGCGGCGGCGAAGAAGGCGGCAGCGGCGGTGAAGAAGGCAGTGGCGTCGGCATGGCGTCGGCGTGGCGTCGTTGATGTTCCGACGGTGGTGTTGGCTGACTGATTGTTGTAGATGTGCTGAGTCGACCGATTGTGTTTCGTCTGATGATCTGGGGAGCTCTCCACAGCCTTTTACGGGGCGCACGCTTTACTCTTCTCCGGGTTGCAGGTGGTGGTGGTGGTAGGGTGTGACAGGAGAGTCGAGGTCGGCGCACGTGTTCTAACCGGCAAATTACTCTTCCAAGAACAATTTGGGCTCGAACCGATTTTGTCACGTAGGCATCGGGAGGCGGATCGACAGCCCATTGTGTTGTCCTCGCAGCTGCACATTTTCACTAATTGTTCTGCGAAAACGGTCTTAACGATGCCCACGGTAAATCGGCGCACAGCGGGTAGAGGCTCATCTTCATTGTGTAGTTACTGGCAGCTGTACTTCTTCGAAAATTATCTCGTTTGGAAATTTCAATAATGCGTAATTTATGTTAATATTAAAAAGGAGCTATGGTTAGCTTATTAAGATAATTATGCATTTGTTAAGATGCGTAGATCTACTAAGTACCGATAACAGATTTCAACGCTTGAAGGAAATGTAAACCTTTTTAGGGGATTTTAAAAGTGAGAAGGGTGAAAAGAGTCAACTGTCAAGTTTTTGTGTTAACAAATTTTCGATGTTTTAAAATTATTGGTACCTTTATACCCCTCTCGCCCCCTTTCAAGAGTTACCACTGACTTAGTAACCCACAAGCTAGTGTAAAAAGAATAATGAAGAATATTTTACTCAGTACTCAAAAAAGTTCGCCATTACTGCTCTATAGTTTTTAGGTACCGTTATTTTCATAAAATATCAATCTGTTGCTATATTTTGAAAAACCCACATTTATTGCTTCAGCGTTTTGAAAATTATCTATTTAAACACACTTTTAACACAATTTGCCAGAGTTGGATGGATATTAGGCAAAATAATAGTAAAAACTTTTTTTGTGTATAATTTAATAATAAACAATTAATTGTCTATACATTTTACGAAATAGAGCAGCTAGGGGTGAGTTTACGCGAAATTGGGGAATGCGTGCGGATACGCGCTGGGTGCGAACTTTTGCGGGCCTTTGTTCCTACCACTATTGTGAATATGAAAACTTTATAAATTATTTCTCCTAAAAAGTACTAGCACACTTAGAATTATGGAAGTTTATCATCAAATTAAATTATGACAATAGAAAAAGTTAAAAAAATTAAACAATTTTACAGCCTTTTTATTCATTATAAATGCTTATTAACCCCTTGCGTACTCACGCGGGCGTCTATGGTCATATTATGTTCAACATATTATTGCCTTTCTACGGATATTACCAATAATACAGAAATACCACGTCATATGTATCACATATCGATTAATTTCCATATGATTACTCATTTCATCAAATGCACGTTCATGCATTCCGGGAACGTTCAATATGCAAGTTTTCAATTACATCTCACGGAAATGTACGGGAATCAATATTTGCAACTTTATTGGAACCGTAATGGTTTTATTACGACGCGAGTAAAAGGGCATTCTCGGCGAAGAAATTTAATAATACTCAATTACCTTGCCAATGCACTCGGTTCACCATTAATGCCTTGTAATTTTCTATTACCCAATGCCACACTCAAATGTCTCGCATATTTACTGTTATTGCTTCGAAGATAACCATGATTTACGTCGAAACACGAAATAATGACATAATAATCGAGCAGGATTTTTTAAATTTTAAATAAGTAACAATGTTCCGAGAAATGTATCATCGACTCAGACAAACGCTGACATACCTTTATTAATATTTGAGAAACTTGCCCATTGATAAGTCGCGAATCCGGAGGTGCAAAATCCAACAATACTCATAATATCGAAAAAAATTGGATGCTGCATGCCTAAATTCGCGTACGTTACTCGGTCATGTTCAAATCAGAGCCTGACCTTATGCTCCATGTTCCCGGATCATGGTGCCAACTAGCTGAAGGCTAAAGGTAGTCGTAGGCAGAGGGTTTAATTAAATAACACATCAAAATGAAAATAAAAACATTACGAGCAACGACGAGAGCAGGTGGCGGCGTGAACCTGACAAGAAGAGGATTTTAGTTACAACAGACTCTAATTATATTTTTATTCGTTTTCACGTTATTTGATTGTAAAAATCCGCATATTACTGCAGTTATTCATCGGTTCTTCACGGAAACGCAAGAGCTCGTAAAAATGCAAGATGGCATGGGTAAAAAATATTCTCACAGCAGATATATTCACAGAATAATAATAACATATAATTTCCCTGATGTATCCAATGAGCGTAATAGAAATTATAAAATTGCAAGCTGTAATTATGGACTCACGTGCAGAAATAATCATCATGGCAAACATGTGGTTACGTTAATAACATTGTTCTTCGGCGTTCAGACGGTCAGACTCGAGTCGGAGAGCTGCACATGAATATACAGTGCGAGTCTCTAAGTTGGAATAAATTCAGTAAATCAAACAAAGTTTATTTTTCGGAAATATGCTCGGACACGTCGATTAGTATTTTAAATTGCGCTCTTTTTGTTGTAATAAAATTTTATACGGCGTGTCCCAAATTTGATATATGACGTCATCAACTATTTTTTTTAATAGCAACCCTAATTTTTTTATCACTATTTTTAAAGAGTATATCAAGTTACACATGTGTGCCAAATTTCAAATTTTTATTTCCTGTCATTTAGAAGATATTTAACAAACAGTATCAAATTTGAAAAATGAATTCAACTTAATAGTCTTTCTTCAATAAATGTTCAAAATGTTGTCCATTTTCTAACTGACAATACCCTAAACGGAACTGAAACTCGTTTTGAACATTTCTAATTACTTCGGGGGAAATTAGTCTACACTCCTGTCTTATTCGTTCTTTCAACTCCTCAAGATTTGGCGGTTTGGTCTTAAAAACTTTGCTTTTCAAGTACCCCCATAAAAAAAAGTCCATAGGTGTTAAATCCGGAGACCTGGGTGGCCATTCAACTGGTCCTCTTCTGCCAATCCATCTTCGTGGAAATACATTATCCAGGTACTCACGGACACGCCTTGCAAAATGAGGAGGCGCACCGTCCTGTTGAAACCAGATGTTTCTATTCGGGACGTCAGCTTCTACAGGGCAAGGAAACAAAATAGCCAAACTCGGAATTAGCTCTTCCTCCAAGAATTGTAAATATCCCGCTCCATTGAGATAATTTGGAAAGAAAATTGGTCCTAAAATTCGATCACCAACAATCCCTGCCCAAACATTAACTTTTTCTGGATATTGAGTGTGGCCTTCCCTCATCCAGTGTGGGTTCTTGTCTGCCCAATAACGGCAATTTTGACGATTTACCTCACCATTTAACATAAACGTTGATTCATCGGAAAACAATATATTTTCTATTTTTAGAACATTTCTATCTAGTAGATCCATCATTTTTTCGCAAAACTGAAGTCTTCTATCCGGATCATCTTCGGTGAGTTCCTGGAGGATTGTCATTTTATAAGGATGAAATGTTTGCTCTCTAAGGATTCTTGACACTGAAGACTGGCTAATTTTGAGTTCCCTAGCCATCTGCCTAGAGGAGACATGATGATTTTCCTGAACAGAGAGAAGTACATCAATTTTGACCTCTTCACTCAGCGCATTCTGACGATGATTATTCGTTTTTCTTAAATGCCCATTTTCCCGAAACTGACTTTCAATCTTGCTTATGGTACTTTGAGATATGGCTGGTAAGTCAGGATACTTCTCTCTAAATAAATAAATAACTTCAGTTTGTGTTCTTGTCCTATCTCCATAGCCAATCATCATTAAAATTTCGATTTTGTGGGTTTCAGTTAAGTACGGCATGTTAGTATAATTTTTCGACCAACGGTGAACAACAGTCAACACAACAATGGAACGACTAATACTCTCCTCACTCGAATATGCATGGAATGCGATGCTACACTTCTTACTTGTTTTTATAACTAAACATCAAAATGATAAACGTCAGTTTGAAAAAAAAATGACAAACCAGCACGTTTTGGCATTCCACTTTTAAAATGCATAAAAATTCGATTAAGGTGACTTGATTTCTTCATTCTACAAATTTGATAATGTTTGTTAAATATCTTCTAAATGACAGGGAAAAAAAATTTGGCACACATGTGTAACTTGATATACTCTTTAAGAATAGTGATAAAAAAATTAGGGTTGCTATTAAAAAAATAGTCAATGACGTCATATCTCAAATTTGGGACACGCTGTATAAAATTTTATTACATCATAAAGAGCGCAATTTAAAATACTAATAGATGTGTCTGAGCATATTTCCGAAGAATAAACATTCTTTGATTTACTGAATTTATTCCAAGTTGGAGACTCGCACTGTATGAGGCGTATGTACAGAACACGAGGATGCATTCATGGTGCATATATTCATTTACAATTTAAATTAATGAAAATGTGCATTTAATAGATCACGGGAATAATTAAAAGACATCCGGTGACGAAAACGGGCGCTAAATTTTGACGGGCGGATTCATTATACATGCATTAATTAACATTATGTATTGATAAAACGTCCCGACAATCTTCCACGCAATATACTTAATAATTCAGACGCTTATCACCTTCATTATATTTACTTCTAATAGCTGTATACCCTAGGGTTAACAGCGTTTCATTACTGTCCCGCCTGTTTGATTAATTGATGAAGCGAATTTCGAAAAATTAAGAAATTAAAATTTTTGCAAACTAAACCTGGAATAATTCTAACCAGTGGCGGCTCGTGGAACATGTTGATGGTAGAGCCACTTATACAATATACCCCCCTCCAACCCCCGCCTTTTTTGAGAAAAGAAAGAACGATTTATCTTCCCAGACGAAAGTAACTGCCGAAAAAGTGTTTTAAGAATTAATTAAAAATTATTGCTGAGCTTGAAAATACAGGTAGTACTTATACAAGCCCCTGCTTTCGACAGCAAAATGTACTACTTTTGACAGCTTAAAAATACAATTTTTGACAATTCAAAAATGTTGAAAAAACTATTTTTATTAGCAGAAAAATACAGTTTTTGACACCTGAAACATTCCATTGTCAACACACGAAAAATACTATTTTTGACAAAAAAATACTATTTTTGACAGCTGAAAAATACTAATCAATCAAATGATAGCTGTTTCATTACCCAACAGGTGACGTCCAATAAAATTATGGCAGTTTCATTGCCCAACAGGTGAAGTCCAATTAAATGATAGCGGTTTCATTGCCCAACAGTTTAGTTGTTACTATGGTTACGATTCGTTTTTGTCAGCGAACTGCCGCAATTTTCAAATAGAAAAATTATTCCTTATAATTTAATACAAACAGAAAAATCTTTTTATTTATTTAATATGATGCGAAAAAGTATAGTATTCAACTCGTGAACAAGTTGTTGCAAACTTCACCCTCCTGGCAATGGCCAACTTTCTCACTCGTTTAATAATATACTATTTTGTCAGCTGAAAGATACCATTCCTGACACACGAAAAATACTATTTTTGAGAAAAAATACTATTTTTGACAGTAAAAACTTTCGACAGTATAATATACTACTTTTGACAGCTGAAAAATACAATTTTTGACAATTCAAAAATGTCGAAAAAACTATTTTTATTAGCTGAAAAATACTGTTTTTGACAGCTGAAACAGCATATTTGGTAGCTGAAGAATACCATTTTCTACAACTGTAAAATACAACTTAAGACAGCTGAGAAATACTATTTTCAACAGCTGGGGATTACCGTTCTTGACTGCCGAAAAATGCCGACAGCTGAAACATACCATTATTGGCAGCTAAAAGATACAATTTCTGACAACAACAAAAATATCAATGCTTGACAACAAAATATACAGGTTGAAATATGCCATTTTTGACAGTTAAAAAATGTCAAAAAATGCTGCTTTTGATAGTTGAAAAAATACCATTTATATAGGTGGGAAATACCATTTTTGGCAGCGGAAAAATATTTTTGACAGCTGAAAAATTACATTTTTGACAGTTGAATAATACAATTCTTAATAGCTGAAAAATACCATTCTTGATAACAGCAACATACAATTATTGACAACTGTATCATACCATTATTGTCAGCTAAAAATACAATTTTTGGAAACGAAAAATACAATTTTTGACAACAAAAATTACAATTTTTGACAACAAAAAGTACAATTGTCATTTTTTAGCAATTAAAAAAATGTCGAAAAATGTTGCTTTTGATAGCTGAAAAATAACATTTTTATAGGTGGGAAGTACCATTATTGACCGCTGAAAAATATCATTTTTAATGAATAATATTCTTCTTAACAACTGAAAAATAACATTTTTAACAACTGAAAAATAACAGTCTTGGCAACTGCAACAAACCATTATTGACAACTGTAACAAACCATTATTGACAACTGTAAGAAACCATTATTGTCAGCCAAAAAATTCTATTTTTGACAACACAAAAAATACAAGTTGTGATAGCTGAAAAATGCCATTTTTGACACTTAAAAAAAAGACGAAAAATGCTGCTTTTGTTAGCTGAAAAATAACATATTTATACGTTGAAAATCGCATTTTTGGCAGCTGAAAAATACCATTGTTGACAACTGCAACAAACCATTATAGACAACTGTAACATGCTAAAAAAATACTATTTTTGACTACAAAAAGTCAATTTTTAACAGCTGAAAAATGCCATTTTTGACAATGAAAAAAAATGTCGCAAAATGCCGTTTTTGATAGCTGAAAAATAACAAAAAACATTTTTTACAACTAAAAAATATCAATTTTGGCATTTGAATAATACACTTCCTAACAGCTTACAATACCATTCTTGTCAATTTCAACAAAACATTATTGACAACTGTGACAAATCATTATGGTCAGCTAAAAAATACAATTTTTGACAACAAAAAGTACAATTTTTGAGAGCTGAAAAAATGCCATTTTTGACAAATAAAAAATGCCGAAAAATACCATTCTTGACAATTGCAACAAAACATTATTGACAACTGTGACAAACCATTATTATCAGCTTAAAAATTCAATTTTTGACAAAAAGTACATTTTTTGATAGCTGAAAAAATGCCATTTTTGACAAATACAAAATGCCGAAAAATATTTTTTTGATAGCTGAAAAATATCTCTTTAATAGGTGAGAAATACCTTTTTTGACAGCTGAAAAATAACATTTTTCACAACTGAAAAATATCAATTTTGGCATTTGAATAATACACTTCTTAACAGCTGAACAATACCATTCTTGTCAATTTCAACAAAACATTACTGACAACTGCGACAAATCATTATGGTCAGCTAAAAAATACAATTTTTGACAACAAAAAGTACAATTTTTAACAGCTGAAAAAATGCCATTTTTGACAAATAAAAAATGCCGAAAAATACCATTCTTGACAATTGCAACAAAACATTATTGATAACTGTGACAAACCATTATTGTCAGCTTAAAAATTCAATTTTTGACAAAAAATACAATTTTTGATAGCTGAAAAAATGCCATTTTTGACAAATAAAAAATGCCGAAAAATATTTTTTTTGATAGCTGAAAAATATCTCTTTAATAGGTGAGAAATACCTTTTTTGACAGCTGAAAAATAACATTTCTTACAACTGAAAAGTATCATTTTCGACAGTTGAATTATACATTTCTTAACAGCTGAAAACTACCATTTTTAAAAGCTGAAACATACCATTCTTGACAACTTCAACCAACCATTATTGACAATTACAACACGCCTTTATTGTCAGTTAAAAAATACAATTTTAGACAACAAAAGAAAGAAAGAACGATGCAGCTTCCTACATCAAAGTAACTGGCGAAAAAGTGTCTTAAAAATTAATTAAAAATTCTTGCTGAGCTTGAAACTACTACAGGTAGTGCCATGGCTCCTTGGCTCTGTATAACGAGCCGCCCCTGATTCTAACACCTACTTAAAACTTTGTTTCTGTATTCAAGCCTGAGTTTAAGATCATCCATATAGATATGGTGAATAGACATCATTATTACCTTTATTCCGTCCGACTTTTAATTGCTCATAATGTGATCAAAATTTATAATTTGAACAAGCGAAACATGATTTACCTTATTTTGAGAAAAAAAGAAAATCACCTTCCTGGTGGCCAAAATATTTTTTTTTTAATTTTTCTCATTGAACACTAGGGCTGGAATTTTCTTAGAAGATTTCCAATTTAGAAGGTTCCAAGCTTCGAAGATTCGAAGACTCCTAGAAAATCTTCGAAGATTGAAGTTTTGAAGTTTTGAAGTTTCAAAGATTCAAAGCTTCGAGGTTTCGAAGTTAAACAATTTTGAAAAGAAATATTATAACGATAGTAAAAAAAATCGTTAATAAGAAAAAATGTTAACGGCAGAAAAATTATTTCATGCGATTCAAGGCGTATTTACTTCGGTGAGTTGGCATATTTTTTCTTTGTTTAAATATTCAACAACTTAAAAAAATAATTTTTAAAAATTCATCACGCAAAAGTTAACACATTTTCAAAAATCGTAGTTAATTCCACAGGCAGATGATTCGTGAATTTATTTCACTTTTTGAGAAATTCTATATCAGTATTTTTTTTTTTTTTAGATTTTTCGGCAATGAACACATTTTCAAAAATCAAAGTTAGTTTTAAAGGTATTCGATCCATGAGTGTATTAAAATATTTGAGGGACTCCATTTTGTTTACGATTTTGATTTTGTGTAAGTATTCGACAACTTTAAATATTAATTATTAGATCAGTGAAAGGTTGGTACTTCCTTACTATTTTTTTATTTAATTGGCAAATTAAATAAAAAAACTATTAAGGAAGTACCAACCTTTCACTTATCTAATATAAACAACCTTAATACGACAATACAAGATACATTAAAATATTAATTTTCAAAAATTGACTCGTTTTCAAAAATAAAAGTTAATTGTTAATTTAATGTATTATGACTGCGTTATGGTTTTTAAGGAATCATATCAGTATACATTTTTTTTCTATTTTTTTTTTGTTCGAATATTCAACATAAAAAAATAATTTTCAAAAATTCATAGCTCACGCAAAAGTTGACACATTTTCAAAAATCCTAGTTAATTCCAAAGGCAGATGTTTTATGAATTTACTTCAATTTTTGCGAAATTTTATCATACCAGTATTTCTTTTAGATTTTTTTTGTCAAGTATTCAACTTAAAACATTAATTTTCAAAAATTCATAACATCCAAAAAGGAACACATTTTCAAAAATCAAAGTTAGTTTGAAAGTTAGTCGTTCTGCGAATGTATTAAAATATTTGAGGAACTCAATTTTGTTTACGATTTTTGTTTTGTTTAAGTGTTCGATAACTTAAAATATTAATTTACTCATTTTCAAAAATCAAAATTAATTTTAGAGGTAAATGTATAATTATTGATTGCCTTAGAGGTTTTAAGGAATTCAATCATATCAGCATTAATTTTTTTCAATTTTTTTTTTGTTCAAATATTCTACAACTTAAAAAAATAATTTTTAAAAATTCATAACTCACGTAAAAATGTACACATTTTCAAAAATTGTATTTAAATCTAAAGGCAGATGTTTTGTGAATTTACTTAAATTTTTCAGAAATTCTATCATACAGTATTTTTTTAGATTTTAGTGTTCGACAACTTAAAACGTTAATTTTCAAAAATGAGCTCAATTTAAAAAAATTAAGTTAGTTTTAAAGGTAGTCAGTCGTTCTGTGAATGTATTAAAATATTTGAGGAACTCGATTTTGTTTAAGATTTAAAATTCATAGCTCACGCATAAATTGACACATTTTCAAAAATCAAAGTTAATGTTAAAGACCATATAAAAGGATTTTTTTTGTTCACAACTTAAAACATTAACTTTTGAAAATTCATAACTTACGGAAAAATTGGCAGATTTTCAAAAATTGCAGTTTTATGGATATATGTTTTGTAAAGATATTCAAATTGTTGAGGAATTTATTTTTTCAAGAACTATAAATATTGATATTCAAAAAATTATAACTGATAAGAATGAAATACATTTAATTTTTTAAGCAATTCAATTGTATCTGCATTTATTTTTCTTTCAGTTTTTCATTGTTTTTTTTCCTAATAATATTCAGGCCTAATTCGTACGCAAAACGTTGAATTTAATTGCTGAACGTTATGTTAAAATAAGAGATAGCTTATTGTATTTCCAATTAGTAAAACAAGTGTCACGAATTTTAACATGCAGCTAAATTACGAAATAGAGCTATTTTAAAAATAATTAAATGTTTTCAGTGGAAAATATTTTAAATACGGTAGAAACCATGCATCTTTGGCAACAAATTAATTTAACGACAATTTTAAAAGTGATTTGATAAAAAATTAACTCCGTAACAGAATTAGCGTTGAAATCTTAAATTATTGCAATTAGGGAATAGCCAAAACATTTGTTGTCTTCAATTCTAGGTAACAGATTCAATTTTAAATACTTTGAAAACTGTAATCGAAGCTCAGACCTGAAGCTTTGACTACATGAATATAATCAAGGTGCCTGAAGATAATGAATAATGATAATTGAAGAATGTTTCTGAATTCTGTAATCATTTTTTTTAAATTATTATTTAGAACATTGTTGAGTTTTGTAACATCGATATGTTTGTTTTATTTATTTCGTACTTTATTTATATTTTCTCGCGGAATTCTAGCGGAATTAGGTTTGCTATCTGGCGGAAATAGCATGTGACCAGTTGGCAACGCTGCTCCAGACGGGAGAGGCAGTCGACCACCAGATATCATTCGGGCGAGTAGTACATTATAGTTAAACATTGAATAAGCAGTTTTGTTTTAATAAATAGAGTTTACAAAGACGTTTGTAACATTTTAGTGATTATTTCTTACAGAAAATATCTGTATTTAATACATGCGTGCGGGAAAGTACTTTCCCGCATGTTACCTATAGCAACGTCACAGCTGTCCGAAAAACACCTACTTTGCGTTGTTGTTACGCAAAAGCCCAATTTATTTATCGGTCGTAGAAAAATTGATTGAACTTCTTCATTTGATATGGCAAACCAGTTCAATCCAATATCCCCATAGCATGAATTACCATTAATTTATATCCCGCCAATCTCCTACATAATATACTTAACAATTCGAAACGCTTATCACCTTCCAGTTATTTACATACTATTAACTATCTCCACTTGAATTAACACCGTTTCATTACTATCGCATCTGTTTGATAAATTACGTAACAGGATTTTTACATATTCCACTCCTAATTGGCGTCGAATTCTTGAGGATTCGACACGAAAAATTCATCAGGCGCGGAATGCACACCTACCGGTAGCATTTCGAGCGATTAGGAGGTTACAATTTGTTAATGGATTATGTTTGTTTTTGTTTTTATTGAATTAATTCTGCGCGGTATTATTGATTTCCTCTCGCGCTCGCCTGAGTACCTGTTTATTTATTTATCAGAACAAATAGTATTCAATAATCGGCTTACGATAACAATTGATCGTGGGTCCTTTTAATTATAGACATTTATACCGTAGCCATGCAAACCATGCATGCTAATGTAATTCGAATAAGCGTCCGCCGGTGATTAATCATTTATGCATAATGTGCAGAATCGAACGATGATAATCATAGGAGCTTAAAACTTGTTGCGCCAACGACTTTTTTTATGTCTGCTGTTGGCAGTATTATGGTAATAATATGATACAAAATAGTTGCTGTTAACAATTTTGTGTAAACTGATGTAAAAAAGGCACATGAGTCGTTTCTAGATATTGGAATCATGTTTATAGTCATTCACAGTCCAATCTGCAGGACTATACTTCTTCCAATGATCCAATGTAGGCCTACTGCTGGTGCGTGAATGGGGCGTAGGACGCGTTGGACATGTTAGACGTGTTGGACGCGTTGGACGTATTGGATGTGTTGAACTTGTTGGACGTGTTAGACGTGTTGGTCGTATTGTATGTGTTGGACGTATTGGATGTGTTGGATGTGTTGGATGTGTTGGATGTGTTGGATGTGTTGGATGTGTTGGATGTGTTGGATGTGTTGGATGTGTTGGACTTGTTGGACATTTTACAAGGGGAGGATCAGATGTGTGGCTTGCCGATTTGATCCATCTTTGGCACACGTGTAGGTCATGACTAGAAGTGTAACGTGCAAGTAATAGGGCGCACTATTCTTTTTTTGTAGTTTTTTATAAATCTATAAGTATTTAAAAATGTTAATTTTAGAATAAAATATATTGATTTCATTTTAAGGAGAAGTATTGTTGAACAAATTAAACAGGAGATTGAAAAATCAATATTTTTTTTTAACAAACATTTTTTTTTCTGATTTGTTATTGACAGTATTTTTTTTTTAAATACATTAAATGTGCATTCATACAATGCCAATAAAAAACTAACAAATTAAAACAGTCATCCCTGGAAATAATTTGTACAAAAAAAAACGATTTTAATTAAATTCATTTCTACATTTTCAGTGCGTGAATCGCAATGTTTGCGTTGCGAATTTCATTCATTTAAGGCAGAAAATTGGTGTGGGTATTTATAAATATTGGGGCCGATCAAATTGCGTAAAATAAATAAATGAAATCCCGTCATGTTTTTGCATTTCGAATGTGTTTTGTACTGTAAGGACAAATGTGATTTTGCCAGTTTTATTTTACATACAGCATGCCGTTAATTTAAACAACATTTTCACTGATTTTTTTCACGTGAAATTCATTCATATGTATCAAATAGTGTTTGTAATTGAGTTACATGATTTATTGATATTATAGATAATGCAAATAAGGCTTTACAGTTTAATACCTGCATGTGTTTAGGCATTAGAACTTAAAATAAAAGAAAAGTAAATTAGTTTAAAACTAACTTTGATTAATAGTAGTGGAGCTCATCGTTTTGTAATGTATTAAAATATTAGGTTTTCGATTTTTGTTTTCTTTGTTACGCCACTGTATTGTCCAGTTCATACCGGAACAACAACTAAAAAAGATTGGGAACCTCCCCACCTTTTTTTATACAGCCAGTGCTCTGCGCCAATATTTTTTTATTTAAATACAATCAAAACAAATTCAGACATTAAATGTGAAGCTATGGAGCAAATGCTTCTGAATAAGCTATGGTAGGCTATGGTGAAGAAGTGGTCGCGGCGTTGGATGGACCGATGCATTGAGCTTTTTTCACGGACCACCAGTGACGTGTGCTCTGTTCTGGGTACTCGGGCATAAGGTTTTTCATCTAGGAGGACGAGGCCATGGCCTTTGAGTAAATTTGAAAAGTTTGGAGTCTATTTAACTTGTTTCTATATTTTTTTTGGTGGCTTGAAAAATGTCCAACCTCATCATTGAAACATTAAGATGTTCAAGTGTGATTATTTCAAAATCTATGGATGATGGGTTGACATATTTTTTTTAAATAATGAAGCTCAATCAGTTTTGAGTAAATTTTGAAAGTTTATAATCTGTTTCACTTGTTTTTACCCATTTATTCCAAAATAATCGAAAAATTCATGTTTGATCAAATTGTAACGTTCTTCGATATAAATAATCCATTTAACGAACATCGATGTGGGTTTAGAAAACGAATGTATCGGGTGGCCCAAATTCGATGTTTTTACAGATAACCTTAAAAGTTAGAAAAAATCTGGTATACACGTTATGACCTATTTTTCTGAAATAATAACAATGGCATTAATAGATCATAGCTAACTTGATTAGTTTGGGAGATATCGGGCGTTTATCAATTTTTGGCTATTTTAAAAAAACGTCTTTTTCTCAATAAGTGCAATATGCAAAAAAACAGTTTAATAGTTATTTATGTGGTCTTTTTCGCAGAATTCAGTGGAGTGCTTATTTTTTTATTTTTACTTTTAATTTAAGACTTATGACACAAAGTTGCATTTGTTTAATGAAACACCCTGTATATTTTTAAACCATTGAATAGCACTTTAAGTTAGCTTTACATTAATATAACATGGTTGTATGGTTTATGTGAGTTTAGAAAATGAATGTACCGGGTGGACCAAATTCGATGTTTTTATAGGCTATCTCGATAACCTTAAGAGTTAGAAAAAATCTGATATACACTTTATGACCTATTTTTCTGAAATAATAATAATGGCGTTAATAGATCATAGCCAACTTGATTAGTGGGAGATATCGGGCGTTTATCAATTTTTGGCTATTTTAAAAAAACGTCCTTTTCTTAATAACTGTCAGATATGCAAAAAAAAACAGTTTAATAGTTATTTGTGTGGTCTTCTTGGCAGAATTCAGTGGCTTAGTTATATTTTTATTTTGATTTTAATTTAAGAGTTATGTCACAAAGTTGCATTTTTTAAATGGAACACCCTGTTTATTTTTATGTCATTTAATAGAGCTTTAAGTCAGCTTTACATTGATATAAAATAGTTAATTAAAGTCACGCAAATTAACAAGAAAAAATGATTATATTAGAAATTTTGTGTCAAAATTCTTGAATTAAAATATGAAACAAAAAAATAAGCACGCCACTGAATTCTGCGAAGAAGACCACATTATCGTCTTTAACGCTTACAAGAACATCGAGTTTGGACCACCCGGTACAGATTAAAACAGTTTTATCAAAATTAATTTTAAATAAAAATTTACTATTAATTGGCCCGACACATTAATCCAAGTTTTTTCAATATTCACTTCTAACAAAAAATGATAAGACTCATTAAATTTAAGTTAAACAGATTTATTTTAAACTTAAAAATACTATTATTCGGCCTGACAGATTACAATAAAGTACTATCAAAATTTATTTTTAACAAAAAATAATATACCGGGTGGCCCAAATTCGATGTTAAGGTTGTCAAGATAGCCTATAAAACTTCGCAGTTGGACCAACCGGTTCGATGTAAGTACCATTTTGGATTTGACTTTATTTTTTATTTATTTTGATTTGCAATTTGCTTGTTAATATTAGTTTATAGATTAAAACGAAGGAAACAGAAGCCAAAGCGTCTTTTTAAGGCCGTCCACGAAGTGTGTCTTTTTATTAGACGCTTCAGAGATTATAGGAAAGTCAAATTATTTTCAGGAAATGTCGAAAATACAAAGTCCGGAAAGGAAAATACCACCTGCGTTCAGGAAGCAGTAGACCAAACCCTGGCAACCAAAGCTTTGAGTGTAAAGTAAAGGCAAGGGTTGAAAGTTTATCTAAAATTGCCTTTGATCTAATGGAAATGGAGAGTTTCGAAAATACACGAAAGTCTGGATACCCATGTGCTATAAATAAACCAGAAAGAAGTTCAAGGAAACCATACTAAATTTTGCCATCATCAGTTCACATTCTGTAAAGAGAAGAATAATTTTGTCGTGTGTTGATATGGAGCTCACCGAAGCGCAATCAGTCTTTTCGCTTTCTAAACTTCTATCGGAAAGAGATTTTTGTCAGCAAAGCCCTACAGCGAAGAAGAAGAACAATTTTGTCAACCGTTGACATGAACCTTACAAGACCTGTAACTGGTTGTTCCCCTCCAGTACTTGTCAAATGTCTTCATGCGGAAAAAAGAAAATAATTTTCGGTCCTGTTCATATCGAAAAGAGATTTTTGTCAGCAAAGCCCTTTAGCGAAGAAGAAGAAGAAGAAGAACAATTTTGTCAACCGTTGACATGAACCTTACAGACCTGTAACTGGTTGTTCACCTTCAGTACTTGTCAAATGTTTTCATGCGGAAAAAGGAAAATAATTTTCAGTCCTGTTGATATCGGAAAGAGATTTTTGTCAGCAAAGCCCTTCAGCGAAGAAGAAAAAGAACAATTTTGTCAACCGTTGACATGAACCTTACAAGACCTATAACTGGTTGTCCATCTCCAGTACTTGTCAAATGTCTTCATGCGGAAAAAGGAAAATAATTTTCAGTCCTGTTGATATCGGAAAGAGATTTTTGTCAGCAAAGCCCTTCAGCTAAAAAGAAGAAGAACAATTTTGTCAACCGTTAACATAAACCTTACAAGACCTGTAACTGGTTGTTCCCCTCCAGAACTTGTCAAATGTCTTCATGCGGAAAAAGGAAAATAATTTTCAGTCCTGTTGATATCGGAAAGAGATTTTTGTCAGCAAAGCTCTTCAGCAAAGAAGAAAAAGAACAATTTTGTCAACCGTTGACATGAACCTTACAAGACCTGTAACTCGTTGTTCACCTCCAGTGAGAGATGATGTATTCATGCGAAAAAAGGAAAATAATTTTAGGTCCTGTTGATATGGAATTATCTGAGCCTATTCACGTGCCGAATTAAGACCTAATATTTTAGAGAAGGGCGCAGACAAACGTTATGTGGTTTACCATCGGCCTTCTTAACAGAAGGTAATGAAAATGTGTTTGGACCAAGTCTCTTCGAGTCGAAAAATAAAGGTGAATATGGAATTGACCAACCCTGTTTGTCATATATCTGAAGATGTAAGATCTATTTTTTTTACACGCATTGGTCATCGAACGTTAGATCTAATATTTTAGAGAAAGGTACAGATGAAAATTTTGGGATTCACCAGTAGCCCTCTTCCAGTAGAAGAACAATCTTCTCAACTGTCGATGAATTAGTGAATATTATGAATTTGCTTGAAATCGGATTATAGGATAGTGCCCACCCATCACTCTTCATTGTAATTTGAACTTCAAGTATGACCTACGCTTATGCTAATTCCTTGAAATCGGCACCAAAGCCAAAGTGGTCTTTGTAGCTTTAGTAAAAAGTGAACCGGAGGGTGGTGGGTGGACCCTATCTTACAATCCAAATAGTGGAAAACAAACTAAGAGCTTTAACAATTCGATTTCCACAAGTCAAAAATCTAAAATCTACTGATTGAATTGTAGGGTAGTGCCTTTTGTTTCGTCAAAAATTACGAAATGCCGTACTTTATACTTCTTACGAGTAATAATTATTACAAGTATAAAACACTAATGTATGATTTGAAATTTAGATGGCGGTGGTACTAAACATCAGAAGTTGTTGGTAAATTTATTAGCGCTTTGATTTATACTATTTAAATTTATTCTTTTCTGCATGTTTTATTTAAAGAGTAAGATTTTGAACTTAAGAGACTTTTCGTTTCATTCAGCTCTATTTGAGATTTTTTAGTTTTGTTGGCCCTGCAGCCGAAGTAGCTAAGTTTTCTCCCATAATAACTATAAATTTTAATATGAATATAAATTGTGAAATGCATATACACGTTAATAAATGAAAATAAGTTGTAACTTTGAGTTTATACCCAGCTTCGCTCTAATAATGCGTACGTGGAGGGCGTGAAAAGTATTTTCCGCACGTTACCATGACGGCGTGCGGGGAACACTGTTCTCAGCATGTCGTTATGCAAACTACAACTTTCAACACGTTACAGCTTCATGTAAACCAATTTTGCATTTCAATGTTTTAACGTCAGCAAACTATTATTACATGGACAGAGATTACATCATTCGCAATTTACAACACTGTCAAAATATATTTTTAATACCTCTTTGGGAGGGCCGCAGTAGACAATTGGCTAATAATCACTGGCATTAAAAAACGTGTATTTTTTCGCCGGCAGCAAAACTTTGAGCAATTGTATAAAGTAAATGTACCGTATTAAATCTATTCCTTTTTACACGTTCAACATGCCCGAAAGAACAAAAGACAATTCCAAGTTGGAGCTATTATTCGCGGTTTTTTTTTACCTGGTGTCGGAAATGAGGTGAAAATTTTACTTTTACTTTTAATTTTAATCTAAGCTTCTAATGTATTTATTATAATAATTAAATATTTTACCTACTTTTAATGTGTCAACTGTATTTATGTTTCTATATTTTTTTATATATTAATCTGACGCTCACATCCGCCACAATGTAACTTTAAGTACCTTATGTTGTAATATGGTGGTCAAAGTGAAGAATGAATAAATAAATAAATAAATGGATTTTATGATGAATATGTTGTGAAAATCTGTGATTAATTATTTAAAACAGAATTTGGGTAAAATATATTAAACTTAAGGTTACTACTACTATGAAACCTACTCGCCCCGCTAAGTCCACTGTATTTGACACTGTTCACTCAAGTAATGAAATCAACATATTGAAGCAAAAATAATATATGGGCAACAACACCAATAACACTTAATTATTCATAACTGTGATAATTTTCTTCTCGTTTATAAGTAGAATTCGTTTTAATTAATTGAAAATTATGAATACTTTATGGCACCCTTTATAATGTATTTCAATTAATTATAAATTAATTGCGAACCGTTTGAAAGTTTCCAAAGTCTTAATTCGAGCGCATTTTACGGCTCGGTAAAATAATAAATAATTATATTCCGTTAATAAATTATACCAATTTCAAGAATTTATTGCGGCGACCAATTAAAACCTTTGATTTTAATTAATTAATTCTTTTTTTAATTCAGGACATTACGCTGTCCATTTAAGCGGCCGAATTTAAATATTATTTTACTACTCTTTTCTCGGCAACAACAAATTGACTTAATTCATTATATTTTTACTCACTTTAATCCCTTATCAAGTCTTTAAATGAAGATATTTTATAATACTAATTCATGTATTTGAAACAAAATAACAGTTACGATAGAAGTACCATTAAGGTGACATCTACTGCTAAGAGGTTGCACTAATTTCAGGAATTGAAATGAATTAATAGGCGACAATTATAACAATAATAATGGTAAATATTAATTGAAGAACTTAGAAGTAAAACGGTTCAAGTGCACTTTTTATGGTTTTAGTATAATCGACTTTGATATTCTTCAATTATTACTTCGAAATTTCCTTTGATAATGAAAATTCCAGGTTATGGTTTGAAAAGATATTTTGCAACAATTATTTCACTTAAAGGCATGAAACTACGTTAGAGATACCTATTAGGTGCAGCATACCACACTTATTGTTTCTCCGTCAGCGACAACTGAGAGACCAGTTTAGATCCTCGTTGATCTCATCAGCACAGTACGGTCGTGCTGATATTATATTATCAAAAACGCATTAGAAAACACGTGTCTTGCTAAATATATTCTTCTCATAATATTTTCCTAATTATCGACTTTCTTGAGTGTAATTAACAAGCCCTTGAAAAAATCAATTTGCGCCCGCATTTGAAACTCTTGCCATCGATGGCAAAACATCTTAACAAACGCCACTATTACTAGTAACATTAGAAAACATGTGTTCCTCTCATATTATTCATACAGTCAAACTATATAATTATCGACTTTCTTGGGTGTAATTAACAACCCCTTGGTGCAAAAAATCAATTTGATTCTCAGCGCCCATTACAAGTCCTGTACACATCATTAAATATTTTCCTTGTAATTATTTAGCAAATGTAAATATGAGAGGGACGGAGATAACGTCTTAATTACCCCCCAAGACCCTAATTGGGCCGGCCTCGCAGATTATCTGGATATTTATACGCGCCACTGGAAATTACCCGTTCTTTTTTTATAATTAGCACGCACAATATTTAATAAAACTTTATTTCATGCTAAATTATATAATACATTTGTAATTAAAACCACTACAACCTAATTTTTTTATCGATAATTTCTATGAATACAAATTTTCATTTTATAATTTGCTTTATTGAATTTTTGCAATTTTTAAATCTTAGTGTTTGCTATAAATGTTGGGTTCCTTAATCATATTTATAATCATGACGTGTCTGATAAAAAAAAGCAATACATTCTTAGTCTTATTATTTTTCTTAATGATGCTTACTTTGGTCAACAAAACAAAACTAGTAGGAGAAATTAACCATTAATCGTGTGTTAACCATTAATCGTGTGTACTACAGCTAAATTTGAAAATTTGTATTATGTAATTATAGTCTCTGTCGTCCACGTTCCAAAACGGAGAAAATAGAATTTGCATTCGGACATAAGAAAACTTGTAAAAAAATAATCTCTGCAAGAATTAGCTTCAAAATTTCAAAAATTTTCCAGAATAAAACTAGTTTTGACATCACTTTAAATCAATTGACATATAGCAGGTGGAAACAAAATAGCAACACTCAAAACTTAAACGAAGAAAATGGAAATTGCATTCGGACAAGAAAAATTGTAAAAAATTAATCTACACAAGAATTGGCCTCAAGATTTAAAAATCCATCCAAAATAAAACTAGTTTTGACATCCCTTTAAAACAATTGATATATCGCAGGTGGAAACAAAATAGCAACACTCGAAACTTAAACGAAGAAAATGGAAATTGCATTCGGACAAAAGAAAAATTGTAAAAAATTAATCTCTGAAGGAATTAGTTTCAAAATTCCAAAATCTATCCAAAATGAAACTAGTTTTAACATCCCTTTAAAACAATTGTCATATCGCAGCTGGAAACAAAATGGCAACACTCAAAACTTAAACGAAGAACATGGAAATTGCATTCGGACAAAAGAAAAATTGTAAGAAATTAATCTCTGCAGGAATTAGCTTCAAAATTTCAAAATCCATCCAAAATGAAACTAGTTTTGACATCCTTTCAAAACAATTGACATATCGCAGTTAAAAAAAAAATTGCAATACTCGAAACTTGAACGAAGAAAATGGAAATTACATTCGGACAAAAAAACACTGTAAAAACCTAACATCTGCACGAATTAGCTTCAAAATTTCAAAAACCGTAAAAAATGAAACTAGTTTTGACATCCTTTTAAAACAATTGACACATTACAGTTGAAAACAAAATTGCAACAATCGAAACTTGAACGAAGAAAATGTAAATTGCATTCGGACAAAAAACATTGTAAAAACTTAACATCTGTACGAATTAGCTTCAAAATTTCAAAACCCATAAAAAATGAAACTAGTTTTAACATCCTTTCAAAACAATTGACATATCGCAGTTGAAAACAAAATTGCAACAATCGAAACTTAAACGAATAAAATGGAAATTACATTCGGACAAAAAAACATTGTAAAAACCTAACAACTGCACGAATTAGCTTCAAAATTTCAAAAACAATAAAAAATGAAACTAGTTTTGACATCCTTTCAAAACAATTGACATATCGCAGTTGAAAACAAAATTGCAACAATCGAAACTTAAACGAATAAAATGGAAATTACATTCGGACAAAAAAACATTGTAAAAACCTAACAACTGCACGAATTAGCTTCAAAATTTCAAAAACAATAAAAAATGAAACTAGTTTTGACATCCTTTCAAAACAATTGACATATCGCAGTTGAAAACAAAATTGCAACAATCGAAACTTAAACGAATAAAATGGAAATTACATTCGGACAAAAAAACATTGTAAAAACCTAACAACTGCACGAATTAGCTTCAAAATTTCAAAAACAATAAAAAATGAAACTAGTTTTGACATCCTTTCAAAACAATTGACATATCGCAGTTGAAAACAAAATTGCAACACTCGAAACTTAAACGAATAAAATGGAAATTACATTCGGACAAAAAACATTGTAAAAACTTAACATCTGCACGAATTAGCTTCAAAATTTCAAAACCCATAAAAAATGAAACTAGTTTTAACATCCTTTCAAAACAATTGACATATCGCAGTTGAAAACAAAATTGCAACAATCGAAACTTAAACGAATAAAATGGAAATTACATTCGGACAAAAAAACATTGTAAAAACCTAACAACTGCACGAATTAGCTTCAAAATTTCAAAAACAATAAAAAATGAAACTAGTTTTGACATCCTTTCAAAACAATTGACATATCGCAGTTGAAATCAAAATTGCAATACTCGAAACTTAAACGAATAAAATGGAAATTACATTCGGACAAAAAACATTGTAAAAACCTAACAACTGCACGAATTAGCTTCAAAATTTTAAAAACAATAAAAAATAAAACTAGTTTTGACATCCTTTTAAAACAATTGACACATTACAGTTGAAAACAAAATTGCAACAATCGAAACTTGAACGAAGAAAATGTAAATTGCATTCGGACATAAGAAAAATTGTAAAAACTTAAATCTCTGCAGGAATTAGTTTCAAAATTTCAAAATCTATCCAAAATGAAACTAGTTTTAACATCCCTTTAAAACAATTGTCATATCGCAGCTGGAAACAAAATGGCAACACTCAAAACTTGAACGAAGGAAATGTAAATTTCATTCGGACATAAGAAAAATTGTAAAAAATTAATCTCTGCAGGAATTAGCTTCAAAATTTCAAAATCCATCCAAAATGAAACTAGTTTTGACATCCTTTCAAAACAATTGACATATCGCAGTTGAAAACAAAATTGCAACAATCGAAACTGGAACGAAGAAAATGGAAATTACATTCGGACAAAAAAACATTGTAAAAACCTAACATCTGCACGAATTAGCTTCAAAATTTCAAAAACCATAAAAAATGAAACTAGTTTTGACATCCTTTTAAAACTATTGACACATTACAGTTGAAAACAAAATTGCAACAATCGGAACTTGAACGAAGAAAATGTAAATTGCATTCGGACATAAGAAAAATTGTAAAAAATTAATCTCTGCAGGAATTATCTTCAAAATTTTAAAATCCATTCAAAACGAAACTATTTTTGACATCCCTTTAAAACAATTGGCATATCGCAGTTAAAAACAAAATTACAACACTCAAAACTTGAACGGAGGAAATGGAAATGGCATTTGTCGATTAGAAAAATTGTAAAAAAATAATCTCCGCTGGAATTAGCTTAAAATTGTTAAAACCTAGCGAAATCGAAACTAGTTTTGAGAACCCTTTAAAACAATTGACATATTGCAGCTGGAAACACAAAAACAACACTCAAAACTTGAACGAAGGAAATGAAAATTGCATTCGGACATATGAAAAATTGTAAAACAATAATCTCTGCAAGAATTAGCTTCAAAATTTCAAAATTCATCCAAAACGAAACTAGTTTTGACATCCTTTTAAATCAATTGATATATCGCAGCTGGAAACAAAATGGCAACACTCAAAACTTGAACGGACTAAATGGAAATGGCATTCGTCGATTAGAAAAATTGTAAAAAAAATATTTTTTTCGGGAATTAGCTTCAACATTTTAAAACCCATCGAAAACGAAACTAGTTTTGACATCACTTTAAAACAATGGACATATCGTAGCTGAAAACAAAATAGCAACACTCAAAACTTGAACGAAGGAAATATAAATTGCATTCGTCGATAAGAAAATTTAAAAAAAAATAATCTCTGCAGGAATTAGCTTCAAAATTTCAAAATCCATCCAAAATAAAGCAAGTTTTGACATCCCTTTAAAACAATTGACATATTACAGTTGAAAACAAAATAGCAACACTCGAAACTTGAATGAAGGAAATGGAAATTGCATTCGGACATAAGAAAAATTGTAAAAAATTAATCTCTGCAGGAATTAGTTTCAAAATTTCAAAATCCATCCAAAACGAAACTTTTTTTGGCATCCCTTTAAAACAATTGACATATCGCAGCTGGAAATAAATTGGCAACACTTAAAACTTGAAGGATAATTGCATTAATTGCATTCCGACATAAGAAAAATTGTAAAAAAATGGTGATGTGGCCATCATGTTACTTTCTCCAACTTGATGGTTCTGATGAAGAAAAAGGTATTACATAATACGATGATTATTAAAAGAGTTGATTTTTTTCCGATTTTTTACTTTTTCGAGTCTTCTTTGCTGACGCCTCACGTGTTTCGAATTGGCATTTATTCTTGCGAAAGTACATTTTCCGAGGCATCTTAAAGGGATCTTTCCAGTGAAGTGCAGAAATCCCGAATCGATCCAGTGGTTTCTTCAGGAAATTATTTCAAAGCCAATTTTTGAGCAAAAGTTCCAAGGACTGTAACATTTTCAAGTTTTCGTCAAAAATTAAAAATCACCAATTTTAATTGAATTCGACTAATTTACATACAAGGAGCACAGATTTGAAAACCGCGTTCAATTTGGAGTTTTCGTTTAGCCGCTACGGTCGATCAAAGTCTGAAAAAATCGACTTTTTTTTTATTCAAAATATGTTCATGGTGACTTTTCATGGTAATTTTTTTTGCATTTTTTCCTAGATGAAACCTCGAATCGAACCAGTGTGTTTTTTCAGGAAATTATTTCAAAGCCAAATTTTGAGCAAAAGTAAGAAGGGGGCTAATTTTTTTGCTATTGAAGATAGCTGAAATTTTTAACGCCCATCAATTTCTCAAAATTCTAATAATCTTGATCGTCAGTTTACTCAAAAACTAAAGAGATATCGTAAAAATGTTTTAATTATAAGTTGTTCATTTCGGTATTCTCTATAATTATTACACAAATAAATTGTATATAACTATTACCGTTTCTTAATTATAAATAAAAAATGACAAAGAAAATAATAAATTAAATTTTTTTTTCAAAGAATTTATGAAAAATATGTTTATTTCTTCGTTGTCTTCAAGATTTGTTAAAAAAAAATTGTAGTATTTTTCACATTTAAACAATTATAGAAAATAAAATAGAAACAACCTTACTTATTGCAGAAAGTATTAAATAAATTCAAAGAACGAAATATAGCCTGAATACATAAATATTCAACAACATAAATTATAGAAAAAATAAATAAAAAATGGTTAAGGTAAACACCAACTTCCGGTGTACGAAATTTTACCAAAAGCTATTCAGTTTTTCGAATTGAATCTTCAGATTCAAATAAGACTTGTGAGATACTAGAAATCATTGAAATCGCTTCTAGGGCCCTTAAAACCGTTATCGGCAAGAACCTCTGAGTTAACATGAAAGTAATAGGTCTCGTTTCAAGACCTCTGAGTTACTATGAAAGCGATAGGTCACGTTCCAAGACCTCTGAGCTTCTGGAACCAAGTCCCAAAACCTCTGATCTAGCATGAATGGAATAGGGTTTGTTATCTTAACTAAGTAAAGTGTAAGCGATTTGATTAGAATAAATAATCCTTGATTACAGCCTGGAGGGATTGAAATATTGTCAGTGGTTAGACATTTATTACAACAATGTCAGTCATTCTTATGCCGATGCATTATATGATTTGTCCTGAAATAAATTTTAGATACCACCGAGTTTTTTGAAAAACTATTTCAATAACGAAGTAGCTGTCAGTCTGGCCATGTTAGCGGCGAATCACACGTGGACGGGGTTTCAGGGTCTAGAGAGGAACGCTCATCCTAAGAAAAAGCGAAGAGAGAGAGAGAGAGAGAATATGTGTGAATCCCGCAGGTCAGCAGGTGTGGGACTTCCGATCTAATCGTGCATCTGGCCGCCTTGAGCGTTACTACCAGACCAATATAATGTTTTGTCTTTATGTTATAACAAATACGAGACTTATTATGAACATTGTTGTCGTAGTCTTTTTATTATTAACTAATATATTATTGATATCGTTTTAATTTTCGCTAGTTGAGGATTCAAAAAATTTGTGCAACGTTATGACAATAGATGTCGCCTTAATGGTGTATCCATCACGTTATGATTTATTCTGTTAATGGCAGATATAAATAAGCTTGCGTTTTCCGAATGATAAATAGCTTATACTGTGGTAGGTATTAAAGTTATATTTAGTAATAAGTGAGCGCTTGAGATGTGTGGGTGAGCATTAATTATTTATAATTATTTACCTAGATAAATAAGTGGTTTGGGATGGGACCCTAATTACGGTTCTCAAGGCGTTCCACCCTAGGAGATTATTCAGAAATTTACAGAGATTACCGTAAATTCACAAGGTGATCCAATTTGCTTTACGATTCATCCCATATTAATTTCAAACCCCGCGTACTTAGACCTATTAATAATTTAGTTTATTTTATCTCTAAATTCATGGATAATAAATATGATTGATACTGGAGGCGTAAATTAAAATACTTTCTTTGTTAATATCGCGTGATTATTAACAAATAAAGTGTTTCAATTGATTTAGGTAGTAGAGCATGTGTTTCTATATATTAAGCTTGTGGGTTCGATTTCCATTCGGGAATTTTTTTAACGACAAAAATTTATTATTATTATTCTTTACAAGAATTTCTCGTGATGCTTGAGCTCACTAAACTAATTTCTTTAATCATCCGTGAAATCCGTTGTTAAACAATCGTTAAAAAATTGCGATTATCTGATTATAAAAAGTTTTTGTATTTTAATTCATGTTAAATACAACCATCATTTGTTTTTAGCGTAAAAATAAAACCTAGTATCCGTGAAGCGATTTCGAATTATGATATAAACTGCAGATGACGCTACAATAAAGCCAAACTATAAAGCAAGTGCGGGAGTGCGCCATAATTTAAAACATAATCTGAGCCGCGCGTACAAAAAAAAAGTGAAAATAATTAAATCCGCATAACTGGAGGGAAAATTGCGATCGTATAATATACGATATTGGCTTATTTTTATGCATTTTTAAGTTGTTTTTAATTATAATTACTCCGGGGGCGTAAATACTTGGGTCGTCCGGGTTGTTTTTCGTAATTATTCCGCATTAAAATATTCGAGCGTAAAACATTTCATTTTTCACCGTTTTATTATTCTGAAATGAAGGAGCTGCCAGATATTAGATTCCGACGGCAGTAAACGCTTTCGCCCGACGTTAAACTGCTCCCGCAGTGCATGCAATTCCCTTGTACTGTTATGAAAATTTTCGCGAGACTTCATATTTTGTTTTGGTGTGGGGGATATTAAATTTTTCATCGGCTAATTATGGAAATTATGGATATAAATTTAGAATGTTATAGTCTATATATTATCTCGTTATACAAATAATGCTATCTAGAGATTAGTTTTCCTCAAGAAAATATTGTGAATTTTGTTAAATTTTTAGTGCCGAATATAAATTGCTTCAAAATGCAGGCTTTGCACGTTATTTAGAAGCTCCAGAAATCATTTTGATTATATACTTAAGAGGAATTTGCACATCAAATATGCCGTAAGGTATTACATGGTAATGTAGTGCCAGTATATCTCCAATGCGGTTGATGTAAATTTATTTCTGTTTAATAAAATTGATAATATATCAAGTTTAGAAACGATTATTGTTTTGATTTTTTCTAGCTAGTTGCATAACTAGGGAATTTAATTTTTAAATTTTATTTTTGACGATTTATAAAATTTGGATACAATATTATAAATATATTTTTTTTTTCAATTAAAAGAACACACCTAATGGCGGTGGTTATCTTTTAACAATAACTGATGTACTTGCTAAGATATTCGCACATTATCTAATCCTCGAGACACTTATAAATGGTGGAAGAAGAAGCCCTTCTTTCCTTGCCTCGCCGAGGGGTAAAAATATGTTTCGACCAGAACAGAACCTTGAAGATCAATTTAAATATAAAATTCTTAAAGCTACACCGGATGGAATTGTTGAAGATTGGTATCTATAGCAGTAGCTTGGCGTCAAATTTTTATTATTATCAAATTTAAATACAAATTTTAATTTTCCAATCAGCATCAAAAGAATGGATTTTTGTGTAACATTATTTATTCGAAGTGTGTTTTTTTAAATTGAACATACAACATTTTACACGCTCGCAATTGCCGTGTTCAGAGATTAAAAGTTCGCACTGTAGATGCTGGTTGGCTAGTGTTAATAATACCAGTCTTTAATTCCAAAAATCAAGAGAGTCACATTATAAAGTAGACAGTGATAGACTGTCAAACGAATTTTTCATTTCAGCTACGTTTACGCAAAATGTCCTGCGCGAGTTATAGAAGAAGTGAAAAATAACTTTCCAAAAAAATTCACAGTTTATTTAAAAACTTAGGCTTCAGGTATTTGCAGCTTCTCTCAAAATGTCAATGGCAATTCGTTTTATATTCTTTTTAAATCGCCAGAATAATTTCGCTCCATAGACAATTTCGGCCAAAAATTAGGACACCTTTTTTCTCTAGTGTGAATCAATCTGTATAATATAATAATAGTCAGGCATTGAATCCCAACTTACATGAAATTTTAGTGAAACGTTTTGTAGACTCGAATGAAACTGACTTTTAAAACGTCAAAATTATGAAAGAAAAATTATACTTCAAATTCAAAAACTCGGTTTATTCAAAAACTAAAGAGATTTCGAAAAACTTATTCTTTAGAAGTTGTTCATTTTGGCATTCTTTATATTATTATTAACATAAATTTGCTGTAACTATTATCGTTTCATAATTATAAACCAAAAATGGAAAAAAAATAATAATATTTTTTCTCGAATAAAAATGATTTTATGAAAAATATTTTCAAATCAAAGATGTTCATTTCTTTGTTGCCTTCAATATTTGCTTAAATATTTTTCTGATATTTTTCATATTGAAAAAAACAAAAAAAGATAAGGTAAACACCCACTTCCGGTGTACGAAATTTTACCAAAAGCTTTTCAGTTCTTCGGATTATCAAATAAGACTTATGTTCAAACTTTCATATCAATTGCTCTATTATTTTTTGAGATACAACGCGCACGGACACACACACACAGCACACAGACATATTTTTTGTTTTTCAGAAATTGTTGAAATGGCATCTAGGGACACCAAAACGGATATTTCCGTGAAAAAAATTTGAAAAATTTTTCACGATCACAATACTTTCTCGTACTTCGTAACGGAGAAAGTAAAAATCACGCAGTAGATTACAAAGGTGTCCGTTTTCTTTTTGGCCTCAATTGTACGTGAAATGTGTTTACGAAATCAATTAATTTTTCATAACTTGACTTGAATATAATGAAACATTAATTTAGACAAAAAATGCAAATCCGAGACTGTCTATGACATTTGCTGATGATTGCCAAAAAATATTACCAAAATTCGAGCTTAATTTTGGGTACTCAACGTCTGTTCGCCAGAAAATTTGGTCGCTCTCTTCGTTAATCTGCGCAGTCTATGCGCCGCACTGTGGAAAAGTTTGAGTATGAGTGCACTTAACAAGACCATAAGCCACCAACAAAAAGTCTACAAAAATGTGTGTAGTGAAGAGAATATCGTAGTTGCAGGCAGCGGGCAGTTTTGCCGATGAGCAAAATTTGTCAATTTCACGATGATCGCAACAATTTTTTTAGTAAAAAATTGCAGCCCACTGTAAAGTCAAGAAGCTGATCATAGATTGCATTGGAAATTTGCTGGGCGATTTTGGCCAAAAAAATCATCTTCTCAACAAGGGACATTTTTGGATGAGTGGCTTTGTTAGTAAACAAAATTGCCATTATTGGTACGAGAACAAACTCATTGTGTGTTGCGGTTAATGACATGGCGGCGTCTTCGGACCTAATTTCTACTGAAATGAGGAGGGAACAGCCCAAACCGTCAATGGCGACCGTTAGAGCTCGAATTTCTATGTTGAGAACTCGAGAACATCGGTATTGATGATATGTGGTTCCAACAAGATGGAGCTACATGCCGTACAGCTTGTTAAATGGCCGTCGCTGCAATATGATTTTACAACCCATAATTATTTATCTTTGGAGGTACTTCACAGCACATATACAAGGTGTTTCAGAGCTCTGGGAACGGTCACCAATTATCTTTCAGATTATAATAATTATTCCTGATATGATAATCGCCGAATACAAGAAAACTATTGAGATTAGGAACAGGGAACCCTTATACAATCTGAAAGATAATTGGATTCTACTTAAGAATACGTTACTAAATACAGGGTGTGCCATTTGAAAAAACGAAGTTATTCAACTTTATAAGTTGGGTTTTACTACCGCATTTTTTTATCACCCTGTATAATTTTTTGCATGAAATCATGGTTGGCTCTATAGTTCAAACCTTCAACTAAATAATAGAAATGATTTTAATCGTTCAACGTCAATCACTGGGGCAAAAATAAAATTTCACCCAGACCTCGCATGTCAACAAATCTTCAAATATTTCGAAAACGGCAAACAATAGGTATAGGGAGTATTGAAGTAACTCACCTTTATTTGCTCCATATAATTCAAAAATGACAAAAAATACAGGGTGTTCCATTTAAAAAAAACATAAGTTTGGTCTGTAACTTTGTTATGAGACACCCTGCATAAATATTTTTAGGGCGTGCAGCTCACTATTATACACAACTTTTGTATAAAACATTTTTCGAAATTTTGAAAAATAAGCACGTGATTGACCGTTCCCAGAGCTCTGAAATACCCTGTATACCGCCAAGCTATCGCACAATGGGACGTTTCGCCTATTTTCTGGCCAAAAGTGGCTAAAATCCAAGTCGATATTCGTAACTTTTAACCACTGAAAAAGTTTCTATAAACATAAGTGAGACACGGGAAACATTTTAAGATTATTTATTCAACGCAAAATATTTTTTCTTTCGCATATTGTATTCGAACATATGTAAGAATGTACCTTGAAAATCTTGAAATCACGAAAGATTATTGTTTCTTCGACATTTTTTTCTCCTCCAATCTTGAAGATTGGTATTTAAATACTTTTTAAAGTAAGTTGTTGCACAGATTTGAAATCTGCGTTCGGTTTGGATTCTTCGTTTAGCCGCGGCCGTTCAAAGTCTAAAAGAAATTATTCAAAATTTTCATTTTTTTTGCATTTTTTCCTAGATGACATTTTTTACCATCAATTTTTAGCTCGTTCTTCTGATGAAAAAAAAAGATATTACATAAGGGTCTACGATGACTATTAAAAGAGTTGATTTTATCGATTTTTTTCTATTTTCGAGTTGTCTTTGCTGACGCGTCACGGGCTTCAAATTGACATTTGTTCTTGCAAAAGTGCATTTTCTGAAGCGTCTTGAGGGGGTCTTTCCGGTGATGTACAGAACCCCCGAATCGAACCAGTAGTTTCTTCAGGAAATCATTTCAAAGCCAATTTTTGAGCAAAAGTTTTCGACAAAAATTAAAAATTGCCAATTTTAATTGAATCCGACTAACTTGCATCCAAAAAGCACAGATTTGAAATCCGTGTTCGATTTGGATTCTTCGTTTAGCCGCTACGGCAGTTCAAAGTCTGAAAAAATCGACTTTTTCAAAATGTTGTCAATTTTTTTGCATTTTTTCCTAGATGACATTTTTTGGGGCTTTTTTTAGCTCATGAGTAAAGAGCATTACAGGTATAGAATATTGCTAATTGCAAAGAAACTAATTAAAATAAGCTTGTTAAATGAAAGATAAAATTTTATTTTATTTGACAAACTCTACTCTATTAATAAAATAAATGATTAATTTTAATCTGATGAATATCGCCATTTATTTAATATAAGAGTTGAGTTAGATGTTTACAGAGTGGATATTATAAAGAAGTTCCAATTCAAATAATTATGTAAATTTATCCATAACTAGCGTATCATTAAAGTCCTCGATGTTTACGAAGTAAATAAATAAAAGAGCATTACATGCCGTTTTTAATTAAATCAAATATTTCAACAGAGCGACGGAAGTAGCGCATGCAATTGCGCCGAGGTTTAATTTCTGCGACTGCATTTCAGGTGGACGAAATATTAAAATCCGGATTTAGCCTCCGGCACTCGCGGCACATTTACAAAAACGAAGTTTTAATCTTAATTAATAAAATATTTAATGCGACTAAACGTAAATGCAAGGCTACTCTCAGTCATTTGGGAAAATAAATATGAAACAACGCGAGCGGCCATCCACCACCTCTACCGCCGTACCGTGTCTCGGTGCAAATCGGTGCAAATTTTAAATTACAAAATAAGAAGAGAAGGAAAAGAATAAGCGGCGGCCCCAGTCTGCTAAATATTTAACATCGACTTTATTATACCGTCTTAGAAACTCGTGTCTGGCTCAGTTCGCAATAAACTTTTCCCATGATAAAAAAAATAAAATTGCATAAATACCATCAATACGTTACAAGAGAAACTCGATATTCCAAGACTACATCATTAGCATATAATACAAATAATGAATAATCCGTTGCTTTTGTTTCATCGCAGCTCTTACATCATCCGATATCTTAATATTTCCTAAACTATTCCTATTATGTATTTAAAGGGAAACAACCTGAAAAAAGGAGTGAAATTTGAATGTTGGCTCATAACGTCTTACAATTGCAATATTTTTTCTACATTGCTGAAATTTTAGTATAAGCAAGTTGAAGAATGTTGCTAGCTTTATTATTATTTATTTTTTTCTCAAATTGTATAAAATAATTACAAAGGTCAATGGCCATTTTTAAATTAAGTTTCAATAAACTGTATTACTACTAATTACAAAGATGTTGAAAATTTCTACGTACAACAATGGCGCAGCGCAACGGAGCCGTCGTTCGTCACCAATTAAAATAATTTTAAAAAAATTTAAAAAATATTTAAAAAAATAAAAAAAATAAAAAATAAAAAAAACATTTCTTTTTTTTAATTTAAATTAAAGAAGACAATTTTACCTAAAAGTAGCTTTAGCTTGAAAATCTTAAAATGATCATACTAGCAGTCTAACAAAGTTTTCAAAAATCAAAAATTCATTATTTACAACAAAGAATAACGACTCTCTCGTCCAGCCGTAACAATTAAATATACCATTATATGTCTTTGCTACAAGTACGATTAAAAAAAAGAAAAATCCATTGGTTGAAATTTATTACAGGAAAAGTTTAATTACATGTATAACACCGCAGTAATTCTAAATTTCTTAATACCAATAAGAATAAATCAGATCGCCACCGCATTTGCATAATCAATTAAGGATTAAAATTTCAACAGCTCGGCCGCATGCTACAAAATATATCGCCAATAAAATACCGATTACGCATCTTGACGAATTCCAAAAAGCCTAGGCATTAGTAAATCAACCGGTCTTTAATTGGAATCGGAATGGTATTAATGTTAATAGCACTCCTTGTACGCAATCCACTTAACATACACATATAACTACATACCTCATTCTCGTTCTTCAGTCCTTCATAAACTCGCCAATAAAATTTAATAATCATCGGGTGATGCTGTAAATAAATAAATAAATAAATAAAGTCGGAAACAATCTTCATTTCGTGCATTACACAACGAAAGTGTTTGAGAATGTGGCTTTTATGTTGGACATGCGTCTCACTTGCGTTTACAATTTTATCTTTTGAGGATCGGTATAAATCATTGGATTTAATTAAAATGTCCCAATTAATTAAAGATGGGGGATATAAATCTTGAAAGGTGAACATCTTTATTATAATATTTGTGTGTCTGTTAGCGCCGATTACGTGTGAAATTAATATGGCTGGATTCTGTTTCATTCGGCTTTAAGAATTTATTATTGGTGGAAATCGTGAGGATCCATAAATTTTATTTACGTAAATTATTATTTAGTTATGTGAAACCGAAAAAGTCTCGTAACATAACAAAATCATACGTTACGAACCTCAGGTCAGTTGCTTGTTGAGATTATATGTAATAATGTATTGTGTCTCTCTCTCTGTCTTCATTTGATACACTTTGATTCTAATATAAACCTTATTTATCACAATAACTTGGTATTGTTGTATAGGGTGTTACAAATTCGATGCATTAGCATTGCTATCTCGGTAACTATAAGAGATAGAAAATCAGGCGCGTATTTAAGGAGGGTACTGGTGGTACTGTAATAGACCCCCCACCCCCCCTTCCTCCAACCGAACATCAAGAGTTTTTTTTTCTATTCGTTACGAAGTACCAGAAAGTATTGTGATCGTTTTTTAAAACATTTTTTAACAGAAATATCTGTTTTAAGGTCCCTAGAGACGACTACAACGATTTCTGAAAAAAAAAGGAACAAACAGGAATTAACATTAAACTTTTTGACAATCTGAAGAAAGCTTTTGGCAAAATTTCGTACAGCGGAAGTGGGTGTTTACCTTAACTGTTTTTTTATTCGATAATTTTTTAAACATGAAAATTATTACGAAAACAATTAAACAAATATTGAAGACATCAAATAATCGTAAAAAGTCTCAAGTTACAAACTGTAAAGATTATTATAGAATAACTAGGGATGGGCGATATTTCACGTACCTGTGATTTTTCACTGGTATTGAAAAATCACAGGTAATTACTGTTACTAATAGGTGAATTTCACTGCTACTTAAAGTCACTGCTACTTCTGTGATTGCTACTTAAAATCACTGCTACTTCCGTGATTGCTACTTAAAATCACTGCTAGTTAAACTTGAACTGCTACTTAAAACATGATTTGCGTGGAATCGAACCACAAACTTGCTGTGGTCGAAAATGATAAGTGAATTGAGTGAATTGAAAAAAATATATTAAAGGAAAAATTGTGGTTCTTTAGTAGGGTGTTTCTCAATGTGGGCAGTATCGCCCCCTGGTGGGCGTTCAACACAACAATTTGGGCGATTATCTGACAATCCGGGTTTGGGGGCGATGGACTTTTTGCTTGGGCGAATGTATACCAACCTGCGGAAATATCTCAAATCGCCAAAAAAATTGACTTACATGCCTCAAAATTAAAACCAAATATTATTAAACTTTGCAAAGATCGCCAACCTCAATATTATCATTTGTGTGCTATGTTAAAATTATAGTAAATATTTTACTGTCATGTATATTTTCTTGCAAGTTAATTCGCGAAACACAAACTTCCACTCCACTTTTTTAAAGTTCGGAGATTTTAAAATCTTCGATTTTGGTTTTTAAAATTACATAACCGCCAAACGCATTATCCGGTTTTAATGATTCTAACGTTAAAAAGTGGAAAATTTTGTGCGATTTAAAAACCGTTTAATAAATATTTTCGTGAAATCACCGCAAAACGTCAAAACTCCACGTTTTCAAAACTCGAAGATTTAAAATTGCGATTTTGTTTTTTATTTTAATTGCACAACTATCAAATGCTTTGTCTGAATTTGATTATTTAAACGTCAAAATTTGGGAAATTTAGTGTAATTTTAAAACTGATAACAATTTTTTCATGAAATTAAAGCAAACTGCAAAAATCCCACCTTTTTTAAAGTTCCAAGATTTCAAAATCATGATTTTGGTTTATAAAACTACATAACTACCAAACTCATTGTCCGATTTTAATGATTATAACATCAAAAAGTAGAAAATTTTATGCGATTTAATTAATATTTTCGCAAAATCAAAGCAAATCCTCAAAGTTGCACGTTTCCAAAATTCGAAGGTTTAAAATTGCTATTTAGTTTTTTTTAATTGCAAAACTGTCAGATGCTTTGTCTGATTTTGATGATTCAAATGTCAAAATGTGGGAAATTTAGTAGAATTTTAAAACTGATCCAATTTTTTTCATGAAATTAACACAAACTGCAAAAATCGCACTTTTTTAAAGTTCCAAGATTTCAAAAAATCGTGATTATGGTTTTTTAAACTACGTAACTGCCAAACGCATTATCCGGTTTTAATGATTCTAACATCAAAAAGTGGAAAATTTTGTGCGATTTAAAAACCATTTAATAAATATTTTCGTGAAATCACCACAAAACATCAAAACTGCACGTTTTCATAACTCGAAGATTTAAAATTGCGATTTTGTTTTAATTGCACAACTATCAAATGCTTTGTCTGAATTTAATTATTTAAACGTCAAAATGTGGGAAATTTAATGCAATTTTAAAACTGATTACAATTTTTTTCATGAAATTAACGCAAACTGCAAGAATCGTGATTTTAAAATCGTGATTTTGGTTTTTAAAACTACATAACTACCAAACTCATTGTCCGATTTTAATGATTGTAACGTCAAAAAGTAGAAAATTTTATGCGATTTAAAAACCGGTTAATAAATATTTTCGCAAAATCAACGCAAATCCTCAAAGTCGCACGTTTCCAAAATTTGAAGGTTTAAAATTGCGATTTAATTTTTTATACGAAATTAAGCGTTAGCTCTTCCGCCCCCCTCTAGCGCCTCTGTGAAAAAAAAGTTTTTTCTGGAAACTATGTCCAACTTTGACGATGTCTACTGAGTTGGAAAAATTTTGTCGACTCGATCCACCATAAAGGCATTAAAATTTGATCAATTCCCTACGCATGGACTCGAAGAAGGAAGTTCCTACGACGATTTGGCATCAAGTTATGGGTGTTTGGAAAAAGTGCATTTTGAGGTTTTTTGCATATTTTTATCTCGTGATTAAAAAAATTATAAAAATATCATCCTACGCGGAATTACTTCAAATATTTCAAATTCGTTCAGAAATGATATATATCTTACATATCAAAAAATAATTGACATAAATTGCCTGTAAACAAAATGGCAGCGCTCTGAACTCAAGTTTGAGTGAGTGAAATGTGCACCACCTGATTAAAAAAAAATTATAAAAAAGCTAACGACCACGGAATTTGCTTTAAATATCGCCCGAGGAATTTGCTTCAAAATTTCCAAATTTGCTTAGAAATATCATATTTTTAACATATCAAAAGATGATTGATGCACCTTGTTTGTAAACAAAATGGCAGCACTCTGGACTGGAATTTGAGTGTGTGAAATGTGTATCACCTGACTAAAAAATTTCTAAAAAAATTATCGCCCGCGGAATTTGCTTCAAAATTTCCAAATTTGCTTAGAAATACCATATTTTTGACATACCAATAGATGATTGACGCACCTTGCTTGTAAACAAAATGGCAGCACTCTGGACTGGAATTTGAGTGTGTGAAATGTGTATCACCTGATTTAAAAAATCTAAAAAAAAATATCGCTCCCACGGAATTTACTTAAAAATTTCCAAATTTGCTTAGAAATACCATATTTTGACATATCAAAAGATTATTGACGCACCTTGCTTTTAAACAAAATGGCAGCACTCTGGACTGGAATTTGAGTGTGTGAAATGTGTATCACCTGATTAAAAAAATTCTAAAAAAATTATCGCCCGCGGAATTTGCTTCAAAATTTCCAAATTTGCTTAGAAATACCATATTTTTAACATATCAAAAGATGATTGACGCACCTTGCTTGTAAACAAAATGACAGCTCTCAGGACTGGAATTTGAGTGTGTGAAATGTGTATCACCTGATTAAAATAATTCTAAAAAAATTATCGCTCTCGCGGAATTTACTTAAAATTTCCAAATTTGCTTAGAAATACCATATTTTTAACATATCAAAAGATGATTGACGCACCTTGCTTGTAAACAAAATGGCAGCTCTCATGACTGGAATTTGAGTGTGTGAAATGTGTATCTCCTGATTAAAAAAATTCTAAAAAAACTATCGCCCGTGGAATTTGCTTGAAAATTTCCAAATTTGCTTAGAAATACCATATTTTTGACATACCAATAGATGATTGACGCACCTTGCTTGTAAACAAAATGGCAGCTCTCAGGACTGGAATTTGAGTGTGTGAAATGTGTATCACCTGATTAAAAAAATTCTAAAAAAATTATCGCCCGCGGAATTTGCTTCAAAATTTCCAAATTTGCTTAGAAATACCATATTTTTAACATATCAAAAGATGATTGACGCACCTTGCTTGTAAACAAAATGGCAGCACTCTGGACTGAAATTTGAGTGTGTGAAATGTGTAACACCTGATTAAAAAAATCTAAAAAAAATATCGCTCTCACGGAATTTACTTAAAAATTTCCAAATTTGCTTAGAAATACCATATTTTTGACATATCAAAAGATGATTGATGCACTTTGCTTGTAAACAAAATGGCAGCACTCTGGACTGGAATTTGAGTGTGTGAAATGTGCACTACTTCATTAAAAAAAAATCTCAACAATTATCGCTCGCAGAATTTGCTTAAAAAATTCCAAATTTGCTTAGAAATCGCAAATTTTTGACATACCAAAAATATTGCATATTTTATGCTCTTTAACATGGATTTTGTTTAAACTAAATATCTTTAAAAACCGTGTTTAACGAAAACCTCTGTAAAATGTAAAATAGGCTGACGCACCAGTATAAAATTGACGCTCAAGAAAAAGCTCAGCATCTAAAAAATTAATGAATACCTGTTTTCAACTCTCTGAATATAGTAAAAATATAGGTAAAAAAATAAAAAATAAATACATTTTGTCAGCGATCTTCTCCAGTTAAATTGGTTGATTTGATTTGGATTGAACAACGAGTCCTAAAAAAAATAATAAATTCTTTAGTGAGAACATTTTTATCCATCGATTGTCTCTCTCTCTCTCCTAAAAATATTCTTTCCGTTATTATTTATTTTCCCTATCGCGTATCGGTAACTCGATATTCGCATATTGGTGCTAGAGAAGGGTAACTCATGAGTAAGTCGATTCAAAGAGTCGACTTATGGAAATGAGTCGACTAGTAAAGTGACTCGTTAAAATGTGTGATTCAAAATGAGTCATAAATGTTTTGAGAGCGTGTTAAAATATACATTTTTGTAGGTGAGGACCTTTTTTTTGTTTTTAAATTGTTTTGGTATATTTAATCAAGTTTTCGCGTAAAACTAGCGATATTGGGTATCATTTCAGTGAATTGTTGAAGTGTTTTTTTTTAATTTTTTTTGCTCATCGCTTTTTCCCATCCTGGCATATTACTTCTTCCAAAGAGTCAAGAGTCAACTCATTCCACTCATTTCAGTCGACTCTTTTCCACCAGTCTAATTGGTACCGGTAAGGGTACCGCAGATTAAGGACGTCTGGCTTAGTGTATCGGATGACCCAACGACGTTCCCACTACTTCACCTTGGCCTCCTACAGTTTACTAAAATAGGATAGTCTTTGCTCCATAGACTCATTTTCGCCATTAAGCTCACAAGAGAAAATAGGGAACCCGTAAATTAAAAAAAAAATCTGAAACGTTGTGTGGAAGTAAAGTAGTTCAACCGTAGCACAAAACCATTTTCTGTTTCTGCGGAATTCCAGTCTGAGGCGATGAAGCTACTCCTCAAAGAAATTTCTTTTTAACAAGTTTCTCCTAAAGTACAAAACTTGGGTTTAATGGTTCAAACAATGTTTCAGATTTTTTTTAATTTGTCAGTGCATCGGACCATCCAGAGCCGTGACCACTTCTTCACCATAGCCTACCATAGCTTATTCAGAAGGAATACTATTTGCTCCATTGTTTCACTTACACTTTTATTGCCTCAAGTTGTTCTTTTTAAACAGTTGCTTGAATAAACAGTATATTTTTATTTTGTAGTATTCCTAAGCATTCTATTGTGTATTAAATAAAAGCAAAAAATATTCGGATACATTTATTTATTGCAATTAACCAGTAGCATTATTTACAGTCGAAATGAATAACATTCAATTTGTTGGTTGTACTTTTTTCCCATTTTACACGCAACTGAATTAAAATTTAATTTTAAATTGAAAACAACAGGCTGCAATATAAATGCGTAAACACACCACCAGAGGTCAATAAGGCAATAATAATATAACAATTAGTTTTAATAAGCAATACCTTTTTCGTGTAAACACGACAATTTCTAGTTTACTGATTCGGCGAGATAAATATTTAATTTTAATAAATAATAAATTTTAAATGCATCAGAGTATGCATAAAATTGCCCATTTCAATAATAAACACAACTGTTATTTTAATGACATTTTTAATAATACACGCGGCGTGTTGATATTTAATGTGTTTTTGACAGCAACAATTGCATTTATAAATGCCATCCGAACAACATTAAAATGGAATATTTATGCGGCGCGCGTTAATTAAATAATGGAGAAAACTGCGGACAAAATGTAATTAAAATTTGTGTATAAAGGAAAAATTTTCTATGCGCCGGCATTTATTTGTGGCGTACACATTTAATAATTCGGTAAAATATTTCGGCAATATCATTGTTTTACGTGCAATTTTAAACAATGAAATTTCCAGGCGTGGCGCGGATGCATGTATTTTTCATAAGACTCCTGTTGGCAGTGGCGGTTCGTGAACTTTTATAGAGGAGGCTAAATGATATACGTTTACGCGTTTGCATAACATGGGCTGCCTAATCTTATTAGTGTCACTATTTTTGTTTATTGCTACATTAATAATATACTTTTACCCTAAATGTTTTATACATACATGTATAAATGGTTTTTTGCATTAATGGTTATTTATTATTCGATTGTGCAGCGTACGTAATTAAAGTTGAATTTTTTAATTATTTTGAAATTATGCTTCTAATTTTATAATGTTGCCTCAGGTGACGAAACGCCTAGATCCGGCTCCGTTAAAATAAATTTTATTATAAACTTATTAATGTTTCTCTAAAGATAATTGCTTCCATATACATATGTGTTTTAGCATACGTGTCAATGATTGCATTAATTCCACCAGTTTATACACCCATAAAATTACACGCTTCCTGTTTTGTTAACAGTTTATGATAATTAACAAGTTTTTATTGCAATTTTAATTACACCAGGCCTCAGAATAGCAATCAACCACGCACAACAATTTTTAGCTGTATTTAGAGAATTCCACACCGACTTTCACTAATTATCACATATCGAGTGAGAAATGTAAATTGATATGATTTTTTTACCATGTAAATGGTAATACCGGACCATTATCAAATACCGGCAATATTGGCAGTTGAATCGGACTTTCACTACACGTTTCAATTTTCAAAAGTTTGCATCTGAGACAGGGTGTTTCAGCAGGATATCTCTGTTTTAATTAGCTATAACTCAATTCAAAAAAATGGTGATGTGGCCATCATGTTACTTTCTCCGACTTTATATTTACGTTTTCATGGGTTTATTTTCAATTGAAATCATATTTTAAATGTACATCGAGCGTTGCGTAAACTCGGATGAAACTGACGTTTAAAACGTCAAAATCATGAAAGATGTAAAAATTATACTTCAAATTCAAAAACTCGGTTTACTTAAGAACTAACGAGATTTCGAAAAAAACTTATTCTTTAGAAGTTGTTCATTTTGGCATTCTGTACAATTATTATTCACATAATTTTTCTGTAACTATTATCGTTTTATAATTATAAACCAAAAATTGAAAAAATAATATTAAATTTTTTTCTCGAATAAAAATGATTTTATGAAAAATGTTTTCAAGCAAAAGCTGTTCATTTCTTTGTTGTCTTCAAATGTTTTTGTGATATTTTTCATATTTAAGAAAATATTGGCAAAAAACAAAAAACAATTAAGGTAAACGCCCACTTCCGGTGTACGAAATTTTACCAAAAGCTTTTCAGTTCTTCAGATTATCAAATAAGATGGATGTTCAAAGTTTCATATCAATTGCTCTATTAGTTTTTGAGATACAGCGCACACAGACAGACACACACACACACACAGACACACACACACACAGACACACACACACACACACAGACACACACACACACACACAGACACAAATTTTTTTTTTCCAAAAATTGTTGAAATGGCATCTAGGGACCCCAAAACGGATATTTCCGTAAAAAAAATTTTTGAAAAAAAAATCACGATCACAATACTTTCTCGTACTTCGTAACGGAGAAAGTAAAAACGAAATATAGCCTGAATATATAAATATTCAACCTGTTCGTAACTCTGCAAGCAAAATTAAGTTATTTCACTAATAGTACTAGTAATAACATGCAAATTTCTTTTGTATCATTCAATATCCGGCGTGGCATCAGCCAGGGAAGTAGTTGTTTCAATAAGTTATTTGTTTATAGTCTTAGTAAGACTTAATTTTGCTTGCAGAGTTACGAACAGGTTGAATATTTATATATTCAGGCTATATTTCGTTTTTTTGAATTTATTTAATACTCTCTGCAATAAGTAAGGTTGTTTCTATTTTATTAGCTATAACTCTGCGGCAATAGGTGAATCCGATTGTAATAATGCACAAAATTAGCAGACTGTAATTGCTAAACTGCAATTTTCTATTGCACTATCTTCTTGTGCTAATCAATTTAAAAATCTGTTATCTGAAACATTTTTTTATTTGTTCCACATTTTTTGCGCAGAATTAATAACTTGAGGAATTAATTTGTAAGTTTCCAAATCCATTCAGAAATATCGTATTTCAGATTTCTCGTCAAAACAATTGACATATCAAAGCTAAAGACAAAGCCACAACACCTTAAACTTAAATTAAAGAAAACGAAAATTGCATGTAACGAATAGAAAAATTCTGCAGAACTAATAAATTGAGCAATTAACTTGAAAGTTTCTGAATTTCTAAATCCATTCATAAATATTGTATTTCTAATTTCCCATCAAAATAATTAACATATCAAAGCTAAAAACAAAACCACAGGACCTTAAACTTAAATTGGGGAAAACGAAAATTGCATTCAACGATTAGAAATTTTGTGCAGAACTAATAAATTGAGGAATTAACTTGAGAGTTTCTAAATCCATTCATAAATATTGTATTTCTAATTTCTCATCATAATAATTGATATATCAAAGCTAAAAACAAAACCACAGGACCTTAAACTTAAATTGGGAAAAACGAACATTGCATTCAACGATTAGAAAATTTCTACAGAACTAATAGATTGAGCAATTAACTTGAGAGCTTCTGAGTTTCTAAATCCATTCATATATATTGTATTTCTAATGTCTCATCATAATATGTGACATATCAAAGCTAAAAACAAAACCACAGGACCTTAAACTTAAATTGGGGAAAACGAAAATTGCATTCAACGATTAGAAAATTTGTGAAGAACTAATAAATTCAGCAATTGACTTGAGAGTTTCTGAGTTTCTAAATCCATTCATAAATATTGTATTTATAATTTCCCATCAAAATAATTAACATATCAAAGCTAAAAACAAAACCACAGGACCTTAAACTTAAATTGGGGAAAACGAACATTGCATTCAACGATTAGAAAATTTTGTGCAGAACTAATAAATTGAGGAATTAACTTGAGAGTTTCTAAGTCCATTCATAAATATTGTATTTCTAATTTCTCATCATAATAATTGATATATCAAAGCTAAAAACAAAACCACAGGACCTTAAACTTAAATTGGGGAAAACGAAAATTGCATTCAACGATTAGAAATTTTGTGCAGAACTAATAAATTGAGGGATTAACTTGAGAGTTTCTAAATCCATTCATAAATATTGTATTTCTAATTTCTCATCATAATAATTGATATATCAAAGCTAAAAACAAAACCACAGGACCTTAAACTTAAATTGGGGAAAAAGAACATTGCATTCAACGATTCGAAAATTTCTGCAGAACTAATAAATTGAGCAATTAACTTGAGAGTTTCTGAGTTTCTAAATCCATTCATAAATATTGTATTTCTAATTTCCCATCATAATAATTGGCATATCAAAGTTAGAAACAAAACCACAGGACCTTAAACTTAAATTGAAGAAAACGAACATTGCTTTCAACGATTAGAAAATTTCTGCAGAACTAATAAATTGAGCAATTAACTTGAGAGTTTCTTAGTTTCTAAATCCATTCATAAATATTGTATTTCTAATTTCTCATCAAAATAATTGACATATCAAAGCTAAAAACAAAACCACGACACCTTAAACTTAAATCAAAGAAAACGAACATCGCATTGAACGATTAGAAATTTTGTGCAGAACTAGTAAATTGAGCAATTAACTTGAGTGTTGCTGAGTTTCTAAATCCATTCATAAATATTGTATTTCTAATTTCTCATCAAAATAATTGACATATCAAAGCTAAAAACAAAACCACAACACCTTAAACTTAAATTGGGGAAAACGAACATTGCATTCAACGATTAGAAAATTTATGCAGAACTAATAAATTGCGGAATTAATCATATCGCCATTTTTTAACCCAAAAGTAGAGGCTTTAATTTTCAGAATGTGTTATTGGCATCACCTACAACATTTTTACACAGTGATTGAATGAAAAACAGTGAATCACCTGGGGACCTTCCCTTGTTAGTAGAAATATTTGGATGTAGGCGGCTTATTTGCTTTTAAATGAAACGAAATCATTTTATTCAAAAATTCATATAAATTGACTTGAAATTGCATTATTGGAATCTGATGATTACCAATAACTTTATATTCAGATGTTACGTTAAATCTGTATTATTTTATTGTTGACGTATTGTATTACAATAAATTCAACATGATCTCGATTTTATTTAATATTACATTAAATAACACATGTGTAAATGCAAGCTAATTTTATTTACAGACGGAAAATATGTAAAAACGAGCAATAAAGTAACATAAATTATGAGTGCATTTATATGTATGTATCCTTGCTCGTGGAAATAAGGTTAAAAATATAATTACATTTTCAATAAGGCGACTGTAAAAGCTTTCATTATTTATTAAAATTGATTGTATGTAATCGTGCACAGTTGAACATAATCTACGTCGACCTAATTGCACATAATCTCACATTTTAAACATTCATAATGAAGTGCATGTTTGATAAACCTTAATGTCAGATATTAATGTAATGCAGCGAATACGTTTTATCATTAACCGGTATTCGTGCATTTTTCTTTATGTGCCGTGTTCGTTTAAATAAATTTATCATCGGTGTTGTTTTCATTTTGTTTGTAAAAAGATTGCTTTGCTGAATTTTTCTAAACAGGTAATATAGATGTAGAGTTCTCCAAATTTTAAACTAAATTAATTTGTAGTAGAGATGAATTGCCAATTTATTCAAAAACCGGTTCAATGGAGTAAGCTGGTGACGCAGGTGAAAATTTGTAACTATTTTTGAGCCACGGCTCCCACTAAATCAGTTACATGTACAGGACGGCAAATGTAAGTTGGCCAGACGCGCAGAGAGCAAGCGAAAGCTCTCTCTCTACAGCCGGCCGAGTACAGTCTCTGTAATAAGCAAGCGCATATCCTTCGCGTGCGCTATTCATTTACAACTCTATCGGGCGCTCTCCTCGACATAATTAATGCACTGTCACTTTTAAAAAGTAATGTACCAGGCGCGCAAACTCTTCACGAAATCTATCGAGAGCGCCCTTCGAAGGTTTCGCCCACAATTTTGCCACTGGGCAACGGCAAGCTACGTTTTCCGTCCTGTATCTCAATAGACATCGTATCCAATGCAGTTCTTTAGACCAGCGGTTCTCAACGTGTGCCATATGACACCCCCCCCCCCCCTGGGAGTCGTAGAATATTTCTTAAAAGGCCTTAAAGAAAACATAATATAGGAGGGGCTACAGATAATTCTGAACGGGCCACGAAAATTCGCTTCAAAGATTACTTAAAAATATAAAAAATTACGTTATAAAAAAAAATAAAAAATACCTAGTGTATGGAATGGCTCCACCATGACAATGCCCCCAGCCACATGGCCTTCATCTTTACCAATTTCCTGACCTGAAGCAGCCCCCTTACAATACCGACTTGGCTCCGTGCGACTTTTTTTTGTTTCCCCGAATGAAGAGAGAGCTGAAAGGAAAGCATTGGGAGTCCAAAAAAAATCTAAAAGCAATGTTACAACGTTCTTAAAAGACATTCCCATCGAAGAGTTTCAGTGTGCCTTCCAGGCATGGCAGACACGTCTCCGCAAGTGTATTGATGCTGAAGGAGAGTATTTTGAAGAATTTTAAGCATTAGTACCAGTACGATCAATAAATATATTTTTCCCAGAAAACGCGTATTACTTTTATAATGGACCCTGTAGTACCACCAGCTAGGATTTTTTACATAACTGGGATAGTTTCTGGAAAAATGTATGTAGGCCATTCAACCACTAGTAGTCGATTTGAGAAAAATGTAAATATCTTCAGGGAATATACAGCAAAAATGATTATATCAATCAGTCTGTTTAACAGAAAAAAAACTCAAATTTAGCAGTAACGAATTCTGTATAATGAGTGGCCTATTTCAATTTTTTTTAAACTTTGGTAGTTTTATTTAAACCGCTACTAGAGTATTCTGTAATCAGAATATGTGGTTGAAAAAATTTGAAAATATTTTAGTTGCTGAAAAAAATACAAAAACACTTGCCAACCTCTTGAAATTTTCCATAAACACCCAAAATTCATTTAGAATTATGATTCTGCAAAAACCTCCAAACACCACAATTCTAGATTTCAGGAGAAAGCTCTGCAAAGAATGTGTGGTGTTTAAAAAAATTGAAAACCTCTTTTGGCTTGAAAAAAAAAATCAAAAACAATTGCTAATGACTTAAAATATAGAAACAACTTGACTTAAAATATATTTATAAATAAGATTCTGCAAAAAAATACAAATACTCTTACCTAGATTTAGAAATAACTTAACGTGAAGGGAACGTATGCTTGAAAGTACTCGTCAACAACTTGATGGATTATAAAAAAAAAATGTAAAAACAATTGCCATTGACTTCGAACTTTCCAAATGTCCTCAATACGCAGTCATAATTATTTTTCTGCAAAAATCTACAAACCCTAGATTTCGAGATAATCCTTTGCTAACAAAACATAAGATTGTAGAATTTTTAAAACATTTACATGGCCAGAACAAATATAAAACTATTGCCATCGACTTGGAAATAATAATAATAATAATAATAATTCATTTATTTCCCAACAGATACCTAAGATCTAATAACAGGGAAAAGTTATCAAACATAGCGACATTTATAATAACATTTCAGAGACTAAAATATTACATGAAATTGTACACAAGCATAATAACAATTTTAGGCAATTTTGTGGTTACTAAAACAAATTCATTATAGTATTTGTAAAATGGCGACTCGTGGAGCTAAATATATCTATGGAGTCTTGTATGCTAGTATGCGTTCGAATCATCGTATTTATTGGCGAATTAAAATATAAATCCTCAAAACACAGTCATAATTATTTTTCTGCAAAAACCTGCAAACACCCTTCCCCCAGATTTCGAGATAATCCCTTGCGAATAAAGCGTAAGATTGTAGAAATTTAAAAACATTTACATGGCCTGAAAAAAATATAAAAACTATTGCCATCGACTTGAAACTTTTCAAATTTCCTCAAAACGCAGTCATAATTATTTTTCTGCAAAAATCTGCAAATACCCTTTCTTTAGATTTCGAGATAATCCCTTGCGAATAAAGCGCAAGATTGTAGAAATTTAAAAAACGTTTACATGGCCTGAAAAAAATATAAAAACTATTGCCATCGACTTGAAACTTTTCAAATTTCCTCAAAACGCAGTCATAATTATTTTTCTGTAAAAACGTGCAAACACCCTTTCCCTAGATTTCGAGATAATCCCTTGCGAATAAAGTGTAAGGTTACAGAAATTTAAAAACATTTATATGGCCTGAAAAAAATATAGAAACTATTGCCATCGAGTTGGAACTTTTCAAATTTCTTCAAAACGCAGTCATAATTATTTTTCTGCAAAAACCTACAAACACCCTTTCCCTAGATTTTGAGATAATCCCTTGCGAATAAAGTGTAAAGTTATAGAAATTTAAAAACATTTATAGGGCCTGAAAAAAATATAGAAACTATTGCCATCGAGTTGGAACTTCTCAAATTTCCTCAAAACGCAGGCATAATTATTTTTCTGCAAAAACCTGCAAACACCCTTTCCCTAGATTTCGAGATAATCCCTTGCGAATAAAGTGTAAGGTTACAGAAATTTAAATACATTTTTATGCCCTGAAAAAAATATAAAAACAATTGCCATTGATTTGGAATTTTTCAAATTTCCTAGAAACGGAGTCATAATTATTTTTCTGCAAACACCCTTTCCCTAGATTTCGAGATAATACCTTGCAAATAAAACGTAAGATTATAGAAATTTTAAGAAATTAATACGGCCCGAAAAAAAAACCAAAATCAAAATAATTGCCATTGATTTGGAACTTTCCAAATTTAATCAAAACGCAGTCATAATTATTTTTCTACAGACACTCCACCGGCATATTTCGAAATATTCCCGGGAATACGGCGTAAGGAAGTAAATAACACTTTTTTGGCTAAGAAAAATATTAAAACAATTAATTGTTAGTGAGTTGAAAATTTAAAAAAATTACTACTACGTTTATAATTAAGATTTACAAACACTCCTTCCCTAGATTTCGAAATATTCCAAAGGCATTCATATTCATGCAATTATTTTAAATATTGTTTTTCTGGTAAACTATTCGATATACAGGGTGTGTGGAACAAAACGGAAGGATGTTCAATGTTAATTTCTTTGTATTGGAATATTATCTATATAGAATAAGTAGAAGTAGTAGAAGCTTCCTACATAACAAATAGGAATATTATCTTTCCTGATCGTTTTAGAGTAAACATGTAAATAAAATTTCTGCATGCAGTCATGCTTTTATTAATTTTTTGCATTCATAAAAACCCGAAAGTACAGGCGAGCGCTTGTGCCGATTGCACCGCTTGCTGTGTGGGTTCGAATCCCAGCCCAGCCGAAAGATTTTTCGGGGATCGAGAAGTATTCAGTCGGGTCCATGGTTGTTGTGTATACGTCTGACATTATTCATTTATTCATTTGTTCATTTATTCATCCCAAAAATTTAAAAAATACAAAAATTACATATTTGATGTGACTGAATGGCACATGCCTAAGTAAAAAAAAACCGAAAAAATAATAAAATAAAAATAGCAATTTTCACGAAAATAATGGTTGCCGTGAAAAAAAAAATGGTGCGTAGTTGATCTGTTTGGTTTTTATGAATGAAAATAGAAATAATACCATGAATCCATGCAGAACATTTAATGGCAAACATATCCCGCACTTCACGAAAACTGCCACCACTTCACAATTTGCACTTTTTCTTGAATACAATGCATTTTTAATGAAAAAATTTGTAAACAGTTATGAAGTATTCAATCAATTTGACAGAAGCCAACAGTTCAACAGCTCATCATTTTTTTTTTATTTTATCGCAACCATTATTTTCTCGAAAATGATCATTTTTATTTTATTATTTTTTCGGGTTTTTATGGATCCAAAAAAATAAATAATAGCATGCCTGCATGCAGAAATTTTTACTCTGCAAAAAATGTATGTACACGTTTCCTCTAAAATGATCAGGGATAATATTCAAATATAAAGAAATTATTATTGAAAATTCTATGTTCCGTTTTACTCATCTACACCCTATATGGAAACAGTTTTGATGGTACTATCCAGTACCTTCTAAATTCTAATACTGGGTATTTTATTTTTCTAAAATAATGTAAATTAAAAAAATGGTGAGGTGGCCATCATGTTACTTTCTCCGACTTTATCGTATCATTTATATTTATGCTTTTATGGTTTATTTTCAATTGCAATCATATTTTAAATGTACATCGAGCGTTGTGTAAACTCGGGTGAAACTGACGTTTAAAACGTCAAAATTTTGAAAGATGGAAAAATTATACTTCAAATTCATAAACTCAGTTTACTTAAAAACTAAAGGGATTTCGAAAAAAACTTATTCTTTATAAGTTGTTTATTTTAGCATTCTCTACAATTATTATTAACATAAATTTACTGTAGCTATTATCGTTTTATAATTATAAACCAAAAATTAAAAAAAATAATAATAATTTTTTTTTCTCGAATAACAATGATTTCATGAAAAATATTTTCAAGCAAAATATGTTCATTTCTTTGTTGTCTTTAATGTTTGTTTAAATGTTTTTGTGATATTTTTCATATTTAGGAAAATATTGGCAAAAAACAAAAAAAAAAACAGTTAAAGTAAACACCTACTTCCGGTGTAGGAAATTTTACCCAAAGCTTTTCAGTTCTTCGGATTATCAAATAGACGTATGTTCAAAGTTTCATATCAATTGCTCTATTAGTTTTTGAGATACAGCGCACACAGACAGACACACACACAGACACAAAAAAATGTTTTCCAGAAATTGTTGAAATGGTATCTAGGGACCCCGAAACGGATATTTCCGTAAAAAAAAAATTTGAAAAAAAAATCACGATCACAATACTTTCTCGTACTTCGCTAAGGGAGAAAGTAAAAAATGATTGAATTAAATTTTGTAAAGAGAGAAGGGGGGATATGGATGTAATCAACTTCTTTTTGGGTGCCATGAGAGAAAAAAGATTGAGAAACACTAATCTAAAATATAAGCCAAAATCTGTCCTTTTGTTGCTTTCGTATTATGTTCATCTTCAGTTATTGTAGATTTCATCGAAATAACATGACACAATTTCACCACTCACATGAAAATACCCAAAAAATATTTGGGAATCCTTAAAAAAAAATATTGAAGTAACGACGATGCTGGTTCGATAGTGTCATGATTATTCTTCACAACGTTTAGATTCCGGCAATGATGATTGTATATGTGTTTATTCTTCGCAACATAAAGATTGCGACAGTGCAGATTCAATATTGTTAGAAATATGTTAGGATTATTCTTCGCAACATTTGTATTACGACAATGATGATTATAAAGTGTCAGAAATTTGCCATGATTATTGTTCGCAACGTTAAGATTGCGGCAGGGATTAGTCTTAAGCAGTAATATTGGGACAATGATGATGGCATAGTGTTAAAAAAATATCACGATTATTTTTCGCAACATTAAGGGGGTAAGTGCCGCGTCGAAAATCGATGCATTTTTTATGGTCAGCATATACATAATTCTGAAGTTAATATCAAATATTAAGAAATTATATTTTGCACACTTGGATAGAAAGGGTTAAACTATTCGTCTATAGAATTTGATTTTTTTTTTTAATCATCAGACAAACTGTGTAATTTATCCTGAAAATTACCAATATTGGATGGATATCTGGAGCGTTTCTCTGCAAAAAAACTAAAAATGTAATGCTACAGAAAAATAGTTTATACCTTTGAAAACAATATGTACGTAATTAAATTGTCATTAGTTATCAAATAAAGTCGCAAAAACGTAAGAGCTGCACCTCTACAAACACAAATTTGCTTCATTTTCGCCGTTGTAATGAACGCCACCTGCATGAAACATTTTGTATCAACCCTGGAGGCGTGTACAAACAAATTTATGTACTCGGTAAAATTTCAGGCTCAATATTGTGGCGATTATCATTTTCTATTAGACCATTCTGATCTAACTCTGGCGCGAGGCACTTACCCCCTTAAAATTTGGATAATAATGATTCTGTAGGATCAAAAATAAGGCATAATTATTCTTCTAGTAATTAAAATATATCATGAATATTCTTTGCACTACATAAGCAATCCAGAATAGATTAAAGATTCATAGTTCCAAATGGTACTGGAATATCATTTTCGAATTATTTATTCAATTTATTCCTTCCAAAAGATTGCCTTTTGATAGCATTGAAGATATACACATTTTTTGCCACAAAACCGGCTAATAAATTTACATACCTCGAACTTAACAATAAACCATTGAAGCATTCCAAATCATTAAACATAACATTTTTGCGGGTTTCAATGACTAAATAGCGCACCGTCACGCCGGTGCACGAATCGCTAAATTGCCAAACATGAAAATAACGATCAGACTGTGCAATTGCAATACTATAACCGAAAATAAATTATGCAAACGGCGGCCGTCAACTAATCTGCAATTTCACGGCGTTAATGAAGCCGAAGTAAAACAAACACAAAAAACAACAGCGAACGTGCGTCGTTGTTTGTTTTTCTGAAAGCCAACTCGTGTAGGTAAGTGTTCAATCATGATGGCCGCCATCCTCAGTGTCATCGAACCGCTTCTGTGCGGCATATGGTTGACGCTCGATTATTTAGAAATTTTGTAGTTTTATTTCGAATTGTTCTGCCAACGAGCAACTTTTAATACTGATTGTTTTTAAATTTAATATTATCTGCGTAATTGATTTTTTTTTATATTTGCTCATGGCAAAGGTCGTTTGATGGTCTGATTTTTTTATTTAACTGCAGTGGTTAATTTTGACAATACTTTGCTAATCGTATGGTTTAATTTTTGTAAAGGTGCTCAGTACAAAAAAAACACTTCAAAAATTGTACTTCTTTTTATTCAAATTGATTCCAAAAAATATTTATTTTTTGTTTGCTGCAGGGCCATTACTTTTTGGCAGTTTGTATTGATGATGTTCCAAAGATAGTATCGTGGTATAAAAGAATTAGACCTGGTAACATCAATATTCGAGCAGTTATTAAAAATTATGTAATGAAACTTCGCTAAGAAAACCCAACGCAACGCGCACCGATAAAACAAATACAAATGACATCCGCGTAACGAAAAATAAGCTTCGGACAAAGAGCATAACCTAAAATTGTGTCGAAAAGTATTCAAGTAATAAAATCGACGAAATAAAACAATTAACTTAATACCGGGAAGAAAACATATACATCCTCCTTGCCCAGATTAATAAAAATCAATATTGAAAACAAAAACCGGAAAAATACTAATCAGCAAATGTCAAAAACATACCAAGATCAGGGGCGGCTCGTTATATAGAGCCAAGGAGCCATGGCACTACCTACAGACTCAAGCTCAGCAAAAAAATTTTAACGGATTCTTAATTTTTTTTTTTTCCGTGTGTATTGTTTGATGGTGAGGTTACGTGCAGCTACTGAGGGTCACACTAACCAAGTGAATTGTTTTATTTGAATTATTTAAAATGTATCTACTCAGTCTAAAGTTGTCAAAACTGCCGGCAGTTGGTGATCCCAACAAAATTAATTGTTTTATTTGAATTCTTTTTCAAAATAGTTTCACTTTTTTGGACAATTAAAGCGAAAATTTAAAAAAAAATTCCTATAAAAAAATTGGAAAATTATTTTGAACAATAGAGTGATTTTTGAGAATAATTGAAACCATTTTCTTACCAGAATATTCTGCATTTTTAGTATTAAGCCTGTATTTTCGATTTTTTTTTGTCTAAATTTTTGATCATTTGGACAAAATATTCCTTATTTTGACCTAAATTTTCGATTTCATTGTTTAAATTTTCGACTGTTTTGTCCGCATTTTAAATTTTCCCGCCGAATTTATAGTTTTTAGATTTTTGGCCTGTATTTTCGATTCTTTTGGGTCTACATTTTTGATCTATTGACCTAAATATTATTTATTTTGACATTTTCAACCACCTGCTGGATGAAATAAAATGCGCAGTTAATTTAAATTTATTTAAAAAAACTTTACATGCATTCCTTATTAAAGATGCTTTTTATAGCCTCAATGAATTTTTCAGTTAATTTATAATCAACTTTCATTTCATATAACTTAAGTCTTACTCTAGTGTATAGTTAATGTAAATTTTGACGTGTCTGTATGTGTCACTGTATACATTAATAGGCAATTATTATTATTATTATTATTATTTAATTGTTAAAATTTTCGTTTTTTCTTTGGTGCGTATTTTTGAGTTTTCGAGCCGAATTTTTAATTTTCACATTTTTGGCCTGTATTTTCGATTTCTTTTTTGTGTAAATGTTTGATCTTTTGCTCTGAATATTCTGTATTTTGACCTAAATTTTCTATTTAATAGTTAAAATTCTTGATTTTTTTGTCCGCATTTTTTATTTTTTATTCTAGTTCCAAATTTTTATTTGATTTTGGTTAAAATATCTATAACCTGAATTATTGGTTTATATGCGAGATTTTTTTATTTTTTCTGGTATTTTGGTGTTTTGTTTGTTGAAATTTTCGATTTTTTAGTCTGCATTTATTATCGTTAGGCCCGAGTTTTCGATATACTGTCTAAATTTTCGACTTTTTGGCCAACATTACAGATTTTTATTATTTTTTTTAATCTTCTGACTAAATTTTTCTTTATTTTGTCCCAATTTGTTTATTTCTTGTTTGTTTATTGTTAGTCAAATTTTGCTAATGTTTGTTATATTATTTGTGTTTGCACAAGAATTTTAAATTTGTATATAATCATGTTAAAGGTTAATCCGTTAATAAATAAATAAATAAAATAAATAAACTTTTCGATATTATTGTTAAAAATTTCAATTTTTTGGTCCGCATTTTTGATGTTTCGTTTAGTCTGCATTTATTATCTGCAGGCCCAAGTTTTCGATGTTCTGTCTAAATTTTTGACTTTTTGACCAACATAGTGGATTTTTTTTTAATCTTTTGACCTAAATTTTTCTTAATTTTTTTTATTTGTCTGTCAAAATTTTTCTTTACTTGGTCCACTATTTTTATTTTTAGGCCAGAATTTTAGATTTTTGGTCTCAATTTTTTATCGTATATTTTAGATTTTTGGTCTATTTTTACTTTCTCCGTTACGAGAAAGTATTGTGATGGTGATTTTTTTCCAAAATTTTTTTTGCGGAAATATCCGTTTTGGGGTCGCTAGATGCCATTTCAACAATTTCTGAAAAAAAAAATTTTTGTCTGTGTGTGTGAGTGTGCTCTGTGCGCGCTGTATCTCAAAAACTAATACAGCAATTGATATGAAACTTCGAACATCCGTCTGAAGAACTGAAAGCTTTTGGTAAAATTTCGTATACCGGAAGTGGGCGTTTACCTTAACTGTTTTTTGTTTTTTGCCAATATTTTCTTAAATATGAAAAATATCACGAAAACATTAAAACAAACTTTGAAGACAACAACGAAATGAAGATCTTTTGCTTGAAAACATTTTTCATAAAATCATTGTTATTTTAAATAAATGTATTATTTTTTTTCATTTTTGGTTTATAATATAATTATTATGAAACGATAACACTTACAGCAAATTTATGTTAATAATAATTGCAGAGAATGCCAAAATGAATAACTTATAAAAAATAAGTTTTTTTCGTACTCTCTTTAGTTTTTGAGTAAACTTAGTTTTCGAATTTAAAGTATAATTTATCCACCTTTTATAATTTTGACGTTTTAAACGTCAGTTTCATCCGAGTTTACACAACGCTCGATGTACATTTAAAATATGATTTAAATAGAAAATAAACCATGAAAGTGTATATATAAATGATGATACGATCGGAGAAAGTAACATGATGGCCACATCACCATTTTTTATGCTATCTTTTAGATTTTTTAACTTTGATTATTGATTTTCACGAAATCAAAAATTCACGATTTTTTTTATTTTTTGCTATTATTTCCGAATTTCTGGTCAGAAACTTATTTTTGGCGGCTGAAAATAGCAAATTATTTAGTTACTAAACCTTTATTAAAACCTGGTTTTATACAGGGTTTTAAAGGGCAATTGACTAAAGTCTTTCAGCCCGTTTAACCATACATTCTGTACATCTTACAATATTTAATTTGTGATACAAATTATTTATTTATTTAGTTTTCGATTTTTTTGTCTGCGTTTTTTATTTTCAGATCAGTATTCGTGATTCTTTGGCAGATATTTTAGATTTCTGTATTTTCGATTGTTTTGTATTTTTCTTTATTTTGACCAAAATATTCGATTGGTTTGTAGAAATTTTCAATTTTTTTGTCTGCAATTTTTATCTTTACGCTCGTTTTCGATGGTTTGTCTAAAGTTTTACTTTTATGGCCTATATTTTGTATTTTCGATTATTTTGGTTTTAATATTTTTTGGCCGAAATTTTCTTTATTTCGAATTAAATTTTCGATTCGTTTGTTAAGAATTTTGATTTTTTGGTCTGCCACTTTGATTTTTGAGTACGAATTTTATATTTTTGATCTTAATTTTTTATTTTGTATCCCATATTTTAAATTTTCTTAACTTGAATTATTGATTTCATTGTGCGATTTTTTTTTATTTTTGTTATTATTTTCGAATTTCTCGTTGGAACTTATTTTAAGCTAAAAATAGTTACTTTTGGGGCTGAAAATGGCAAATTATTTTTCTTTTGCTTGTATTTTCAATTTTTTGGTCTGCATTTTTATTTTGAAACCAGGATTTTTGATTTTTTTGTCGATATTTTAGATCTTCGGCTGTTTTGTTCCAAATTTTGGATTTTTTGGCCAAAATATTCGATTGGTCTAGTAAGATAAATGGTTCTTTGTTTCTTCAAAAAAGGAGGTGGGGGTATTGTATAAGTGGCTCTACCCTCAACATGTTCCACGAGCCGCCATTGACCAAGATAAAAACTAAATTCTTGATATTTTTCTTTTAATTGAAAATAATGTTATTCGGATTCAATTACAAATCAATGCAATTCTACGAGACTAATTTCCTTTATTTACAAATTGGTATTTTATAATACATTTAACCAATTTTTGCTGAAATAACTCGATCTTTGAGCTCCTTCATGACCGAAGTACTCGTAGTCGATAGGTTCCTGCTGGAAGCGTGGTATAATAAATACGTTTCTTCCTCGTTTCATTATTTGTTCGTATCGTGCACGTTTCTAACAATGCACATCCGTGTTGGATTACAAATTGCTATTGTGAATTAAGGCATATATACGGCAAGTGCAGTTAAATTATGCGGATTTACGATTTGATGTGGTTTAATAAATCAAACGGATTGCATTTAAATGGAGTTATTATAAGGTGCAAGACTTAATGACGTTTAATGAATATGAAGGCACGTCGGGAAATATTAAATTCTCACGTTTATCTTTTAATTTATTACGGTTCATAAAATGCTCGCCTAATTGTAGGTCTAGTGTTGTTCAAAGGAACGATGCAACTTTACAAAGTAAATACGCATTCGGATTGGTGCTGTTTGGAGCGAATTATCTGCAGTGAAAATGTACTGATGATTTTATAGAGAAGGCTTCATTAGTTCCAAGGTTTTATTGTAAATCCCTGACAAGTGTTATCAAACATATGTCTCAGTGTTTCGACATTAAAAATTTGTGAAAATTCTCAACACACGTGTTTTACTTACCACATATGTTATCAAAGTTGTTGAAAATTATTTTGTAGTTTGGTCGTGCAAACAATTATTATCTCCATTAGCATATAAACGGTACCATTAACATAATTCCAGCTTTTATTGCTTTTGGGGTTTGCGTTTACCGATACAGTGAGAAACTGATTCTCTAACTCACAAGTCATGATGCGGAAAGCATATGGTCGATAGTCAGTCTCTAAAACCCAAATCATATACTTCTGCTCCATCCGGTAAAAGATATCACGTACTTTGAAAATTAGTTAGCATTTAATTGAATATACAAGGCAATAACAGCCGTCTTACCTCGTCCATCATACTTCGTTAGACGAGCAAATCCGACGTTACCTAACTCCACATTAATTGCTTTAGATATTTTTCTTTTCTCGTGAGGTGATGATCACACGCTCACTTTCTCTACTGCGGTGATTCTTGCATAGTAGCTTTTTATGTGTGTGATTATGGCGGCGATTTTTTTAGAGAGTGAAATTTTCCTGTAACACGCGGATGTGCCGAGCAATTATACCTTTTTCTTAATCTTTTTTATTTCTGTTCTCAATTATGCGCAGTTCATCGGCCAGCCAGATGATGGATTGGTAATTTAGCTAAATTTCGTTATTAAATATTCATTGTTGATAAGTTATCAGTCTGAAATGGACTAATACGGTAAAGGCTAAAAGGATGGCATACTGTTAATTAAATAAAGGTTGAAATAAAGAGGTATACGTTTTAATTAAGGTAGGTGAATGCAATATGGCAATAAGCTCACTAGCTTTAGTTTGGTTATTTCACGAAAGATGGCAGCCACGCATAGTTTGCCATTATGGCAAAGCGAGTGGTGTCTGTGAAAATCGTTAGTTTAGAAACAGTAATTTTCTTAAGGGACTAATGAGTAATTCCACATGAGAATAATATACCATTTTATCCAAAATCGTCTGCAATTGCATTTGACAAGAAATTTTGATGTATGTACATGGTGTCAGTTTGAATTATTTCAAAAATCTTATGAAAGATTATGTATTCCATACTTACCTTCAAATTACCGCAGTAATTCGCTTATTACACCCGATTTTGGATAAAAGTCATTTATTAGCAGTAAAAAGATAACCTACCTAATTTTACTTCATGTGTAGCAACATACCCACCATAGACATATTGCTAGCACGTTTATGCAAGTATTGTGAGCATGTTAACTCTTTGCTTTCATATAATTTAAGTATTATTATTAGTCCTATGATTAGTAAAGCTAGAAATCGGCGCATTCGCAGCAAGTGGGGAAGTCAAAACTTGAAAAATGCAGTCGCAGTTGTGCAGGAAGTTCAAATACCTCGCCAAAGTGTTTGAAAAACATGAGAAGAACTGTAGCCCTACATGTTGATAGTAACCGAACCAGTAAGTCAAAAATGGGATGGAAACTGCTGATAAGGAAAGGACGTTTCGATCTCCAGAACATCAATGACACTTTGAAGGTATGTGGCAGAACATCAAGGAACTTCGAAGGTATATTTTTAATGTCTGCATCAAAAATGGAATCAATATTGGTCGATATTGGCTTAATGGAAATTAGGTCAAAAACGCAATAACAGCGACTTCTATCTAAAAATTTAAGGGTCGAAATATTCCAAATATTAAATATTCTTAAGGGAGCAATAGATAAAAAAATGTTCCAATATAAATATTAAAGGGGAATGCTTTGTAAATATAATGGAGCTTTGACAAACTCTTTAAAGTCAAAACTGAAAGCATAAAAATTCCGGAAAAATAATCACTTTGAAGGCCAGGGCCCTGGGACGGGGGCCCCCACAGATAAAATACTTGTCACTTTTCAACCCTTCCGGTCAGAGGTATCTTTGATGAAAATTTCAGTCGAATCCATGTCATGCGATTTTCAAATTCCGATGTTTAAAAAATGAAAAATATGGTGCCTTGACGCATAAAAAAATTCATAACTCGCAAACGATTAGAAAAATCGAAAAAAATCAAAGAATAAATATTATAGAGCTGCCTTCAATGAAGAGGAAAAAGCGGTTTCAAATCATCCAGGATGTTCAGGGAAGGCTTTACGAATGTTTTTCTATAATTTTAAAAGAAGGCCCTGAAGGGCTCAGGAAGGATTATTGGGACGATCAAATGTACTCAATCCATGCCTTTTCATACCTACCATGTTGTCTAAACAGGTCATCTCCATCGGCAGTACTAAAGAGGGTAAAAAAAAATAAAACATTACTTTTAATCGTTTTGGGCGGTGAAATTAGAGAAAATCAATATTTAAAAAAAAATGCACTTTATGTAAGAATTTTGTATATGTTTTCGATTCCGTTTCGATAGTTATTAAAAAATTTGACATTTGAGCTGAAAAAAAATACGACCCCGAAAAAGAGGGTGTAAACTTAAAAAAAAAATTGGTCGCTTTTTGAAAAATCAAATCTCGTTAAGGGGGTAACAAATCAAAAAGTTCATCGATATAAATAATGTGGGCGGATGCTTTGTGAAGAGATCCCGCCACCGACGGATCCTTCACGAGCAAAAATAAAGTCAGTGGCGGCGTTTCGGCGAACCTCTGAAATTTCATGTATGAGGCCGATGCTCCAAAACGGCTTCAACGATTTTTGTTAAAATTGGCAGGGATGCTCCGCTCGCCGATGGGAAAAATTAGAAAAAAATTATTCGAAGCGTTTTCGAGTTTTGACACTAGCTTTTTTTGGGTTTTTTATTTCCCGGGGGTGGTGGGGTGGAGTCAGAGGGGAGGCACCGGGAAGGATCGTTAGAGCCATCGGTGGTGCATCGGGTTGTGCCGGAAAAATTTCCAAAAAATTAGCCTCCGCCCTTCAGGGGTGATTTTTACGTTCCGCCGCGGTAATTACGAATTACTCCGAAACCGGTCAACGCACGGCGGTCAAATTTGGTGGGGATGCGCAGATGGGAAATTCCATAAAAAATGGCAAAACCCCTTAAAAAAGTTGAAAAATTGATTTTTCAAGATGCCGCGGCATGATATAAATATGTCTTGATGCATATTTTAGTATATTTTTACGGGGTAAAAATGATGCAAATATCAAAAACCTGGTACAAGAGGGCGCTGTAGGTTAAAAATTGATTTTAAAAGTTTTGAAATTTTTTTAAGGGTCTAAATGACCTTGAATGGTCTTGGGAAAAATTGGTCAAATAGGTATTTGGGTAGACTATTTTCATGATTTTTTTTTCAAAAATTTTCATTCACTCGTTCGTCAGTAAAAAAATAATGTTTCGAAAAACCCATTTTTTAACCCCCAGAGAGGGTGGAGGGGGTTCCCGGCCCACTGACCATGGAGACCTTATTTTTACATCCTAAAACACTATTTTCTCGAGTAAATTAAAAAATCTAGAGATAGGGGCGTTTTGACTACCTTAGCGGTAGGTATCCTTTAACGGCAGGCTTTGTCGCAACTGGTATTTTCCCGTTCAATCTGGAAGCAAAACCGGAAGTGGCATTTACTCCTAGTGAAGTTATCCAAATAGAAGAACCGATATCGAACCCACCAGAGCTGCATCTCCTAGATCAGGGCCACCAAATATTAGAAAAAGACAACTCCAAGTAGCCGTTCTGAGAATGACAGTGTAGAACAGAGGTCGCCAAACTTTTTTGATCATCGACCCCTATATAATTTTTCGAAAACTCCATCGACCCCCACAAAAGTATTTTTTTGTGAATTCGCCCCTCGAAAATCAGCCATATTTTTGTCTTTTGGCTATAACTTCTGAACAAATCTTGATAGCCTATCCACTGGTGTAAAAAATGTGTGTATTGACTACTTTGAGACTGTAAAAAGAATGATTGATATTTATGGCTTGTATTTCCTGTAATAATGATATTCGTTAAAAAAAATATACATAAAGACATAAATGACGATGACCTAAAATAGTTTCATATTTTTTTCCAAACGCGGGATCCAAAGATATATATTCATACATTTCCACTAAATAAAACCTTTACACTAAAAAAGGTTTCATGTTCAATAGCAGAAAATATAAAAATTGAGGTTTATATCTCCTTACATTTTTTTCAATTTTTTTACACTTGTTTTTCCTTCGACCCCCAATCGACCCTCCGTTTGGGATCGACCCCCATTAGACCCCCTGGCTTAGATCGACCCCTACTTTAGTTACATAGACCCCTGGGGGTCTATATAGACCACTTTGGCGACCTCTGGTGTAGAAGAAGAATTCATGACCCCATTTCTAGATGCCTCTGATATAGATGATGACTTTTGCTTATCTAAAGGAATTGACAAGTCATTAACAGAAATCTTGGAGAAGAAATTGTCAATGCAACAGTTTATAGGCAGAAGGCAATAAACAGCCGAGCTCTTGTGATAAAAAATTTGTTTAACACAAACTAGGAAGGTACAACATCTAAAGTTACTTCAACACCTAAAGCTACAATAACACCTAAAGCTACGTCAACACTTAAAATGATGATTAAATCAAAGACTATAATATCTAAAGCTACGGCAAAGAATAATACTCAAGATAAAGCAGATGAGCAAGATTGGTATTGTGTAGTTTATCAGATGCATGCAATTTTTAATGTTTTGCCTCGAAATATCAGTTAGAGAAAAAAACAAAAGTTGATATCTCAAAAATCAAGAAAGGCTATTTAGCCTTTACGCTGGGTCAGTTTATCAACTGTAGAGGCTGAATTAAGTGCTAATTTCCCACTCTAGGGCATGATTGGCACTCGGCGAAATATGGCCGATGACATCTAAGTAGTTGGCTGTATAAGTGTTAAAAAGCTTCTTGCGATAGGGTTGAGCGACTTATAGATATTTAAAGCACGTAATATATTGTATTTCAGTGTAAAAAAATTTCACCACAAACTAGGGCTCGCCTCGGATGAAGAGATTAATCATAGTAGGATTTGTGAATTCTGAGCAGACCATCCTATTACCGTAAGCCTTCTCACCCTCATCATAATTAGCCTCCTCGCTCTTTTCACGCAAAGCTCCAGTTTCTTTTATTTTGACCCTGACTTCAAATACCAAGCATCAGGGGCGGCTCGTTATATAGAGCCACAGAGCCATGGCACTACCTGTAGACTCAAGCTTAGCAAGAATTTTTAACTGATTCCTAAAAAACTTTTTAAATATTAAACAACACCTGTAACACCGCATGGAAATTCCACATTAAATTCAACAGATGGTTAAAATTTTGACAGACTATTTCTGAATAATGTGTCTTTACAAATTTCCAAAGAAAATAATCGCAAGTTCACCACAACAAAAATAGTTGCACTAAAGAGCAAATTTTGATGACCAAAAAATCGCATTTTTCAGAAATTTGCATAGGAATTCCACATTTATTACAACAAATGGTTGACATTTTGACAGACTAATTTTGAATAATGTTCTTAAAAAATTATTGCAAGTTTATCACAACAAAAATGGTTGCACCAGAGAGCAAATTTTGATGACTAAAAAAGCGCATTTTTTAGAAATTCACATGGGAATTCCACATTTATTGCAACAGATGGTTGAAATTGTGACACACTAATTTTGAATGACGTGTCTTTACAAATTTCCAAAGAAAATAATTTTCTTCTAATTTTTCGTTCTTTTTTTGTAAAATTTTTCGTTTTTTTGGTCTGCAATTTTGATTTTTAGGATCGAATTTTTGGTCGAAGTTTTTAATTTTTTATCCTATATTTTAGATTTTTTAACCTAAATTATTGATTTTTATACGCAACTATTTTATTTTTTTGCCGATATTTTCAAGTTTTTTTCCCAGTTTTCGATTTTTTTCCCTTCATTTTCAATTTTGAACTTAAATTATTATTTTTTACGAGCGATTTTTTTTACCTTTTGCTTACTTTTGGAATAAAATCGATTAAATTTAATTTTTCTTCAAACATTTTTTTGACCATTCTGAATACTATTTGTCAATAAAAACATTTTGTGGGACTTCCAGGAACCGAGGTTTTCGAGTTTCTAGTCAGCAACTTATTTTGAGGTAAAGAGTTATTTTGGGGGCTGAAAATGGCAAATTATTTTTGTTTTCCTTGATTTTTCAATTTTTTGGTTCGCATTTTTAATTTTTAGACCAGTATTTTTAATTTTTTTGGCCTATATTTTAGATCTTTGACCTGTATTTTTTATTTCTCAGTTCCAATTTTAAGAGTTTTTGCCCTAAATATTCTTTATTTTGGTTAAACTTTTGGATTTTTTTTAATTGAAATTTTCGGATTTTTGGTCCGCATTTTTTTAACCGCGAATTTTCGATTTTTTTATACTTATATTTTACTTTTTTACCTTAATTAACAGCTAATTCTGCAAGTGATTACTTTTTTACAATTTTACAAAACATTGAGTGCAAATTTCCTCCACTACAGAGCAAAGTTTGAGTTTATTCCTTTGTTTTCTGGAGGAGCATGTTTTCGCAGGAAATCAAAAGTACACTATTTTTGAATAATTGAAGTTTATTTGAAACAAATCCTTGGCGTAATAGATTTTTTACAATTTTTCAAATTGTCGAGTGCAAATTTCCTTCGCCACAAAGCAAATTTTGAGTTTTTTCCTTTGTTTTCTGGGGCTAATCACGCCGAGTGCTGAAAATGGCAATTTTGGTACTTGAATTTTCAATCTTTTTGTTTTCATTTTTTATTGTCAAGGCGGGATTTTGATATTTTGGTCTAAATTTTTGATCTTTTAGCCTAAAATTTCTTCTAAATTTTCGATTTGTTGTTATTTTTTGATCCGCAATTTTGATTTTTTTGGTAGATTTTAAGATTTTTTTAATCTAAATGATTGGTTTTTATACGCGACTAATTTAAATGTTTTTGTCGATATTTTGAAGTACAGTTTTTGATTTCTTCCCCTTCATTTTAGATTTTTTAACTTGAATTATTATTTTTTATGGGCGATTTTTTTGACTTTTTGGTTGCTTTTTGACTGCCGTTTTCGAGTTTTTGATATTTTGAGCTAATGAGCAATTTTGGGGGCTGAAAATGGCAAATTATTTTTGTTTTCCTTGATTTTTCAATTTTTTGGTTTGCATTTTTTTATTTTCAGACCTGCATTTTTGTTTTTTTTTGCCTATATTTTAGATCTTTGACCTGTATTTTTCATTTCTTCGTTCCAAATTTTAGAGTTTTTTTGCCCGTAATATTTTTTATTTTGGTTAAACTTTTTTTTGTGAAATTTTCGGATTTTTTGTCTGCATTTTTTTTTTAGTAGCGAATTTTCGTTTTCTCGTGCATAATTTGTCATTTCCATCTTTCATCCAATAAACTGTAAAAGTGGCTCTACCATCAATATGTTTCACGAGCCGCCACTGCCAAGCATGAAATTTATTGAAATTAAAGAAATCCACACAGACTTACAAAAGGCTATCGACCAAAAGTCTTTCGGCCACTCATAACTGCGTTTAAAATTGCACCAGTGCATCCGTATTATTTACAATAGGCTATCAATATCTCAATTTACGAATTTTGGTCGAAAACTGCACTTTGATTTATTTTGAAACGAATAATTTGAAAAACTTTTTAGTTTAATCTTGCTGCTATTAACTTTAACCATATTTTACGATTTTATGATTCTTTTCATGATAATCTAAAAAGCACACTGTTCTCAATACCAAACCTCAATTTTATCCTAATAATAATTTAGTGTATTACCAGACTCGAGCTCGCGTACAACAATCACTATTGTTGAACACACATGTTCCAATTTTCTTTTATTTTGCAATACACCTCATGTTTATTAATGACATTCTTTCTTTGTATCGATTATTAAAGTTGGAAGTGAAAGTCTCACGTCGTTACATTGTATATTTTTTGTTCGGAGATTACATATCGTAGGCACCTAGATAGCAATTTGAATAGGTGTTTACTTGCCTATGATACATGATAAATTTTGTCGAGTCATGTCCGCAGTGCGTGGTGCACCCAGCAAGAAGTATTTTATAAAGTGATATGATCAAAGATTAAAATAACAACTGGCCGTAAAAAAAGGACATGACATGAATATTAAGAAGTGTGGGCAATAAGAGATGAAATGAAGATGTAAATTTATATTCGATATTTGAAACGAATATCTTCATACACGTGTATAATAAGAATCGCTTGTGCTTGGTAATGAAATACAATGAATTAATTGAATATTGGTGATAAAATAAATCAATTATGTCGCTAGCAGATTTACATAAGTCTGGAAAGATAGGGATTATAGGAGCTCGAAACACCGCCATTGGGATGACCCACGAAACACGCTGAATGATGTCTGGTGTTACCTTGGATCTGCTCCTGCAGATGATGCGTTTGGACCAGTGACGGGGTTTTTTCTGGTACGGCCGAGGAACAAGAGGTGGTAATACAGATAGGTAGGGTCAGTTGCAGAGGCGGCTGGCTGCGTGACCGCACCTATCTGTATCACCACCTCTTGTTCCTCGGCCGTACCAGAAAAACCCCGCGAACCGTCACTGCCTTTATTATAAAATTGGCTGTACATTAAAATATTCAATAATTTCAATAATATCTTTCGTCAAAATTACGGGGAATTTTGGCCATAATTTTCCCTTCAGTTGATGACCTTAAGCCTTCTCCAATTATTGTCTTGATATGTTCTACAATCATTCGGAATTTTTCTTTTTTATTAGCACATTTTAACCATACTGCGAAGAAGCTTCTTGTTTTCAAAAAATGCATGTCTCGAAACAAACATGATTTGTTATTGTTATTACAATAATTTATCTCGCCGAACCCCGCCATTTTTTCAAGGTAAACTTTGGGGGTTATATCTTGAGAAACCAAAAACCATCATTTTTTAAATCATTCTTAAATATTAAAAATTAACGAACGAGCTTAAGACTAAACATACTAAATAAACAAAAAAAATACTGCAAAAACATTGATTTAGAAACAGAGATTAAACTTCACGTTCACCTGGCAAACTTGAAATTAAACATAGAAAGTTCTAATTAAAAGAAATTTTATTAGGTAAAAACTTTTACTTTGGAATGTTTACTTTCTCCTATTACGCAGGGGCGGCTCATTATGTAGAGCCAAGGAGCCCTGGCACTACCTCTAATTTCGAGGTCGTCAAGAAATTTTTCCGTTCTGATTTTTGAACATTGAAAATTGTCATTTATGGCACTCGAAAATGATAATTTTTGATAGTTAAAAACTCGTTTTTGACACTAAATATATTTTTCTGCACATGAAAATGGTTATTTTGCACAGTTGTAAATGGTAATTTTTGACATTTGAAAACTGTTTTTTTTGACACTTGAAAATGGGCACTTTTGACAGATGGTAATTGTATTTATTGGCAGCTGAAAATTGACATTTTTTGGCTGTTAAAAATTGTCATTGTTGGCACTTGAAAATTGCCATTTTTGACAGTAGAGAATGGTCATTTTTCAAACAAATTTATGACACTCGAAAATGATCATTTTTAACAGTTGAAATGATCGTTTTTGACAGTTGGAAAATGTTATTTTTTGCACTTAAAATTGTCAATTTTGGTACTTGAAAATGTCTTTTTCGGCACTTGAAAATGGCCAGTTTACACAATTGAAAATTGCCTTTTGGACATTTAAAAATGTCCATTTTACACTTTTGGTAATTACCTTTTTTAACAGTTGAAAATTGCGACATTTGGCAATTAAGTTTTTCATTTTTGGCACTTAAAAATTGTCGTTTTTGGCAGTTAACAATGGTTAATTTTTTAACCATTTATGGCATTTGAAATTGATAAATTTTGACAGTCGTAAAATATCATTTTTGGGCACTTGAAGATTGTCAATTTTGGCACTTGAAGATTGTCAATTTTGGCACTTGAAAATGTATTTTTTTGCACTTGATGATTGTCAAGTTTGGCACTTGAAAATGTCTTTTTCGGCACTTTGCATAGTTGAAAATTGTCATTCTTGACACTTGAAAGTTGTCTTTTATGACAGTTGAAAATGTTCATTTTTGAACCTTGAAGATTGTCATTTGTGGCACTTGTAAATGATAATTTTTGACAGTTTAAAACTATCGTTCTTGACGCTTGGAAAATGTAATTTTTGGCCCTTGAAAATTGTGAATTTTGACTTTTTTGCACAAGAAAATGGTTATTTTGCATAGTTAAAAATGGTCGTTTTTGAAACTTAAAAATATGAATTTATGTTACTCGAAAATGATAATTTTTGAAAGTTGAAATGATCGTTTTTGACAGTTGGAAAATGTCATTATTGCACTTGAAAATTGTCAATTTTGTTACTTGAAAATGTATTTTTTGGCACTTGAAAATGGTCGGTTTGTACAGTTAAAAATTGCCTTTTTGACACCTAAAAACGTTCATTTTAGACTGTTGGTAATTGCCCTTTTTAACAGTTAAAAATTGTGACATTTAGTGTTTAAAAATTTTCATTTTTGGTACCTGAAAATTGTCGTGTTAGCAGTTGACAATGGTAATATTTGAACCATTTATGGCATTCGAAAATTATAATTTTTGGCAGTTGGAAAATGTCGTCAATTTTGGCACTTTAAAATGTCTTTTTTAGCACTTAATGATTGTCAAGTTTGGTCGTTTGAAAATGTCTTTTTCGGCACTTTGCACGGATGGAAATTGTCATTTTTGACACTTGAAAATTGTCTTTTTAACAGCTGAAAAATTGTCATTTTTGAACCTTGAAAATTATCATTTATAGCACTCAAAAATGAGAATTTTGGACAGTTGACAACTATCGTTTTTGCCATTTTTGGGGCTTGAAAATTGTGAATTTTGATTTTTTTGCACATGAAAATGGTTATTTTGCACAGTTGAAAATGGTCATTTTTGACAATTGAAAACTGTTTTTTTAACACTTGAAAATGGGCATTTTTGGTAGTTAAAAATTGTCATTTTTGGCACTTGAAAATTGTCGTTTTTGGCAGTTGAGAATGGTTATTTTTAAAACTTGAAAATTGTCATTTATGACACTCGAAAATGATCATTTTTGACAGTTGAAATGATCGTTTTTGGCAGTTAGAAAATGTCATTTTTTGCATTTGAAAGTTGTCAATTTTGGTACTTGAAAATGGTCAGTTTGTAGTTGTTTTTTAGCACTTAAAAATGTTCATTTTAGACTGTTGATAATTACCTTTTTTAGCAGCTGAAAATTGTGAAATTTAGCAATTAAAATTTTTCATTTTTGACTCCTGAAAATTGTCGTTTTTCGCAGTTGACAATGATAAAATTTTGAACCATTCGAAAATGATAATTTTTGGCAGTTGGAAAATGTCATTGTCAATTTTGGCACTTAAAAATGTCTTGTTTGGCACTTAAAAAGGAGGTGATGTTACAAAATACAATTCGTCGTTTAATTGATTTTCGTGGACGAAGAACGATGTTACAGATTAAATGCGGGCTATTTTTTGTCTTTATTTAATTATTTCAGTGCTTCTGCAACAAGTAAACGTTTTTAATGGTCGATTTTTCTTTCCTCAAAAAGGAGGCGGTGAGATATATTGTGTATGCTAAGTGGCTCTACCATCAAAATTTTCCACGAGCCGCCACTGCTATTACGTACAAAAATATTTTTTTCTTACAATCAAAAATTTAATGGCCAAGTAATCGAAACCATAGTGTCATGTAGTAAAACATTTGGGTCGGATTTTAGAAATGTTGAGAAACATACAGATCTCCAAAGTCAAACTGGCTAACGGGGCCGCGCATCGAGAATCCAAGCCCGAGCACAAACGAAGACAAAAATGGGGTGGTTTATTACCAGTGTAGAGAAAGTCGCCAGACACGTGCGTGCCTCCCGCAGGGAACGCACACCGTTTTCAACAGATTACGATAATTTTTGCCATTGAATTTTCCAAACGAACACACTCCGTAATTTGCCGATGGCCTTCTCCCACTTACGCCCACCCAACTGGCCAATTTGAGATTGAACCATTATACATGTATCGATTGCCAGTGCCCCATAAAAATGATTGCACCGGGCGCAGCGAAAACTTTTAACCGGTCCTGCATACATACATACGAAAACAATACTTTCCTGTATTCACATGGTGAAAATTATAATTATATCATAGAATTCCAGTGTGTCAAATGAAGAAATAAAGATGTACAGGAAGATAACTGTGCTAAATGCGTTATGTGCGGATCATCCCCTTATTTGAAAGAATTGCAAATGTAGCAATGAATATGTATAACTTGCTCGTATAATAAAATAGAGTTAAGTCGTGAAATGGTCGTGATGTGTTGTACAGGCCGGAAGATTTGTGTTTTATGAAGTGCCATAAATTCCGAAATAAACGTGAGAATTGAAAAATACGCGACCATATAGAAAACGTATAATTTATCGTCACTGCATTATGCATGAAAATCTAGTCCATCAAGCACGAGCCCATATGTAACCGTATTATTTTCCTAATTTCATACAGAGCGCTATATTTTCAACGAAACGTTCGAAATCATTTGAAATAACTCATACATTTACAAAATTATAAGAAATAGGTACCGAAAGTCTATAAATTCGCCATGCCATAGATGACACGATTTTTATTAAAGTGATAATTCAACTCATGTATAAAAAGGTGCATTTAAAACGGCGGACAAACAAATTTGCAAGTGGATAAAAATTTATTTACCTTCACCATGACAATAATCTTTATATTAACAATTTTATGAAATAAGTCACTTCAGTTGAACAGTGGCCGTTTATGTCAGTTCTGATTACCTCTGCAGTGAAATATAATTGAAATCCGTTTCGGACACGCTTCTGCGTGAAAAATTGCTCACGATAGTCATTCCGGTCCATGTGCCAGGGAGGTAGATATTATCTTTTTACCAATTATAGATATGAAAACCGATGACACTGACAGAACTGCATTTTGTACTTCGGCCGCGAGATGTCGCAAGCGTGCGGTAGCACTGCCACCGATTTGTGAATTATAGAATTGGATTGCATTTAATATCCATCTTGTTCTATCATGTTCTAATAGTATGAAATAAACATTTATATACATATTAGTGTAGTTGGCGTCTTTTTTATGTGTGTCGGAAATAAGTGTACCGGCGATTAAACGATCAGCCATTATTGGTCTCCTGACACAAGAAGCTACAATTTGGCCGGATAAATTTTATTTTTTTGCACGAGCCATTGAATCGACACGAATTTTGAGAATGAATTGAGATGGAAAAATTTTGCCCAATCACAATTCATTCAAGAAAGGGTATCCCCGGATAAGATGGGCAAAATGCCCCCATTGGAAAATTAAAACAAAAGTCGATATTCTGGTTACTGAAGGTAAAAAAATAAGGTATATACAGTCGGTTTTGCCCCGACCCCCTTTCCCCTCATAGAGCGATAAAAAAAAGGGTAGTGGAAAAAAAAATATTTTCTCAAAAACTAATTGAAAAAATCATACATACATAGTTGAAAATATTATCTTTTATCACAATTTATTTGCAAGTTCGCTAAAGGTCATTAACCTTGCGAAAAAAAAATCGCAAAAGAGCTGAAACTGTAATCGTCCGGAAGGAGGAACAGCTGAGGGAGCTAACACACCACCGCAGAACTATTACTATGTAATAATGTATCTTCAATTTTGTTTGTTATTATTAATTCGTGATGGTTTCCTTTTTTCACGAATGTATCTTCAATCTCTACAATAGAATTCTGAAAAGTTCTTAATTGGCTAGAAGGTGCGTTTCCGTATCGACTATAATGTAATCAACCGTCCCTTAATTAACGATCGATGCATAGTTCCTGTCTTCAACGCAACTCGTTGATATTTCTTCATTTTCTTGATTGATAATTCAGCTAAGAGGTTAAGTGATTTTCCACACGAATATCATCAGTTGCTTCCACTCTTCGCAGTGTATGAGTCTGTAAACCGGGTGCTGCTTGGATTTCTGGAATAATAAATAAGCTTTGATCTTCGATAGTTTCAGCTCGGGCTCTGATTCAACGTTTTCTTTTCTTCTTGAGTCGGGATTTTCATCATCTTCTTGGTTTGATCCTACAGTAACCACATCCATTTTCTACAGCATTATTTCTTCGTTTTAGCTGGCTTGTTATCTTTATTCGAATGCTTTATCAGACATTTTTCACTAGCGTGATCTTCATTTAGAGTTAGCCACAGCAGACTTTTGTATAAACTGCAAATGTATGATGTAAACGGTTGCATGATTGAATGGCTTTGATCCTTTATAAGTGATCGACAACATTTTGTGAAGATTAACGATATAGTCTCTAGTACCGAAATTAATGCGACCTCAGGTGTGCCCCAAGGCTCACACCTGGGTCCGTTATTGTTTCTCCTTTTTATTAATGATATTGGTGTTACTATTGAGTCAAACTTCTTACTTAACGCAGATGACATGAAACTATATCGGAAAATTGCTACCTTTGAGGATTGTTACATATTACAGAACGACCTGGACCGTCTCATGACTTGGTGTTGGGAGAACGATCTACATTTAAATGCAACAAAATGCAAATGCATACGCTTCTCTCGAAAAGTGGGCAATTTTTTGCCGTTTATTTATATTTTAAATAACCATACTTTGGACAATGTGGATACTATTAAGGATTTGAGTGTGCTCTTTGACAGTAAGTTTGATTTCAGGGATCATATTAGCATGATTACAGCAAAGTCATTGCAAATGGTTGGCTTTATACGAAGAGTTACTTTTAAATTTAAATGTATTCGTACCTACATGACTCTATATACCACTTTGGTCAGGTCAATTATTGATTACTGCAGTGTGATTTGGTCTCCCCACTGTCAGTGTCACATTGAAAGACTTGAAAGTATCGAGCGAAAGATGGTAAAAGTGATTTGCTTTCGTACAAATTTATACTATGATTCTGACAACTATAATATAGCTCTTACATATCTTGGTCTGCTGCCTCTTTACAATCGTAGGATTTATTTTTCTTTGTGCTTTGCTTTTCGGGTACTAAATGGGCTCATTGACTGTACATTTATAGTGTCCTGTATCTCTATAAGAGTTCCGAACCGCACGACAAGATGCCAAAAACTTCTAGCATGGGAAAGTCACAAAACCTGGTACGGATTTAATTGTCCACGTAATGCTCTAATAAGGCATGTTAATTCTTATTGCGACTCTATTGACGTTTTTGGCATCTCAGTGAGAACTTTTAAATCGAAATGCCGGAAAGCTATTGAGAGCAACAATAATACCTTTACGCCAAGTTTATAAATTATTTTGTACATTTTTGTATTGTTTTTATTGTGTATTTTAATTGTTATCTTATTGTACTGTACTGGCCATCGGTAATAAATGACTATGACTATGACTATGACTATTTCGGCGGTCAGTGCTGTTTTCTTCAATTTCCCTATTTGAAATATGTTCGGGAATGCTTATTTCTTCATTAGAAAGGTTTACATTCATCGTTGGCCTTTATTGCTTCCTTTCCAGTTTAGATGTTCAACATTTCTTTCTTTACTGTCTAGATTATCTGCATTTAATTCTTCAGCTTCATCTTCATTTACGTGATTAACATGAATGTCTATAATCTCAAGATCAAAATGTCCCCCAATGTCGCTATTTTGATTCGAAGCAAACAGAAACAATGTCGCCACAACAAAACCAGAGAAATCACTATGGAGTGAACCAGACAGTTCAACGCCTTAATTCGCGAATCCATCGGTTGAAAAATAACATCACTATAAAACAAAAGAAAGAGGAAGTCCCTGCAGATTGAATAAGCCCTTATTAATCATGGTGATGGTTGCGACCGTTACTACGTGGTAATTCATTATAGAAACACTGAATTAAACACTTACTATGTTTTTGGTTGGTAAAAAACATAGTAAGTGTTTTATTCAGTGTTTCAAGCCTTTATTAGATCAGTCATTGCCAGTCTAGTTAAGGAATTTTCCGATAGAAAAGCAAGAAAAGTTAAATTTTGTAGTTGATTACAATTAATTATTTGATTTGGTTTTGATTAGATAGGCGCCCCTTTCTTGGCTGAATATACTGATTTTTCCCGTGAGTCGCATGAAGAATCTAGTTAACATTAAAGGTGCGATACCTATGACGCGTCCGTCGCTGAGCGATGGACGCGGACGACGGTCGTAGATGATGGAGGCGGTGATGTAATTCCTATAACGCGTCCGTCGCCTATGGACAGACACCGTGTGCTGTTCCCCGTGCCCGACTGCTCATAAAACAGTATGTATCCGCGATTGATGGACATGGTTGGTGGATGGCATCGTCGCCATAAGAATTTAATTGTAGCAGTGTATCATGACCGTCGCCCGCGTTTCTTGGCTCAGAGACAGACTCGTCATAGGAACCGCACCTTAAATGCGCTAAGGCCGGCACTGCGTCTAATACAAAGACTGAGATGAAAAGGAAGACTAGTAGAGAACAAAACTCCGGGAGGCATTAAGTGGGACTGCCAATACCGACTGCTGTGTCCCGCTGACTGCAAACTGACTCGGCGGAGCCTATGAGAGAGGACGCTAGAACCCCCCGTGATCAGGAGCAGGGAGGAGGTTGAAACCCCTGACAGCAGGAAGGCATAAGAAAATCCCAACGTAGCCCCGCTGGTAGCTCGCACGGCTCGAGGGGTTAAAGGTATAGGACAGGAGTTGGTCGACAGGTGTGCGAAGGTCTATAGCTTTCTGGAGCAGAAAGCGGGCCAGAGGGGCCTAAAATTGGAACACTTTAAGCAGCAGAGGTCCAGCGAGGGGCACTATGGCACAGGACTAGGACAGGAGCCAGGTCTGCACAAGAAAACGAGGGTGAACTGGTGAACAATGGGTGATGCAAAGATGCCGACCAGAACAAGAATATTGGTCCACATACTGGCAAACTCTGGGTCTCCTAAAAAGAGGCAAATGGGCAGCGTAAAATGCAGAAGCGGTATCCTTAACCAGGAAGAGCTGGATCGGATAGGTGATGGTGAAGGCTGCTAACAGTAGCGGAAGCTGAGAGGCTGCTTTAGGCCATTATGGGAGCCGGGAAGTTCCTCGAAACTGACACCATGGCCGAGGACGTAGGGGAGGCCATTGGCAGAGGCCTTGTTGTCCAGGACCAAATGAAAGTCAAATATATTCGGGCGTATGGTTAGCACCTATGTATGCCCAAAGAGGTCATTGGTGCACTGCTGGCCCAAAAGACCCTTAGTATAAGGTGATTAAATTGTAGGGAGAAGCCTGCAGGAGGTACAGGGCATAACCACCTGGAGAGGAACAGCTCCGGGGCGGATCGTAGGGCCGTTTTTAAGAAGTGCACCGGAGGGAGTCACACGGAGGCTGACTGCGTTGCTGCTCCGAAATGCGTCCCATCACCCAGTGCGAGAAGCGGTAGGCCCAGCAATAGAAAAGGCGCACCAGCGAGAAGCGAGACACCAGGTCAAGCATATTGTTGATATATCTGTAAAACAATTAATACGTACTCCTGGAGTGTACGGCTATCTCCTCTATAAGACAATCCATAATGGGAGAGGGATGTCTACGAATAGCAGACATCCAAAGAGTCCCTCTTGGTGCAGTCCTGGCGTTTGCCAACGCCGTGGGTCTGCTGGATGGCACCGGGAAGTGAGGACTCAGATGGGGGGACGTACAAAGGGCCATGGGAAGTTCCCATGGGAACAATCCAGATCCAGATCCAGAAGCACCAACGCAATTGTTATGATAATTGGAGCTCTACAGAAGTTCTGATTGTCTTCATTGTCCACCACCAACCTCCTTCACGATGCATCGTAGCAGGGGCGGCTCGAATATTAGCTACCGCGGGGAGGTGTGCGGTTGAAGGGGTGCAGACGAGGTCGCTCTCTGAACGTGCATTTGGTACCAAACAAATTCTGGCTCATCTCGTACACGTATATTGTATAAGTCGCTCTACCATCAACATGTCACCACTGCATCGCAGTATATCTGATTACACATGAGTATGAAAACGAAACACTCGTAACCTAACCCATATCGAAAAATGAGCACTTTTTCGATTTTCGGACACTATTTCCATCCTATCTCCGTCGCCATAGGTCCCACAAGGAAATGCTATCTGTCAGGCGCCAGGTTTTACCACCTGACTTTAACACCACAACGAAATGTTGTCTGTCAGACGCCAGGATTTATAACCTGTCTTTAACGCCATAACGAAATGCTATCTGTCAGACGCCAGGATTTACCAACCTACTTTAACGCCGCAACGAATATTTAATTCGAATAAAATTGTGCTGCCGTGACTTTCATTAAAATCTAACATTAATCAATATTACAAACGATTGGTAAAATAATCATTTATGAACGATTATAATTCCATAGTTGATGGTTAAAATATTTAAAAATACCTTACACAGCTATCTACAACTATATCGACGGATAATTTCCATAAACATTGCGCAATGCTTGGAATTGCAGCTATTATGATTTTTTTTATGAAAGTAAAGTACGCAACGGCGGATTACTCGTTTCGAATTTATAGTTGGCTTTAATCCGGCGGGACTAATTAACATTGTAGTAACAAACTAGGTATTAATTGTTAATCTCCTGGCGTTAAAAATAAATCAATTTTATTTGTAATTACGTTTTTATTGCCACGAAACCATTAATATGCTATTAGTTTTTTTTTCTGTATTGGATAAAAATTGAGGTTTATTACGATGACCATTCTGATTAGATACTATTTTTAGATATTGTATGGCAATGAATTTTTTTTTAAATTATTTATTCAAATGAAGATACTTTGATCTATAATTATGTGCTGATGCCTGTATAAAAGGGCGGTAGTTACTATCCCTTCGTTTATCTGATAATGCAGTTGCTTCAGTTTTAATGGTTTTAAGGGGGTCACTTCCATTTTTTCATTAAAAACTTGATTTTTAGGTACACTTTTCTAGAAAACTACAGTACCGAATTCTCTGAAATTTTGCACACATGTCCTTACCTCCAACATAAGTATTTATGGCTGAGAAATTAAAAAATATTAATCAGATTCGAAATTATGGCATGAAAAAAAAAGAACATTTTTTTAATTCTTTTTATTTAAAAAAAAATCCGCCACTCAACATATTGATAGGTATCAGCTATATTGATAGGTATCGATACCACCTTTAAAACAAAATAAAAATCGTGTTGATAGCTTTCATAGTTTTGAAGAAAAGTGTATGAGGGCCGCGGTGGCCTAGTGAGTAGAGCTCCTGCTGACGTGCCTCGTGGTCATGGGTTCGAATCCCATCCGTTCGGACACTTTTTCGGAACGAAGAAGTGGCCGTGCGGGTCCATGGATGTTTAGTGTATGTCCCATTCATTATTAAAAATATAATCTCAAAAACTATAAAATACATTTTTCTCTTCGGCGCTCACTTTTCGCGATATTTAAGAAAACTCAATTACATCTTAAAAACAATCAATTCTTTCAATAATGGATTGCAACTATCGAATATACAGGTTGAGGCATTTATCCAGAACACCAGAAATATTATAGAAACGAAGATTCGGAGGAAAAAAATGTTTCAAATAAAATGTGTTTGATATGAAGAGGCTAATGCAGCAAGCATATATGTCATCAATTATAAATAGGTTTTTAAGGTCATTTCAAGGTCAACTTGTTATTTTTAAAAAGAAACTTGTAATTTTACTTTCTCCGTTACGAAGTACGAGAAAGTATTGTGATCGTGATTTTTTTTCAAAATTTTTTTTTACGGAAATATCCGTTTTGGGGTCTCTGTATCCAATTAGCAAATCATCCACACTTCCTCAACCCGAATTTCCGTCAAAAAAAAGAAAAGTGTATCTAATCTTTAAAAGGTAAATTTTTCAGGAGAGTCAAAAAACTTAAAAGAGCTCGCTTCCTCCACTTTGCTTACAAATTTCGATCACTTCCACTAATCTGAAAAATATAAAATAAAATACACTTTTTATACGCAGAATTGAGTGCCCAATATCAAAATCGACTATAAAGAAAAACGATTATTTTGTTCATTTTTAAGGAAGTGACCCCCTTAACAAAAATTACTGTATAGATTGTTGAATATTTTACTGATCATGCCACGCCACTGACTATTTCTCCGAACAGCGCAAATGCGACTCAATGCAAAATGAAAAATTCACAAACGACGATGTCGGTGTGCTATCAATAAAAAATAGTCCTTCATTATAATTAATAATAATGCATACCTACTTGGCGTTATCATTCGAAAATAAATTCCAAAATAATAATTTTAAATTATTCGAACAATAGCGTGCATACTTGAACAAATCCTTGACGGAAATATTCCCTTATTTAAATAACTTAAAACATATATCCAAAGATAAAACAAATTTCGACATAGACTGTATGAATAAAACTGCACTTTTCGGCATTTAAAATCGAAATGATTCCAAGAGTCTCCGCCATCGCGGACTTGTTTAAAATTGCGATAAGATAAAAAAATGGTTTTATAATGAGGTTAGATGACGATATGCATATGCATTAATTCATAGGTTATGGTGTAGTTCCAACAAAAAAAAAAGATAAGTTTTGAATTTATAAATGATAATGGAATATTTAAATTTTTAATGTAACAATATTTAAATTTTAATTCTGATAAATACAAAATTATGGATTCACAAAACCAAGCAAAAAATAATTAACTTGAAGCCAAAAAATATCCGTGGAATAACCAGTTTTATCAGGACACCGTAGACTCTTAAATAATATCGAGGGGGGAATTTGTTACTATGAAACAACTGCATAATTTATCATTTTTGTAAAAATTCCTAAAATTACCATTACTGGAAATACCTAAACTATTAAAATCATTGCGGTTTTTTCTTCTCTTGTATTTGTGGCCGAACGGTGGTTTTTATCAAAACCGCATTTTCAAACTCGATGACCACGATGTCTCGAAAACCACTGCACCGATTTTTTTTAACCTTGGCACGTTTATTTGAGATGTAATTTGTATTTTTTTTTCTTGACAAAAACGAGCGATATTTTCATGCAAAAAATCGAAACTTTAACTTTGAACGCCCGCCATTTTGTCCCAGACCAATGATATTTCGATAAAGATTTTCTATGAGTCTTCGAAGCTTCAAACCTTCGAAATTGGAAATCTTCGAAGAAAAATTGCAGTCGTAACATGAACAACTAGAGAAGTTTAGAAGTTGCGAAGTTTCGAAGATTCAAAGTTTTCGAATTTTTCGAAACTTTAATCTTCAAAGATTTTCTATGAGTCTTCGAAGCTTCAAACCTTCGAAATTGGATATCTTTGAAGAAAAATTGCAGCCGTAAAATGAACAAAAGGAATACGTTCTCTTCGAAATATTATTAGTTTTGTAGTCTACTCAAAAACTAGAGATTTAAAAAAATGATAAGCTGTTCATTTTTTCATTCTCTACAATTGTTATTAACATAAATTTGATGTAACTAATATCGTAATAATTATAAACCAAAAACGAAAAAAAATGAATACATTTTTTAAACAAAAGACATTCATTTCTTAGTTTTCTTTAATATTTGATTAAATGTTTTTGTAATTTTTAGCGTATTTAAAAAAATATAAGTGGTTAAGGTCAGGGGCGGCTCGTGATATAGAGCCAAGGAGCTATGGCACTACTTCTAGTTTCAAGCTCAGCAAGAATTTTTAATTAATTGTTAAAACACTTTTTCGCCAGTTACTTTGGTCTAGGAAGATTAATCGTCATTTCTTTCTTCAAACGGGGGTTGGGGATATATTGTATAGGTGGCTCTACCACCAACATGTTCCACAAGCCGCCACTGAAATTAAGTTAAGTTTTTGAAAATCCACGAGTAATTAATTTTCAAATTGTGTAATACTCGAGCAAAAATATATAAAACCTGTCGACGAATTTCTACAAAAATTAAATTAGATTTGCATACCATCGTTTTATCAAATTAAGTGCAGTTTTTAAAAATCCAGCGATTATATCGTGAGTTGTGAATTTTTGAAAATTTTAATTTTCGAATTGTGTAATACTTGAGCAAAAAAATAAAAGAAAATATAAAACGTGTCGACGAAATTCTACAAAAATTAAATCATATTTGCAAATCATCATTTTATCAAACTAAATAGAGTTTTTGAAAATACACCGATTATTTCGTGAGTTGTGAATTTTTGAAAATTTTAATTTTCGAATTGTGTAATACTTGAGCAAAAAAATAAAAGAAAATATAAAACGTGTCGACGAAATTCTACAAATATTAAATTAGATTTGCAAAACATCGTTTTATCAAACTAATTCGAGTTTTTAAAAATTCACCAATTATTTCACGAATTGTGAATTTTTTAAAATTTTCGATCTCGAATTGTGTAATAGTCGAGTTAAAAATTTAAAAAAATATATAAAACGTGTCTACTAAATTCTAGAAAAATTAAATTAGATTTGCAAATCATCGTTGTATCAAACTAAATGGAATTTTTGAAAATTCTCCAATAATTTCGCGAATTGTGAATTTTTTAAAATTTTAAATCTCGAATTGTGTAATACTACTAAATTCTACAAAAATTAAATTAGATTTGCAAATCATCGTTTTATCAAACTAAATGGAATTTTTGAAAATTCTCCAATTGTTTCGCGAATTGTGAATTTTTGAAAATTTTAGATCTCGAATTGTGTAATACTCGAGTTAAAAATTAAAAAAAATATATAAAACGTGTCTACTAAATTCTACAAAAATTAAATTAGATTTGCATATCATCGTTTTATCAAATTAAGTGCAGTTTTTAAAAATCCATCCATTATTTCGTGAGTTGTGAATTTTTGAAAATTTTAATTTTCGAATTGTGTAATACTTGAGCAAAAAAATTAAAGAAAATATAAAACGTATCGACGAAATTCTACAAAAATTAAATTAGATTTGCAAAACATCGTTTTATCAAACTAATTCGAGTTTTTAAAAATTCACCAATTATTTCACGAATTGTGAATTTTTGAAAATTTTAGATTTCGAATTGTGTAATACTCGAGTTAAAAATTTAAAAAATATATTAAACGTGTCTACTAAATTCTACAAAAATTAAATTAGATTTGCAAATCATCGTTTCATCAAACTAAATGGAGTTTTTGAAAATTCTCCAATTATTTCACGAATTGTGAATTTTTGAAAATTTTAGATCTCGAATTGTGTAATACTTGAGCAAAAAAATAAAAGAAAACATAAAACGTGTCGACGAAATTCTACAAAAATTAAATTAGATTTGCAAAACATCGTTTTATCAAACTAATTCGAGTTTTTAAAAATTCACCAATTGTTTCACGAATTGTGAATTTTTTAAAATTTTCGATCTCGAATTGTGTAATAGTCGAGTTAAAAATTTAAAAAAATATATAAAACGTGTCTACTAAATTCTAGAAAAATTAAATTAGATTTGCAAATCATCGTTGTATCAAACTAAATGGAATTTTTGAAAATTCTCCAATAATTTCGCGAATTGTGAATTTTTTAAAATTTTAAATCTCGAATTGTGTAATACTACTAAATTCTACAAAAATTAAATTAGATTTGCAAATCATCGTTTTATCAAACTAAATGGAATTTTTGAAAATTCTCCAATTGTTTCGCGAATTGTGAATTTTTGAAAATTTTAGATCTCGAATTGTGTAATACTCGAGTTAAAAATTAAAAAAAATATATAAAACGTGTCTACTAAATTCTACAAAAATTAAATTAGATTTGCATATCATCGTTTTATCAAATTAAGTGCAGTTTTTAAAAATCCATCCATTATTTCGTGAGTTGTGAATTTTTGAAAATTTTAATTTTCGAATTGTGTAATACTTGAGCAAAAAAATTAAAGAAAATATAAAACGTATCGACGAAATTCTACAAAAATTAAATTAGATTTGCAAAACATCGTTTTATCAAACTAATTCGAGTTTTTAAAAATTCACCAATTATTTCACGAATTGTGAATTTTTGAAAATTTTAGATTTCGAATTGTGTAATACTCGAGTTAAAAATTTAAAAAATATATTAAACGTGTCTACTAAATTCTACAAAAATTAAATTAGATTTGCAAATCATCGTTTCATCAAACTAAATGGAGTTTTTGAAAATTCTCCAATTATTTCACGAATTGTGAATTTTTGAAAATTTTAGATCTCGAATTGTGTAATACTTGAGCAAAAAAATAAAAGAAAACATAAAACGTGTCGACGAAATTCTACAAAAATTAAATTAGATTTGCAAAACATCGTTTTATCAAACTAATTCGAGTTTTTAAAAATTCACCAATTGTTTCACGAATTGTGAATTTTTTAAAATTTTCGATCTCGAATTGTGTAATAGTCGAGTTAAAAATTTAAAAAAATATATAAAACGTGTCTACTAAATTCTAGAAAAATTAAATTAGATTTGCAAATCATCGTTGTATCAAACTAAATGGAATTTTTGAAAATTCTCCAATAATTTCGCGAATTGTGAATTTTTTAAAATTTTAAATCTCGAATTGTGTAATACTCGAGCTAAAAATTAAAAAAAATATATATTAAACGAGTCTACTAAATTCTACAAAAATTAAATTAGATTTGCAAATCATCGTTTTATCAAACTAAATGGAATTTTTGAAAATTCTCCAATTGTTTCGCGAATTGTGAATTTTTGAAAATTTTAGATCTCGAATTGTGTAATACTCGAGTTAAAAATTAAAAAAATATATAAAACGTGTCTACTAAATTCTACAAAAATTAAATTAGATTTGCATATCATCGTTTTATCAAATCAAGTGCAGTTTTTAAAAATCCACCCATTATTTCGTGAGTTGTGAATTTTTGAAATTTTTTATTTTCGAATTGTGTAATACTTGAGCAAAAAAATTAAAGAAAATATAAAACGTATCGACGAAATTCTACAAAAATTAAATTAGATTTGCAAAACATCGTTTTATCAAACTAATTCGAGTTTTTAAAAATGAATTTTTGAAAATTTTCGATCTCGAATTGTGTAATAGTCGAGTTAAAAATTTAAAAAAAATATATAAAACGTGTCTACTAAATTATACAAAAATTAAATTAGATTTGCAAATCATCGTTTCAACAAACTAAATGGAGTTTTTGAAAATTCTCTAATTATTTCACGAATTGTGAATTTTTAAAAATTTTAGATCTCGAATTGTGTAATACTCGAGTTAAAAATTTAAAAAAATATATTAAACGTGTCTACTAAATTCTACAAAAATTAAATTAGATTTGCAAAGCACCGTTTTATCAAACTAAATAGAGTTTTTGAAAATCCACCGATTATTTCGCGAATTGTGAGTTTTTGAAAATTTTAATTTTCGAATTGTGTAATATTCGAGTGAAAAAATAAAACAAAATATGAAGCGTATTGACTAAATTCTACAAAAAATAAATTAGATTTGCAAATCATCGTTTTATCAAACTAAATAGAGTTTTCAAAAATTTACCAATTATTTTGCGAATTGTGAATTTTTGAAAATTTTAGATCTCGAATTGTGTAATACTCGAGTTAAAAATTTTCAAAAATATATTAAACGTGTCTACTAAATTCTACAAAAATTAAATTAGATTTGCAAATCATCGTTTTATAAAAATAAATGGAATTTTTGAAAATTCTCCAATTATTTCACGAATTGTGAATTTTTTAAAATTTTAGATCTCGAATTGTGTAATAGTCGAGTTAAAATTTTAAAAAATATATTAAACGTGTCTACTAAATTCTGCAAAAATTAAATTAGATTTGCAAATCATCGTTTTATCAAACTAAACGAAGTTTTCAAAAATTCACCAATTATTTCGCGAATTGTGAATTTTTGAAAATTTTAGATCTCGAATTGTGTAATACTGGAGTTAAAAATAAAAAAAAATATTAAACGTGTCTACTAAATTCTACAAAAATTAAATTAGATTTGCAAATCATCGTTTCAACAAACTAAATGGAATTTTTGAAAATTCTCCAATTATTTCACGAATTGTGAATTTTTGAAAATTTTAGATCTCGAATTGTGTAATACTCGAGTAAAAAAATAAAAGAAAATATAAAACGTGTTGACGAAATTCTACAAAAATTAAATTAGATTTCCAAATCTTTGTTTTATCAAACTAAATAAAGTTTTTGAAAATTCTTCAATTATTTCACGAAGTGCGAATTTAAAAAAAGTTAAATCTCGAATTGTGTAATACTCGTGTCAAAAATTTAAAAAAACATATAAAACGTGTCTATTAAATTCTACAAAAATTAAATTATATTTGCAAATCATCGTTTTATCAAACTAAATAGAGTTTTTGAAAATCCACCGATTATTTCGCAAATTATGAGTTTTTGAAAATTTTTATTTTCGAATTGTGTAATACTCGAGTGAAAAAATAAAATAAAATATGAAGCGTATTGACTAAATTCTACAAAAAATAAATTAGATTTGCAAATCATCGTTTTATCAAAATAAGAGCAGTTTTTGAAATCCACCGATTATTTCACGAGTTGTGAATTTTTTTAAATTTTAGTTTTCAAATTGTGAAATACTCGAGTGAAAATTTAAAAAAAAATATATATAAAACGTGTTGACGAAATTCTACAAAAATTAAATTAGATTTGCAAATTATCGTTTCATAAAATTAAACGGGGGCAGCTCGTTATATATTCTTGTAGTTTCAAGCTCAGCAAGAACTTTTGATTACTTCTTAAAACACTTTTTCGCAAGTTACTAAGTCTAGGAAGATAAATCGTTCTTTCTTTCTTCAAAAAGGAGCGGGGGGGGGGTATACTATTCATGGTTTATTTTCGATTTTAATCATATTTTAAATGCACTAAACTCGGATGAAACGTCAAAATTATGAAAGATGGAAAAATTATACTTCAAATTCAAAAACTCAGTTTACTCAAAAACTGAAGGGATTTACTGTAACTATTATCGTTTCGTAATTATAAACCAAAAATTAAAAAAAAAATGATTTTATGAAAAATCAAGCAAAAGATGTTCATTTCTTTGTTGTCTTCAAAGTTTGTTTAATTATTTTTGTGAAATTTTTCATATTTAAGAAAATATTGGCAAAAAACAAAAAACAATTAAGGTAAACGCCCACTTCCGGTGTACGAAATTTTACCAAAAGCTTTTCAGTTCTTCAGATTATCAAATAAGACGGTTCAAAGTTTCATATCAATTGCTCTATTAGTTTTTGAGATACAGCGCGCACAGACACACACACACACACACAGACACACCATCACACACACATACACAGACACAAATTTTTTTTTTAGAGAAATTGTTGATATGGTATCTAAGGACCCCAAAACGGATATTTCCGTGAAAAAATAAAAAATAAAAAATAAAAAATCACGATCATTTTCTCGTTCTTCGTAACGGAGAAAGTAAAAATACAGAATTTTATTAAATCGCTTCTAGGGACCTCAAAATGGATATATCCGCTAAAAAACTTTTTTCACGATCACAATACTTTCCCGTACGTCGTAACGGAGAACGTAAACATTCCAGAAATTCTTGAAATCGCCTCTATGGACCTCAAAACGGATATTTTCATTAAAAAAAATGTTTGAATTTTTTCACGATCTCAATACTTTCCCGTACTTCTTAACACAGAAAGTAATCATTCCAGAAATTCTTAAAATCGCCTCTGGGGACCTCAAAATGGATTTTTCCTTTAAAAACAAATTTGACACAATTTTCACGATTACAATACTTTCACGTACCGTAACGGAAAAAGTAAAAGCTAGTTAATATCTTAAATATTTCTAATTCGATTTTAATTTTGTAACAGGGTAACAAATTAATAACGAATATTGATATTATTAACTGAAAATTATAAAGCTTTACCCACCTTCCCTCCCATGCGGACGCCCATGCTGCCCTGCTTTATTTTTTGTTCTGAATTCTTAACGCAAGACCAAGTTCTCGCTTGCCTTCATTCAGCTCACGATTCTCGAAATCTATTAAATCAACATTTTAGCTGGTTCGCTCATCATAAAATTTTTAATTGGTATAAATTAAAAAGGCCACAGCAAATAATAAATGCAATACTAATAGACGTAACGGGAGGGTACAGATATAAATTGAATATATCGCTGTAAATACAATATATTTGTTAATGTTTAATATTAGAAATTATTATTTAAATGTAACATTGAAAAATTCAGTATCTAGAGATCCACAAGTCACACAGGCACCAAACTTCATTGTTGAAAAGGGGTACATTTGAAAATGTAAAAATAAATATAGAGGGTGATCCATTTAAAAAAACTGCCGATGACGTCACATCTCGAAAAATAGGGTAGCTGTTGAAAATCAAAATACCTACGTGACTGAATCGAATGAATAAAGCTATAAACATTTCTTTTGAAAGTAATAAGAAAACAACAGACGTTTAGCCATAAATCAGGTGTTCCGACACATTTCCTCAACCCTGCGTAACGTGAGAAGCAGTGACGGTTCGCGGGTTTTTTTCTGGTACGGCCGAGGAACAAGAGGTGGTAATACAGATAGGTGCGGTCACGTAGCCAGCCGTCTCTGCAACTGACCCTACCTATCTGTATTGCCACCCTTGTTACCTCGGCCGTATCAGAAAAAGAAAACCGCGAACCGTCACTGTTGAGAAGAGTTATATAAATCTAAACAAATATTTTCGTCTTTTATTTTTGTGTTAATTCGTTGTTATTAACAAAGTTTGGGTACCCTCTCCTTAACCCTTTCGCTGAAATTACACAAAAAATATTCAACTTTAATATGCGGGACCCGGATATATCCGCAAGTTCCTGCAGCGAAAGGGTTAATGGCTTGAATGCACTCCAGACCGCTAGTAAATGATAATACGTATCTAATAGAGAACCGACTTCAGTGAGTGAACCGATTCGGAACCGTTCGCGGAGGGACCTATCTTTATCGAACACCACGCTTCACTCTTCAGAGGTGTCTTTTGTATGCAAAACTGATTACGCCCGTGTTTGCTGATAAGGCTCCGCCGGTTTGATTGGGGGCTTTTATAAAACGGTGCAGATAATGAGGACGCGGTCGATTATCAATAATGGAAAGGAAGGTCGAGGTGCGGAAAAAAAATCCATATTAAAGAGAGTCAAACGCCGATCAATGGGGGCGATAAAAAAAAGCGAGCAATCCGGGGGACCGCACATTCGTGATTACGTCGTTATTATATCGAAGATTATACATTTTCTCCGCGTGTGTGTTGGTAAAAGCGCGCGGTGTCCGTAATTCGTAAAAGGTATAATGAACATTCTCAGGTTATATGGAGCTATTGAAACGATGCATATAAAAATTAGTTCCATTGTAATTTGTCCATAAAGTTTGACCTTTACAAACTCGCCTTGGGTCTCTAATAACTGGTAGGCTGGCTCAGCTTTTGTTCAGCCTAGGATGATGCCCGCACCCCGACCCACAAGATTTTATCTAAACTCATATATATTTTTTTTTGGTCGGCTCTTATTTTTGCTGGTTTGCCCGCTGCGTACAGATCTTGCTAGCAATGTACTGGCACCTCACTATTTCGAGTCAACGTGGACTTGACGGAGTATGTCAGGTCGTTGCTCGGCAACCTACAGGAAAAGCTGGATGTTGATTGGTCGGTGCGGCGACCGGATTGGACCGCTGTGCGGGATTCCGCGAGACTCGTTTAAAGTGGGCTGGGTTTGCGCCAGGCGCGCTGTGATTGGTGCGGGAGACGAATACGGCGCGGGGATTGGCGCGCTGTATTCATTGAGTTCGAGTCCACGTTGACTTGATACCAGCTTGGTATACTGGCAATCAGGGCGCCATATTTATAGGGGTGAAAGGGGCCGAAGTGAAATCACGCGGGTGGAACAAGGACAGATTCGACCCCTGTTTCAGCTAAAATGAGATGCTTTCTGCCAGGCAGCCATTTTGAGGGTAGTTTTTTGTTTTTATTATTTATTTTTTTTTATTTTTTGTTGCGAACATGTACGGATCATTTTAGGGGTGTGAGTACAAGCCAACGTAAAAGTGGTGCGACTCAGGTGGGTCGCGCCACTTGGATTCCTGTAGGGTCCGGTGTTGGTGGTGGTGGATGAGGGTGTGGGAACACCGAACACCGCGACAGTTTACCCGCATTACATTCACGCTAATTACAATCACAGTCCAATTAAAACATGACCCACTTCATCCCTGCCGATATTGTTTCCCACTTTCTTTCAACCCCCCCGATCCCAAGTCGGCTTTCACGTTCGCGGTTATGTATTTTTTTTCCGCGTTTCGTTTTTCGTGTTCCTTCAACCCCCGCAATTACGCGATTCGCGCATTTTTCGACCCTCCTTTGTCGGCGCGGCGCGGAGGTGACTTGCAATTTGCAATGTGCGCCATTAACTCGTTCCTTTTATAACAGCATTAAACTTTCATATATGTATCCATCCACTCGTTACTGGCTCATTAACCACCGTTATTAATACACTTATTCGTGAAACGCCACTAATTAGGTTTTAAATGGATACCGTGGCCTAATACTCAATTTTCTCGAATTCCTCGCAGGATTTTTTTTGCGACTGTACTAGCTGCCGGTATTTTTAGGGGTTGTAGGCTTTTTGTAAGGGAGTGTGGGGTCCCTGTTAGCGGTTTTGAGGGACGGAGAGCGCGCAGGGATCTCGTGGCGGTGGAGGGGAGTTTACAACTTCAGTCGCTTTTGGTACGCGGAGTTGTGTGGATGTATATCGCGTATTCTCGCTGTCCGAACATCGCTGCCATTGTTTACCGAGTGATTACAAATCTTTCAATCACATTTGGGATTACCCTTTGGATTAATTGTGCCATTATTCCTTGGATTACACTCGTTCGCCGTTCTTTTTTTCTACCTCTTCTGGTGTGTGCGTTTTTTTTTCTAGTTGGTGAAGTGCGCGCGTGTGTTTTCAATACTCTGTTTACTGCTCGACACGATTTATTTCCCGTTTTACATACTCGTTAAGGATTACTGGGTGTTCTTCTCCGGCGGATTGGGAGAATAAAAAACGACGATTTCACGTTACTGTTACAATGTGTTGCTGACGTAAGATGTACCCTAGTGCAGGAATGAACGCAGCCGCAGCGGTCGCGGCCGCGCGACATCCGGTAAGTTGTTCACGCTTCCGACAAACGCGCCAATACCGCTTTGCCACTTGGCGATCACTTATTAATTACACTTATAAACAGTAATGGCTTCCAGTAATAAAACAAATTACAACAATCGCAATCGCGTTATCCGTGTTTTTACCTCTTACAGCTAGCATAACCGCGGCCCGTTTTCGGCAATTTCGTCGCAATTCCTTGCCTCGTGTGCAATTTGCAAAAACCGTCCGCGTCCGTCGCTCGCAAAAACGCAACCATGCGGCTTTTGTGTATAAATTCCGTTTTTATCGGAATCATCCGGCTCCGTTTTTTTCCGTCGCTAAAAAGTTTCCACTTTTTATGCCTTAGAACTTTTTAATTATGTACTCCAATTGACAATAGACGCCGATGCGCCTTCAACCGAAATTCAATCGCGTGGCGTTTCGCGTCGGCAGAAACGCGTCGGCGTCCGCCGGTTAGAAAACAACGCATCTGCACTTTTCGGTGTTCAACCTTTATTGGAACCATCCGGTTCGCTACCAGTTCGTAAACACGGCATTTTAGGATTAAACAGTGCTAATTTTCGCGAAAATCCCATTCTTGTTCCTGGATCGAACTCATCCGTCGGCAAAAAGAAAACGCTGTGTGTCATACATTATGTCAAACAAATTATCTCTGGATAAACACAAAGTAGCTAAACAGTTGACTATAAATATCCCCGATTATATTCTTGTCACGTCAGATGGGCAATTTCAAGTGAACTTCCGGCTGCTTCCGTCAAAGTCCTAAACCCAGAATTCATTCATTTTACCTGCTTAAAGGTGATTATTTTAGAAGTTTTTTAAAGCAGTAATCGACCATAATAACTATTTTATAAACTTTAATGGCTGAATGGTCTACGTTGCCTAAGCCAATATCCTATATCATTCATAATTCCCTAATCCAAATTCCCATCAACCATCTTTCCTTTTTTTAATTAAAAAAAAAAACTTTAATCGCCTTTTGTAAATAATGGCCTTTTTCCGTTTGCAAAGTGGTTTTCCAAAACTTGAGAATTTCCAATTTGCTGATGGGTTTTTAAAATTAAGCATTTAAAAGGTACCCAAAAATTATGGTGTTGAGAAATAATTAAAATAATGCACGATTGTAGTATTGAATTTGCAAAAAATAATTGGAGAAAAGTTGTCAGTTTAGAAATGCATTTTTGAACTGCCGTAGAGATTTTTGGTGAAGACTCCGATTCAAACACGGAAGGAAATTCCTTTTCAGTTACGAAATGCCGTTTCGAACGGTCGCAGTGCTCAAGAGAGTCCCTAATGATAACATAAGAAAAAAAACACGACTTCAGTTGGGAAATTCATTTTGGAACGGCTGCTTTTCCAATTTCTAATTTGCCAATAGGTGCTTAAAACAAATCGTTTAAAAGACCAATACTCAACTGGTGCTTATCCCAAGAATTATGGTAACTTTCGAGGAATAAATAAAATAATGTACAATTGTATTATTAAATTTGCAAAAAATGGGAGAAAAGTTGTCACTTTAGAAATGCATTTTTTTATCTGCTGAAGAGATCTATCGCGAAGACTCCAGATTAAAAACGGAAGGACAATTCTTTTTCGGTTACGAAATACATTTTTCGGCTGTTTTCGAACGATCGCAGCTGCTCAAGAGACCCCACAATGATAACATAAGATAAAAATGGTGATGTGGCCATCATGTTACTTTCTCCGACTTTATATTTACGTTTTCATGAGTTTATTTTCAATTTAAATCATATTTTAAATGTACATCGAGCGTTGCGTAAACTCGGATGAAACTGACGTTTAAAACGTCAAAATCATGAAAGATGGAAAAATTATACTTCAAATTCAAAAACTCGGTTTACTCAAAAACTAACGAGATTTCGAAAAAAACTTATTCTTTAGAAGTTGTTCATTTTGGCATTCTCTACAATTATTATTCACATAAAATTGCTGTAACTATTGTTTCATAATTATAAACCAAAAATTAAAAAAAAGTTAATTTTTTTTTTCTCGAATAGTAATGATTTTATGAAAAATATTTTCAAGCAAAAGCTATTCATTTCTTTGTTGTCTTCGATCTTTGTTTAAATGTTTTTGTGATATTTTTTATATTTAAGAAAATATTGGCAAAAAACAAAAAATAGTTAAGGTAAACGCCCACTTCCGGTGTACGAAATTTTACCAAAAGCTTTTCAGTTCTTCGGATTATCAAATAAGACGTATATTCAAAGTTTCATAACAATTGCTCTATTGGTTTTTGAGATACAGCGCACACAGACAGACACAGACACACACACACACACACACAGACACTAAAAAAAAATTCCAAAAATTGTTGAAATGGCATCTAGGGACGGATATTTCCGTAAAAAAAATTTTTGAAAAAAAAAATCACGATCACAATACTTTCTCGTACTTCGTAACGGAGAAAGTAACAACACGTTGTCAGTTGGGAAATTCATTTTAGAACGGCTGGTTTTCCAAGACTTCAGAATTTCCAATTTAGTATTGTGTTTAAAATGAAGCGTTCTAAAGGTCATTATCCAAAAATTTCAACTGGTGCTTATCCCAAAAATTATGGTTTGAGAAACAACTAAAATAATAATGTCTTATTAATTTGCAAAAAAAATAAGTTCGGAAATGCATTTTTCAACCACCGTAGAGATTTTTGGGGGAAGCTTCAAATCAAAGACTGAAGGAAAATTCTTTTCGGTTACAAAATACGTTTTTCGGCCGTTTACGAACGGTCGTAGCTGCTCAAGAGACTCCATAATGACAAAAGAAGAAAAAAAAAACACGTTGTCAGTTGGGAAATTCATTTTGGAACGGCTGATTTTCCAAAACTTCAGAATTTCCAATTTACTAATGTGTTTAAAATGAAGCGTTTTAAAGATCAATATCCAAAAATTTCAACTGGTGCTTATCCCAAAAATTATGGTTTGAGAAACAACTAAAATAATAATGTGTTATTAAATTTGCAAAAAAGCAAATGAGTTCGGAAATACATTTTTTCAACCACCGTAGAGATTTTTCGGGGAAACTTCAAATCAAAGACGGAAGGAAAATTCTTTTCGGTTACGAAACATGTTTTTTCACCGTTTTTTGAATGGTCGCAGTTATCCGTTATTGTCTCCATAATGCAAGCAAAAGTTAGTTAGATAAAGTCAAAATTGGCGATTGGTAGTTTTTGTTCATAATAACGAAAACTTACGTGCATTGTGATCATAAAATTTTTCCAAAAAATGTTTTAACGGAAAAGAGCATTTTGAGGTCGCTAGAAACGATTTCAGCAATTAGAAAAAAATCAGTCGGGAAATTTATTATTATTATTGCACGGTCTTAGCTACTACACATGAAAAATATAAGAGAAACAGTTCTTAATTGGGAAATACATTTTCAGTCGTTAATCACCGGGCGAAGCTACCAAACCAAAATTCCAAATGAAAAACCGAAACAAGTTGTCAATTGGAAAACATATTTTTGCACCATTTTTGAACGGCCGTATCTGCCTGACGAAGACCAAATCATAAAGAGAAGGAAAATCAATTTTTCAACCTTTGAACTGTCAAGCTAAGAAACAAATGTCAAAAAAAAGTCAAGCACAGATCCTTACTTTTCAAGTAAATACAATAAAAAAATATGATTTTTGTCAGACTTAGAAATAAAAACGGAAGGAACAAAGTTGTTCTTTGAGAAATACATTATTTTGATATTCGTCTTGCTTAGCCAAGACTACGATTAAAATGCAAATTAAAATAAGTTGTCAGTTAGGAGATACATTATTTTTACCTCTTCTAAGTCTTGCCTGGCAAAGACTCCAATTCGAAAACGAATTGAAACAAGTTGTCAGTTCAGAAATATATTATTTTGATCTTTTTTAAAGGGTCCTGGTGTTGCCTCGCGAAGACTCCAATTCAAAACCAATAGAAATAAGTTGTCGGTTAAAAAATATATTATTCTGATCTTTTTTAAAGGACCTTAGTCTCGCCCAGAAAAAATGTCAGTTTGGAAATATGTACGTTATTTTTTTTTTCGAAAAACATTCTTAACGGAAATATTAATTCTTGGATCCGATTCCGAAAATTTTTGAGAAAAAAATTGTGTTTGTTTTTGATGTGGACGTTATATCTCAAAAACTAATAAAGCAATTGAAATTAAACTTTATTTTACAATTCTAGGAATTGAAAAGCATTTGGTGAAATTTCCGAAAACCGGAAGTGGGTGTTTACCTTAACCTTTTTGTGATTTTTTTCAAGATTAAATATAAAAAATATTACGAAAATCTTTATACAAATGATGCAGGTAACATAGAACTGCACATCTTTTATTAAAACAAATATTGCATTTGATTTAAAAAAAATAGAAAGTTTCACTTTTTTTATCAGTAATTATGCAATAATGATGGTTACATCAAACTCGTAGGAAATGTCTAAATGGAAAACTTATAAGGAATAAGGTTTTTCGAAAGCACTGGTTTTTGAAAGAAATCAAGAATCATTTAAATTCACGTCAGGCCAAGTTTTTTTGTTTTTTTTTGTTATATTAGTTTTAAGTTATTATTAAGTCGTACATTGTTTTCTGTTATGTTTTTATTATATTTTTTTATTTATTTAATTTCTTACAGCAAATCTATATTATTTACATACTACATAATATATGTAATAAATTTGTAAAAAGGTGAATCCGTCAAATAAATTAAATTAAATCGATAAATATGCAAAATGTCATTTAAAAAAAATGTATACATACCTTCAAATCGGAGAAAGTTACATGATAGCCACATCAACATTTTTTTTTGTTTTGTTTGACAGTGCATTATTGGGCGGGAAAATGAATCGTTGCTGAATTGAATTTTGGATTTTGAATTGTTTATATTCCCAAAATAACAAAAAGTAGTTGGGTTTGTTATCCAGTAATTCTTGGAAAAAGTATTCTTCGAAAGTAGAATGCCAATTCTTCAAAGTTACATTCTCCAAATGACCAATTCTTCGAATACAGTTTTTCGAATACCAATAAATACTTCGAAAATTTTACAATTTACCATAAAAACAAAGTAGACTCCAAGAAAAAGGTCCTCACTTCCAAACAATTTTTGATGACTCAAATAGAGCTACAAATTTCCACCAGTCAATTAATTATGCGACTCACTTCTCAGAGTTAACTCACTCTAGACTAAAGTCTATTTATGATATTAACACATATGTTAATAACGTTTTATTTGCTAAAGATGTTAATAGCAAATTTTATGAGATATGAAATTTTTCTATTTGGAAATTGTGGCAGTACACTGACAAAAAACAAATCGTAACCATAGTAACAACTAAACTGTTGAGAAAGTAAAATCGTCGTCATGCCATTGGTTGAAACCTGTTGGGCAATGAAACCGCTATCATTTGATTGGACGTCACCTGAGGAGAAAATGATTCGGCCGAATAATGGACAATTTTCTCAATCAAAAACGATTTAACAACGTTTATATTATTTAATAAGATGCGAAAATAGTATATTATTAAACGAGTGAGAAAGTTGGCAATTGCCACGAGGGTGAAGTTTGAAATTCACCAGAGTGGCAATGGCCAACTTGCTCACGAGTTTAATACTATAGTTTTTCGCATCATATTAAATAATAACCTAAAGATTTTTCGGTTTATATTAAATTATAACGAATCATTTTTCTATTTGGAAATTGCGGCAGTACACTGACAAAAAACAAATCGTAACCATAGTAACAACTAAACTGTTGAGAAAGTAAAATCGTCGTCATGCCATTGGTTGAAACCTGTTGGGCAATGAAACCGCTATTATTTGATTGGACGTCACCTGTGGAGGAAATGATTCGACCGAATAATGGACAACTTTCTCAATCAAAAACGATTTAACAACGTTTATATTATTTAATAAGATGCGAACAAATCATTTATATACCCTTGGTGTACGATGAACATAGAACATGCAAGCAGTATTTTCCAAGTACACTCCGAAAGGAACACCCGTCTCAATTGTGACCAGAAAAAGCAAGTGCTGTTTACAGTGTGCAGAGCATCCTTTTACAACAATGGAGAGTTTATCCACATTCCAGTAGCAGTAAAAAAAATCGTTGGCTGATCAAAATTAGCCAAACCGTTCAAAAGTTGCACATTTAAAAAAATCAAACCCGCTGTTACGGGGCTTTGTTGAAAATTGCAAGTTTTGCAGTTTTCACCATCAAAATCGGCCAAAGTGTTTAAACAGTGTGTTGATGTCTTTTTTCCAAGGAAGGATCGTTGATAAGAATTTGGGTTCAGGATATAGGAAATTGGCATAACCATGTAGGGCATTCTGCCACATGGATTTGTATAAATTAATATTCGTATAAAGATAATAGAACACACACGATACATTTTGATTCGGCCAACTGTTTAAATAATCAATATTAACTCGCGCTTAGGTGTATGTGTAACAGAAGTCGTCGTCGTCATTGTATGCAAGATGCAGGCTTCTGGTACCACGAGAAGAATTGGGTCAGATCGTTCTCGTACCGCGTCGAATAGAAAGTGGTGTAACTAAAATCTTTCGAACCATAAAAATTTCTGGACAATCAAATAAAAACGACTCAATTAACGAGACGTCGCAGTCGTGCGCAATCAGACAGATAAATTGTTACAGCGAGAATTACGAGTGTGGGTGAGTTGTTATAATTAAGTAGATTCATGTCGCGCATGTAGGTATAACATGTTTACTGCAAATTTATTCTCAGCAGAGGCCGGGAAAGGTTGCCGGTGACAATTTTAGCATCCTAATGCGCTCTCCGGCGAGGTCGATGACTTACGCCTCGTGAAGATATTAATTGCAATGTAAAACCACGCTAACTACCTATGTATATCATTGTACGAACCGCCAATGTATATCATTGTAATTTCCGAAAGTGGGATTACTCCGACCGGGAGGTAATGAGGGACTTTCGTGGCGGCCTGAACCAGTAATTTGACAGCACGAACGGCCGGTGCGTGCGCTCCGGAAAATTCACACGTTTTGTTCCCGGCCGTTTCTTTTTACACGACCGCACACCCAACAAAAACGATAACATTCCATCTGTTGTACACATGCACTCCATTTATAACCATCGAGGTTACAGCGAAAAGTCTAAATCACGTTCGATTTGGAAAATTTTGTAAAAATAACGGCAGCTTGTAACAATTCCGAAAAACACGCTTCCGCAGGAAGACCGTTTGTTTGAGTACGCTGAACAAACGCTGCCAATTGATTCTCTCGCCTACAAACTTTTCACCGCCTGTTTCTCTCCCAAGAAACGCTCGCATGAATTAATTGCCCATTCGAACATAAAAGGCTACAAACCATGTGATCCATCGATTTTACGAATCGTTCGTTTGCGGTTGTGCATTCCGAAGAAACAGGAAGCTAAGGCTAATGAATATTCAAACAATTTTGTAATCGACCATGCTTACTAGTATGCAACATTGAAGTACTGGTTATTTTGGTCACTCTGGTTGTATTCTCGCGCATGTAGGAAAGTGACGTAGGGTTTTCCTTGAAGTCTTCTTTCTGACCAAGAACTCTGTAGTCCAAAAGTTTTGATTTAGTCGATCAAATTATTGAATACTAATGCACAATAGAGTTTTATCTTTTTTTATTAAATTGGTCATTTGAAACACGATGTGTATCATTTTGGCTTCATCGACCGAAAATAAAACGCATATAACGCTAACGATTTTGTATTGTTGTTCAGGAGTTCCTGAGCTGGTAAATTTCTTGAGGCCGCTTTTCAAGTGGATTTTCAATAAAACTATTAAGAGGTTGGCCGTTTTGCTGATTTACGGTAGCAAACGGCCCTAACGAGGATTTGTCGTCTACTATCATAAATCAGCAAAACGGTCAACCTCTTTATAGTTTTATTGAGGTGCGGTCCTAATCCACTTGAAAAGCGGCTTAAAGATATATCCCAAATCACCATGGATGATATATTGGAATACTATATCTCGGTATAGTTTTTCTAGAATTATAAGAATAAGCGGCCGTAAAAGAACTTTTTAGGGCTTTTAACTCTTGAAGTGCTTTATCAGGGGTTTGTTTAGGTATTGCAATAAAGTGGTCCGAAATTCTCGCATTTTACAGTATCAAATTTAGTTTTTTTGTCGGACGAGAAGTCTTTTAAAATTTATTTTGATATTTTACTGTTATGTGTCTTAAAGATAGTGATTTCGAAAAAAATGTCTATAAATTGTTTTTCAAAGCCACCTTCGATTTTTATTTAGTAAAATGGCTATTGAAATGATTGATAAACCGAGTTTTTTGCAAATAACTTTTAATGCGTTAGGAATTGGGATAGGGTTGTTATTAGGAAAAATGTTTGTTTTTAATTCTACATTGAATGACATAAAAATATACAGGGGCTCCAATTTAAAATAAGAAAAATAAAGTGCTTTAAAGTTTGAAATCTTTGACACTAAATTTTGGAACCGATGTGAAGATAGCCACGGATTTTTCATCCACGGATTTCCCGGCGCGACCGCCATCAAATAAAAATTTCTTCAATTTTAATGATTCATATTAAATCAAACGCTGAGAATGTAAATTTAAAAGTAAATTTTGATAACAAAAAAAGCGTTTTTTTTTTTTAGAAATTCACAATGCAATTCTACATTGATTGCTACTGAAGGTTGAAATTTTGACAGACTATTTCGGAATAATGTGTCTTTACAAAGAAAATAATCGCATGTTCCCCACAACAAAAATGGTTGCATTAAAAGGCAAATTTTGATGACCAAAAAGGCGCATTTTTCAGAAATTCTCATGTAATTTCTACATTTATTGCACCAGATGGTTGAAATTTTGACAAGCCAATTTTGAATAATGTCCCTTTACCAATTTCTACAAAAACGAATCACATGTTTACCACAACAAAAATGGTGGCACTAGAAAAGCAAATTTTGACAACAAGAAAGAAACAGATTTTTTAGAAATTCACATGTAAATTCTACATTTATTGCACCAGATGGTTGATATTTAGACAGAGTAATTTTGAATAATGCGTCTTTACAAATTTACAAAGAAAATAATCCCAAGTTTACCACAACAAAAATGGTTGCACTAAAAAGAAAATTTTGATGACCAATAAGGCGCATTTTTCAGAAATTTGCATGCAAATTCCACATTTATTGCAACAAATGGTTGAAATTTTGACAGACTAATTTTGAATAATGTGTTTTTACAAATTCCTAAATAGATTTCTTCTAAATTTTCGATTTTTTTGTTAAAACTTTCGAATTTTTGGTCCGCAATTTTGATTTTTAGGATCGAATTTTTAATTTTTCATCCTATATTTGAGATTTTTTTAACCTAAATGATTGCTTTTTATACGCAACTTTTTTATTTTTTTGCCGATAGTTTCAAGTACAGTTTATAGTTTATTGCTCTTCATTTTAGATTTTTTAACTTGAATGATTATCTTTTACTTTTTGGTTACTTTTTGACTACCGTTTGCGAGTTTCTGGTCGGCAACTAATTTTGAGCTAAAGAGTTATTTTGGGTGTTGAAAATGGCAAATTATTTTCGTCTTCCTTGATTTTTCAATTTTTTGGTTTGCATGTTTTTTAGACCAGCATTTTTGATTTTTTTGGCCTATATTTTAGATATTATTTGACCTGTATTTTTCAGATCTTCGTTCTAAATTTTAGAGTTTTTGCCCGGAATATTCTTTATTTTGGTTAAACTTCTTGATTTTTTTTTTGTTGAAATTTTCGGATTTTTGCATTTTTTAACCACAAATTTTCAATATTTGTCTAAATTCTCGATTTTTTTGTGCTTGTATTTTAGTTTTTTACCGTGATTAAGATCTAATTCTGCAAGTGATTATTTTTTTACGATTTTTCAAAACATTGAGTGCAAATTTCCTTCACTACAGTGCAAATTTTGAGTTTATTCACTTGTTTTCTGCAGGAGCATGTCGTTGTTTTTAGGAAATCAAAAGTACACTATTTTTGAATAATTAAAGTTTATTTGAAGCGAAACCTTCGAGTAATAGGTAGAAACGCCAAAGTGGCGGAATCTATTGCCAGAATGCGAGTAATAGATTTTTAAAAATTTTCAAATCGTTGAGTGCAAATTTCCTTCGCTACAGAGCAAATTTTGAGTTTTTTTCTGTTTTCTGGCTCTAACCACCCCTGAAAATGGCAATTTTCGTACTCGAATTTTCAATCTTCTTGTTTTCATTTTTTATCGTTAAGCCTGGATTTTGATATTTTGGTCTAAATTTTTAATTTTTTAGCCTAATTTTTTCTAAATTTTCGATTTTTTGGTCCGCAATTTTGATTTTTAGGATCGAATTTTTGAATTTTTTATCCTATGATTGATTTTTATACGCGACGGTTTTTGATTTCTTGCCCTTGATTTTAGATGTTTTAACTTGAATTATTATTCTTTATGGGCGATTTTTTCTACTTTTTGGTTAATTTTTGGCTAAAATCGATTAAATTGATTTTTTTTCAAAAATTTAATTTTTATTTTTTTCAAGACGGGGACCATTCTGAATACTATTTGTCCATAAAATTTTGTTGTGGGACGTGCAGGTTTTCGAGTTTCTGGTCGGCAACTTATTTTGTGCTAAAGAGTTATTTTGGGGGCTGAAAATGGCGAATTGTTTTCGTTTTCCCTGATTTTTCAATTTTTTGGTTAGAATTTTTTATTTCTAGACCAGCATTTTTTATTTTTTTGGCCTATATTTTAAATCTATGGCCTGTATTTTTCATTTCTTGTTTTTTTTTTGTTGAAAATTTCTGCATTTTTTTAACCGCGAATTTTCGATATTTGTCTAAATGTTCGATCTTTTGAGCGTATATTTTAGTTTTTTACTTTAATTAAGAGCGTATTTTTTAATGGTCTATACTTTAGATTTTTAACGTGTGTGATTGATTTTTATGTGCAAATTTTTGATTATTTTTGCCGGTATTTAATTTGTATAATTTCTCATTTCCATCTTTCAGGGTTTTGACGTTTCAAACGCCAGTATCATCCGATCTAATAAATTGTAAAAGTGGCTCTACCATCAACATGTTCCACGAGCCGCCGCTGCGTATTCTTATAATACCTGAAAGAGAACGGATATCCAACCGTTTTGCTAACTGCTAAAGAAAATTACGGCTTCGGGCGAACGTACGATTAATTAGTTTCGCCGACGTTATCATCATCAACACGATTTCATAATCATGTGCCGTTGTGTTATCTGGATGTATAATCTAGGAAAACCTCTCAAAAAATTCCAGATAAACCTCGTAAACAATAATTTAGTTAGAGTAGGTTGTAATCGCGCCTGAATTACTGGAATTTAGATTTCGAGTGTCCTCCAATATCAATAATGCAACGACTAATTATCGATATTAATATATCTGGGCCGGTTTCATTATCGGTTAATAAATTCATTCATTTTTTCAAATGACAGTGCGACGTAAATAATTTGTTGTCTAATTTAAAATAATTCAATATTTGACAATAGATTCAAACACAAATGTGCGAATTTATTCGCTACTTAGAAGTAAACCCGATATGCATTTGATTAGATTATTTCGTTAATGAAAATTATACTTTGACGTTTGTTTAATTTATTCAAGGTTAACATTATTCCGCATGTATATTCGGGATTGGTATGCATGAAGGGTGTTTATTGCGTTAATTAATCGCTATTATGATTAATCATTGGTTTATTTTGACCGAATGGAGATGTACTATTGCCTACAACTTCAACGCTATGAAAGAAATAATCGATTTTACATGCTCTCACTTTGTAATTGATAAATTACACACTGTATCTATCGATCTCCATCTATCGTAAGCGACTCTTTACACATTTTTATTTACGTTAAGTAAAAACTGTGCGATTTTTCTATAGCGTGCGGTTTCCATGGAAACGTTGTCAACACCGTTAAACGTATCCAATCATTCACGAATTTACTAGTAATCAAGTAGAGCTTTGAAAATTTAAACGTCACACTGACAAGATTCAATTTCAATTTGTCTTTACTTTAAGCGTATAAATGTGTGGTGGTAAAGTATAGTACGCAATGCGAGTTGTGAAATTGCGCATAATTTGCTATTTACAACTCTAAAAATGATCATGTAAAATTGTTGTACGTCAGCATATATCATCATCGGTTCCTTTCGGTCTTTAATAATTACAGTGTAATATTATTTGAAGTGAAATTGATTTGAAACACTCGACCTTCTCCGAATCAGTATCGAGAACAACCACGGAATCATAAATCTATAAATTAACATTTCATAAAAACCCAACCCTCGTCTGCCGGTTCCCCCAGCGCACTCAAAACTAATTTCGTTTTTTCCCTCGGTGCACCTTCGCCCCAAAATACCTGGGCCCGGGCGTCTGATGCCCTCATTGGGTTTAAGTATGTATTCATATCAGCTGCTTATTTATTACTGGGGTGGGCAGAGGGACTCTAATCCGCCCCTCGCTGAGCTTAGCTTTAATACCGGGGTGGCAAACTCGCCCCATACAATTAGACACCCCGCATCTCCTCCTCGAGGGGTGCGCGCGGTGCGGAGGGCGCTTTGTCGCACCCCAACCGGTAAATATTAGCACAGTTAACCTTTTGTAACGCGTTTATGATGTTCTCAGTTTAATTTCGGCGCGGAGGGTTGTTAGTTTCTGACTAATGTTGCAAATCGGCGGATTTGGAAGGTCGATCGATTTCCGCTCCACTTTTTTTTGCTGTATCGATCAATAAACACATTAAGCCCCCCCTTATCTGAGCACTCGACTTCCTTATCTCGGGGAAAAAATCGTTTTGTGTACTGATCCTGGCGTTGATAAATGTTTCCATTTTCAATAAGAGCGATTATCCTGTTTACGACTGTTTTGGTTTCATCTATTATAGTACCGTCTAGTGGTACTTTTATTCAACATTAAATCTTACAAACTGAATAATTGGATTCATTGCTTTAACCAGGGGCGGCTCGTTATATAGAGCCAAGGAGCCATGGCACTACCTGTAGTTTCAACACACCAAGAATTTTTATTAATTCTTAAAACACTTTCTCGCCAGTTTAAATGTTAAACAACGCCTGCATAATTTTAATGAAACTTTTGTTTTGTTTTCCGTGTGTATCGTTTGATGGTGGGATTACGTGGAGGAAGAATGGTGTTACAGATTTGGTGCATGTCTGGGACAAAATGTAAACGCATGATAAATCCAAAGTACACATAAATCATATTTTCAGCTTGTTTGAATTTGGTTGGCTGTTTGAAATTATGAACCTTTACAACTCAAAATAATCTTGGACCATGAAGATGAATCGTTCTTTCTTTCTTCAAAAAAGGAGGCGGGGCCTCTCCATATTGTATAAGTACCATCAACATGTCCCACGAGCCGCTACTGAGAGTCCAACTAACCAAAGGAATTGTTTTATTTGAATTATCTTCGAATCAATCAAATTTGTTATTAACAATATACATTTATTTAACATCTGGCAAAGTCAACATAATTATAATATTAGGAATAGAAATCTCATGATTCCCATGCATAAACATAGCTTTGTGCAAACTTCCTGTATAGTACAACCTATTCAACTCTACAATAAATTGCCGAATTCTCTGAAAACTCTACCAAATAAAATATTATTAAAATTATTCAAAATGTATCTACTAAATCTAAAGTTGTCGAAACTGCCGGCACAAAAGGTTAAACAATAAGGTGATCCCAACAAAGTTAATGGTTTTATTTAAATTATTTTTCAAATTAGTTTCTCATTTTTGAACAATTGGAGCAAAAATAAAAAAAAAATATTTTGCTATTAAAAAAATTTGAAGTGATTTTTGAGACTAATTTAAACCATTTTCTTACTAGAGTATTCTGAATTTTTTATTATTAAGCCTGTATTTTCGATTTTTTTACTAAATTTTTGATTATTTCGCCCAAACATTATTTATTTTGACCTAAATTTTCGATTTAATTGGTAAAATTTTCAACATTTGGTTCGTATTTTTTATTTTTTCCGACAAATGTTTAAATTTTGGACCTGTATTTTCGATATTTTTGGTCAAAAAATTTTATCTTTGTATTTTCGATTTGTTTTTATATTCTAAATATTCTTCATTTTGACCTAAATTTTCGATTTAATTGTTCAAATTTTTGATTCTTTGGTCCGCATTTTTGATTTTTCGGGCTGCAATTTAAATTCTAGTTCCAAATTTTTTATTTGATTTTGATTAAAATATCTATATCCTGAATTATTGATTAATATGCGAGTTTTTTTTATTTTTGAGTTTTGTTTGTTGAAATTTTCGATTTTTTAGCCTGCATTTATTATCTTTAGGACCGAATTTTCTATTCAATGTCTAAATTTTCGACTTTCTGGCCAATATTACAGTTTTTTTTTTAGTCTTGACCTAAAGTTTTCTTTATTTTGACCTAACTTTTCGATTTTACTGTCAAAATTTTCGATTTTTGGTCCGCATTTTTTCTTTTTGTTTAGTCTGCATTTATTATCGTTAGGCCCGAGTTTTCGATGTTTTGTCTAAATTTTCTACGTCTTGGCCAAGATTGTAGATTTTTGTTTTCTTTTATCTTTTGCCCTAAAATTTTCTTTATTTGTTTGTTAAAAATTTTCTTTCCTTGGTCCACCATTTTATGCCAGAATTTTAGATATTTGGTCTAAATTTTGTATCGTGTATTTTAGATTTTTAGTCAATTTTTTTATCCTTTATTCGAGATTTTTTAACTTAGATTATTGATTTCATTTCGTCAATGTTTTTATTTTTTGGTTATTATTTTCGAATTTCTGCTCAGAACTAATTTTTACCAAAGTATTTTGCTTCTACCCAAGTTTTTAATTTTTTGCCTGCGTTTTTTATTTTTAGATCAGGATTCTTGATTCATTGGCCCATATTTTATATTTCTGTATTTTCGTTTTTTTTGTTCCAATTTTTTTTATTTTTATTTATTTGACCAAAATATTCGATTGGTTTGTAGAAATTTTCGATTTTTTTTTGTCTGCAATTTTTATCTTTACGCCCGTTTTCGATGTTTTGTCTAAATTTTCACCTCTCTAGGCCCTACTTTTTTGGCCTATATTTTGTATTTTCGATTGTTTTGGTTTCAATTTTAGGTCTTTTGGCCGAAATTTTCTTTATTTTCGATTCGTTTGTTAAAAATTTTGATTTTTTGGTCTACCACTTTGATTTTTGGGTACGAATTTTAGAATTTTAGTCTAATTTTTTTATTTTTTGTCCCATATTTTAGATTTTCTTAACTTGAATTATTGATTTTATTGTGCGAATTTTTTTATTTTTATTTTTGCTACCATTTTCGGATTTCTCGTTGGAACTTATTTTAAGTTAAAAAGAGTTATTTTTGGGGCTGAAAATGGCAAATTATTTTTCTTTTGCTTGTATTTTCAATTGTTTGGTCTGCATTTTTATTTTTGTTCCAAATTTTTGATTTTATGGCCAAAATATACGATTGGTCTAGGAAGATAAATGGTTCTTTGTTTCTTTAAAGGGGGGGGGGGGGGTCTGTATTGTATAAGTGGCTCTACCATCAACAAGTTCCACGAGCCGCCACTGGCTTTTACTATTCTTAATACCAAACTTTCTGATTTATAGAAAATATTCTAAATTTTGCAATTGCGGCATGAAATCTGAAAAAGTTCTAAAATTCTTCCAACATTTATTTTAGAGTTATAAAAAACACAATTTTCAAATTACGGCATGAAATCTAAAAATGTTCTCAAAACTTTTCGACATTTATTTTTACAGATTAATATAAAAAAAATGTTCATAATTTTAAAATTACGGCATGAAATCTAAAAATATTCTCAAAACATTCAGACATATATTTTTACAGATTAATAAAAAAATATTTATTAATTTACAGATTAATATAAAAAAAAATGTTGATAATTTTAAAATTACGGCATGAAATTTAAAAATGTTCTAAAAACATTCCGATATTTATTTTTACAGATCAATAAAAAAAATATTCACAATTTTATAATTACGGCATGACATCTTAAAAAGCTCTGAAAACTGTCCGAAATTAATTGTTAGATGATTGTAGATAAAAATGGTTTAAATTCAACAAAGATACTTATCTGGAATACAAGAATTTTCAACCTACTTTTCGTCTTTATTGAATTTATTTCATGCTTCTGCAACAATTGAGGATTTTTCAATAAACTTTATTGTTTCTCATCTCTCGTCGCCAGCAACTGTGGACCGGTTTCGACCTACGTTGCTCTCATCAGCACAATACGATCGTTGGTGGGGAAACAGAATTTATATTATTAACCAATTAAGTAGCCGTTAGCAAAGAAAAGGAAAGAAACACCAATAAGGCGATATCTACTGTTTAAGGCTTTGCATTAATTTCCCTAATTTAATGGAATTGCCCTGATATTTATAGTCAGTGTTTCCATCTTAACGATTTCTAGATCATTTTACGATTATAGTTGTACCAAGCACTCGAGGCGTGTTGCGCAATGATCATCTGAAATTCAATTGGCTCCGGAGATTTGTTATCGCGTTCTCTCGCGTCCTCCGAATACTTTCTCACTTTGCGCAAACTACGCCCACACGTCTCGAGTACTCGGTAGTACCATACGGAATAAATGATTCTAAAAAAAATATTTAAAATAAATTCGGTAGGCATTACTGGTAACGAACGAATAATTCGAACGATTATTAATCAAAAAAATTAATATTGAATGTCTAACATATATTTGGTTTCTAGAAATAAAATCTAGTGGTGCATTATACCGTACTCAAAATAAAGGGATGCAAATCAAAATTGAACGTCTTACATATATTTTATTTCTGTAAATAAAATTTAGTAGTACCTAAAATAAATAGATGCAAGCACGTACTACCCTATACAATGAACACAAAAGTCTAGGAATATAAAAGGAGAATTTAATTCGCTTCGTCCTTTTCTACCTGCTAAATTTACCTGAAATTGAGCTGGTAGGTCTACCAGTAACAACTGTATAAGCAATTATGTATGAAGGGGGAATTCCGCGAAAATCTAACTTCAAGCACGCCAAGGGTCGGCTTTTGTCGAAAAATAACACAAAGGATTCAAAATGAGATAATTTGGATTATAAAGGTCAATACCTGTGGAGTATTATTGTAGGTAATTGCTGTTGGATTTATGGTAGTTTCAGGTTGCGCAGGTAAAATTGGTCAATTATATCCAATAGGAAATAAATATTACTCGTACATCAGCAGATTTCGGTTGTGTCAAGTTGGCACCGCAATGAAGAGTTCTGATAGTTCTAAATAGTTCTTAATTCATTTTGATGTATCTAGAAGTACTATCACTTAAAAAAAAGAGTTCTGTAAAATTGAACTTTTGAAAAATGGGGTGCCAAGATGACACCGCAGCCCAATATTTCAATCGAATATTCCTGAATCAGTTTTAAGATGCGTTTGGATTAGTATTACAGTTCCTGATAGTTTTAAAAAGAGTTCTGTTGAAATTTCAGAGATAAACAATTTCGAAATATCCAAAATAATAGTACTCACTTAATATTGGTTTTATCAACATATTTCATAACAATTATGGATAAAACTCAAAAGAACTATCGGAAACACGAATCAACTATCAAAAATTATTTTTGAAAAAAGACGCTGACCAAAAAAAATTGAGAGTTCCATGAGGTCTGAGTACATTTTCTGTTGTGTAATTAATAGGCACAATAATTTATTCTTATAAACAAATACGATCACGATTTATAGCATTTTTAAATGAAGTTGAAAATAGACAATTTAATTTCGAAAATATCTATTTCCTTTCATATTTAATCGCAATTTGTCATTAGAGTTTTCTTTAGAACTTCTGGAAGTATTAAAAAAAAATATGTCCGAATGGAAAAAAAAATGAGAGATAGGTACAATAATTCTTTCCTATAAACAAATTCGATATGGTCACGATTTATAGCATTTTTATATAAAGTTGAAAATAGACAATTTAATTTAAAAAATACTTAGTTACTATCATTTAATCGCAATTTGCCATTACAGTTTTTGTTTGAACTCCTTGAATAAGTGATATCGGAACTCTTAGAACTATAAAAAAAATATTTTGAAAAAAAAGGGAGTTCCATGAGTTCCAAGTATCTTTTCCGTATCTAATTAATGGTCACAATAATTCTTTCTTAAAAACAAATTCGACATGGTCAGGATTTATAGCATTTCTAAATAAAGTTGAAAATGGAAAATAGACAATTTAAATTCGAATTTAATTTATAAGAAAAAAAATATTTTGAAAAAATTTCAAAATCCGAAAGCAAAAAATAGACAGTTCCTTGAATTCTAAGTACATTTTCTGTGTCTAATTAATAGGCACAAGAATTATTCCTTATAAACAAATTCGACATAGTCATAATTTATAGCATTTTTAAATAAAGTTGAAAATTGAAAATAGACAATTTAATTTCGAAAATACCTATTTCCTGTAATTTAAACGCAATTTGTCATTAGAGTTTTCTTTAAAACTCCGCCCGTAAGTGAAACTCCTGCAAGTATTGAGAAAAAATGATAAAAAACAATATTTTGAAAAAAAAAATGGAAATTCGAAAGGAAAAACAAAATGGGATTTTTTTTTCTGTACCAAATTAATGGGTATAAGAATTCTTTCTTATAAACAAATTCGATACAATTACGATTTATAGCATTTTTAATATATTTTTTAAATAGAATTAAATTTTGACTTTTATACTCGTGCTCGAATTTGTTGGCTCAGACCATTTCGATACGTTTCAAGACTGTTGATGTTTTGAAGGTGGAGGATAATATAAGGGTTGTAATTTTAAATAAGCAAAAGTAATGAAATTATAAAAATATAAACCAAGGTCGTAAATGTTTTGCGCAATGTATGTATTTTTTCATTTTTTAAGATGAGGTTTTTAGGCATTTTTTACTGATCTCATATTAAATTATCAAGAAACTGCAAGTTTTGCCAATCCATATACAGAATTGTTAATGTTTGGAAATTATAGAACTGCCAAAGATGTTGTTGGATTTTAAGCTTCCAAACTAGAACATGTGTTCAAATTAGTATAATTAAAAAAAATATATTAAAAATTATTCCTCCAAAATCAACATATCTTTTTCAAGTTACAAAGCCTTAAACACTTATTTTTAATTTTTGAAAATCCACGGCAGCCGCATGGTGTCTTCAATTTTTTTTAAGAACATACATTGCGTATTTGCAGGATGTTTGGATATGATAGATCTTAAAAAATGACATAAATGTTCAAATGCATAAACCGCAAATAACCTTCTGTAAGCCAGTAAACTTGGACACATTTTGGAATCTATATAGTTTTTCGAGAATTATAAGAATACGTGGCCATAAACGAACTTGTTAACTTTAAGGGTCGTTTACGATTTTGCGGTCGCAGCCGTAATACTCGTAAATAAAACCAGAATTTTACCTGCTTAACATCTTTCCAGGAAAAAATCTGGTTTTATTTCTTACGGCATCGGCCGCAAAATCGTCAACGATCCTTAAAGTTAACACGTCTGTTTATGGCCAAGTATTCTTGCGATTCTAGAAGAACTATACTTCTAAATATTTTAGAAGCATAACTGAATCAGAATCAACGATGAAAAAACTATTATTTTTTTCATTTTTGAAGAAGTGGCCCCCTCAAGATGTTTAAAAATTATGGATTTTTGGCATTATTTGGCGTATCAACGTAAATTTATTGATTTATAATTATGTTATACGTTGATAGACCAAATAGTGCCAAAAATCCATGATTTTTAAAAATGTTCCCTCGCAAAAAATGAAAAAAAATAATCGTTTTGTCATCGTTGATTCTGATTCAACACATAAAATATTTTACATTTTTTCGATTAGTAGAAGTAATTGAAATTTGTAAGTGGGGGCGAGCTCTTGTAAGGACCATTTGGAAGTTTTTTTGACTCCTGAAAAAATTATTTTTTTAAGTTGTGGAATGGGACATACACTAAACATCCATGGACCCGCACGGCCACTTCTTCGTTCCGACAAAGTGACCGCACGGATGGGATTCGAACCCATGACCACGAGGCACGTCAGCAGGAGCTCTACTCACTAGGCCACCGCGGCCCTGATACACTTTTCTTCAAAACTATAAAAGCTATCAACACATTTTTTGTTTGTTTTAAAGGTGGTATCGATACCTACCAAAATGGCTGCGATAATTTCAATATGTTGAGTGGCGGATTTTTTTTAAATATAAGGAACTTTATACTCCATGTTTTTTTTTCATGTCATAATTCTGAATCTAATTAATATATTTTTAATTCCTGAGCCATAAATGCTTATTTTAAAGGCAAGAATATGTGCGCAAAATTAAATGGAAATCGGTCCAGTAGTTTTGTAGGAAACTATACCTAAAAATCACGTTTTTGAATGGAAAACGGCTGAGCAATTGACCCCCTTAAATCTAGAACGCCCATGTATTCGAAAAACAATTGTGTTTTGCAAAAAATGGACGACAAATAAGGATATATTTCTTTTTTACACAATCAGATGTCGTTAAACCGAAACAAATTAACATTACTTTTATGCCACTTCTTGAGAAGATTCTTGAAATATCGTAACTCTCTTGTTAACGGAAGTTACGTTAATAGTGCGTACTAAAAATAATTGTTTGCGTCAGCGGCGGCTCGTGGATCTTCGTAGAGGAAGCTACGCTCGTACAGCACTACTCACTTTTATAGATGAAGCCAATATTCCGCTGCTCTTTTGGTAAAATTTTTGCCGAACTTTCACGAGCCGCTGCTGGTTTGTGTCAGTGTTTTACAAAAATTGATCGATAGGTTTCTTTTGAAAACAACTTGGATGCCTTTAAAACCTAATAAATTAATACATTAGTTTGATGTTAATTTAATATTACAGCAACTCAGCATGCGCATCTTAAGTTTCGTCTTGGGTTTTCGAGGTAAAAATATTGAAATGACATAAAAGTTTAAATCCCCAACCGTTTAGAGTTTTGGGTTTAAAATATTCGAAAACTATGAAATTTCGATTCTTCGAATCTTCGAAAAAAATTAAAAGCTATTTTTTTTTTTTTTTAAATTTTTTGACGCATTTTTTGAATAGCAATTAGTAAAAAAAGAAATGGAATTTAAAGATGCTCTTAAATGAATTAAATGCCATTGATTTTAGTATTCTGCGCGCCTTTTAAATAACCCGAAGATTTATAAAGTTATATCCTAACTCTCTTGATAATGGCAATTAGGGCAGGATTTTTTCTTCGAAGATTTCCAATTTCGAAGACTCGAAGCTTAAAAGAGTTTATAGAAAATCTTCGAAGATAGAATTTTTGTTGAATCGAAGATTCAAAGCTTCCGCGTTTTTAAGTTTCGAATTTTCGAAGTTGCCAATACATTAGTTCGATGTTAATTTATAATTACAGCAACTCAGCTTGCGCATCTTAAGTTTCGTCTTGTGTTTTCGAGGTAAAAATATTGAAATGACATAAAAGTTCAAGTCCCCAACCGTTTAGGGATTTTGGGATTGAAATATTCGAAAACTTCGAAACTTTACATTCAAAAACTTCGAAATTTCGAATCTTCGAAAAATCGAAAACTTGGTTATTCGAAGTTCTTTTTGATTATTTGGGTCCCTAATAGCAATTAGTAAAAAAAAATAATGAAATTTAAAGATGTTCTTAAATGAATTAAATTCCATTGATTCTAGTATTATAAATAAATAAATAAATAAATAAACAATTTATTTCTATAGATATACAAGGTGTTTCAGAGCTCTGGGAACGGTCAATCAGGTGCTTATTTTTCAAAATTTCGAAAAATGTTTTATACAAAAGTTGTGTATAATAGTGAGCTGCACTCCCTAAAAATATTAAAATTTATACAGGGTGTGTCATAACAAAGTTACAGACCAAACTTATGTTTTTCTAAATGGAACACCCTGTATTTTTTGTCATTTTTGAATTATATGGAGCAAATAAAGGTGAGTTACTTCAAAACTCCCTATACCTATTGTTTGCCGTTTTCGAAATATTTGAAGATTTGTTGAAATGCATGGTCTGGGTGAAATTTTATTTCTGCCCCAGTGATTGAGGTTGAACGATTAAAATCATTTCTATTATTTGGTTGAAGGTTCGAACTATAGAGCCAACCATGATTTCATACAAAAAATTATACAGGGTGATAAAAAAATGCGGTAGAAAAACTCAACTTATAAAGTTGAATAACTTCTTTTTTTCAAATAGCACACCCTGTATTTAGTAACGTATTCTCAAGTAGAATCCAATTATCTTTCAGATTATAATAATCATTCCTAATTTGATAATCGCCGAATACAAGAAAACTATTGAGATTAGGAACAGGGAACCTTTATACAATATTTTTTACCAGCTACACCCCAATACAAGGTGAGTTCAAAACTGCAATAAGAAACATTTTTAGGCTCATACTTTTTTTGGCGGACATTTTAAGTTTGCTTCGTAACCGTTTTTCGACCGAAAACAAGTTTTGCGCAAATGTATCTAACTCTGTTAATTGTATAGATATCGAGACAAAATAAAAACCAAAATTATCATAATGATGCTCAAGCGTTCTGATAGGTAAATAATATTTAATATTTGGTTTAATCCATAAAACCATAATATTTTCGTCTTTCGGGAATTTCAAGGAATTGTTTTCGTAAACTTTGACTGAAAAATCTTTAACTTTCGAGAAATTCTACTAACCAAGATTACAATTTTTCTCGAAAACAAAGAAAAAATATCCACATTAATTACAGTTTGCGCATATTTTTCGTTCCAGAATTTTATCTAATCAACGCCAACGTACAATTATCTAGCTGGCAGTAAGGATCACTTGAGTGCACAACTATGACCTAGACGTTTCGGGTCATCGCAGTCCAGATTACGCACGGATCTCTAGTATTCATGCCACGAAATTGTACCAAAACAATTTAATTGCCCATTCATGTGATTTTTATCCGAAACTGATTGCCAGATCGAATAAACTGTTACAGTTAATTACGTTCAAGGTTCAAGTCGAGGCAAAGTTTATTCGAATTGATCAATTATGTTCAAGTACGTTTAAGATAATCATATCCTAAAAAAATAAGAACATTCTAGGTGTGATAAGTTAAATATGTGAATTGCTTGAATATGATATTCATTTAATTATAAGTTAAATATATAAAATTATAATTGTTTCTAGATAGTGTCTTGGAACTCTAAACTTAACCTTGAAGGTGACCGTGATGGTTCGATTTTGTTATTCGTAATGCTGAAGAGCAGACGTTCTCAAAATGTGGTATGCGTACCGGTTTGCGATAAGCGAATGAAATAATGAAATAAATATTTTTGAAAGAAATAAGTGATAAAGAAAAACCAAAATATAGTTACTGTTCCTATTTAACCCTTTCGGCCCTGGTGGTGGCAATTGCCACCACAACATTTACATATCTCTACATACTATGACAATCCATATTTTTGCTATTTATCACTAGATGTCACTTCAACAAAGCCTCACTAATTAATTCCTTTACTAATTAATCAAATCAGTTCAAATTTGGTATTTATGGTCTTAAGAAGCTCCCCATCAATAATAATTAACAAAAATGTTTTTTTTCAAATTTAAAAATCCAGGGCTGAAAGTTCTAGAAAATTCCTAATGTAGCTCTCATTAAAGATAAAAACCATTTTGTGACTGAATGGCTCAAGCCTAAGACAAAAGGGGAAACAAAGTGATAAAGAACACATTTTTTTAGGACTACATTTTCCAAAAATATTTACACCTACCACATACCGGTACAACATCTGAAAAATGTAGGGAACTTTTGCAGTAGAGAAAAAGGCTGCACCCGCATGTTAACGATACCATATTATGTCTTCTAGGTAGTGCTTAATCGGTGCTTCTACCCTCAGTAGAGCCTTCCCAAAATCTGGTGTCACTTTGCGCAATGAACATCTTAAATTTCAAGAGAGGGAACGCCGGAAACTCATAATTATACAGCGTGTACATAATGCAAACATAGACACAGAATCAGTCGCGAAGTGATGATTCATCTTCAATTTGGTATTCACTCTGCTCAAATTTACTCCTAGGTGTCACGAGTGTGTCAAGTTGGCACCCCAATGAAGAGTACTGATAGTTCTGAATAGAGTTCTCAATTCCTTTTGATGTATCTAGAAGTACTATCAACTTTTAAAAAAGAGTTCTGTAAAATTGGGCTGTGAGGAATTTTTTGAAAAATGGGGTGCCAACTTGACACCGCACCCCAACATTGTTATCGAATAGTTCTGAACTAGTTTTAAGATGTATTTGGGTTAGTACTAAAGTGCCTGATACTTTTAAAAAAGAGTTAAAAGTTTTCAAAGTTGGAAATTCGAAATATTCAAATTCATATTACTCACTTAATATTGGTCGAATCTAAATATTTCATAACAACTATGGATATAACTCGCAAAGAACTACAGGAAACACCTATCAGAACTATCCGGAACTATCAAAAAAAAAAATTGAAAAAAGTCGCATAGCAAAAAAAAATTGAGAGTTCTAGAAGTTCTGAGTAAATTTTCTATTCCTACTCATTGAGTACGATAATTCTTTCTTATAAACAAATTCGATACAATCGCGATTTATGGCATCTTCAAATCAATTTAAAATTCGATAATAGAAAATTTAATTTTGAAATTCCCATTTCCTGTCATTTAATCACAGTTTGCCATTAGAGTTTTCGTTAAAAGTTCTTAAATATAACAAAGTCAAATCTGAACTCCCAGAACTATTAATAAAAATATTTTGAAAAAAAATTCTATATTCGAAAGAAAAAAAATATTGAAATATTTGTCTTATACTTCTGGGAGTTCTGATTTGACTTATGGGTTGTACTCAAGGGGTTCTAACAAAAACTCTAATGGCAAACTGCGATTAAATGACAGGAAATAGGTATTTTCGAAATTAAATTTTCTATTATGGAATTTTAAATTTATTTAAAAATGCCATAAATCGTGATTGTATCGAATTTGTTTATAAGAAAGAAATATTGTACTCAATGAGTAGAAATAGAAAATTAACTCAGAACTGCTGGAACTCTCAATTTCTTTTTTCTTTTCGGATTTTTTTTTAATAGTTCTGGGAGTTCTGATTTGACTTATGGGTTGTACTCAAGGAGTTCTAACGAAAACTCTAATGGAAAATTGCGATTAAATGACAGGAAATGGGTATTTGCAAAATTTAATTATTCTATTATCGAATTTTAAATTTATTTAAAAATGCCATAAATCGCGATTGTATCGAATTTGTTTATAAGAAAGAATTATTGTACTCAATGAGTAGAAATAGAAAATTAACTCAGAACTCCTGGAACTCTCAATTTTTGTTTTTGCTTTGCGACTTTTTTCAAAAAAATATTTTTGGTAGTTCCGGATAGTTCTGATTAGTGTTTCCTGTAGTTCTTTGTGAGTTCTATCCATAGTTGTAATGAAATATTTAGATTCGACCAATATTAAGTGAGTAATATGAATTTGAATATTTCGAATTTCCAACTTCGAAAATTTTTATCTCTGGAAATTCAACAGAACTCTTTTTTAAAAGTATCAGGAACTATAGTACTAACCCAAACACATCTTAAAACTAGTTCAGAACTATTCGATAACAATGTTGGGGTGCGGTGACAAGTTGGCACCCCATTTTTAAAAAAATTCCTGACAACCCAATTTTACAGAACTCTTTTTTAAAAGTTGATAGTACTTCTAGATACATCAAAAGGAATCGAGAACTCTATTCAGAACTATCAGAACTCTTCATTGGGGTGCCAACTTGACACACTCAGGTGTCACGACATTTTTGGATGACTAGCAGTATCAAGCATTTCAACCTCCTCAATCATACTTTTTTTAAAAATAAATTATTACTTAAATGTTGATTATACCAATATCATAATTTTCGATGCATAATTTTCGTTTTGGTCACCCATCCAAATACAGACCCGGGCCGACGTTGCTTGACTCTCGCAATCCCTGGTCTGACGCTAAAACCGACTTTCGGTTATTATTTATTCAATAAATATTGAAACCAATGTGTGATGTCGAGAAGTATACATATATAAAACGTGTTGAATTAATGATTTCGCACGGAGAGTCATAACGAAGGGCTTCGGGGGAGGGGTGGAATAACATCAACAATTAATTGTGAAATCGGCATCACGGCGACGCCATATGTTGTTAACTCAGGTTAGGGGTAAGATAGTCACGAATATAATATACCCACAGAATGTAGAAATAGGGGTGGCGAGAGAACCCCTCTCTCGAAAAGCCCTCCAGGGCGATGGTAGTAGTAGTAGAGAGTGAGAGTGAGTATTTTGGGTCTGAGGGCCGCGTAACAACCCTTATTATAGCGTCGCACCCCTCTTAATACACGGCGATGGTTTGTTTGAAATGATTGCCATTCAATATTAAATTTCAAACGTGTGCGTGCGTGTGTGGGGGGGGGGGATATACGCGGCTGTATGCGGTGTGTAGAGGGTGTTTTTTTTTGTTTTGTTTTGATGAATAACAATTTGTTTGGACTTTTTTTTTCATCTGCAACTGTATACTGGTATATTTCTCCAACACACTCAAACTTCGGAAACCTCAGTGTATTGCTTTTATTGCTAATTAAAACGCAAATGCCTTCAATTCGCTGCAGCAGTGTTTTAAAACGATATTTTTGGACAAGGCCGAAAAAGTTACATGAGCGCGAAGGCCGAAGGATTTCTGTGTCACGAATGATTAACTGACACTGAAAAAATCTTTAAACTAAGTGTTCCGGCAGTGCAGTGAAGAATTGCTCCCTCTTGTTTAATTTCGGATTTCTGTGTCACGAATGATTGACTTAAAAAAAAACTTTAAACTAAGTGTTGCGAAGAATGACTCCGTCTTGTTTACTTTCATCATAATGACATAAAAGTGTTGCACAGGTTCAAATCAAGGTCAAGGATTTTAGTGTCTTGAAAGAAAAAAAAAACCTTTTCAGTTAAGTGTTGCTGCAGCTTAGTGTAGAGTTGCCCCATCTTGTTAAATTAATATTACCTGTAGTCAGCTCACATGAACGCATAGACTAAAGCAGAGGTCTCCAAAGGTGATTTTATGCGGCCCACAAAGGTGTTTGAAAAATACTGCTTTTTTCGCGCGATTCCGTTTGATTTTAAAATGTGTATCGACTGCAATGTTGTCGACGATTCACGTCAGTTTCAAATACAATACAAATTATTGATCAAGCTAGCAATCAAATCAAGGATAAATACAAGGAAGGAAACTTCACAATTTTTTGGATGCAGAAGAGTTTCCAAATTTAAAGCAATTTGCTTGTAAATTTATTTCTATGTTTAGCACGACTTATACAGGGTGTATTTGAAATAACGAACAGGCTCGTAACCACAAAGATATTATATTATTTTTAAACAATATTCGCAATTATTTTCTTTATAACTGTAACAAAAATTCGCAATTAATTATTAAAGTGAATGAGTGAAAATACGCAACATGTTTGGGGGCAGTGGTAATGTGACCTAATTTTTAAACGGCATCGGCTTTAGATATCGAATTACAACAAGCGCGTAGGAAATATCTGAGTGCTCTTTAAGCGTCAATGAACGTGAGGACTGTTTATCTTTTACAAAAAAAAACGTTGCGATAACACTTCAAATTTCGGAGGCAAGAAATCGTATCTCGTGTTTTAAATAAACAAACACACATTCCATGCAGACCTAATTAAATAAGAAAAGCATCGATTCTCGAAATGTTTAAAAAACCTCGAAAAATTAGGAAAATTCAAATATTTTTTTTCGAATAAATTTTGACGGAAATGGGTTCACAAATACTTTGTGTATTCGTTATTTCAAATACACCCTGTATGTGTGAACAAACTTTTTCCAGGATGAAGTATCTGAAATTTAAATACAGGGCAAATTTATGATCATCAGCAATCATTGCTTATAATTTGTGTTAACAAAAATTAGCTGTAATCCCAACTTTAAAGAAATTCCTCAAGGAAAAACACAGTTCCATCATTCCCATGAAATAATTTTCCAATTATGTAAAATTTAGCCATGTTTGTTTAGTACTGATGCATCTGTAATTTACTGTAAAAATAAAATCGGATGCTGCTTTAGTTATAATGAGATTTTTTAATTCACGCATTCACGTGGCCCGCCACAATTGGATTTAAATCCCAATCTGGCCCTGGCAGCAAAAAGTTTGAACTCCCCTGGACTAAAAGATTTCCCCGTCTTGAACGGCCTTGAAAGAAAAACAAAACTATCTGTGTCACGAATGATTAATTGATCTTAAAAAATATTTAAACTAACTGTTGTGAAGAATGGCTCCGTTTTGTTTAATTTCCTCATCATAAAATAAAAGTATTACACGCATTCAAATCAAGGCCAAGGATTAAGGATTTTTGTGTCTTGAAAGAAAGAAAAATAACCTCTTCAGTTAAATGTTGCTGCAGCAGTGTGAGGAGCTGCTCCATCTTGTTGAATTACATATTACCTGTAGTCAGCTCACATAAACGCATAGACTAAAGGGTTTCTCTGTCTTGAACGACCTAGAAAGAAAAACAAATTTTTTGTCTGTGTCACGAATGATTAACTTACCTTAAAAAATATTTAAACTAAGAGTTGTGAAGAATGGCTCTATCTTGTTTAATTTCATCAGCGTGAAATAAAATAGTTACAAAATTTAAATCAAGGACAAGGAGTTTTGCGTCATGAAAGAAAAACAAAACCTTTTCAGTTAAGTGTTACTTCAGCAGAGTGAGGAGTTCCCCATCTTGTTATGTCTTGAAAGGAAAAAACCTTTTCAGTAAAATGTTGCTGCAGTAGAGTGAGGAGTTGCCCTATCTTGTTGAATTACATATTACGTGTAGTCAGTTAACATGAACGCATAGACTAAAGGATTTCTCCGTCGTGGACGGCCTTGAAAGAAAAACAAAACTTATATTTGTGTCACAAACTGATCTTAAAATTTTTGGGTGGAATCAGGAGTTGTCCCATGTTATTAATAATAATTTATTTACGGGATACACCCTTCTAGAGATAAGTAACTTATTAGTAAGTCGATTAAAAGAGTCGACTCTTAGATGAGTCGAGAGTCGAGTGACTCCTTTGTTAATGTCCTGACTCATTTTGAGTTTTGAAATTGGAGAAGTAGGGGGTACATCGAAAATTTGGGGGACCTTTTTTTTGCTCATCAGACATTTTTCCAGAAATACTTTCTAATTTTTCAAAGGTTAGCTATAGATTCAGGAATATATTTTAAAATTCGTTTTTTTGCAATAATATTCTCACTCCTTCTATAAACAGTGTAGGGCTACCATTAAAGAATACACATTACTACCCCCCACCCTAAATAATTTTTGACAATATGGTACATAAAACAAAAATGCATTTTTTCGCAAACTTCGATGTCAGCCAGAAAAAATGCTAAAAACATCTAATCAATTTACATACATTGACATTGATAGTAACACAAAAAATAAGAAAAACGCCCCTGTCCCTGAATAACTTTACAAAAAAATAGAAAGTTGTCCACCCCATGCATCGTGAAGAGGAGGGCGGCCATATTTACCAAAGTTAGAAAAAAAACTTCTGGTAATTTGATGGCGCGTTGAGCCAATGTGATCCAGAGATCGGCACTTTTTTTTATGTCTCGACCTGTTGGGCCTAGATATCCAGTTTTCAATTTTTTATGGCGGAACTGAGATTTAGGTTTTAATGTTGATGTGATGGTACATCTTTTCTCGGTGTATGGTGTGAATAATTATTTTTTTTAGAATTGATTCAGGGGCGGCACATTTTTTTTATTTCTCAACTTATTGGGCTTGTATATTTAGACTGTCAAAATATCGTTAATTTTTTTTATAGCGAACACCGAACTTAGGAAAAAACTTTAATTAATGTGCATGCGCACTTATTATCGGCGCATGGGGCGGATAATTTTTTTTTTCGAAATGATCCAGGGGCCGGTACGTTTTTTATTTCTCAACTTGTTAGGTCCATATATTTATAATATATTGTCAAAATATTGTTATTTTTTATGGCGAACACCGAACTTTGCAAAACGCGCACTTATTTTCGTTGCATGGGGCTGATAATTTAATTTTTTTCGAAGTGATCCATGGACGTATATATTTAGATTGTCAAAATATCCCTATTTTTTTTATGGCCAACACCGAACTTTGGAAAAACTTCAGTTAATGTGGTCGCGCATTTATTCTCGCCGCATGCGGCTTATATATTTTTTTTAGAAGTGCTCCAGAGTTTGTTTTATCTCTCACCTTGTTAGGCCGGTATATTTAGATTGTCAAAATATTGTTAATTTTTTATAGCGAACATCGAAATTTGGAAAAATCTTCAGTCAATGTGATCGTGCACTTAATCTCGGTACATGAGACAAATAATTATTTTTTTTTCTTGATCTAGGGGCCGGCACTTTTTTTATTTCTCAACTCGTTAGGCATCTACCGGGTGTTTCAGACCACCCGTACACCTAAATATTCACCCCATGAACGCGGCCACATTACCTTGAAATCGTAAATAGGAACCCCTATTTTTTTATTACAGATTTATCCAAACTACGCCAAAAAAGAATAGGGTTTTATCCGATTTTTTTTTATTAGCGACAGATGGCGCTATAATCGGCAAAAACTGTGGAAATAGCATTTATTGAATTAAATTTATTTGTAGCACCAAATTAACCAGACAGCACCGAAATCAGTAAATTCTGTCAATAACTTGTTTTTGAAATCGTGATAGATGGCGTTGTAATCAAGGATTTTTTTTTTAATTTGAACCGAAACAAAATATTCGAATAAAACCTAATATTTTTTTAGCGTAGAATCCAAATATGCAATAAAAAATAGGGATTCCTATTTAAGATTTCAAGTTAATGTGGTCGCGTGCATGGGGTGGATATCTTTTTTAAAATGATCCATAGGTCGGTTCGTTTTTTTTGTTTCTCAATTTGTTTAGATTGTCAAAATATTGTTCATTTTTTTATTGTGTATATTGAACTATTGAAAAAAAAAACTTCAGTTAATGTGGATGCGCACTTATTCTTATCTTATTATTGGGGCGGATAAATAATTTTTTTCGAAGTGATTCAGAGGCGGCACTTCTTTTTATTAGACCTTGTTAGACCTGTATATTTAAATTGTTAAAATATCGTTAATTTTTTATGGCAAATGCCGAACTTCAGTTAATCTAGTGGCGCATTTATTCTCGGCGCATGCATGGGGGCGGATAATATTTTTTCTCGAAGTGATTCAGGGGCCGGAACGCTTTTTCTATTTCTTATATAATTAGACCTTGATATGTATATTTTTAACATTCTTGAGACGGTCATCAAACATTGTAAAAAACTTTAGGAAATGTGGCCGCATGCCTCCTCTTTAAGGTGCGAAAAATGTTTTAATTTTTTTTTTCGAAACGATCCAGGGCGGAAACGTTTTTTATTTTTTGTGTTGGTAGGCCTATTTACATAGATTGATTAGATGTTTCTAGCTTTTTTTTTGACGGACGATGAAGTTATTTAGAGGTTGAAATTTGGGGTGGGGGTGGTTCATGAGTATTCTTTATAGTATCCCTACTTTTTCTTATAGGGATTTTTAGAGGTTTCGTAGTAACCCTACTTTGATTATAGAAGGCTTTGAGATTTTTGCAAAAAACTGAATTTTAAAATCTATTGCTAATTTCACAGTCGTCCTTAAATACTTAAATTAATATACAGGGAGCGGCATTTTGTCCTGAACACCTGAAATATTATGAGAACAAAATGTTTCAAATATACTGTGTTTAACATGAAGGGGCTAATGCAGTAGACATATATATCATCAATTATAAGTAGGTTTTCAAGGTCATTTCAATGAAGGGGCTAATGCAGCAGGCGTTTATTATATGTCATCAATTATAAGTAAATTTCCAAGGTCATTTCAAGGTCAACTTGTGATTTTTAAATGGAAATCTATAATTACTTTCTCCGTTACGAAGTACGAGAAAGTATTGTGATCGTGATTTTTTTTTCAAAATTTTTTTTTACGGAAATATCCGTTTTGGGGTCCCTAGATGCCATTTCAACAATTTCTGGAAAAAAAAAATTTGTGTCTGTGTGTGTGTGTGTGTGTGTGTCTGTGTGTGTGTGTGTGTGTGTGTGTGTGTGTGTCTGTGCGCGCTGTATCTCAAAAACTAATGGACCAATTGATATGAAACTTTGAACATTAGTTTTATTTGATAATCCGAAGAACTGAAAAGCTTTTGGTAAAATTTCGTACACCGGAAGTGGGTGTTTACCTTAACTGTTTTTTGTTTTTTGCCAATATTTTCTTAAATATGAAAAATATCACAAAAACATTTAAACAAATATTGAAGACAATAAAGAAATGCGATTATTTTGTTTGAAAACATTTTTCATAAAATCATTGTTATTCGAGAATAAAATTTATTAATTTTTTTTTCATTTTTGGTATACAATTATGAAACGCTAATAGTTACAGCAAATTTATGTCAATAATAATTGTAGAGAATGCCAAAATGAACAATTTATGAAGAATAAGTTTTTTTCGAAATCTCTTTAGTTTTTGAGTAAACTGAGTTTTTGAATTTGAAGTACATTTTTCGATCTTTTATAATTTTGACGTTTTAAACGTCAGTTTTATCCGAGTCTACGAAACGTTCGATGCACACTTAAAATATGATTTAAATTTATAATAAACCATGGAAGCGTAAATATAAATGATACCATCAAGTCGGAGAAAGTAACATGATGGCCACATCACCATTTTTTGAATGGTCGCAGTTATCCGTTATTGTCTCCATAATGCAAGCAAAAGTTAGTTAGATAAAGTCAAAATTGGCGATTGGTAGTTTTTGTTCATAATAACGAAAACTTACGTGCATTGTGATCATAAAACTTTTCCAAAAAATGTTTTAACGGAAAAGAGCATTTTGAGGTCGCTAGAAACGATTTCAGCAATTAGAAAAAAATCAGTCGGGAAATTTATTATTATTATTGCACGGTCTTAGCTACTACACATGAAAAATATAAGAGAAACAGTTCTTAATTGGGAAATACATTTTCAGTCGTTAATCACCGGGCGAAGCTACCAAACCAAAATTCCAAATGAAAAACCGAAACAAGTTGTCAATTGGAAAACATATTTTTGCACCATTTTTGAACGGCCGTATCTGCCTGACGAAGACCAAATCATAAAGAGAAGGAAAATCAATTTTTCAACCTTTGAACTGTCAAGCTAAGAAACAAATGTCAAAAAAAAGTCAAGCACAGATCCTTACTTTTCAAGTAAATACAATAAAAAAATATGATTTTTGTCAGACTTAGAAATAAAAACGGAAGGAACAAAGTTGTTCTTTGAGAAATACATTATTTTGATATTCGTCTTGCTTAGCCAAGACTACGATTAAAATGCAAATTAAAATAAGTTGTCAGTTAGGAGATACATTATTTTTCCCTCTTCTAAGTCTTGCCTGGCAAAGACTCCAATTCGAAAACGAATTGAAACAAGTTGTCAGTTCAGAAATATATTATTTTGATCTTTTTTAAAGGGTCCTGGTGTTGCCTCGCGAAGACTCCAATTCAAAACCAATAGAAATAAGTTGTCGGTTAAAAAATATATTATTCTGATCTTTTTTAAAGGACCTTAGTCTCGCCCAGAAAAAATGTCAGTTTGGAAATATGTACGTTATTTTTTTTTTCGAAAAACATTCTTAACGGAAATATTAATTCTTGGATCCGATTCCGAAAATTTTTGAGAAAAAAATTGTGTTTGTTTTTGATGTGGACGTTATATCTCAAAAACTAATAAAGCAATTGAAATTAAACTTTATTTTACAATTCTAGGAATTGAAAAGCATTTGGTGAAATTTCCGAAAACCGGAAGTGGGTGTTTACCTTAACCTTTTTGTGATTTTTTTCAAGATTAAATATAAAAAATATTACGAAAATCTTTATACAAATGATGCAGGTAACATAGAACTGCACATCTTTTATTAAAACAAATATTGCATTTGATTTAAAAAAAATAGAAAGTTTCACTTTTTTTATCAGTAATTATGCAATAATGATGGTTACATCAAACTCGTAGGAAATGTCTAAATGGAAAACTTATAAGGAATAAGGTTTTTCGAAAGCACTGGTTTTTGAAAGAAATCAAGAATCATTTAAATTCACGTCAGGCCAAGTTTTTTTGTTTTTTTTGTTATATTAGTTTTAAGTTATTATTAAGTCGTACATTGTTTTCTGTTATGTTTTTATTATATTTTTTTATTTATTTAATTTCTTACAGCAAATCTATATTATTTACATACTACATAATATATGTAATAAATTTGTAAAAAGGTGAATCCGTCAAATAAATTAAATTAAATCGATAAATATGCAAAATGTCATTTAAAAAAAATGTATACATACCTTCAAATCGGAGAAAGTTACATGATAGCCACATCAACATTTTTTTTATTAGGGCGTCAAAATCTACGAATTAAAGCTAATCACTTTTATTAAACACATTTTTTTCTCCGGTGCCTACTTTTTGCAATATTTAATTTTTAAAGAAAATCTGTAGTTGGTTTCAAAAATTATTTCCGTCGAAATTTATGAAAACCACTGCAAATAAATTATTTTAAATTGTTTCTCAACACACCTGTATAATGAAGTCAAGTACAACTAGCGTCAAACGCCACTTAGGAATGTTTTGACCCGCGCGGATCCTTGGCAGACCTCAAAAATTTAATTCGCCGCCAATTTGTATTAAAATTGCAATCAAATAGTTACAAAATGTTTATTAGATATCCCTAATTGTTTAAATTAAACGTGGGACTAAATAACATTTTGTTAAAAATGGTCATAATTCGGATGATGGTGTCAAAATACGTGGCTGGAAAGTTGTGGCCAACTTCTCGTCTATGAAAGATACCACTATTTTCTTCATAACGAATTAGCAATACTAAAATGTAAAAAAAATAAAAAAAAAAGTAAGCGCCTAAAGGAAAATGTTTTAGATAAAAGTTATTTATTCTAATTCATAGATTCATATTCCTTAATAAAAAATATAGGTTTTAATTTAAAAATTACAAGTTGACCTTGAAATGACCTTGAAAACTTACTTAGAATTAAAAATACCTATGCCTGCTACATTGGCCCCTTCATGTCAAATACATTTTAATTGAAACATTTTTTTCTCCGAATCTTCGTTTTCATAATATTTTGGGTGTCCAGGATAAATGCCGCGCCCTGTATAGTACGCTAACTTCTGTAAGAAATTCAAATCATCAAAGTAGTTCAATTCAATTGACTAGTTTTTAATTATTTTTTTACATTAATTTTTAATAGCAGCAACGGTTGAATCTAATAAATCAAATATGAATTAGGATTTAAAATAATTACATGTTGTTAAATTTCGTCACGACGGATTAACCAATGTTGAATGAAAAAAAAACCTCTTGTTAAGTGTGGCTGCAGAAGAGTGAGGAGTTGCTCCATCTTGTTGAATTTCATCTATATATAACAAAAATATTACACTGGGTGAAATCATATAATCGCGAAGGCCAAATGATTTATGTGCCACAGCTGATTAAACAGCTCTGCAAGAGGGAATCTAAATAGCTCTGCAAGAGGGGATTCCCTCTTCACGTCTAATGTTAAATGCTGCACTAGTTGTCCTGATTGAATCTTGGCTGTACGATCACTCTTAATTACCGGATCTTCGCGATGACTTGGCATTGATCATTGCACCAAATAGATGGTAGTCGCAAGACGCTAGGTCTGGACTCGAATGCCCGTGCGCCTTAAACACAACATTAATTCCTTCTGGACTAAAGGTCGGATACGGCAAAACTTTCCTCCGAGCACTTGGATTTTTTTCAAATTGATGGTCGAGCATTGTCTTGTTGATTTAGACGCGGCACCGTTTCCGCAATATTCTCATCGATACGCATAGCGGGTTATCCTAGTTTTACCGCAGATCTTTTTTTCTGCTAATTCTCGGACAGATTCGCGTAAATTATCGCCAAGAAGAGATTTGAATGCTTTCATTTTCAAATCGCTTGGTTATTTCTTTACTAGGCGTCCCTTATAGCCCTCAAGCCGGACTATAGGCCGGTTGAGCAAAACTTCCCTCCAAGCTCTTTAGTCTAATAAGTGACGCGGTTGAGCATTATCATGTTGATGAAGACGTGCGGCACTCAACCTTTCCGTTTCTGCAATAATCCCATCGAATGGGGGCGGTTGGTTATTGTTATTTTATGGCAGAGTAGTTTTTGTGCTAATTCTCGGACAGATTGCATTGGATCATCGTCGAGAAGAGTTCCTTCCACATCCAATTCACTCGGTCATCTCTTTACTCAGGGTTCCTCATAGCTCTAAACAGGTGGTAGTCTAATGACACCAGGTTTAGACTATATGACGGATGCTGCAGAAGTTTCCTCACAGTTCTTGCAATTTGGTTTAATTAATGATGTGCTGCGATTGGGTTTTGTCTTGTTGACGAAGACGTACGGCACTGAGGCTCCCCGTTTCTGCAATATTCCCATCGAGTGTAGGTGTTTGGTTATTGTCATTTTATGGCAGAGAAACTTTTGTGCGAATTCTCGGACAGATTGGATTGGATCATCGTCGAGAAGAGTTCCTTCCACGTCCAATTCACTCGGTTATCTCTTTGCTTAGGGTTCCTCATAGCCTTAAACAAGTGGTAGTAGAAAGGCGGCAGGTTTATACTATATATCAGATGCTGCAGAACTTTCCTCACAGTTCTTGAAATTTGGTCTACTTAATGATGTGCTACGATTGATCATTGTCTTGTTGATGAAGACGTGGGGCTCCCCGTTTCCTCAATATTCCCATCGAATGGCGCTGTCTGGTTATTGTCATTTTATCGGAGTGCATATTTTCTGCCAACATTTGCACAGCTTGGCGTGGATCATCGCCGAGAAGAGTTTTGCTTCATGTCCAATTAGCTTGGATATTTATAGCGAGGCGCGTCATCTATCTCGAATTGCTCGAATTTTAATCGTGCGAAACCACAGTTATGAAAATAAATTGGAAATTGGAGAAAACGAGAAAAGGTAAAACACTTTCAATGATACATTTTCTGTTAGCATCACATTTTCCTACCTTAATTTCCTATTTACAGCCACCAACGCGATTGATTAATAATCTCCCCACAAGGGGAGTAATCGAAAGGAAATGCCTGTTGGAAAAAGCAGCTTTTTAAAAGCCCCGAGGACGATCCTCCGTGGCCAGTCGAGCGTGTCGTCGCTACCATTAGGCCGTGTAAAACTGCGCCTCCCCTAATGCAAATCGAGAACGTGTTATTTATGACGCATAATCTTGTTTGTAGATAAGTACAAAAATTTCTGGCGAGATTCTGCGGGATAAAGAGGACGGGCGGCGAAACGCTCGAAACTTTCTTTTTTCCCCCCTCGTCTTTTGGCATTTAATCGATCGCCCGACGAGGAAAGCGCCGAATTAATTTGCGGGGTCTGATTGACTGCACGAATATCAATTTTACCAATTTACTTTTCCGCACACCCGGCCAACCCCTGCACACGCACACACGGAAAAAATATCTTATTTCACGTTTAATTAAACACATTTTCATTTCCTCCTCAAATGTTTACTCCACTCTATCGCGTGGATGCACGAATGCGACAGATGGTACACATAAACTCATCAAAAACTTCATTGTTAATATAATATAGTGATATTTGGGTTTACATACAGTAATTTCGAAGCATTAGCATATTTTTTGATAGTTCCGGATAGTTCTTCGTGCAGTTCTAACTATAATTGTTTGATTCATTGACGGTTCGCGGGTTTTTTTTTCTGGTACGGCCGAGGAACAAGAGGTGGTAATACAGATTGGTAGGGTACGTGACCGCACCTATCTGTATTACCACCTCTTGTTCCTCGGCCGTACCAGAAAAAAACCCGCGTACCGTCACTGGTTTGATTGGACCAATATTAAATGAGTAATATGAATTTGATTATTTCGAAAAATGTTATCTCTGGAAATTCAAAAGAACTCGTTTTCAAAAGTATCAGGAACTTTAGTACTAACCCAAACTAGTTCGGAACTATTCTTCTACAATGTTGGGGTGTTGAGTTATCACCTCGTTAAAAAAAATCCTGACAAAACACTTTTGTAAAAGTACTTCTAGAAACATCTACATTATTTGAGAACTCGATTCAGAACTATCAACTCTTTTTTAGGGCGGCCTGTTGGTGTAGTGGGCAGTGGCGGCTCGTGGAATATTTTGATGGTAGAGCCACTTAGCATACACAATATATCTCACCGCCTCCTTTTCAAAGAAAAAAAAAATCGATAATTGAAAATCTTTACTTGTTCCAGAAGCACTAAAAAAAATAAATAAAGACGAAAAATAGTCCGCATTCAATCTTCTTCGTCCACAGAAATCAATTAAACGACGAATTGTATTTTGTAACCTTACCTACATCTCCTTAAATTAAGAATTTGAAACTTATTTTTGGTTAAAAAATTATTTTTTGATCTTATCAAGTATCAAGAATTAGCAAAATCTGAAAAACAATTGAACTTCAAATTTAATTTTTTGTGTCTTATCTTATGTGCATCTATTCGGCGAGTACAACACTTTGCTAAAAGAATTTCCCTAATTTGGGCTTCCGTGTACAAGTTATCCTAAAAAAAACATATGAAGATAAATGTTTTTTTTTTGGTCCTGTACATTTATTCGATGAGTACAGTACTTTTCAGGAGGAATTTTTAAAATCGGCCATTTTGTTCAAGAGCTATCTTCTCAAAACCACAGAACAATTGAGCAATTAATTTATTTTTTTATATACACACGGTGAGTGTACTACTTTCCTGGAAGAATTTTAAATATCTGTTTATCCGTTCAAGAGTTATCCTCAAAGACCAGAAAACAATTATACGGCAAATTTATTTTTTTGGTCACTATTCGACGAGTTTAACACTTTGCTGGAAGAATTTGCCAAATTTGGTCATCCGTTCACGAGTTATCCTCTGAAACTCGAAAAACAATTGAACAACAAATTATTTTTTTTGGTTCTATTTACATCTTTCGAATATAAGACTTTGCCGAAAGAATTTTACAAATCTCGTTGCTAAAAATGTTGGAAATTTAAAAAATGCAATTTTTGCGTTTTGTGTTAATGTGAAGAAAAAAATTCTTAACCCGTTCTAAAACCAGGGTTCGGAAAATATCCGATATTTATATAAACATCAATATATCGGATATATATCGGATATATATCCGATATATATCAACTTCTTGATATTTATTCTTGGTCATTAATATTAATGTTTATATGACTTATTAATTATATAATGCACATACTTTATTTATATTATATTTATTTATTGCAAACAAACACAGTTGCTTACAAGATAGTAAAAAAATAACATTTAAAATGTCAAAATATTTGACATCAAATTGAAAAATTTTTGAAATGAAGACTTTTTTGCTCTTCACTATGTTTTCAGGAATAAATTGAAGAATTTTCAAAATGAGGACCTTTTCTTGGTTTTTTTTTGCTCACACTTACTTTTTCATTTTTAAGTCAAAAATCAACTTTTTTCGACAAAAAAGAGTCATTTCAGCCACCTCTATTTTAAATTAAAGCAAATGCTTACTATTCATATTGCTGCAACTGGGAATATTTGAGAAACGGAGGAATTTTTTGGTATTGTGTGTTTCATAAATATCTATGATATATATCATCGAATATATATCATGATATATATCCGATGATATATATCGTACGAACCCTGTCTAAAACACATAACATTTTCCATATTTTGACGTTTGAATCGTCAAAATCGAACAATGCGTGGAGCAGTTGTGCAATAAAAAAAAAATCAAAGTCGCGTTTTTAAAATCTTGGAAATTTAAAAACAGCAATTTTCCATTTCGTGTTAATTTCATGAGAAAATATTGTAATCCGTTTTAAAATAACACTAAATTCGCCATATTTTGACGTTTAAATCATCACAATCGGACAACGCGTTCGGCAGGTGTGCAATTTAAAAAAATCAAAATCGCGATTTTGAAATCTTATAAATTTAAAAACTGCAATTTTTGCATTTCGTGTTAATTTCAAGAGAAAAATCGTAATCCGTTCTAAACTTACACTAAATTGTCCATATTTTGACGCTTGAATCATAAAAATCGAACAGTGCGTTCGGCAGTTGGACAATTTCAAAAATTAAAATCACAATTTTAAAATTTTCGAAGTTAAAAAAGTGAGATTTTAAATACGTTTTAAAAGTGCACTTTCGCCATATTTTCAAAATCGAACACCGCGTTCTGCAGTTATGTGATTTCAAAAATCATTATCGTGTTTTTTTAGTTTCGAACATTTTGTCATTTTGCGTTGATTTCGTAAACAAAATTAAACCGGATTTTAAGTTGCACTAAATTTACCACATTCTCTTTGTTACACTGATTAAAGTTTTCTGAGGTTAGTTTAAATAACTGGTACTAAATAACTAGTTGTTTTTTAGTAACAGTAACTGTTACTTTAAATAACGGTTACTAAATAACTAGTTATTTTGTTTTCATCGCTACAAGAACAGCAACAACGATTTGTCACATTTTGAGGTTATAATGTGAAAATCGGACAGTTGTGCAATTAAAGAAAATCAAAATGGCAATTTTAAATTTTCCGCAGGGTTCGGAAAATATCCGATATTTATATAAATATAATATATCGGATATATATCCGATATATATCAACTTCTTGATATTTATTCTTGGTCATTAATATTAATGTTTATATGACTTATTAATTATATAATGCACATGCTTTATTTATATTGTATTTATTTATTGCAAACAAACACAGTTGCTTACAATATAGTAAAAAAAATAACATTAAAATTGTTAAAATATTTGACATCAAATTGAAAAAATTTCGAAATACGGACTTTTTTGCTCTTCACTATGTTTTCAGGGATAAATTGAAGAATTTTCAAAGTGAGGACCTTTTTTTTGTTTTTTTTTTGCTCATACTTACTTTTCCATTTTTTACAGAGTCGTGAGTCACTTCAAAAATTGACTCTTTCCGAAAAAAAAAGAGTCATTTTGCCCATCTATAGTTTAAATTAGAGCACATGCTTACTATTCATATTGCTGCAACTGGAAAAATTTGAGAAATAGGGGAATTTTTTGGTATTGTGTGTTTTATAAATATCCATGATATACAGGATGTCAATTTGAAAACTTTCAATGCGAATATCTCTGAAAATAAAGGAGTTAGAAAAGCGCAATTTGGTACAAATGTTATACAGGTACGGGGAACTAGAACCACTATATTTTGGTTATGGGGTGAGTGACCCCTTGGGCCCCATTAACCCTAACCCAAAAATTTTAAATGGCATCACCCCCTTTGTAATCCCTTAAATTAAACGTTTTTTCGAGTAGTATTCACCAGTACAAGTATGCTTTTAAAATTTAATACAGGGCCGAACAAAAAGTATAATTAAAATAAAATAAACTCTGATTCTATGAATTACTATTTTATTTAAATAGATTCTTATAATGCATTCCATTTTGGGCTACAAAATAATAATTTTTTTTTTATCCAAATACTCGAACCAGTGGGTCAGGTTACAACAAATAACAACCACCTATTGCAGTCAGGTGTATTAGATTATACGTCTTGCGATTTAGACACCTGACTGAAATAGGTGATTGTTATTTGTTGAAACCTGACCCACTGCTTCGAGTATTTGGAGCAAAAAAATGTATTATCCTTTTTTGTAGCCCAAAATGGAATGAATTATAAGAATTCAATTAAATAAAATAGCAATTCAAAGAAACAGAATTTATTTTATTTTAATTACCTATACTTTTTTTTTCGGCCCTCTATTAGATTTAAAAAAAAATTCTTGTGCTGGTGAATACTACTCAAAAAACGTTTAATTTAAGGAATCACAAAAGGGATGATGCCATTTCAAATTTTGGGGTTAGGGTGAATGGGGCCCAAGGGATCACTCACCCCAAAACCAAAATATAGTGGTTGTAGTTCCCCCTACCTATATAACATTTGTACCAAATTGCGTTTTTCTAACTCTTTTATTTTCACAGATATTCGCATGGAAAGTTTTCAAATTGACACCCTGTATATCATCGAATATATATCACGATATATATCATCGAATATATATCACGATATATATCATGATATATATCGTGATAATATCCGATGATATATATCGTCCGAACCCTGATTTTCCTGCATTGAAATTGTGCAATTTGAACGTTTTGCCTTAATTTTAAAACACCAGAAATTAATTTAACAGCAAATTTATTTTTTTAGCATCAACATCTTTGCTAAAAGAATTTTTTCGTTTAAGAGTTATCCTCAACAATATAAGAAAATAATTTATTTTTTAATCTACATTTTTTTGTTCAATTAGTAGAACGCTGTGTAGAACACATTTTCAAAATCTGCCCTTTCGCTCAAAAAACTACAAACTACATTTGTTGGGTCTTATCTGCATCTATTTGATGATTGAAACATGTTTCCGGAAGAATTTGCTAAATTTGGTCATCAGTTTTAAACAAAATAATTTTTTGGTCCCATCTACACTTATTCGAACAGTTTTCTGAAAGAATTTTTAATATCTACCATTTTTTTTAGGAGTTATCTTTTCAAAACCGCAAAAATTGAAATTTAATGTTTTATCTTATCTACATCAATTCAGTGAGTACAATACTTTGCCGGAAGAATTTTCAAAATCAGATGAGTTATCCTCAAAAAAGAACGACGGGTATAACACTTTGCTCGATGAATTTTTAAAATGTTTTTCGTTTTTTCTCAATTGACATTTATTTAATGAGTACATGACTTGTCTGCAAATTTTCTCAATAGGACATGAGCAAAAGGGCTTATTCGGCAATGAACTAAGTTTATTAATCGTGTGCGGTGCGGAAATACGACTAATAAGTGCGCGTTGTCGTCGCGTGCACGAGATGAGCCAGAAACGATTTGGCTCCAATTGCAGGTTCAGGACGCGCTGTCCTGTTCCAACAAAATGTCGTACCAGAAGTAAGGTCGCTCCGTTTGCGTTGAGGAACGAATGCATTGCGATTTTTCTCCACTCATTAAACTTTCACAGGTATTGTTTTAATATTTAGGTGTTTTAGAAATTAGAGGTAGTGCCATGGCTCTATGGCTCTACATAACGAGCCGCCTCTGGTAGTGGGTACAGGCGAGCGCTTGTGCCGGTTGCACCGCGTGCCGTGTGGGTTCGAATCCCTGCCCGGGCGAAAAATTTCGGGGCCTCGGAATATTCGCTCGGGACCGTGGTCGTTGTGTTTGTGTATCGTTATTCATTTAATTTCAAATTATACAATTAAAACAACGGTTGTGGCAGATGGCCTCGTAGCCGACGTCAATTCCCAAATCATTCACGCTCCCTAAAAAACCTGCAATTCCATCCACGTCCTTCGTTTTAAAAGTTGCTAGTACTTTGGTACTTCACAATGAATAGAGAACTATTAGAAATCTTCGTTGGAGTGCCAAATTGACACACTCCTAATAATCGCAAAATAATTTAAGTAGGTGTAGAAAAAAATTATTGAATACAATTTTGTATTGAATAATTTGCTAGTTACGAGCATCCAAAGCTCGCTCCTAAAAAAATCACGCTCAATTTCACGTTCCATTGCACCCAGGCAACATTCCGTCTCGGACTAACAATTGTTTATCAATGGAATTGTTGTTTTCCTCGTTCGTATAATGAGTTTGCGGAAAATCGCGTGGGCACTTCTGAAAATTGGCGCTCGTGACTGTTTCTCGAAAGAACACATACAAAACGCTCACCGGCAACAATGTGGCTTTCATGAATGCGCCTTATTGTTTCGAGTGCAAATACTGTACACTGTTCCCTTTCGATTCGATCTCGCCGAATGCGATTTCATAAATGATCGCCCGCTAATGATGCCAAAAGCTGTAAAATTATGCAGGAATGTGCCTCCGCGATGAATAATAACAATTGCCCGCATTGGTCATCTGCTGCTTTCTCCGGGCGCTCGAGTTGAATAATAGCACTTACTGTGTACTAAAATGTGATGCAAATGTAAAGTAACGGGCGAAGTTTTATTGCGTTTCTCATCCAAACTCGTAAAACGCGCATAGCCCACAATCTAATAGAGTTTTTGTCGTAACTTACAGTTGAATGGAATTAACTTTATCCAAAAATTATTTTCCAATGTTTTAAATTTATACGGTGAATGGAAACTTTGTTACTTATCAATACTCAAAGAATCTTAGCTTAAAAGCAACTTGTATGAACAAATAATTCCACCTCAGCGGTGTCACCATAATTAAAAAAATCAACTATAATTACATATTTATATTATACACTGTGTACATAAATGAATATCTCAATTTTGCAGGGCTATTGAAAGAAAACTAAACAAAGTACAAATTTGTTGATCATCAGAAATAAAAAAAAAGAGTTTATTTATTTATTTATTATTAAACGGAAACTCCTTTATACATAAAATGATACATAATTTAAAGTTGAAAGTTTAAAGGGTATAGCCGAATAAGATGGTCAAAAGTGCCCCCAAAGCAAATCAATAATCGCGATGACTGGATGAAAGATAATTAAAAATGCCGCTGATTGCTCGAAATTTCAGCCTCCTGAAGCAATTTGTTGTCGAGATATGACCGAAAACGTGAATTTTACTTTTTTTTTCTCCTTTTTCTATGGCACGAATCAAGCTGAAACCAAGTCTACCCAAGACAAAAAAAAATTACACCTCGCAGTATTTTTTTGGCGCCAAATTCAAATATAAAAATGAAGTTAAAATTTTCAAAATTTATTTTTGCAGTGAAGGTATTCGAGGACTATCTCAGTTTTTTTTCTGTGTTTTACTAAATTCTATAACATACATTTTTTTCAGAATTTTAAACAGTGTGGAAGATAGTTAAAATAATTAAAAACCACTTTTACCACCTTAAAAATTTGAATTTCGTGCCAAAATTGTGATAAAAAAAAGTTATTTTTGTGAAGTGTATCTCTCTAATTAAAAAAAAGATAATCATTTCACAAAAATAACTTTTTTATCACAATTTTGGCGCGAAATTCAAACTTTTAAGGTGGTAAAAGTGGTTTTTAATTATTTTAACTATCTTCCACACTGTTCAAAATTCTGAAAAAAATGTATGTTATAGAATTTGGCAAAACACATTTACAGAAAAAAAAAACTGAGACAGTCCTCGAATACCTTCACTGCAAAAATGAATTTTGAAAACTTTTACTTCATTTTTCTATTTGAATTTGACGTAAAAAAAATTTAAAAAATACTACGAGATCTAATTTTTGTTTTGTTTTGGGTAGACGTGGTTTCAGCTTGATTGGTGCCATAGAAAACGAGAAAAAAAATAAAACGTAAAATTCACGTTTTCAGTCATATCTCGACTACGAATTGCTTCAGGAGGTTGAAATTTCGAGCAATCAACGGCATTTTTAATAATCTTTGATCCAGTCATCGCGATTATTGATTTGCTTCGGGGGCACTTTTGACCATCTTATACCCTTTGACAGAGTTAGATGTGTTCAATGTCAGCCCTTTTAGCAACACTAAGGATATCGAGTTGGTACGATCTTAGTACACTCTTTTGTCTGGTGTGGCGGTGTGCGTGTCTTAAGTTCGTCAACGTCATTTGGTAGCGCTGGAACAAACACCTGCTGTTTGATGTAGCCCCCAGAAAAAAAAAATCACACGGACGGGTGTTACGTTGGCAATGGATCCAACAATATATTTTAAAAATTCATATCTTGGAGAAAAGAAAAGCAATTCGAAAAAAAAGTTAACCATACCATTAGGGAAGGTTTAAATTAATAACACAAAAATAATCAACCCTTAATTTAAACCCTTTATATTTTTTCACCCCTTTCAAAAAAGTTTTTTTTTTTTTAAGTTTGCAATTTGCCATAAATAAATAAAAATGCTTATTCTTATCACTAATACAACTATTTTAATAATCAAGAGTCAAAAAAACGTTACGGGCACTACTTTAACAAAAAAAAATTATCCGTAAGTCGCAGATATCGATATAAAATTATTTTTTTCTGGGTTGAAGGAGTGCCCGTAACGTTTTTTTGACTTTTGATTATGAAAGAACCTTTATTAGTGACACGAATAAGAATTTTTATTTAGTTATGGCTGATTGCAAACTTTGTCGAAAATCGAGATTTATATCACGAAATGTGGATTTCTGCGACTTCTGGAGAAATTATTTTTTTCTGGGTTGAAGGAGTGCCCGTAACGTTTTTTTTACTTTTGTTTATGAAAGTTCCTTTATTAGTGATAAGAATAAGAATTTGTATTTAGTTATGGCTGATTGCAAACTTTGTCAAAAATCGAGATTTATATCACGAAATGTGGATTTCTGCGACTTCCGGAGAAATTATCTTTTTCTGGGCTGAAGGAGTGCCCGTAACGTTTTTTTTCACTTTTGTTTATGAAACTACCTTTATTAGTGATAAGAATAAGAATTTGTATTTAGTTATGGCTGATTGCAAACTTTGTCAAAAATCGAGATTTATATCACGAAATGTGGATTTCTGCGACTTCCGGAGAAATTATCTTTTTCTGGGCTGAAGGAGTGCCCGTAACGTTTTTTTTCACTTTTGTTTATGAAACTACCTTTATTAGTGATAAGAATAAGAATTTGTATTTAGTTATGGCTGATTGTAAACTTTGTCAAAAATGGAGATTAATATCGCGAAATGTGGATTTCTGCGAAAACTGTAACGTTTTTTTGACTTTTGTTTATGAAAGTACCTTTATTAGTGATAAGAATAAGAATTTGTATTTAGTTACGGCTGATTGCAAACTTTGTCAAAAATGGAGATTAATATCGCGAAATGTGGATTTCTGCGACTTACCGAGAATTTTTTTGACTCTTGATTATTAAAGTACTTGTATTAGTGATAAGAATAAGCATTTTTATTTATTTATGGTAGATTTCAAACTTAAAAAAAAACAAACACTTTTTTGAAAGGGGTGAAAAAATATAAAGGGTTGATTGTTTTTGTGTTATTAATTTAGACCTTCCCTAATGGTATGGTTAACTTTTTTTTTATAAAACCATTTTTATTTATTTATGGTAGATTTCAAACTTAAAAAAAACAACACTTTTTTGAAAGGGGTGAAAAAATATAAAGGGTTGATTCTTTTTGTGTTATTAATTTAGACCTTCCCTAATGGTATGGTTAACTTTTTTTTTTAATTGCTTTTCTTTTCTCCGAGATATGAATTTTAAAAATCTATTGCTCGATCATTGCTAACTTCACACTTGTCTGGGGTAGATAAATACCGAACTGATTCTAGAGGTAATTTAGGTAATGCCTCTCCTGTTTGTGGCCGAAAAAAATATTTTTACCCCTCTGCGGAGTCAAGAGAAGAAATTTCTGGCGGATAAACCCGAAGACCAACAGCTTAATTTTTCTCCATTTATAGATAGTATACTATAGATAGATATAGTACAGATAGATATAGACAGTCTTGAGGTTTAGATGATCGTAGTGAGAATATCGGTGAATGCTAGAAGATTGAACCGCCAACCCTAAGAGAGTTCTTTCAATTTCTAGAATTATTATGTTTTCAAATAATGTGTTTCAAACATTTTCGCTTGAATAAAAGCTTGAACTTTACTTTTAGTCTAATACAAAGTTAATACAGCCAGATTCTTTTCTTTAAACTTAAAATTCATTAGACTAGGTGCTCCTAAAGTAAAATGTGTTTTCTGTTGGAATTTTTAATTTACGACAACTTTTCCAGGGTTAGGTTCAGTATTATCTCCTTTCAAAGCCGCTTAAAGGAATCGTTCTTCCAATTTATCATCTGTTGTCATTTTCTACTGTCCATTTTTTTTTCTCCAAAAGTTGGCTTCAAACTGTTTGCTTCAGTACAATATAATCGGCTAGTAAGTGGCGGCTAGTGGAACATGTTGATGGTAGAGCCACTTATACTATGTACCCCCCCCCGCTCATTTTTTGAAGAAAGAACGACTATCTTCCTAACCAAAGTAACTGGTGAAAAAGTGTTAAAAATTAATAAAAAAATCTTGCTGAGCTTGAAACTAGAGGTAGTGCCATGACTCCTTGGCTCTATATAACGAGCCGCCTCTTTGTGTAATTACGAGTTAGTATATCTACTTACCATACCTTCAACTTTCTATTTTAGCAACTTTAAAGCTTCCTCTTTTTCACAATAATTGAGAGAGTTTTTCGATTGATCAGCAGAATGGAATTATCTTTTACAAAGTGGGCTTTAAAAATCAAATGATATTTGTGATTTAAGTACTCGACAACTCAAAAATGACAATAGTTGTAACACTGAACAAAGTCGAAATGACAAAACTCAAAAACTGTAACGGGTGTGAAGTTAACAGTAGATCAGATTCGAAAAATTGGGGGGGGGGTGCCTACGGTTGTTTTTTGTATGATTATTGTTCAGTAGTATGTGAGGAACGTTTATCTGATTTTAGTTTTTCTATGGGTGTATGACTTCCTTGTTTTTTTTTGCGAAAATATGTGAATGTCATGCAGCGTTACGCAAATTATTTTTTTTCTCGAAAAAATGGGGGGGGGGTGTGCCTGCGGTTTTTTTATGATTATGATTCTAGGGTGTCCACAGAATACAGCTGTATTTTTTGTTTTCATATAGGAATTTGTCTTCTTGTTATAAAAACGGAAGTTATTTTTGAGGGGAAGTGGGGGTGGTTTCAAAAGAGGACAATTAGAGGTTAATTTTTTTTTGGGTTTACAGTGTTCATGTGTTTCATAATAATCATAGAAACATTCAGTTATGTAGCCCGTTTTAATGGAAAAACGTAATTTAAAATCTATTGCTGGAATCTATTGCTAACTTCACACCCGTACCAGCTTCACAACTACTGTTACTTATCGTAGAAACAGTTAAATAACTAAGGTCCGATAAAAAAAGATACTAAGCGCTATCACCACTTGAAATGGTCTGAATTGTGTGGTACTGACATGAGTGATACTGATATGTAATTTCAACAAACCTGAGCGGAAATTTCTCATCTAGAAAAATATATCGCTTGGTTGGGAATCGAACTCACACGCTTCGCGTGCATAAGTAAGCGCCATACTTTCTGAACTAGGTTAGTTAAGTGGCAGATATAGATTGGCTGAAATTACCCACCATGATGGCGGAGAGCTAGAGAGGATGAGATGTAATTAAATTACTCAATGAGGCGAATTTAATATTTTTAACATGCTAGTTTTAAAATGAAATTAAAATTACATTATGGTCTGATTAATTGCTTGGAAATCGGTTTGTTGTCCGTGAAAAAAAATGATTAGAAAGAATTTAATCAACTATAGTTTTCCCATTTGATTGCACATGAATGCTCGATGTGCAGTGCAAAACATTTTCACAATTGAAAAATCGCCGTTAAAGCGTGCACTCGACGTGAATTATTTACAATTAAATCGTTCCCATTTTTATTTCGATGAACGATCTATTTTTACAGGACGAATGCGTTTCACACTGACCAATCAATCCATGTTACGTACACAAATACTTCAATTCGTAAATTCCAAATGCATAAAACAAGAATTCCAATCGATTCTTAAATTATACACCTTTTAAATTAAAACTAAAAAACCTAATCCTAAACAACAAACTACAGTAGAAAGCAATATATTATAGAGAAGAATATATACATCCCTTAACACCGTTAGTCCGAGATGGAATCAACTCCACTACATCCCGAGGTGAGGACAAAGGGAAGAATAAAAAAAGGCCCTTCACAAAAAAAAATTAAATATATATGTAAATATTTATGTAAAAAAAAGTGTAAATAAAGATATTCACTTAAAAAAAAGTGAACTGTACTGAACTAATTGGATGTAAACAAGAACCATGGTTTGTTTTCGTTAATGTCATCTTAAAAATCCGGTTCGAACGACCAAAGTGTTGAGCTGGATGTTTGAATTTTCAAATACACCACATGTTACGGTGATGGTTTGAGGACTTATAGTTTGGTCGTGCGATATCCCTAAAGGTGCGTCCACACTATGGCCTTTTTCATACTTAGCCGGCTGTCGGGTAGCCGGTAATTGGTGTAAAAACAAAGTGATAAGATGGTAGAGTCTCACCAAAGATATTGTGAACATTCGATTTTAAGTAGATGGTAATTTTTACAGCCCGTAATAAAACGGTTCAGTCTGGGTACCCTCTTGAAAAGTAGTTAAGTACGTACCTCAATAAGTTTACTTACGGTATAAACTAAAATGATTTCTACCATTAACAGGAATATTTAAATGTGCTAGAATTATAAATTGATTTTCTCTAGTACGACCCTTGACGACCAGAAGACCGCCACGCTTCTAGTTTTAAGACATTTTATGGAAGACCGGCCCTTATCCACTTCGAAACATCATACAGATTAGCAAAAGTTAAGTAGCTGTTAAATATTGAATGTTTGAATAAGTATGGGTGGACTATACAACTGTACAAAGCACTCGAGGCGAGTTGCGCCGTGACAATCTTTAAATTCAATTGGCTCCGGAGATTCGTATCGCGTTCCCTTGCGTTACTTACTTTCTCACTCTGCGCAAATTTTACCCCCACACGCCTTGAGAGCTTGGTGGGTTATAAATGTCAGAAATACACGCGTAAGATTTTCTTTTCATCTAAAAGACGTGCTTAATCTTAGGACTGCGAATTCGGGTGTAATTTTGGGTTAACGGTTTCATGCAGGGGCGGCTCGTTATGTAGAGCCAAGGAGCCATGGCACTACCTCTAATTTCAAACGAAACAAGATTGGTTTTATTAATTCTAAAAACACTGATTTGTCATTTTAAATGTTAAAACGATGCCTGGGAAAGTTTCATGAGACGACTGGAGCAACAAAATCGGAAATACGGCAACTAATTAGCAACAAAATCGTAGTTCAAAAATATGTCTTTGTTTTTTATTTTTATTTAATTTTTTTCGTATGGCTGTGCTAACTTTAACTTAAGCTAGCACATCCATTGGTATTTCGAAAACTCCTGGAGCAACAAAATCGGGAATACGGCAACTAATTAGCAACAAAATAGCACTAAATTTTAATGCTAGTCCCATGTGATTGTGCTAAAGTGGCTGTGCCAGCTTAATAGACGTGAGAAAAATGGAAATGGCAATTTATTTGAGAATATATCTCTTGAACAAATTAGCAGATTTGAAAAATTCTTCCAGAATTGTGTTTTGTGTTCTTATCTTGAAAACCGGTCATGAGGTATTTTGAGTTTTTTTTGAGCTTTATTGAGATTTATGTAGTTTGAGTAAATTTGAAAAGTTTCAAGTGTGGTACAGTTGTTTTTGTATTTTTTTTTCACTCCGATGAAGTGAAACAAAAAATCTTAAGCGCTGTTCTCGGTCGGTTATCTTGAAAACTTGTGATAGGGTATTATGGGTTTTTGAGAGGATCATTGTGATTAATGTATTTTTAGTAAATTTGGAGATTCAAGTTTGTTGCACTTGTTCTTATATTTTTATTTCACTCGGAAGAAGTGAAACTTAAAATCTTGAAATCCAGTGATGGGGTTTTTTGAGTTTCTTTGGAGGATTGGTAAGATTAGTGTATTTTGAGTAAATTTGGAAAATTTCAAATGTGTTGCAGTTATTTTTATATCTTTTTTTCACTACTGCAAATTAAAAAAAAATCTGAAGCGCTGTTCTCGGTCGATTATCTTGAAAACCTGCGATGGAGTTTTTTGAGTTTTTGTCATATTATTAAGATTATTGTTTTTTAAGTAAATTTAGAAAGTTTCAAGTATTTTACAGCTGTTTTTATATTTTTTTCGCGTCAACAAAAAATGATTATAATTTTGCATAAATTTACACGAAAAATCGCAAAAGCAATCGACGGAATGTATTTAAATTTTCTACGAAATTACTCTTGAATTAATATTGAGTGATTTTGTAAAGTTCCAAGTGGACGGTAATTGTTTTTATCTTTTTTTCGCGTCGACGAATTTGTTGCATTTTTTTTAATTTCATCTCTGTTCACATTGAAATATTCTAAAATTTAGAAACAACACATTTCTAATTTTTACGAAAATGTAGAATCACATGTGTTGTCAGTTGTTTTGGAAAGTTTCAAGTCGATGGCAATTGTTTTTATATCTTTTTCGCGTCGACGAATTTACTGCAATTTTTTTCTAAATTTTATCTGCGTTCACATTGAAATATTCTAAAATTTAGAAACAATACATTTATAATTTTTACGGAAATGTAGAATCACAGGTGTTGTCAGTTGTTTTGGAAAGTTTCAAGTCGATGGCAATTGCTTTTATATTTTTTTCGCGTCGACGAATTTACTGCAATTTTTTTCTAAATTTTATCTGCGTTCACATTGAAATATTCTAAAATTTAGAAACAATACATTTATAATTTTTACGGAAATGTAGAATCACAGGTGTTGTCAGTTGTTTTGGAAAGTTTCAAGTCGATAGCAATTGTTTTTATATTTTTTTTTCGCGTCGACGAATTTACTGCAATTTTTTTCTAAATTTTATCTGCGTTCACATTGAAATATTCTAAAATTTAGAAACAATACATTTATAATTTTTACGGAAATGTAGAATCACAGGTGTTGTCAGTTGTTTTGGAAAGTTTCAAGTCGATGGCAATTGCTTTTATATTTTTTTCTCGTCGACGAATTTACTGCAATTTTTTTCTAAATTTTATCTGCGTTCACATTGAAATATTCTAAAATTTAGAAACAATACATTTATAATTTTTACGGAAATGTAGAATCACATGTGTTGTCAGCTGTTTTGGAAAGTTTCAAGTCGATGGCAATTGTTTTTATATCTTTTTCGCGTCGACGAATTTACTGCAATTTTTTTCTAAATTTTATCTGCGTTCACATGAAAATATTCTAAAATTTAGAAACAATACATTTATAATTTTTACGGAAATGTAGAATCACAGGTGTTGTCAGTTGTTTTGGAAAGTTTCAAGTCGATGGCAATTGCTTTTATATTTTTTTCGCGTCGACGAATTTACTGCAATTTTTTTCTAAATTTTATCTGCGTTCACATTGAAATATTCTAAAATTTAGAAACAATACATTTATAATTTTTACGGAAATGTAGAATCACATGTGTTGTCAGTTGTTTTGGAAAGTTTCAAGTCGATGGCAATTGTTTTTATATCTTTTTCGCGTCGACGAATTTACTGCAATTTTTTTTTAAATTTTATCTGCATTCACATTGAAATATTCTAAAATTTAGAAACAATACATTTATAATTTTTACGGAAATGTAGAATCACATGTGTTGTCAGTTGTTTTGGAAAGTTTCAAGTCGATGGCAATTGTTTTTATATCTTTTTCGCGTCGGCGAATTTACTGCAATTTTTTTCTAAATTTTATCTGCGTTCACATTGAAATATTCAAAAAGTTAGAAACAATACATTTATAATTTTTACGGAAATGTAGAATCACATGTGTTGTCAGTTGTTTTGGAAAGTTTCAACTGGATGGCAATTGTTTTTATATTTTTTTCGCGCCAAAAAAAATGATTATAATTTTCATAAATTTACACGAAATATCGCCAAAGCAATCGACGGAATGTATTGGAATTTTCTACCATATCACTCATGAATTAATAATAAGTGATTTTGAGAAGTTTCAAGTGGATAGCAATTGTTTTTATATTTTTTCGAGTCGGATAAATGTAAATAGGATCAAAAAATTAATTCGTCTTTAATTGCTTTTTTGTTGTTTAAGGATAACTCTTGAACGGATGACCTAATTTGGCAAATTTTTCCATCGAACGCAGATGAGACCCAAAACATGTAATTTATATTTATAGTTCAATTCATGAACGCGAGGAGAGATTTCGAAAATTTTTTCAGCAAAGTGATGTGCTCATTGGACAGATAAGATCAAAAAATATTTAGGAAGACCTTAAACGAAAGGTGTTGGCAAAGTATTGTTCTTAGGCGTAGGTTAAACAATAAAATTGTTAAATTATTATTTTTAATTTTTGAACTTATGATCGGATTTCTAAGACTCTATCAGCAAAGTTTTTCATTCGTCCGAAAGATATATAGAGGACCAAAGAATTGAATTCGTTGTTCAATTGTTTTTGGTTTACAGAAGATAATGTATTCTATAGAATAGATGAATTTCTTTTGTAATGTTTTTGTAAGGACAAAATGTTACACTGACTTGTCCAATATCGTTTGATTTATGTGGATTAATAAAGCATTATTATTATTATTATAAGTCAAATTCTTCCAGAAAAGTCCATCGAATAGATACAGATAACACTAAACATTTTTTTTTCTAGTGACTTGTTTCAATAAGTTATTTGTTTGTTAGCCTTTGTAAGACTTAATTTTGTAGAATTAAGAACTGCTTGAATATTTATACAGGGTGTCAATTTGAAAACTTTCAATGCGAATATCTCTGAATGTAAAGGAGTTAGAAAAGCGCAATTTGGTACAAATGTTATACAGGTAGGGAGAACTAGAACCACCATATTTTGGTTATGGGGTGAGTGACCCCTTGGGCTCCATTCACCCTAACCCCAAAATTTTAAATGGCATCACCCCTTTTGTGATCCCTTAAATTAAAGGTTTTTTCGAGTAGTATTTACCAGTACAAGAATGTTTTTAAAATTTAATACAGGGCCGAACAAAAAGTATAATTAAAATAAACCCTGATTCTATGAATTGCTATTTTATTTAATTAGATTCTTATAATGCATTCCATCTTGGGCTACAAAAAAGGATAATAAATGTCTTTTCTCCAAATACCCAAACCAGTGGGTCAGGTTTCAACAAATAACAATCAGCTATTGCAGTCAGGTGTGTTAGATTGTACGTCAAATTCAAAAACGATCGAAGTGAAATAATTTCAGACGAATTCACTATTTAATTTTCTTTTTTATCCGGTATTAGGCATGGTTTACAGTATGGCTGAAATAATTGCGATTTAGACACCTGACTGAAATAGGTGATTGTTATTTGTTGAAACCTGGCCCACTGCTTCGAGTATTTGGAGCAAAAAATTTTATTATCCTTTTTTGTAGCCCAAAATGGAATGAATTATAAGAATCCAATTAAATAAAATAGCAATTCATAGAAACAGAATTTATTTTATTTTAATTATACTTTTTTGTTCGGCCCTGTATTAAATTAAAAAAAAATTCTTGAGCTGGTGAATACTACTCAAAAAAACGTTTAATTTAAGGAATCACAAAAGGGGTGATGCCATTTAAAATTTTGGGGTTAGGGTGAATGGGGCCCAAGGGGTCACTCACCCCATAACCAAAATATGGTGGTTCTAGTTGCCCCTACCTGTATAACATTTGTACCAAATTGCGTTTTTCTACCTCTTTTATTTTCACAGATATTCGCATTGAAAGTTTTCAAATTGACACCCTGTATATAAAGGCTACTTTTTTCTTTATTTAATTTACTGAATAATTTTGCAACAATAATCGTTTTTTTTTTCTCAAAAAGTATAGTATATGCTAAGTAGCTCTACCATCAAAATGTTCCACAAGCCGCCACTGGTTTCACGGACTCCGTAAAATTATACTGATTGACTTTAAAACAAAATGTTTACGACCTTATTAGAATCCACTAATAATGTTTATTACCTCCTTATTTTCAGAGAAACTTTTCGTTGAATAAAAGAAACCGGATTTATTACCCAGAACGAGCAATGAATCATCCACGAATCGAATGCTAATGGTAGAGTGGCGATAGTTTGAGAAGTTCATGATTAATTACGCGTAATTAGGCGTTGCAATTATAATTTAAGAGCGTCCCCAGCGGTCCGGAAAACTGCGCACCGGCGGCAACAGCGATCCCCTCCCCTCCCCCCAGCCCGCACCCTCCTGTTTGCGTAAAGCGTTGATGGCTAGTTAATGGAATCCATAATTTAAGAAGTTTTAGTTAGATGCCAGAACTAAGCACATTCTCGAGTAGTTAAACATTATTAGGCGTTTGGTTGGAGTGGGGGGGGGAGAGTATTTCCAGAAGCTATGCATCAAGGGCATGTGTGGCAGTAAGGCAGTAAGGGTTGCGGTTGCCCAGACCGCATGCCACACGCTCAATGCCGGCCGCAGGACCGTGGCTCTGCAACCCCACCTAATCCAATCAACCCTTCCTCTTGTAATTACTGTTTAGCGAACTTTAGATGACGGTTTGCGTATTTGCTTTACGTTGAAATTACCATTTTAAATAACATTTGTTTTACAAAAAAAAATTGTTTCCGGTGTAGTGACCTTGTTTCTCATAAATATAACTGATGCATATGATAAAAACACTTTTACTTTGTTGGTATAACACAGATTTTTATTGTTGACTATAGTTTCGGCAACTCAACTTGCCATTATCAAAACATAAAGTGAAGTAAAGTCACTTTACGTTTTGATAATGGCAAGTTGTGTATCTGTGTTATACCAACAAAGTAATGTATGTTTTTATCATATTTACAACATAAACAATATAACTGGTGCAGTTTAATTCATCCCTTAAATCAGTGATGGGTAACCTGCTGCCAGGCAGCAGAAAGTATGCTAAAGGAAGAGCCAATTACAAAATGCTAATGCTTATAAGTAAATACTTAACTACATACAAGTGAAATCTAGTAAATTCATGCGTTCATAAAACAATACTGTTTTACGGGTGTGAAGTTAGCAATAGATTTTAAAATTAATTTTTTTCGCATAAAAATGTACAATTTCCAAAACCTTCTATAAGCAGGGTTACTACTAAAGAATACACATGAACCTCCCTCATCCCAAAATTTCAACCCCCTACAATTTTTCACACTGTATAAAAAGAAAATCTCCTTTTTCGCAAACTTCGATGACCGATAAGAAAATGCCGAAAACATGTAATTATTGTACATATTTAGACCTACTAATACAAATATAAAAAAACAACGTTCCGGCCCCTAGATCACTTAAAAAAATTAAAAACTTGTCCGCCCCATGCACCGCGAAGAGGTGCGTGGCTACACTTAAAAACTAAAGTTTTTTATGTCCGTCTCGAAAAAGTAAAATATACAAAATCAATCTAGATATACAGGCCTAACAAGAGGAGAAATAAAAAAATACGTGCCTAGCCCTGGATCACTTAAAAAACAAAATTATCCGCCACTCTCCGAAAATGCGTGTTCTTTCTATTTTTCAATTAAGCCTTTCACAGTATGAATATTTTAAAGAATAATGTATAGAACACGTGAATCAGATTATATCCTTTTAACTTTTTTTTATGGCGGTCACCGAACTTTGAAAAAACTTCAGTTAATGTGACTGCGCATACATTTTCGGAGAGCGTGGCGGATTGTTTATTTTTTTTTCAAAGTGATCCAGAGCCCTTCACTTTTTCTTTATTTCTCCTATTGTTAGGCCTGTAACTTTTTTATAACGGTCACCGAACTTTGAAAAAAACTTCAGTTAGTGTGACGGCACACACATTTTCAGAGAGTGTGGCAGATTGTTTATTTTTTTTTAAAGTGATCCAGGGCCCTTCATGTTTTTTTTATTTCTCCTATTTTAGGCCTGTATCTCTAGATTGTTTATAAATGTTTAACTTTTTTATGGCGGTCACCGAACTTTGAAAAAAACTTCAGTTAATGTGACGGCGCATACATTTTCGGAGAGCGTGGCGGATTGTTTATTTTTTTTCAAAGTGATCCAGGGCCCGGATCGTTTTTTTTTAATTTCTTCTATTGTTAGGCCTGTATCTCTAGATTGTTTATAAATTTTTAACTTTTTTATGGCGGTCACCGAACTTTGAAAAAAACTTCAGTTAATGTGAAGGCGCATACATTTTCGGAGAGTGTGGCGGATTGTTTATTTTTTTTTAAATGATGCAGGGCCTGGCACGTTTTTTTTATTTCTCCTATTATTAGGCCTGTATATGTAGATTGTTTATAATTTTTTAACTTTTTTATGGCGGTCACCGAATTTTGAAAAAACTTCAGTTAATGTGACGGTGCATGTATTTTCGGAGGGTGTGGCGGATTGTTTATTTGTTTTTCAAAGTGATCCAGGGCCCAGCACGTTTTTTTTATTTCTCCTATTGCTAGGCTTGTATATGGAGATTGTTTATAAATTTTTAACTTTTTTATGGCGGTCACCGAACTTTGAAAAAACTTCAGTTAGTCTGACGGCACACACATTTTCGGAGAGTATGGCGGATTGTTTATTTTTTTCAAAGTGATTGAGGGCCCTTCATGTTTTTTTATTTCTCCTATTGTTAGGCCTGTATCTCTAGATTGTTTATAAATGTTTAACTTTTTTATGGCGGTCACCGAACTTTGAAAAAAAACTTCAGTTAATGTGACGGCGCATACATTTTAGGAGAGCGTGGCGGATTGTTTATTTTTTTCAAAGTGATCCAGGGCCCAGATCGTTTTTTTTATTTCTCCTATTGTTAGGCCTGTATCTCTAGATTGTTTATAAATTTCTAACTTTTTTATAACGGTCACCGAACTTTGAAAAAACTTCAGTTAATGTGACGGCGCATACATTTTCGGAGAGTGTGGCGGATTGTTTATTTTTTTCAAAATGATCCAGGGACCGGCACGTTTTTTTATTTCTCATATTATTAGGCCTGTATATGTAGATTGTTTATAAATTTTTAACTTTTTTATGGCGGGCACCGAACTTTGAAAAAAACTTCAGTTAATGTGACGGCGCATACATTTTCGGAGAGTGTGGCGGATTGTTTTTTTTTTTCGAAGTGATCAAGGGGCCGGCACGTTTTTTTAATTTCTCCTATTATTAGGCCTGTACAGGGGCGGCTCGTTATATAGAGCCACGGAGCCATGGTACTACCTGTAGTTTCAAGCCCAAAAATGTTTTGCAATTCAAAAAATTGGAAAATTATTTTGAGCAACTGTGATTTTTCAGACTAATTTACGATTTTCTTACTAAAATATTCTGCATTTTTTTTATTATTAAGCATGTATTTTCGATTTTTTGACCTAAATTTTCGATCTAATTGTTAAAATTTTCGACGTTTTGGACCGAATTTTTAAATTTTCCCGCCGTATGTATAATTTGTAGATTTTTGACCTGTATTTTCAATTTTTTTATCTTTTGCCCTAACCATTCTTTATTTTGACTTAAATTTTCGAATGAATTATTAAAATAATTTATGTTTTGGCCCGCATTTTTGAGAGAGAGAACATATTTATTCAATAACTATATAATATATGTACATTGAAGTTATTACATCTAAAAAGTTTTATTTAACATATTAAATTATTATTTATAATTTATTATTCGGCTATCGACCGAGGTCTTTCCGCCCCCCGCATTTTTGATTTTGCGGGTCGAATTTTAATTCTAGTTCCAAATTTTTGAATTGATTCTGGTTAAAATATCTATAACCTGAATTGTTGATTTGTATGCAAAATGTTTTTCCTGTATTTTCGAGTTTTGTTTGTTGAAATTTTCGATTTTTTAGTCTTCCTTTATTGTCTTTATCTTATTTTTGGCGGCTGAAAGTGGCCAATAATTTTCCTTTCTTTGTCTGCGTTTTTATTTCTAGATCAGGATTCTTGATTCTCCGTCTCATATTTTAGATTTCTGTATTTTCCATTTTTTTTATTTTTCTTTATTTTGGACAAAATATTCGATTGGTTTGTGGGAATTTTCAACTTTTTTGTTTGCAATTTTTATCTTTACGCCCGTTTTCGATGTTTTGTTAAATTATCACCTATTTAGCCCCTATTGTAGATTTTTACTTTTTGGCCTATATTTTGTATTTTCGATTATTTTGGTTTCAATTTTTGGTCTTTTGGCCTAAATTTTCTTTATTTCATTTCATTGTTCTGTTTTCCCTACTAATTTAATTTTAATTTATTTAATTTTAATGTTTCTACACATTTACATTATATTTAGTTATTAATTAATCAATTATTATAATTTAAATCTCATTCCTGTAATGCATGTATATATTATAAAAAATGGTGATGTGGCCATCATGTTACTTTCTCCGACTTTATATTTACGTTTTCATGGGTTTATTTTCAATTGAAATCATATTTTAAATGTACATCGAGCGTTTCGTAAACTCGGATGAAACTGACGTTTAAAACGTCAAAATCATGAAAGATGGAAAAATTATACTTCAAATTCAAAAACTCGGTTTACTCAAAAACTAACGAGATTTCGAAAAAATCTTATTCTTTAGAAGTTGTTCATTTTGGCATTCTCTACAATTATTATTCACTTAAATTTGCTGTAACTATTATCGTTTCATAATTATAAACCAAAATTAATAATTTTTTTTCTCGAATAGCAATGATTTTATGAAAAATATTTTCAAGCAAAAGATGTTCATTTCTTTGTTGTCTTCGATGTTTGTTTAAATGTTTTTGTGATATTTTTTATATTTAAGAAAATATTGGTAAAAAACAAAAAACAGTTAAGGTAAACACCCACTTTCAGTGTACGAAATTTTACCAAAAGCTTTTCAGTTCTTCAGATTATCAAATAAGACGTATGTTCAAAGTTTCATATCAATTGCTCTATTAGTTTTTGAGATACAGCGCACACTGACAGACACACACACACACACAGCACAAAATTTTTTTTTCCAGAAATTGTTGAAATGGCATCTAGGGACCCCAAAACGGATATTTCCGTAAAAAAAATTTTGAAAAAAAAATCACGATCACAATACTTTCTCGTACTTCGTAACGGAGAAAGTAAAAATGGGTTACCAGTTAATAAACGTTTATTTATTATTGTTATTTCAAGTCTCGATTTGTTTGTTAAGAAAAAATATTTTTTGGTCCACCACTTTGATTTTAAGGTACGAATTATAGATTTTTGGTCTTCATTTTTTTGTTTTTTTACCCATATTTTAGATTTTCTTAAACTGGATTATTGATTTTATTGTGCGATCTTTAAAAAAAAAATTGCTATTGTTTTCGAATTTCTCGTCGGAACTTATTTTAAGCTAAAAAGCCCCTTTTTGGGGTTGAAAGTGGCAAATTATTTTTCTTTTGCTTGTTATCATGTTTTTTTTGCCGATATTTTAGATTTGTTCCAATTTTTTTATTTTTTGGCCAAAATATTCGATTCGTTTGTTGAAATTTTGGATTTCTCGGTCTCCATTTTTTATTTTTAGACCTAATTTCTCGTCGGAACTTATTTTAAGCTAAAAAGAGTTATTTTTGGGGTTAAAAGTGGCAAATTATTTTTCTTTTGCTTGTTATCATGTATTTTTTTCCGATATTTTAGATTTGTTCCAATTTTTTTATTTTTTGGCCAAAATATTCGATTCGTTTGTTGAAATTTTGGATTTCTCGGTCTGCATTTTTTATTTTTAGACCTGACCTTTTGTCCTAAATTTAGACGAAATAAAAATAAACATAAAAAATGCAGACCAAAAAATCGAAAATTTCAACAAACAAAAGAAAATACCGGAAAAAAATCTCGCATATAAATCAATAATTCTTTATTTTGGCCTACATTTTTTATTGATTTGTTAAAATTTTCGATATTTCCGCATGTTCGACGTTTTAGTCAAAATTTTTGATTTTTTGCCATACACTTTAGATTTTTTAACCTGAATTATTTATTTTTACCCCGAAATTTTTGATTTTTTTTGCGGATTTTTTTTGTGGTCGAAGTTTTTGATTTTTGTCCTTTAGATTTTGCCACCTACATTTTTGAATTCTTTGACCTGTATTTTCAAGGGTTTTGTATTCATTTCAGGTTGTTTATTTAATTTTGTATTTTTATATTCGTTTTAATTTAAAAAATGGGGTTTATTTTTACATAAAATTAATTTACTTCGATATTTATTTGGAAAATATAGTCTGCGGGATTTATGTTAGAGAATTATTTAGTTTTCAAATATTTGCTGGAATTTTGGATTTTTTCTGCATCAAACAATGAAATGTATAATCTAGTTTTTTTTTTATATGATCTAAACTTAAGTACAATACTAGACTTCATCATTCGTTCAAGGCAGCGGCGGCTCGTGGATCTTCGTAGAGGAGGCTCGTGCTGCACTACTTACTTTTATAGAGGAAGCAAATATTCCACTGCTATTTTGGTCAAATTTTCTTCCGTGGCCTCCTCGCCGAACATCCACGAGCCGCCGCTGGTTCAAGGGTTATCCGAGAAAAACAAACAATTGAAAAATCTGAAGGGTGAATTTAATTTCTGTATCTGTAACCAAATCTGAATTTTTTTTCGAAATCTAGTCATCCATTCAAGAATTATTCTCTAAAAAAAAAAACAAATTGATGGAAGTCAATTGTAAGCAATGCAGAAGCTTTATTATTGATTAGTTTATATAATGTGTTTCAAATAGAAAGTCATCGCAGTTAGGGGCGGCTCGTTGTATAGAGCCCAGGAGCCACGATACTACCTGTAGACTCAAGCTCAGCAAGAATTTTTAATTAATTATTACTTTGGTCTAGGAAGATAAATCGTTCTTTGTTTTTTCAAAAAGTGAGGGGGGTGTATTGAAGAAGTGGCTCTACCATCAACATATTCCACGAGCCGCCACTGGGCCTGTATATGGAGATTGTTTATAAATTTTTAACTTTTTTATGGCGGGCACCGCACTTTGAAAAAAACTTCAGTTAATGTGACGGCACACACATTTTCGGAGAGTGTGGCGGATTGTTTATTTTTTTGTCAAAGTGATCCAGGGCACTGCACGTGTTTTTATTTCTCCTATTGTTAGGCCTGTATTTGTAGATTTTTTTTATAAATTTGTAACTTTTTTATGGCGGGCACCGAACTTTGAAAAAAACTTCAGTTATTGGGACGGCGCATACATTTTCGGAGAATGTGGCGGATAATTTTTTTTTTCAAATTGAGGCAGGGGCCTGCAGGTTTTTTTTAATTTCTCCTATTATTAGGCCTGTATATGTAGATTGTTTATAAATTTTTAACTTTTTTATGGCGGTCACCGAACTTTGAAAAAAACTTCAGTTAATGTGACGGCGCATACATTTTCGGAGACTGTGGCGGATAATTTTTTTTTCAAAGTGATCCAGGGCCCTGCACGTTTTTTTTTATTTCTCCTATTGTTAGGCCTGTATCTCTAGATTGTTTATAAATGTTTAAATTTTTTATGGCGGTCACCTAACTTTGAAAAAAACTTCAGTTAATGTGACGGCGCGCGGCGCATACATTTTCGGAGAGTGTGGCGGATTGTTTATTTTTTTTTCAAAGTGATACAGGGCCTGGCACGTTTTTTTTAATTTCTCCTATTATTAGGCCTGTAAATGTAGATTGTTTATCAATTTTTAACTTTTTTATGGCGGTCACCGAACTTTGAAAAAAACTTCAGTTAATGTGACGGTGCATGTATTTATGTATAATTTAAGATCTATCCAACTACGAGTATTTGTGATGATTCGGAAATATTTTTTCTTTCTATGATAGAAGTTTGGTGTTCCGAATTAAATTTGTTTAAATGTATGCTAAATCTATATTTAGTGCTAACTTTTTTTATGGGAGATGGCACACATTGATATATTTTGAGATTCACCCGACCGCGATCTGAGATTTGGATTTTTTTTTCTATAACCGAAGTTCGGTGTTCCGAATTTTATTTATATTTCTTAAATTACATTAGAATGTGTGCTGAATCTGAATATGAATATGTTTTAGTTTTTTTTTAATTTGATTGATTTTTTAAGTTTTATTATTTAAGGGTGCGATAAAAAAAATATTAGCAATTGAAAATTGAGGCGCTTCTATGGGAATTTATTAATTCAATGTGTTATCAACACTCTCAAGTAAAAATAATCGATTTTTCTTGAAAATATTCAAAAATAATGAGTTTTGAAATCTATACCCATCTTTACACTCGTGATAAAGGAAACTTAAATTAAATTAAATAATGTTTGTTAAAATACTTCGAAAAATTAAGAAGATGAGAGATAATTTAAAGAGCTTACCAAACGGAGTATGTACAGGGTGGGCAAAATTCGAAGTTTCTATGGGGGATCTCGATAACTATAATAGATAGAGAAAAAATGGTGATGTGGCCATCATGTTACTTTCTCCGACTTTATATTTACGTTTTCATGGGTTTATTTTCAATTGAAATCATATTTTAAATGTACATCGAGCGTTGCGTAAACTCGGATGAAACTGACGTTTAAAACGTCAAAATCATGAAAGATGGAAAAAATATACATCAAATTCAAAAACTCGGTTTACTCAAAAACTAACGAGATTTCGAAAAAAACTTATTCTTTAAAAGTTGTTCATTTTGGTATTCTCTACAATTATTATTCACATAAATTTGCTGTAACTATTATCGTTTCATAATTATAAACCAAAAATTAAAAAATAATAATAAATTTTTTTCTCGAATAGCAATGATTTTATGAAAAATATTTTCAAGCAAAAGATGTTCATTTCTTTGTTGTCTTCGATGTTTGTTTAAATGTTTTTGTGATATTTTTTATATTTAAGAAAATATTGGCAAAAAACAAAAAACAGTTAAGGTAAACACCCACTTCCGGTGTACGAAATTTTACCAAAAGCTTTTCAGTTCTTCAGATTATCAAATAAAACGTATGTGCAAAGTTTCATATCAATTGCTCTATTAGTTTTTGAGATACAGCGCAGACACACACACACAGACACACACACAGACACACACACACACACACAGACACAAAATTTTTTATCTAGGGACTCCAAAACGGATATTTCCGTAAAAAAAATTTTTGAAAAAAAAATCACGATCACAATACTTTCTCGTACTTCGTAACGGAGAAAGTAAAAAACGGATGGCGCATCCTTGATCTCTTTTTTCAAGAAAAACTTAGTAGTGAAAAACAAATTTATGTATCTCCTTTTTACTTTCTCCGTTACGAAGTACGAGAAAGTATTGTGATCGTGATTTTTTTTTCAAAAATTTTTTTTACGGAAATATCCGTTTTGGGGTCCCTATATGCCATTTCAACAATTTCTGGAAATTTTTTTTTTGTGTCTGTGTGTGTGTGTGTCTGTGTGTGTGTGTGTGTGTGTGTGTGTGTGTGTCTGTCTGTGTGCGCTGTATCTCAAAAACTAACAAAGCAATTGATATGAAACTTTGAACATAAGTCTTATTTGATAATCCGAAGAACTGAAAAGCTTTTGGTAAAATTTCGTACACCGGAAGTGGGTGTTTACCTTAACTGTTTTTTGTTTTTTGCCAATAGTTTCTTAAATATGAAAAATATTACAAAACATTTAAACAAACATCAAAGACAACAAAGAAATGAACATCTTTTGCTTGAAAATATTTTTCATAAAATCATTGCTATTCGAGAAAAAAATTTATTATTTTTTTTTAATTTTTGGTTTATAATTATGAAACGATAATTGTTACAGCAAATTTATGTGAATAATAATTGTAGAGAATATCAAAATGAACAACTTCTAAAGAATAAGTTTTTTTTCGAAATCTCATTAGTTTTTGAGTAAACCGAGTTTTTGAATTTGAAGTATAATTTTTCCATATTACATGATTTTGACGTTTTAAACGTCAGTTTCATCCGCTCGATGTACATTTAAAATATGATTTCAATTGAAAATGAACCCATTAAAACGTAAATATAAAGTCGGAGAAAGTAACATGATGGCCACATCACCATTTTTTTTTCAAGTTATAGAAAAAAAGTATTATTTTTTTATTTGTTTATCATTTGAAAATAATGAAAGTTATATGTTCTTCAGGCACTTTTTTAAAAAGAATAAAATAAGCTTAACAGTATCCTGATATCTTCATTCATATGAGAGTTATAACATAAAGTTGTGTTTGTTTATAAGATGAGTAGAAATAGAAAATTAACTCGGAACTCCTAGAACTCTCAATTGTTTTTTCTTTTCGGACAATTATTTTCAAAATGTTGATTTTTTTAATAGTTCTGAGAGTTCTGATTTTACTTATGGATTGTACTCAAGCAGTTCTAACGAAAACTCTAATGGTAAATTGCGATTAAATGACAGGAAATGGGTATTTTCAAAATTAAATTTTCCATTATCGAATTTTAAATTGATTTAAAAATGCCATAAATCGTGATTGTATCTAATTTGTTTATAAGAAAGAATTATTGTACTCAATTAGTAGAAATAGAAAATTAACTCAGAACTCCTGGAACTCAATTTTTTTTTTGCTTTGCGACTTTTTTCAAAAAAATATTTTTGATAGTTCCGGATAGTTCTGATTGGTGTTTCCTGTAGTTCTTCGTGAGTTCTATCCATAGTTGTTATGAAATATTTAGATTCGACCAATATTAAGTAGGTAATATGAATTTGAATATTTCGAATTTCCAACTTTGAAAATTTTTATCACTGGAAATTCAACAGAACTCTTTTTTAAAAGTATCAGGAACTATAGTACTAACCCAAACACATCTTAAAACTAGTTTGGAACTATTCGATAACAATGTTGGGGTGCGGTGTCAAGTTGGCACCCCATTTTTCAAAAAATTCCTGTCAGCCCAATTTTACAGAACTCTTTTTTAAAAGTTTATAGTACTTCTAGATATATCAAAAGGAATTGAGAACTCTATTCAGAACTATCAGAACTCTTCATTGGGGTGCCAACTTAACACACTCATATTAAACTGGTTCACAAGTGTGAACATGCCTCCTACAGGGATCGAACCTGCAACCTCCAGACCTCCGGTCTGCAAACGCAGCATCCCAGACCGAATAATCATTTCAATATATTTATAACTTCGTAAAAGGGGAAAAATCATCTCATTAGAAATAATTAAATTCTAAGTTAAGACACTAAAATTTGATATAGACTTGAGTTTCAATTAAAAAAAATTGTTTTGTGGGTTATATTTTGAAGTGATCTTTTAAATAAATGTCGTTTACACATTGTGACGGGAAAATCCACCAGACAATTGAGGACAATCAAATAAATAGCTGAAAAACGATCATTGCCTTTGGCCTTAATTGATTAGAAATGATCATTACGGATAATAAAGCTTTCTTGAAAATTTATCCAATTGTAGTATTTTCTGGGGTATTGCTTATTGCAGCATTCCGATTATTGGTGTTGTTCGTGCGGTTTCAATCAGATAAATTCCCGAGTTTACCGGATTTGCGGTTGTAGCTCGGAGCGATCCTATTGTATTCTTTTCGTATATATATATATACAACTACTCTCCGTGTATCTTCGATCTTTGATGTATGGATGCTATGCTTGCTGCTGAAGTGCCTCGATTTGATTTAATTGGACGATAAAGTCGGGAATACTCTGAAGAATGACCGAGCCGGAATTATCGTTATCGGATGATTCGGTGTTTCTGTTACGTTTCTTATCTCTTTGTATCCGACGGGCGGATCTAATAAATTGCCCGTGAATTGAAAACGCCGTATATTTCACGTAATGGTAAAAAAAATTGAATAAAGAAAAAAAAATATGCGCGCGGAACGTAAATATTGATTGGAAAGCTGTTAACGTGAAGCTCTTTGGAACTATTCGGCCGGAATTTGTTACGACTTCCCAGAACCTTTTCTCGGTGAATGCACTTGATATAAACACGATCCCCTGCGGGTTGCAAAGCGATGCCGGGAACCACCTGGCCCCTAAATTACAGGAGGAAATGGCTGTTCACGATCAGCCTCGCCTCTGGAGCAATTTCATTCGGACCGCCTTCTCGTTCTTGTCGTTCTGCGGCGGCTTATTTACGGTCACATCTACCAAATGTCGTCTGATATTACCTGCGTCGCCCCACTCTGTTATACCGTTGCTCCGTGGCCCCACACACGAACTGCTTCTGTTTGATTGCCCCTTCGGACACTGCTCACTCGACCCAAAACAACTTTAGTTCCTTTTTTTATTACACGGCTTGCCCAACATCTTAGCGTTATCTATTGATCTACACAAATCAAACAAAGGAACGATGAAAACATGTCTTCTCACTTACAACAAATATTCTCCGAAATCAATATCAATTAGAGAATTCTTCCCTTTATAAAGGGTCATCCAACGAGAGGAGTCATTTTAAATTTGATGTAATACTCATGAATTATTGAAAAAGTATTGTTGTTTTTACTTTAATATTGATGAAGTAACGTATTAGCCGGTGTATAATGCGCATATTTTTACCAAAATTCCCCAAAAGCGCGTTAGACACGGACAAAATTTAGTAAATATTTTTGAACAGTTGCCTGAACGAAACGTCCGTCTCAAGTTTTCTGACGAAATTTTGCAAAAGGTGGGGTCCATTTTACCGATTACTCTCTTCGCGCGAGTATAAATAAATATACATTATATATATTATACAGGGTGTTTCAGAGCTAGAATCCAATTATCTTTCAGATTATAATAATTATTCCTGATATGATAATCGCCGAATACAAGAAAACTATTGAGATTAGAAACAGAGAACCCTTATACAATCTGAAAGATAATTGGATTCTACTTAAGAATACGTTACTAAATACAGGGTGTGCCATTTGACAAAACGAAGTATTTTAACTTTACAAGTTCGGTTTTTCTACCGCATTTTTTTTATCACCTTGTATAATTTTTTGTATGAAATCATGGTTGGCTCTATAGTTCGAACCTTTAACCAAATAATAGAAATGATTTTAATCGTTCAATGTCAATCACTGGGGCAAAAATAAAATTTCACCCAGACCATGCATTTCAACAAGCCTTCAAATATTTCGAAAACGGCAAACAATAGGTATATGGAGTATTGAAGTAACTCACCTTTCTTGCTCCATATAATTCAAAAATGACAAAAAATACAGGGTGTTCCATTTAAAAAAACATAAGTTTGGTCTGTAACTTTGTTATGAGACACCCTGTATAAATTTAAATATTTTTAGGGCGTGCAGCTCACTATTATACACAACTTTTGTATATAACATTTTTCGAAATTTTTAAAAATAAGCACGTGATTGACCGTCCCCAGAGCTGTGAAACACCCTGTATATTGGCGTCTCTTGTTGGCTATTCGAAGGATGCTTGACCGTAGTCTCTCCACCTACCGATAAATAATGCATTTATCCAGTGGCGGCTCGTGGAACATGTTGACGGTAGAGCCACTTTTACAGTTTATTGGATGAAAGATGGAAATGACAAATTATGCACGAAAAAACGAAAATTTAGACAAATGTCTAAAATTCTCGACTAAAAAAATGCAGACCAAAAATCCGAAAATTTCACAAAAAAAAGTTTAACCAAAGTAAAAAATATTTAGGGCAAAAAAACTCTAAAATTTGGAACGAAGAAATGAAAAATACAGGTCAAATATCTAAACTATAGGCCAAAAAAATCTAAAATTCTGGTCTAAAAATAAAAAAAGCAAACCACAAAATTGAAAAATCAAGGGAAACAAAAATAATTTACCATTGTCAGCCCTTAAAATTACTCATTAGCTTAAAATATCAGAAACTCGAAAACGGCAGAAATTTCACAAAAAGAAAGTTTAACCAAAATAAAAAAAATATTTAGGGCAAAAAAACTCTAAAATTTGGAACGAAGAAATGAAAAATACAGGTCAAAGATCTAAAATATAGGCAAAAAAAAACAAAAATGCAGGTCTAAAATAAAAAAATGCAAACCAAAAAATTGAAAAATCAAGGAAAACAAAAATAATTTGCCATTTTCAGCCCCCGAAATTACTCATTAGCTCAAAATATCAGAAACTCGAAAACGGCAGTCAAAAAGTAACCAAAAAGTAAAAAAAAATTGCCTATAAAAAATAATAATTCAAGTTAAAAAATCCAAAATGAAGGGGAAGAAATCAAAAACTGTACTTCAAAATATCGACAAAAAAATTTGAATAAGTCGCGTATAAAAACCAATTATATAGATTAAAAAAATCTTAAATCGACCAAAAATTCGATCCTAAAAATCAAAATTGCGGATCAAAAAATTGAAAATTTTAACAAACAAATCGTAAATTTAGAAGAAAATTTAGGCTAAAACAATAAAAAATGAAAACAAAAAGATTGAAAATTCAAGTACCAAAATTGCAATTTTCTGCACTCGGGGTGATTAGTCCCAGAAAACAAAGGAAAAAAAAAAATTCAAAATTTCCTTTGTGGCGAAGGAAATTTGCACTCGACGATTTGAAAAATTGTAAAAAATGTATTACCCCAAGAATTTGCTTCAAATAAACTTCAATTATTCAAAAATAGTGTACTTTTGATTTCCTGCGAAAACAACGATATGCTCCTGCAGAAAACAAAGGAATAAACTCAAAGTTTGCTCTGTAGTGGAGGTAAAAGACTAAATTATAAGAATAAAAAAAATCGAAAATTCGCGGTTAAAAAAATGCGAACCAAAAATCCGAAAATTTCAACAACAAAAAATCCAAAAATTTAACCAAAATAAAGAATATTTAGGGCAAAAATTCGGAGAAATAAAAAATACAGATCAAAGATCTAAAATAGAGACCAGAAAAATTTAAAACACTGGTCTAAAAATTAAAAATTGCGAACCAAAAAATTGAAAAATCAAGGAAAACAAAAATAATTTGCCATTTTCAGCCCCCAAAATAACTCTTTAGCTCAAAATAAGTTGCTGACTAGAAACTCGAAAAACTCGGTTCCTGGAAGTCCCACAATTGTTTTTTATTGACAAATAATGTTCTGAGTCGTCAAAAAAATGTTTAAAAAAAATTAAATTTAATCGATTTAATTCAAAAAGTAACCAAACGGTAAAAAAATCGCCCATAAAAAATAATAATTCAAGTTCAAAATCGAAAATGAAGGGGAAAATATCAAAAACTGTCAAAAAAACTTGAAAATATCGGCAAAAAAATAAAAAAGTTGCATATAAAAATCAATAATTTAGGTTAAAAAAATCTAAAATATAGGATAAAAAATTAAAAACTTCGACCAAAAATTCGATCCTAAAAATCAAAATTGTGGACCAAAAAAATCGAAAATTTTAACAAAAAAATCAAAAATTTAGAAGAAAATTATTTTCTTTGGAAATTTGTAAAGACACGTCATTCAAAATTAGTGTGTCAAAATTTCAACTATCTGTTGCAATAAATGTGGAATTCCCATGTGAATTTATAAAAAAATGCGCTTTTTTGGTCATCAAAATTTGCTCTCTCGTGCAACCATTTTTGTTGTGGTAAACTTGCAATTATTTTTTTTTTAATTCGTAAAGACACATTATTCAAAATTAGTCTGTCAAAATGTCAACCATCTGTTGCAATAAATGTGGAATTCCCATGCAAATTTCTAAAAAATGCGCTTTTTTGGTCATCAAAATTTGCTCTCTCGTGCAACCATTTTTGTTGTGGTAAACTTGCAATTATTTTTATTTTAATTCGTAAAGACACATTATTCAAAATTAGTCTGTCAAAATGTCAACCATCTGTTGCAATAAATGTCGAATTCTCATGCAAATTTCTGAAAAATGCGCTTTTTTGGTCATTAAAATTTGCTCTCTTGTGCAACCATTTTTGTTGTGGTAAACTTGCAATTATTTTTTTAAAATTCGTAGACACATTATTCAAAATGAGTCTGTCAAAATGTCAACCATCTGTTGCAATAAATGTGGAATTCCATGCAAATTTCTAAAAAATGCGCTTTTTTGGTCATCAAAATTTGCTCTCTTGTGCAACAATTTTTGTTGTGGTAAACTTGTATTTATTTTTTTAATTCGTAAAGGCACATTATTCAAAATTAGTCTGTCAAAATGTCAACCATCTGTTGCAATAAATGTCGAATTCTCATGCAAATTTCTGAAAAATGCGCTTTTTTGGTCATTAAAATTTGCTCTCTAGTGCAACCATTTTTGTTGTGGTAAACTTGCAATTATTTTTTTAAAATTCGTAGACACATTATTCAAAATTAGTCTGTCAAAATGTCAACCATCTGTTGCAATAAATGTGGAATTCCCATGCAAATTTCTGAAAAATGCGCTTTTTTCGTCATCGAAATTTGCTCTTTAGTGCAACCATTTTTGTTGTGGTGAACTTGCGATTATTTTCTTTGGAAATTTGCAAAGACTAGAAATATTCAGAAATAGTCTGTCAAAATTTTAACCATCAGGACTTTTTAATTAACGCTTTCGCGCCCATGTAGCTTTGATTGAGCTATAGGATAATCCTGAAAATTACTTTTTTCTTGTTTAAATTTACTCATTTATGCAAAGAAATATGAAAAAATATTCCATAGATGGCGCTAAAGGTGTAATTTATTTTTTTAAATATTTTTGTTTTCATTTTTTTGTTTGTCGCCAAAACTGGGCGTAAAGAGGTTGAAGGTCTGTTTGGCCATTCAAACATCTTTACAATCTAATTTTAAGTTGTAATTCGCCATCTGTTTGATAATGACCCTGTCTGGGTCGAAACTATTGTCGCAAAATTAAAAAAAAAAAAACGTGTGTCATATCAAAAAAATGCATTTTATTGAAAAGTTCCTCAATCTTTACAATCCAACGAAACAATTTCAGTTATGGCATCAATGGCAAGTCCTACTGTTTTTTTTTTTTTTTTTAATTTAAAAACACTACTTAAAACTACTTATTCGATTACAATGTTGGGGTGCGGTGTCACGTAGCACCTCATTTTTCAAAAATTTCCTGATGGCTCAATTTTACAACTCTTTTAAAATTTGATGGTACTTCTAGATACATTAAAAATTATTGAGAACTCTATTCAGAACTCTACATTGGGGTGTCAATTTGACACACTCGTAATTGCCTACGATGAAACCATAGATGTCCACAAAAAGAAATAGAAGAAGCGCGTAGTCATAAGTCATGGGCAATGAATGGAAAAGCCGAGAAAACAAACGTCTATAAATTAATACAGTAATGTTTACGTACGAACTCGACAATATTTACTTACCATAATAGTTTCCCTATAAAGATTGTCCATCAAGTGTAATATCGATGCGGTCGAGTATTTGTCTTTAATGTTTGGTGCTTGTAAATGTAAAAGGTCTGATGCTTTCCGAGAAGTCGGACGCCGCGCTGGTCTTTTATTTTCTTTTGAGCTCCTCGTGTCTCATTTTTACAACGATGTCGCCGTGAAGACGCGATCTGTAAGGAAGATAAGAGGCTCCGATGAAATATCACAAGTCGGAGAGCCCGAGGAGCCCCGTCCTACACGATTTCCAACATTTTGTCGTCTCGTAACCATTAATTTTCGGGCGGATAAGTGAGCCGTAAACAGGTTTGTTTCATTCACCTCCGCGGCTTTATTAATTAATTACCGGCGCGGCTAGATAAACTAATTCGTTTGTAAATAAAGGCAACGGTCGCGGCCGTTAATAGTAATCGCCGTGAATGGCGATAAAATGAAAACTTGTTATCGCGCTTTAAATAAATAATCGATCGTGTAATACTTAATATAAAGCAATCTGTTAGATAATGTTTCTTATTGGCAATTATTGACATATTTGCGCATCGGCGACATTGCGACTAGTCCTGTTTGCCCAGCAGATATTCCGAGTACATATTTGGACATCTTTGTGGGATTTATCTCGACGAGGCTTCCTTACATTTTTTTTTACTTCCCTCTGCCCGTGCTCACTTTCCTTTGAAGCAATCCAAAGACGTCTGCGTCAACTCCACTTGATCACTCTGAGTGGTTCTTAAGGGCCCCCTCGAACTTTCGGATAATGAGATGATTTATATACCTCATTCTTTCCACTCTGATAATTTGACGATCCCATTGAAATCACGGGGAAATTGATAAACAATTAATTGAGCCGGCCGTCGGAGCGTTTTGTATTTTTAGATCCGCTTGAGCACAAACCAACGAGTGCCACCGTTCCGCTTACAGAAACCATGTAAACGATATCGTTGCAGGGAAAAATAAGTATCAAATTAGTCACGGCCTGCTGGAGCGAGGAAATACACCTCGTTTCACACTATCACTGCGCGTGATGTGGTGAGGAATGCCCTCGTCGGTCTTTGTTAACAGTGAAAGTTTTATAATGGGACACGTAACGTGCATCACTTCGCCCATCCGCCATTATGTCATTTGCTTTTTTATGTCTTCAACTGCGCTTTCATCTATTAACTTACCTATAGGTGACTTTAGCGTAAAGTGACAGGTCTGCCGTGGGGTGGAGTAAGCAGTTCTAGAAAGGCTGCGGCTGGTACGTTTATTCACCAACAATTATTTTATTTTTACTCTAATTATTTAAGTTTCTACATATTACCACGCGTATAAACACTTAGTGTCAGTCCAACGCCTTTTCATAATCTGATTCTGTCGGGGCATTCAACGTTTATGAACCATTACCGCAAATCGCCATGAAACGATTAAGATTATAAACCCTCTTGAAACCGTACCTAAGGCGAACATTTAAACCGAATGGTTAATGCTTAATATACAAGTGATACACATTTCAGCGGATTATTTTACAAGTTGCATACGTGCTATGTAATAGTATATTACGTAACAAGAGTTGTAAATAGCAAATTACGCGCAAGTGAAAAAATTGCGTACGAGCCGCGTAGCGGCGAGTAACGCAATTTCACGAGCGCGTAATTGCTTTACAACTCGCGTTATGTAGTATACTTTATCTACGACCACTCTCACCTTAATTTATATAAGAGAATGTGCGGAATAGCGAAGTGACAGCTTCGGGGTGCGTGATGTGACGTTTAACAATCGCGGACTACTATATTTAATAAAAACGAACAAACGCGCAACTCTCAACCAATCAAAAGTTCGTAAACGAAACTCACTAGTACCTTTAATTTACAAGCGGGCTCTAACATACGTGGGTGTTTTGGTGTATTTACGCAGTACGCGCATTGTACGATAATGGCCATTTACAGTAGTGGTCGTAGATAAATTATTTTACCGGTGTGAAGTTAGCAATAGATTTAAAAATAAGTTATTTCCTCTAAATTTACTAAAAAAAAAAATTAAAAAACCTCAAATGGCAACTAAAGCATTATCATATTAATTAGTTGTCACAACGCCACCCCTAATTTTCAACCCCATAATTATTTGGCGCACATCTAATAACATGTAACTATTTTCAAATTTCGCATGTCGCCATAAAAAATACAAGCACATGAATAGTTTGCACATTAACCATGCTAACATATAAAAAAATAAAATTCGGTTCACCGCCCCCCGAACATTATAAAAATTATTAATTCCCTCCCTCGCGCAGAATTCGCGCAAAGTCCTAACAAATGGAAAATTTCTATAAGTTCGCATGTTGCCATAAAAAATATAAGCACATGAATAGTTTGCACATTAACCATGCTAACATATAAAAAAATAAAATTCGGATCACCGCCCCCCGAACATTATAAAAATTATTAATTTCCTTCCTCGCGCCACGAATTCGCGCAGAGTCCCAACAAATGGAAAATTTCTATAAGTTCGCATGTCGCGATAAAAAATGTAAGTATATGAATAGTAAAAATTATTAATTTCCTTCCTCGCGCCACGAATTCGCGCAGAGTCCCAACAAATGGAAAATTTCTATAAGTTCGCATGTCGCGATAAAAAATGTAAGTATATGAATAGTTTGCACATTAACCATGCTAACATATAAAAAAATAAAATTCGGTTCACCGCCCCCCGAACATTATAAAAAAAATTATTAATTCCCTCCCTCGCGCAGAATTCGCGCAAAGTCCTAACAAATGAAAAATTTCTACAAGTTCGCATGTCGCCATAAAAAATATAAGCACATGAATAGTTTGCACATTAACTATGCTAGCATATAAAAAAATAAAATTCGGATCACCGCCCCCCGAACATTATAAAAATAATTAATTTCCTTCCTCGCGCCACGAATTCGCGCAGAGTCCCAACAAATGGAAAATTTCTATAAGTTCGCATGTCGCCATAAAAAATATAAGCACATGAATAGTTTGCATATTAACCATGGTAACATATAAAAAAATAAAATTCGGATCACTGCCCCCCGAACATTATAATAAATATTATGTAACTAGGAGATCAAGCAGCAGTTTAAATCTGAGAAGAATTCAAATTGAATTTTTTTATAAGTTAAAATGGTTTATGTGGAAACTAACAATGGCTTATATTTTTTATGGCGATATGCGAACTTTGAAAATAGTTACATGTTATTAGATGTGCGCCAAATAATTATGGGGTTGAAAATTATGGGTGGCGTTGTGACAATTAATTAATATGATAGTGCTTAAGTTGCAGGTTTTTTTAATTTTTCTAAAGTAAATTTAGAGGAAATAACTTATTTTAAAATCCATAGCTGAAATCTATTGCTAATTTCACACCCGTAATTATTTTGTGATATATAAGAACAATACACGTTTTTAATTAATAAAAATTGAGTTGCAGACAGTGGCGGCTCGTAGAACATATTGAAGGTAGAGCCACTTATACAATATTTTTGACGAAAACTTGAAAAACTACCCATGGGTCCTTTTTTCCCACTAATTGCATTTAAAACGATTTCCTGAAGAAACCACTGGTTCGAATCGGGGTTTTTATACGTCACCAGAAAGATCACTTCAAGACGCCTCAAAAAAAAAATGCTCAGTCACAAAAGTCTATTTGAAGCCCGTGACGCATCAGCAAAGAAAACTCGAAAATGGAAATTTTTTTAAAAATCAACCGTTTTAATAACCATCGTAAATCTTCATGTTTTTTCTTCAGAAGAGCGAGCTAAATCGATTGACGTTAAAAAAATTCATCTAGAAAAAAATTCAAAAAAGTTGGCAAGTCACCATGAACTTTATGGAAAATTTTGAAAATAGTCAATTTTTTCAGACGGCCGCAGCGGCTAAACGAAGAATCCAAATCGAACACGGTTTTCAAATCTGTGTTTCTTGTGTGCAAATTAGTCGGATTTAATTAATATTGGCGATTTTTAATTTTTGACGAAAACTTAAAAAACTACCCCCTTCTTACTTTTGCTCAAAAATTGTCTTTGAAATAATTTCCTGAAGAAACCACTGGTTCCATTCGGGGTTTCTATACTTCACTGGAAAGATCCCTTCAAAACCCTTCAGAAAAAGTATTTGCACAAGAACAAATGTCAATTCGAAGCCCGTGACGCGTCAGCAAAGAAAACTCAAAAATGAAAAAAATCATTTTTGATATAAAAATTTTAAGCGGTATATTACTCTTATCATTTCTGCTCTCTTGGTACAAATTCACAAATTTTCGGTGAAAAAATTGATCATTTTTGATATAAAAATTTTAAGCGGTATATTACTCTTATCAATTCTGCTCTCTTGGTACAAATTGACAAATTTTCGGTCGAAAATTTGATCATTTTTGATATAAACATTTTAAGCGGTATATTGATCTTTTGGTCTCTGCTATTCTGGTACAAATTCACAAATTTTCGGTCGAAAAAATGATAATTTTTGATATGACAATTTTAAGCGGTATATTACTCTTTTCGTTTTTGCCGTCCTGGTACAAATTCATAAATTTTCGGTCGAAAAATTGATTATTTTTGATATAAAAATTTTAAGAGGTGTATTGCTCTTCTGGTGTCTGCTGTTCTGGTACAAATTCACAAATTTTCGGTCGAAAAATTGATCATTTTTGATATAAAATTTTTAAGCGATACATTACTCTTTTCGTTTTTCCTTTTTTTAAACTCTTTTTTCAAGTTTTTCAGCAAAAAATCTCGAAAATAAAAAAACTCGAAAACATCAACTTTTTAAATAATCATCGTAGACCTTTATGTTATACCTTTCTTTATCAGAAGAACGAGCTCAATCAATTGGTTTTAAAAAATTTCATCTAGAAAAAATTGCAAAAAAGTTGGCAAGTCACCATGAACATTATGGAAAATTTGGAAAAAAAAAATCAGACTTTGATGGGCCGTAGGGGCTAAACGAAGAATTCAAATCGAACGCGGTTTTCAAATCCGTGCTCCTTGGGTGCAAATTAGTCGGATTCAATTAAAATTGGCGATTTTTAATTCTTGACGAAAACTTAAAACTACCCAAGGTTCCCTTCTTGTTTTTGCCCTAGAATTGCATATAAAATGATTTTCTGAAGAAACCACTGGTTCGATTCGGGGTTTCTATACGTCACTGGAAAGATCCCTTCAAGGCGCTTTAAATGTACTTGTCTAACCAGAAATGTTAATTTCAAGCCTGTGGCGCGTCAGCAAAGAAAACTCAATCAACTTTTTTAATAATCATCTTTTACCTTCAGAAGAACAAGCTGAATCGATTGGCGTTAAAAAAATTCATCTAGAAAAAATTGCAAAAAAGTTGGCAAGTCACCATGAATAGTGGCCGCTCGTGGAACATGTTGATGGTAGAGACACTTATACAATGTACCCCCACACCTTTTTTGAAGAAAGAACGATTTATCTTCCTAGACCAAAATAACTGCCGAAAAAGTGTTTTAGGAATCAATTAAAAATTCTTGCTGAACTTGAAACTACAGGTGGTGTCATGGCTCCTTGGCTCTACATAACGAGCCGCCCCTGGTTGCAGATGCGTTAAATGAATTAAATAAATTCTTAAATACAATTTTAATAACATAGAAGAGCCATTTTCTGAAAGAACGTTTTTGACTCCCTATTGATTTTAAACCTAGCTTTCTTCCCTCGTTTTAGTGCCGAAAGAACAGGCTGGCGGAAAAATAAGTTTTCGTCTGTTACGCAAGAGCCTGCCCAAAGTGCCGAATTGGTATTTTGCCCAAAGTGCCGAATTTCATACTACCGACCATGTCCAAAGTGACGTACGACGCTAAGCGACGTCGCATCTTTCGTAAACAAGGCGCCGGAGCCGAATCGGCACTTTGGTCATTCGACAGAACGTCTTCACACGCACCTATGAGTAAGGTCCAAAATGCTGAATGGACACCCACAAAAAATAATTTTTGATAATACAAGTTTATCAATGGAAGGTAGATGGTTTCTCAGGGCTGGAGAATGTTTTTTTTTAAATTTAAAATAGAAAAAATTGTATCTTTGTTTAAAACGTTTTTAAACGTAAATATTCGGCATTGTGGGTCTTACTCGTAGGTGCGTACGAGGACCAAAGTGCCGAATAGGCGTGTATTCGGCAGTTTGGGCCTTACTGAGAGCTCGGTGTAAGGACAAAGTGCCGAATGTCCAAACTGCCGATTCGCATTCGGCTCCGACGCCTCATCTACGAACGATGCGATATCGCTTGGCGTCGTTCGACACTTTGGACTTGATCGGTAGTATGAAATTCGGCACTTTGGCCAAAATGCCGAATCGGCACTTTGTCCCGGACCCGTTACGCACGCAAACGCGCGTAAATGTTTGGTGTATCTGCTAAGTGTTAATAATAATAACTGTTCTTCGGCAACTTGGGCTACTTATAATTGGATATCGAATAAATTATTACGGTTGCATAATTAGACCAGATGTCCGAGATATTGTCTTACAAGTATCATTAAAAGGATAAGAAGCGATTAAAGATGACAGACATCATTCCCACTCGACTAATCCATAAATAAATCGCCTAATGATGAGGCGTTTTATTTTCAAGTGGTGTCACTTGGACGGGTTTCAAGAGCTTGCATCACGTCTTTCATACATGAAGTGCCACGGTTCACCGTTGGCATACCAACCGATTACAACAGCGTGTTCAATTAGCGAATCTGCGTGTCGACCGTTTATGCAATCGAAAGAAGACGAATATAATATCTGGCGCGATTGAGCATGACATGATAATTATCGCACACTTGGATCTAGGTCCAATTTTTACGTTTAATAAGCAAAGTCGGGGCCCTTGGAGCGCCGGGAGCCATTAAAACTATCCCCGAGCGTCATCTGGCGGTTATTGCGTTTTGAAAATAAAGCGCTATTTCGGTGTGCCGTGTGTGCGCCTTCTGTCCGACACATGTGCTAAAATGTGATGTTCGCTTTGACAATTATGCCGTTCGAGTGGCGCTTTTTGGCACCGATGTTCCTTTTAATAACCGCCCGCAATAGCCACTCTTGCAATAAAAATAACAGCGGAAACGCCCGCAAATACGAGGCTATCAGCGTCGTTATACTCAATTGGAAGCTCTTGTAGAAAAGGGGATCGGATAATCCCCGATTAATACTATTTTATACAATAACTTTCAGGATATATTTAATTGGATTGATTCACTGGATTCATAACGTGTTGGCTAATAACTGACGCAAATGTTGATGAGATCAAATAAATGCCAGTGGGGGAGACAAATATTCAAAAGAATTTAAAGAAACATTAAATATTTTTCAGAATTCCAAGAAAAACCCTTAAGCGATTTGTATTAAAACTTCTATCAACATTCTATACAAACGTAGCTACAGCAAACTTAAAAAAAGTGTTTTAGGATTATTTCAAGAAAAATGAACTCTATTTGTAATATTCTCTTGATACATCACATTTTAAACATTTTCAACCGATATCTAGTGGATATAGCTGGCCATTCCGATACAAATATCGGTATGGGTACATCTCTAGCCATCAACTTGATTAACTAGAACCTCTTCGAGCAAAATACATGGAAGGTGTCCAGATTAAATATACGCCTCAATAAGCTTTGCAAAATTAATTACCACCTTGTTGACTGAACTACCAATGCCTACCTGCAAGGTCTTCATTTAAAGTACCCGATTTGGAAGAACAAAACCAAGAACATTTGATGATTAACTACAACTGTATACCAAGCAAAATACACTGGTGAAACAACACTTAAGCCTCAGTAAGCTACATGTATAATTAACCACAATGTGGGCTCAACCTAAAAAATCACCGCTGAACTACCAATGCCAACCCACTAGTAGTCCATTTCATTTCCAAGAACAAATCCCAATACATTTGACGACGGTATAAAATTGATTAACTGCAACCTTCAACCCATTGTTTACCAAGCAAAACAAAACGCTTGATTTATTGTTTCCACTTACCACACTTAAAGCAACAAACAGTACTGTTTGTTTATTGTATTATTACAACCGATAAAAAAGTCGATAATTTATACGCGGCTCTACTTCAAGGTCACGCTTGTTAACATCAATTTTCTGCCATTATTAATATTTTCTCGGCGCGCTCTCGAATAAAGAAATTCGCTGATAATTTATTAATGTGGTTTGGCGTAATTACTGTCTTTATTTTTATAGGTTGTGTGTTCCACTTTACATATATTTTTTTAATTGATAGTTTCGCCGATTTAATTGATTCGCGGACTAGATTCACATATTTTAGAGATGAAAGTGGCGGCGGCGTTTGTATTTAGCAAGGTGAAATTACTAAGTGGGCAGAGAAATTATTGAAACGTTTATTAAATATTTCTTTCAATTTAATTAATGGATAATAATGGACTAGTAATAATAATAAGTATATAACCAGTACCGATGTGAAGATAGCCACCGATTTTTCAACCACGGATTTCCCGGCGCATCCGCCATCAAATAAAAATTTCTTCAATTTTAATGATTTATAATAAATCAAACGCTGAGAATGTAATTAACATTAGCCTATAGATATGCTGTCAATCCACAATTTCAGTTATTTTTTCTCGAGTCCACGGGAACTCTCTTTTTAAAATGACAAGAATTCAAAGTCCAATATGGCACTGTTTGACGCGTTTTAAATTTAATTTTTTAACAACAACGTGTAGATAAGAGTCTACTTAAACGATTTAACGCATTTAATTTTGGGTAAAATTGTTTATAACTGTTTTATGAATTTTTTTCTCGGGTCTACCCGAACTATACATATAATATAGCAAACTTTCAAAGTCCAATTTGGCACTGTTTGACGCGTTTTAAATTTGATTTTTTAACATCAACGTGTAGATAAGAGTCTACTTAAACGATTTAACGCATTTAATTTTGGGTAAAATTGTTTATAACTTTTTTATGATTTTTTTTTCTCGGGTCTACCCGAAGTGTACATATAATATAGCAAATTTTCAAAGTCCAATATGGCACTGTTTGACGCGTTTTAAATTTAATTTTTTAACAACAACGTGTAGATAAGAGTCTACTTAAACGATTTAACGCATGAAATTTTGGGTAAAATTGTTTATAACTTTTTTATGATTTTTTTTTCCCGGGTCTACCCGAACGATACATATAATCAGGGTTCGGAAAATATCCGATATTTATATACAGGGTTGGGCATATGTGTCGGAACACATGATTTCTGGCTAAACGTCTGTTGTTTTCTTATTACTTTAAAAATAAATGTGTATAGTTTTATTTATTCTATTCAGTGACGTATTTTGATTTTCTACAGCTACACAATTTTTCGAGATATGACGTCATCGGCAGTTTTTTTAAATAGAACACCCTGTAAATTTTTACATTTTCGAATAGATACTTTTCCAACAATTGCAATGATGTATGGTTTGGTGGGTGTGCGACTTGTGGTTTTTTAAATATGAAATAAAATCATCCTACATCGAGCTGGCTTTTTACATCTTTTTACTTTTTACTTTTTTCTGATAAAACAATTTCGTGTTTTGATGTTTTCAGTAACTAACACATAGTATCCATATGAAATATTACCATTGCTGTTCAATTTTGGGTGGAATAACTTAACGTGAAAATATTACGTTGTTTTGATGGTTGGTTTTGGAGATTGGTAGAGATCTCCACAAGACGTATACAATATTTTTAATGCAACATTCCCTGAGAGAAATTTTAAATTTATAAATCAAAATTTTCAACGGTTGAACAAAATTTTTACGAAATTCACAAATTTCATTTCTATTATTTTATTTATTATTAAAAAAAAAACACAAGTCGCACACCCACCAAACCCTATATCATTGTAATTGTTGAAAAGGTGTCTATTTGAAAATGTAAAAATATACAGGGTGATCCATTTAAAAAAACTGCCGATGACGTCATATCTCGAAAAATAGGGTAGCTGTAGAAAATCAAAATAAGTCACTTAAAAGAATAAATAAAACAATATACATTTCGTTTTAAAGAAATAAGAAAACAACCGAAGTTTAGCCAGAATTCAGGTGTTCCGACACATTTGCCCAACCCTGTATATATATCAATATATCGGATATATATCCGATATATATCAACTTCTTGATATTTATTTTTGGTCATTAATATTAATGTTTATATGACTTATTAATTATATAATGCACATACTTTATTTATATTATATTTATTTATTGCAAACAAACACAGTTTCTTACAGGATAGTAAAAAAATAACATTTAAAATGTCAAAATATTTGACATCAAATTGAAAAAATTTTGAAATGAGGACTTTTTTGCTCTTTACCATGTTCTCAGGGATAAATTGAAAAGTGAGGACCTTTTTTTGTTTTTTTTTGCTCCCCCTTCTTTTTCATTTTTAAGTCACTTCAAAAATCGACTCTTTTCGACAAAAAAGAGTCATTTCGCCCATCTTTAGTTTAAATTAGAGCAAATGCTTACTAGTCATATTGCTGCAACTGGGAATATTTGAGAAACGAGGGAATTTTTTGGTATTGTCTGTTTCATAAATATCCATGATATATATCATCGAATATATATCATGATATATATCGTGATATATATCATGATATATATCCGATGATATATATTGTCCGAACCCTGCATATAATATAGCAAACTTTCAAAGTCCAATATGGCACTGTTTGACGCGTTTTAAATTTGATTTTTTAACATCAACGTGTAGATAGGAGTCTACTTAAACGATTTAACGCATTTAATTTTGGGTAAAATTGTTTATAACTTTTTTATGAATTTTTTTTGGCGGGTCCACCTAAACCATATATATAATATGGCAAACTTTCAAAGGCCAAAATGGCACTGTTTTAGCGTCAGACAGTGCCATTTTGTCCTTTGAATGAAATGAAAAAGTTTGTTATAGGTCAAAAAAACCGTCAGAGTATTTTCTTATCGATTAATTTATACTTGCAAAATTCTCGTTTGTGTTGTAAGGATAGGAGGGTGGGCTAAGGCTCACCCACTGCCATTTGTTTCCACATAACCTTAACCTGGAAAATACTGTTTGATGAATCTAATTTCTTAGTCAGGTCACGAGAAATTCAAAAACATGAAGAAAGAGCGTTTGTGGGTGATATTAAGATGAAACAGAGAATAGTGGGTGGGCCATATACTACCTAGGGCTCGTTAATACACGGATACACGTGTACACGGATAAACGTGTTCTTAGTTAGCAAGCGGTTTTTAAATGTTTACATGGATATTCGCGTTTAAACGGATATTCACGTTTACACGTGTATACGTTTAAACGGATATTTGCGTTTAAACCTGTTGATGTTTAAACGGATATTTACGTTTAAACGTGTTTTCTTCGTTTAAACATGTCGACGGAAATCGTTTCATATAGCAACGTATAACCCACCCAGCAAATGTGTTTTGAAGTTCGTTTGTTTATGTCACAAGTCGTGTTTTACAATATTGGGCCCTATGTGGTGGTGGGTGGGCCATATCCTACCACTCTTTGAACACGCCCCAGAGCTTCTATATATTAGTACGTTTGTCAAAGGTCTAAAAAACCGTTAGATTTGGAGTGTGGGGTACGGCCTACGTACCGCCCTTCATTTCCACAAAAAGCATTGTTATATTAATCCAAATTCTTAGTCACATCACGAGAGATGGCATAGTTTCAAAGGCATAAAGAAAGCGTTTGTGGGTAAAATTTGAATTAAAATCGCTCAAGGGCTTTTCAGAGAAATTCGAAAAAATTCACCGGAACTCATAAAGAGCTTATTCTGAAAAAAAACCAGCGATGACAAGTTATTAACTAATTTTGTAGCTACGTAGGTAGCTACGTATTTCACGGAATTGAAAAATCCACGGGAAAGTCTTCTTCGATAATATAAAACATATTTCAGTGGACATTCTGAAAAAACTAGTGGTGAAGTAATTTTATATTATTAACTAAAGTTATAGCTGCATTTATTTAGAATGTTGATAGAAGTTTTAATGAAAATCGCTTAAGTGGTTTTGTTGGATTACGGAAAAATCCACCGGAATGTCTATTTCGGTGTTATGAAACTTGTTTAGGTGGAAATTCTGGGAAAACTAGTGATGATTTATTTCTCGATTGTTAACTAATTTGTTTAGCTGCCCATGTATAGAATGTTACTAAAGGGCTTTTCAATAGCAACTTGACACTTTTGTTTTCTTATTGTGAACGCACCCTTAAACCAATTAGTGCGTTGTCACTGTCAAAATACGCAGTAACTCAAACATTTTCATCATGTAAAGACTTGCGAACGAAGAACGTTTACAAGTAATTAAAAAATACTACGGAAATTCCGGGTCAGTGATTGCAACTTTAAGAGCGCTTGCGCCAATTTTGGGTCGTCATTCTCTCTCGAGTAGACAAGCAGTTCACAATTTGGTGAGAAAATTTGAGTCAACATATTCACCGTGCCAGTGAGACAACGCAGCGGTCGCAACGCCGAGAATATTGCTGCCGTTGAAGCGTCCATCGCAAACGATCCAAATCAGTCGATTCCACGGCGTTCTTAGGAATTGGGCATCAGTCAGACCACACGATGGCGTATTTTGCGAAAGAATCTTGGCCTGCACCCTTACAAGATCAAGTTAACTCAAGAACTAAAGCCACTTGACGCATTTTTGGTTGAATGGCTTCGTCAACAAACAAAACATGCGTTATTGGAGTACTGAAAACCCTCATGTGCTTCATGAAACATCACTTCATCCACAAAAAGTGACTGTATGGTGTGGTTTCCATGCGTCATTGGGCCATTTTCTTCGTTGATGAAAATGACCGTCACGTTACAGTCAATGGTGAACGCTACAGAGACATGTTGCAGCGTTATTTCTTCAATCAATTGCATGGGATGGACATTAGTGATGTGTGGTTTCAGCAAGACGGTGCCATCCCACACAGCTGGAGAAACAATCGACTTATTGAGGTCCAAGTTCGGTGAACGTGTTATATCGAGAAGAGGTCCTGTCGATTGGCCGCCGAGATCTTGTGATTTAACATCTCTAGACTTTTTTCTGTGGGTCTACGTTAAATCGAAAGTCTATGCCAATAAGCCGGCGGCGTTAGAGGACCTAAGAGCCAACACGAGAAATAGCGGCCATTTTCGTCGAATTGTGTGGCTGAGTTATCGAAAATTGGCTTCAACGAATCGACCAATGCAATCGTGCCCTTGGTGGACATATGACAAAAGTCGAGTTCCATTCATAATTGCATTGATTGTACTTTGAGCCAATAATAAAAGTTTTGATATATGGTTTGCGAGATATTTAAAAAAAAAAGTTGTCAAGTTCTTATTGAAAAACCCATTACAATATTTTTGAAAACGAACCAAACCATTACAATAAACATCAAATAAAAATCAGAGTATCATTTTATTTCGAATTTAATTTCAAGAAATGAAACAAGCCAAGTCATGACTAAATAGCAAAACATTTTGACAGTTGACGTTTCTAAAGGTTTGGGAGCGTGAAAACATGTCTTCTAATTCAGAAACATTGTTTCCTGGTTATGCATAGAGTGGACATATGACCGAAGTCGAGTTCCATTCATAATTTGCATTGATTGTACTTTAAGCCAATAATAAAAGTTTTGATCTATCTCAAATGGTTTGCGAGATATTTAAAAAAAAAGTTGTCAAGTTCTTATTGAAAAACCCTTTATTAATTCTAATGAAAATCGCTTGCGGGTTTTAGGTGGAATTCGATCAAATCCACCGGAACGTCTGTTTTGGTAGTATCAATTTGATACCGTCATCAACTGTATTCTGTTTTGTTCATGCATATCGGGAACTTTAGTAAAAGTAGTAACTTGAAGATTTACATGGACATTCGTAATTTTAAGTTAGAACCAAACTTGCGGTTCTTCTTTTTGCCGTGCAGGTAATACAACCGTTTCTTGGTTCCTCAAATCTGAAAGCTCTGAATCGACATATCGAAGAATTAGCCATGAAAAGGGTAGTTCTTAACTGGAATCTTCTAGGAGTTCGCTCTCTAATTAGAACTGTATTAGGAGGTTTTATGTCATCCATTAAGGTGAATGTGCAATAGATCTTCTGCTCAAATCTTGGTCGGTTTTGGATTAATATTTCAGCATAACCTTGCTGGAGTGCCTTAAGGGGATAAGTGCCGCGTCGAAAATCGATGCATTGTTGATGGTCAGCATGTACATAATTCTGAAGTTAATATCAAATATTAAGAAATTATATTTTGCAAATTTAGAGAGAAAGGGTTAAACTATTCGTCTATAGAATTTGATTTTTTTTAAATCATCAGACAAACTATAATTTATCCTGAAAATTACCAATATTGGATGGATATCTGGAGCTTTTCTCTGCAAAGTATTAAAAATGTAATGCTACAGAAAAATAGTTTATACCTTTGAAAACAATATGTATGTAATAAAATTGTCATTCGTTATCAAATAAAGTCGCAAAAACGTAAGAGCTGCACCTCTGCAAATACGAATTTGCTTAATTTTCGCTGCTGTAATGAACGCCACCTGCATGAAACATATTGTATCAACCCTGGAGGCGTGAACAAACAAATTTACGTACTCGGTAAAATTTCGGGCCCAAGATATTGGCGATTATCATTTTCTATTAGACGATTCTGGTCTAACTCTGGCGCGAAGCACTTACCCCCTTAAATGTTTAATTAAATTCGACGACTTGAGTCGTGGTTAATTGTTCTGATGTTTTCGTTGGTAACCTTTAATGGTTTCAACGGCTACATCCGTTTTGTAGCCGTTGCAGGTGCTTTACAAATACCTGTACGTTGATAAACTAAAACTATCATTAATAAACTCGTACGCTGCTATTAATACCGAATGTTTATATTAGTCAAAACGACATAAATATATATCTACGTCACCTTTATGTGAATTGCTATATAATTACTTGTAATAAATTATTCACCCGTACAAATTGTACGAATCTAATGGATTTAACATTATGGCCATCTAACGCTATATATTAGATTAATAATACAACGTACCAGTAATGTAAACCTCATTAATAAGTCACTGGCATTCCGGAACGCCCCGTCGGTCATAATTAAACATTAAACTTTTCCGTCGATGAATTAATGAAATTAACGAAATAAGTAATGTTCTATTATCGATTTGTTGGATTTAAATCAGACATTCGATTCCGATCAATTATTTAGATATATGACTTATATGGGCGTTATAGTGTTTCACTTTAAATCATTGAAAATGCAAAGTATATACAATCGATACAATTAAATTATTGATTTCTTTAAGAAATGTTGTGATACCAATGTTGTACCATTTTTTTTACAATCGGTACTCTTTTTGTATTCCTGAGTAACGAGTAGTCCTGTAACTAATACCTGCATCTCGACAGCTGTATCACCTTGCTTTTAAAAGAAGCCGGTCATCGCAAAGGCGAAGGATGCAGAGAAGCTCAACAAATAGTTTTAATTGTGTTTTAAATTTCCGTCGGTGGCCATTAAATAGTTCATCTTTTCATTAAAACCGCCATGGTTTATGGTAATTGCGAGCGGTTACGAGTTATTACACATATAATAAAACTAAGCGTGCATTATAATGAAGCCGTGTAATAATTAGTGATGGAGGCCCGAGAGTGAGAAATCGAGATGAAAGGAAGGAGCGGAAGGGCGAGCGAGAGAGAGAGAGGGACGGATATTAAGTGGAGTGTGGACAATCTGCTGTTCGCACATAGTTCGCGGTTTCAGTGACCGCAAGGCTATCTTTTGGCCTGGCCGACCTGCCGTACAATCCTGACCTCGATAGAATGACCACAGCCGGTATTAAACCCTGCAATTTACTATTAAGTCCCACCATCCACTTTATTACAATTAACGCAAATTAGAGTCCCGGGTCGTCGTTTATTCGAGAGAGCACACCTGGATATTTTTGGAAGTGGCTTTCATTAAAATTTTCGATACTAATTAATTTAAAGACAATTACCGGCCTTATTAATTATAGAGTTTCACGGTTACGCAACCACTCGACTTGAACTTTATTACCAGTTAAAGTCAGTTAAGCGAAAAATTATTTTATAACAAAAATTTCACATGCACTTGTTGAAACACCATTTGCCTGATGATGCCATTGCAGTGAAAGGTTATAAATTATATAAGGTGGTTTGTAAGTCGTGCACTTTTAAAATTAAATTAGATCATAAACAAGAGTACAAACCTTAAAACTAATTCAATTTTAAACTTTGCTCATCTGTAGGTATGTGTGTTTCTAATAAGTACAATTTAGTAACAAATTAAATTTATAACTTTGGCCTTTTCTAGGAATGTATGTTCCTAATAAAGGGTTTTTCAATAAGGGCGGGTTGATGTTGGCAGCCTGTGGCGGCCATGTTGTTTTGACGGCGTCTGTCTAACCTATTGTTTATTATCAGTCACTGATGCCAAATCACCATGACAAGGTACACGATTGAGCAGCACGTCCAAATGATAAAACTGTATCATCAAAATGGGTGTTCGTTAGTGCAAACGTTGCGCGCGTTGCGCCCATTTTACGGCAGACGCGTTGGCCCTTCAAAGTCGACTCTCCAACGTTTGGTGGCCAAATTCGAGACTACCGGTTCGGTAAACGATCACCCAACACCCGTACGTCAAAGGAACGCCAGATCGGCCGAGAACATCGCCGCTGTAAATGAAAGTGTGCAGGAGAATCCGAGGCAGTGCACAAGAACTCGGCCTTTCGCAGACTTCAACTTGGCGAATTTTGCGTCGGGACTTGGGCTTGCACCCGTACAAGATCCAACTGACACTAGCTCAAAGTTGATGACCATAGACAACGCCGTTTGTTCGCTGACTGGTCTTCGGAGCAATTGGAAGAGGACCCCAATTTTGGCCGAAAAATCATCTTTAGCGACGAGGCGCATGGCTATGTTAACAAGCATAATTGCCGTATATGACACGACGTCAACCCACAAGAGATTCACCAGGTAGCAATGCATCCACAAAAAGTTACTGTTTGGTGCGGATTTTGGGCCGGCGGCATCACTGGTCCGTACTTTTTTGAAAACAACGTTGGTGAGGGCGTCACCATCAATTCAAGAGATTTACCAGGTAGAAATGCATCCACAAAAAGTTACTGTTTGCTGCGGATTTTGGGCCGGCAGCATCATTGGTCCGTACTTTTTCGAAAACGACGTTGGTGAGGCCATCACCGTCAATGTCGAGCGCTACAGAACGATGATAGCCAATTTCTTTTGGCCCAAATTGAACGATATGGACGTGGACGACATGTGGTTCCAGCAGGACGGCGCTACGTGCCACACAGCGGGCACCACGATGGACATTCTGCGTGAACTATTTGAGGGTATGGTTATCTCTCGCAGAGGTGCCATGAATTGGCCACCAAGATCGTGCGATTTGATCCCGCTAGACTTTTTCTTGTGCGGTTTTCTGAAGTCGCAGGTCTATGCCAATAAACCGCAATCGACTTAAAGTCAACATAGTCCAGGCCATTGCTCAAATTCAGCCAGATCTATGCGACAGAGTTATTGAAAATTGGACCACTCGGATCCGTGCTACCACAAGAAGCCGCGGTGAACATTTGAACTATATTATATTCCACACATAATGGCATACATGGGCCTTTCAAATAAAAAAAAATCGTTAATACCTCAAACACAGCTTGTTTTATTCCATTACAACATCGACCCGTCCTTATTGAAAAACCCTTTACATATGTTCCTAGTACAATAAGCACTGCACGAGGGGATATTTTTATGTAGTCTATCTAGCTATGAAAGAAAACAATTGAAGTAATATTTTATTTTTCTACATAGGTTCAATTTTTTTCTCCCTCGAAAATAATTCCTTTTTTATGCCCCCACAGTTTTTTTTGCAACTTCTGATCAGAGGAGAAACGTTGCCCTCGCAAATGTTTTTTGAGCTTTGGAAATAAGTAATAATCGCTTGGTGCCAAGTAGGGACTCGGGTGGGTGTCTCATCTCGCCAAGAGATTACTTCTCGACTTTTCGAGCTTCATGCACCCCCGCAATTGCCACAAAGCACCATAATCTTGTTATTTTTTTAACCGTATATCTGCTGTAATTGTAACAGATTCCAAAATATTGTAGCCGTCAGTTTTCCTGATGGAGATTGAGTCCCTGCCTCCTTTGATGGTGAATCACAGTGATATACTCATATCTTAACACCAGTTTTAATTATCTAGAAGAAATCGTCGTCAGCTGCTAAAGCCGCAAATTTCTTTTTGCTCCGGAGCTAGCGATTTTGGAACCCAACGTGGAAATAGTTTGATATTTCCACTTCATTGCCGATTATTGAAACCTTCATTCTTCAATCCGTCAAAACCAAATCTTCAACTTTTCTTTGGTTCGACCTTTCCTGGTTCTTCCGCATCTTGGGTCACCTTAAACGAATTGATTATCTGCCCCATCGAAATTGCTTACTTCAAAATTTCACAGCAATATAATACGCCAATCATCCTTTCACGGTTAACTTGTTTTGTTGTAATTTTAAAACATTTCTATGTCCAAGTTTTACCTCTACAGAAATTGCAATGGTTTTTATGAAACGTGGTAAATAACTCCACAAATATCACAGTGAGTTGACAGCAGAATATAGCGAAATTACGCTATATATTCAATAAAAATCTCCCCTTTGTAGTGGAAATTCTTGTAAATGTTGGGTAGTTAGTGACTTCACAATTAGTTAAGTTGGAGCTGAACAGTAACAAGAATAATGTGTCATAAGTTTTCAAGATATCAGTAGTGCTCAAGGAGCTTGTTGATCGCAGTCAATATTTCTGCTAAATCATATGAACATCTTTAATTATTAGATAACCAGTAAGAAATCTGCTGACTTTCTTTTTGGATTACAGGGGCGGCTCGTTATAAAGAGTCATGGCGCTACCTGTAGTTTCAAGCGAAGCAAGAATTTTGAACCGTTGAGAACGGATAACGCGAAAATAGATTGTGGCACACGTTTGTACTTCCCCGAAACGTGAATCATGGAAATCGCGCCTCACACTTGGATCGTTAACAAAGATACAAGTTTATATTGTATAAGTGGCTACCATCAACATGTTCCACGAGCCGCCACTGGGTGCGTGTAAACTTTCCTATCGTGAAAGCCAGTCCTATGCAGTCTCAGTTTGAACACAAGAACACGTGTACTATGATGCTATCTTTGACCAATACTGTTATAGCGGGTGTTTCACGATATGAGGAGAGGTTAAAGAGTGTAAATTTTCTCTAAATCGACTATTGCCTGTTTTAGTTAAATCCGGGAATTGATACAAAGTGTCTACGTTACCATGGAAATGATATTATTTGTAAACAGCACCTTGAAATTGATTACTCTGCCTGCGCTTATCAACAGAGTAGATAATGTTTACTTTAACAACGCGAGCGTACGCCGTGATCTATTAGATGTACCGGTTTTCTGATGGTAAACTCAGTAGCAGCTGCTTGAAAATTTGAAATCGGCGGCCACTAGATCGACGAGTTTTAGAAAGATTGGAGAACTATCCACTAGGGATGGGCGATATCTCACGTACCTATGATTTTTTTACTGAAATTGAAAAATCACAGGTCGTTACTGTTACTAATAGGCGAATTTCACTGTGACTGTGATTGTTACCCAAACTGTGACTGCTGATTAAACAGTGATTGCTACTTAAAAATATAACTGTTATCAAACTGTGACTGTTGCCTAAACAGAGATTTCTACTTAAATTATGACTGTTACTTAAAACATAATTCTAAAAAGAAAATCTAAATATTATTTAATAAATAAAATAGAAACAACCTTACTTATTGCAGAGAGTATTAAATAAATTCAAAAAAACGAAATATAGCCTGAATATATAAATATTCAACCTGTTCGTAACTCTGCAAGCAAAATTAAGTCTTACTAAGACTATAAACAAATAACTTATTGAAACAACTACTTCCCTGGCTGATGCCACGCCGGATATTGAATGATACAAAAGAAATTTGCATGTTATTACTAGTACTACTAGTGAAATAACATTGGTTTAAGATCCCTTATTTCTACCCACAGGACTAACTTGAAAAATGAAACTAAATTGAATTTGAAAACTTTAAATTATAAAACTGAACCCAAAACTATGTAAAAATTAAGTAAATAGCCATCTGCAGACGCGTTTTTGCTTGCAGAGTTACGAACAGGTTGAATATTTATATATTCAGGCTATATTTCGTTTTTTTTAAATTTATTTAAATATTATTTTATACTTCTATTTTTCTCTAGGTTTTAAATCGCACGAGAACTGCTTTTATTACGATTTTCATGAACTGAAAAAAATATATAAAAACTATTGCTACAAGTAAGATTCAGTGCAAATATCTAAACATCCCTTTATATAGCTAAATTTTAAAATTATATCATGAAACCAGCACTTGTTCAAATTTTCAAATTACAAATTTTATGAACTGAAAAAAGAACGATTGGTACAAACTTTCTAAATCTACTCAAAATTTAATGGAGGATTTTCCACAACAGCAAGTACTAGACTATAAGGACAACATACTGCGAGAATTGATGATTGATAATCCCAGCACTTCGGTTTGTTCTGTATCTCCACAACTTAATGTACCAAGAGTGCGAGTATGGGTAACATTAAAACATCAATGTATGTGAAGTTGGCAATATTTCTAGCAATATCCCGGCGCAAGCACCATGTATAATTTCTACATTAAATTTTAACGTCTATATTCGCCACTAACATATTTCCTTAGTTTTCGTACTACTCGTGATCCCTTTTGTTGACGATCGCCTTTTAAAATTCATTTTTTATTGTTCTGTAACAATAGCAACTAAAGGTATAAACTACTGTCGAGAAAATCTGGGATTTCCACCTGCAAACCACCCAGCAATAAATATTTTCATCACATCGGCATCGAAAAATATACATTTAGGGCCAAAACTGCCAAAGGTACATATCCCAAATTAATAATTTTTATTTTTTTATAACGAGAGCAACCATGGCTATTATCTCCTGTCGAGAAAATCTGGGATTTCCATCTGCAAACTACCCAGCAATAAACTTTTATTTCACATCGGCATCGAAAAATATAAATTTAGGGCCAAAACGGCCAAAGGTACATATCCCAAATTATTAATTTCAATTTTTTTATAACAATACCAACCATGGCTATAAACTACTGTACTGTTTGTAGGTGATACCAAGGAAAATTATTTATTTGTATGCGTGGTGGATGCGCCCGGTTATTACTAGAAATATTGCCAACTTCACATACATAAAACATCATGGTTTATATCCATTTCATGTACAGCTCTCTTACCTACTGATTTCGCTAATCGTATGGAATTTTATCACTTAAATTCGAAATTACTTGATAGAATTTTATTTACGGATGAGGCCACATTTACCATTTAAGGAATAGATTAATGAATTAATCTTGGGATTTTAAGGATCTACACGAAACCACAATGTCAAATTATCATCATAGGTTTATTCTTGAATATTAGGTGTGGAATTATTGATAACATGCTTCGTTTTTTAAGCCAACAGATATTTAAAATATCTAGATTATTTGAGATGATATCCCTCAGGCCATTGCACATGGTATGTGGTACTAGCACGAGGGTGCCCCTGCGCGCTTTCCGTTGCGTGTAAGACAATTTTTGAATCAACAGTTTTAAGGACGTTAGAGGAAAACAGCATCCCTGACCGTCCGGACTTAACTTGCTTAGATTATTATTTATGCGGCTATATTGTGGGGAGGTGCATTTTTGATGCAACAGGACCTAACTTATTTAAATTATTATTTATGGGGCCATATGAAAGATAACAAACACCATCATTGCATTTTGAAGCAGCAGGACTTACCTTATTTGGATTATTATTTGTGGGGCCACATATGGCATACCTAACACCAGAGGCGGCTCATGGAATATATTAATGGTAGAGCCACTTATACAATATACCTTCCCCCCTCCTTTTTTGAAGAAAGAGAGAACGATTTATCTCTGGGATTCAAATTAACTCTGGTCCGTACAAATGGGATTATATCAAAATTTAAGGATGAGGTGTTTCCACGTGTTGATGAAATCTGAAAGAGGAATGGATTCTGAATAAATTTGTAAAATTTGGCGTTGGTGGCAATTGTTTTTCTATTTTTTTTAACAAGTGGGAAAATGCACAACTTGAAAAATTATCTCTGGTCCGTAGAAATAGGATTATATCAAAATTTAAGGATGATGTGTTTCCACGTGTTGATGAAGTCTGAAAGAGGAATGGATTCTGAATAAATTTGTAAAATTTGGCGTTGGTGGCAATTGTTTTTCTATTTTTTTAAACAGTGGGAAAATGCACAACTCGAAAAATTATCTCTGGTCCTTACAAATGGGATTATATCAAAATTTATGGATGAGGTGTTTCTACATGTTGATGAAATCTGAAAGAGGAATGGATTCTGAATAAATTTGTAAAATTTGGCGTTGGTGGCAATTGTTTTTCTATTTTTTTAAACAAGTGGGAAAATACACAACTTGAAAAATTATCTCTGGTCCGTAGAAATGGGATTATATTAAAATTTAAGGATGAGGTGTTTCCACGTGTTGATGAAATCTGAAAGAGGAATGGATTCTGAATAAATTTGTAAAATTTGGCGTTGGTGGCAATTGTTTTTCTTTTTTTTTTAACAAGTGGGAAAATGCACAACTTGAAAAATTATCTCTGGTCCGTACAAATGGGATTATATCAAAATTTAAGGATGATGTGTTTCCACGTGTTGATGAAATCTGAAAGAGGAATGGAATCTGAATAAATTTGTAAAATTTGGCGTTGGTGGCAATTGTTTTTCTATTTTTTTTAACAAGTGGGAAAATGCACAACTCGAAAAATTATCTCTGGTCCGTAGAAATAGGATTATATCAAAATTTAAGGATGATGTGTTTCCACGTGTTGATGAAGTCTGAAAGAGGAATGGATTCTGAATAAATTTGTAAAATTTGGCGTTGGTGGCTATTGTTTTTCTATTTTTTTAAACAAGTGGGAAAATGCACAACTCGAAAAATTATCTCTGGTCCGTAGAAATGCAATTATATCAAAATTTAAGGATGAGGTGTTTCCACGTGTTGATGAAGTCTGAAAGAGGAATGGATTCTGAATAAATTTGTAAAATTTGGCGTTGGTGGCAATTGTTTTTCTATTTTTTTAAACAAGTGGGAAAATACACAACTTGAAAAATTATCTCTGGTCCGTAGAAATGGGATTATATTAAAATTTAAGGATGAGGTGTTTCCACGTGTTGATGAAATCTGAAAGAGGAATGGATTCTGAATAAATTTGTAAAATTTGGCGTTGGTGGCAATTGTTTTTCTATTTTTTTAAACAAGTGGGAAAATACACAACTTGAAAAATTATCTCTGGTCCGTAGAAATGGGATTATATTAAAATTTAAGGATGATGTGTTTCCACGTGTTGATGAAGTCTGAAAGAGGAATGGATTCTGAATAAATTTGTAAAATTTGGCGTTGGTGGCAATTGTTTTTCTATTTTTTTAAACAGTGGGAAAATGCACAACTCGAAAAATTATCTCTGGTCCTTACAAATGGGATTATATCAAAATTTATGGATGAGGTGTTTCTACATGTTGATGAAATCTGAAAGAGGAATGGATTCTGAATAAATTTGTAAAATTTGGCGTTGGTGGCAATTGTTTTTCTATTTTTTTAAACAAGTGGGAAAATACACAACTTGAAAAATTATCTCTGGTCCGTAGAAATGGGATTATATTAAAATTTAAGGATGATGTGTTTCCACGTGTTGATGAAGTCTGAAAGAGGAATGGATTCTGAATAAATTTGTAAAATTTGGCGTTGGTGGCAATTGTTTTTCTATTTTTTTAAACAAGTGGGAAAATACACAACTTGAAAAATTATCTCTGGTCCGTAGAAATAGGATTATATCAAAATTTAAGGATGATGTGTTTCCACGTGTTGATGAAGTCTGAAAGAGGAATGGATTCTGAATAAATTTGTAAAATTTGGCGTTGGTGGCAATTGTTTTTCTATTTTTTTAAACAAGTGGGAAAATACACAACTTGAAAAATTATCTCTGGTCCGTAGAAATGGGATTATATTAAAATTTAAGGATGAGGTGTTTCCACGTGTTGATGAAATCTGAAAGAGGAATGGATTCTGAATAAATTTGTAAAATTTGGCGTTGGTGGCAATTGTTTTTCTATTTTTTTAAACAAGTGGGAAAATACACAACTTGAAAAATTATCTCTGGTCCGTAGAAATAGGATTATATCAAAATTTAAGGATGATGTGTTTCCACGTGTTGATGAAGTCTGAAAGAGGAATGGATTCTGAATAAATTTGTAAAATTTGGCGTTGGTGGCAATTGTTTTTCTATTTTTTTAAACAAGTGGGAAAATACACAACTTGAAAAATTATCTCTGGTCCGTAGAAATAGGATTATATCAAAATTTAAGGATGATGTGTTTCCACGTGTTGATGAAGTCTGAAAGAGGAATGGATTCTGAATAAATTTGTAAAATTTGGCGTTGGTGGCAATTGTTTTTCTATTTTTTTAAACAAGTGGGAAAATACACAACTTGAAAAATTATCTCTGGTCCGTAGAAATGGGATTATATTAAAATTTAAGGATGATGTGTTTCCACGTGTTGATGAAGTCTGAAAGAGGAATGGATTCTGAATAAATTTGTAAAATTTGGCGTTGGTGGCAATTGTTTTTCTATTTTTTTAAACAAGTGGGAAAATACACAACTTGAAAAATTATCTCTGGTCCGTAGAAATAGGATTATATCAAAATTTAAGGATGATGTGTTTCCACGTGTTGATGAAGTCTGAAAGAGGAATGGATTCTGAATAAATTTGTAAAATTTGGCGTTGGTGGCAATTGTTTTTCTATTTTTTTAAACAAGTGGGAAAATACACAACTTGAAAAATTATCTCTGGTCCGTAGAAATGGGATTATATTAAAATTTAAGGATGAGGTGTTTCCACGTGTTGATGAAATCTGAAAGAGGAATGGATTCTGAATAAATTTGTAAAATTTGGCGTTGGTGGCAATTGTTTTTCTATTTTTTTAAACAAGTGGGAAAATACACAACTTGAAAAATTATCTCTGGTCCGTAGAAATAGGATTATATCAAAATTTAAGGATGATGTGTTTCCACGTGTTGATGAAGTCTGAAAGAGGAATGGATTCTGAATAAATTTGTAAAATTTGGCGTTGGTGGCAATTGTTTTTCTATTTTTTTTAACAAGTGGGAAAATGCACAACTCGAAAAATTATCTCTGGTCCGTAGAAATAGGATTATATCAAAATTTAAGGATGATGTGTTTCCACGTGTTGATGAAGTCTGAAAGAGGAATGGATTCTGAATAAATTTGTAAAATTTGGCGTTGGTGGCAATTGTTTTTCTATTTTTTTAAACAAGTGGGAAAATACACAACTTGAAAAATTATCTCTGGTCCGTAGAAATGGGATTATATTAAAATTTAAGGATGAGGTGTTTCCACGTGTTGATGAAATCTGAAAGAGGAATGGATTCTGAATAAATTTGTAAAATTTGGCGTTGGTGGCAATTGTTTTTCTATTTTTTTTTAACAAGTGGGAAAATGCACAACTCGAAAAATTATCTCTGGTCCGTAGAAATGGGATTATATTAAAATTTAAGGATGAGGTGTTTCCACGTGTTGATGAAATCTGAAAGAGGAATGGATTCTGAATAAATTTGTAAAATTTGGCGTTGGTGGCAATTGTTTTTCTTTTTTTTTTAACAAGTGGGAAAATGCACAACTTGAAAAATTATCTCTGGTCCGTACAAATGGGATTATATCAAAATTTAAGGATGATGTGTTTCCACGTGTTGATGAAATCTGAAAGAGGAATGGAATCTGAATAAATTTGTAAAATTTGGCGTTGGTGGCAATTGTTTTTCTATTTTTTTTAACAAGTGGGAAAATGCACAACTCGAAAAATTATCTCTGGTCCGTAGAAATAGGATTATATCAAAATTTAAGGATGATGTGTTTCCACGTGTTGATGAAGTCTGAAAGAGGAATGGATTCTGAATAAATTTGTAAAATTTGGCGTTGGTGGCAATTGTTTTTCTATTTTTTTAAACAAGTGGGAAAATGCACAACTCGAAAAATTATCTCTGGTCCGTAGAAATGCAATTATATCAAAATTTAAGGATGAGGTGTTTCCACGTGTTGATGAAGTCTGAAAGAGGAATGGATTCTGAATAAATTTGTAAAATTTGGCGTTGGTGGCAATTGTTTTTCTATTTTTTTTAACAAGTGGGAAAATGCACAACTCGAAAAATTATCTCTGGTCCTTACAAATGGGATTATATCAAAATTTAAGGACGAGACAATATATCCCAACTCATTTTTTAAAGAAAGAAAGAAAGAACGATCTATTTTCCTAGACTAAAGTAACAGGCGTAAAAGTGTTTTTAGAATGAATTAAAAATTCTTGCTGAGCTTGAAATTAGATGTAGTGCCATGGCTCCTTTGCTCTATATAATGAGCCGCCCCTGCCCTACAGCATCAGAAACTGTTGAAAACCAGAGACAAGATTTGGGGCAGCAGATCAAATTTGGAATAACCATGATATGTTAGGAAAAGCAACGAGATCTCTCTTAAGAAGAATCAGAATGTGTCTAGTCAGCAACGGTAACCATTATGAACAAAAAATGAAATACTTTAAACTAAAATAAACATACACCCTCCATTGATGCGAAACATGGACACTCACGACCGCAGCAATGATTCAGTATGTGATTCTATTGCCTCAGATCGCCTGGACCTCGCACCTCACCAAGAATGAAGTCTTTAAGAACAATGAAAAAAGGGAGATAATTACTAAAGCGGAAAACAGAGTATTTCGGGCATATCATGTGACAATCGAAATACCTTTTGCTGCGTCTCGTAATCCAAGACAAGAGGTAGATATGCCTAAAAAATTGTCATGGTTTCGAAACAATCACCATTGGACTGGCCTACCATTTGAAGATCCATTCCGAAAAGCTAAAGACACGAAACGGAATGGTCGCCAGCGTTTGACAACAAACGAAGAAGAAGGCGGTTTAAAATAAAAATTCGTATAAATTCGCTATATGAATGGTTTATTTGTACACGTTGAGGAGGAATAACAAACACCTGTTTTCCTAATACCACCACCGAATTTGCTCGACATCCACGTCTCCAACGAAGTAATTTCATCTGCAGGAAAATCATAATTGAATTTTTCTCCCGGCATTTATTTATTTACAAATTTCACGCTTTAAAATTGAATTCAACTTAACATCCGCAATTCAATTCTATTTGTGGGTCTTACCTAAATTAAAATACGGAAACGCGCATTACATTAATAAACAACGGAAGCTCCTCAGAATCGGGGTTTGTTGAACTTAAATATTTATGAGGGCGGCGAAATATTTACCATTTCTGCGGGAAATCAAAGGCGAATTATATCTGCCATTAGTTCAGCGGCTGTTTGTTTTAGCAGCTATCGTTATTACGCAGATTACACGCTAATGTCCTATTTTCTCGTATATTTCGGTAAACTGTTATTCTGTGTATAACGCGCCGACAACATATGTATTTGTTAAAATTCTATTCAGTTCCTGGTAATTTATAGCTTTAAGCACAATGGAGTTTAAATGCTTTGTACTGTTACGGTTTTTCTTCTTCTAAAACTAATTTTATCGCATGATGGCGCGCACCTGACACCAATTAAATGTCGTGTCGATTATCACAGCACAAAATGTTCAACAATGTAGCAGTTTATTAAAGGAATGGTTATTTTAGAATGTACTTCCTTGTACAGCGATTTTAGCACACCTGTCCACTTCATCATTATCAAAAATATTAGAAAGTCCTCTTGTTCACGTTTTGATTTTTATTATGGTTTTAATTTCAGGGATTTTATTATTTTTATTGTAAACGTGCTTTCAGAAATAACTAGGTATCTGTTAGTACGAGGATGGTTCAAAAAGTAATGTGTGTGCCGAACACATTCTATGCGAGCTACTACCAGACTGGCCCTAACTGGAGGAATGGCGTCAACGCCAGGACGGATTAGGGCATTACCTTCTAAGAAATTAATTGGCCTTACGAAGGACGTGAAATTCCTGAGAAATTACTAGCAGTAGGGTATTAGTACAAAAGACCTAGCCATGTCGCAGTGCTGCCCATCAGTGGCGGCTCGTGGAAAATTTTGATGGTAGAGCATACACAATATATCTCACCGCCTCCTTTTAGAAAAATCATTAAAAACCTTTACTTGCTGCAGAAGCATTAAAAAATTAAATAAACACGAAAAATAGCCCGCATTAAATCTGTAATACCGTTCTTCGTCCACGGAAATTAATTAAAAGACGAATTGTATTTTGTAACTTTATCTACATCTCCTTAAAAAGTGAATTTGAAACTTATTTTTGGTTAAAAAACTTAAAATTATTCGTCTATCTTATCTACATCTCTTTAATTAGTGATGAGCGTTATTTTCACAAACTGCTACTTTGAAAAAATTATTGCTATTGAAAAATCCCACTATCGGTGATTTTCTCAAAAGTCATTTTATAAAAGGAACTCGATTAAATAACGAATTACTTCTTAGTAACAGTAACTCTTATAACCGATTCAATAACGAGTCAGTTGTTAGTAACAGGAATCTATTCAATAACGAATCACGTCTAAAAAAAGAATTTGATGTAAAATTGACAAACACAAAATAGGCCAGTGATTTCTCGAGAAAATGCAATCCGTTTTAAAATTACAAGAAATTCTTCAAATTTTGACATTTAAATTCATAAAAGTTGTTTTCTGACTTGTGTAAACTCTTGGTACGAATAAACTATTATTATTATTATTATTATAAATCATCAAAATCGAACAACGCATTCGGCAATTGTACAATTTCAAAAATGTAACGAAAATCTTGGAAATTTAAAAATTGCTATTTTTGCATTAATTTCAGGAGAAAATTTGGAAATCCGTTTTAAAATGACATTAATTTCACAATATTTTGACATTTGTATCATCAAAATCGGTCAACGCGTTGAAGCAATTTAAAAATCAAAATTGCAATTAAAATCTTTGGTCTTCTTCGTAATTTTGGCGTTTTGCATTCATTTTTGACATTTTCGAAAAGTTCACGACGACCGACAAGAAACCTAGACTCAAGGAAGAAATTTATAATAAAACACTTTTACTTTGTTGGTATAACAAAATTTTTATTTTATTGTTGACTATAGTTTCGGCAACTCAACTTGCCATTTGTTTTGTTAATGGCAAGTTGAGTTGCCGAAAGTATAGTCAACAATAAAATAAAATTTGTGGTATACCAACAAAGTAAAAGTGTTTTATTATATTTACAACATGTATAACGAAGTAGAAGCCTCCTCCATAAATAATAAGGAAGAGATTATTTGCCCCTCCCTAGGATCCGCCAGTGATGAACCGTTTTGAATAATACTAAATTCGCCATACTTTGATATTTAAATCATCAAAATCGGACAAATCATTCGGTAGTTGTACAATTTAAAAAATCAAAGACGCGATTCAAAAATTTTGGATTACAATTTTTGCATTTTGGGTTCATTTCAAGCGAAAATTTTCGTTTTAAAATTGTACAAAATTTGCCATATTTTGACGTTTGAATCATCAAAATAAAAAAAATTCGGCAGTTGTGCAATTTCAAAAATTGAAATCACGATTTTACAATAACTAAAAAAGTGAGGTTTTTGCATTGTGTGTTAATTTCAAGAGAAAATTTTCGTTTTAAAATTGTACAAAATTAGCCATATTTTGACGTTTGAATCATCAAAATCAAACAAATTCGGCAGTTGTGCAATTTCAAAAATTGAAATCACGATTTTACAATAACTAGAAAAGTGAGGTTTTTGCATTTTGTATTAATTTCAAGAGAAAATTTTCGTTTTAAAATTGTACAAAATTTGACATATTTTGACGTTTGAATCATCAAATTCAAAAAATTCGGCAGTTGTGCAATTTCAAAAATTGAAATCACGATTTTACAATAACTAAAAAAATGAGATTTTTGCATTTTGTGTTAATTTCGCGGAAACATTTCGTCATCCGTTAAGTACACTAAATTTTCCATATTTTGAGGTTTGCATCGTCAAAATCTAACAATGCATTCGGCAGTTGTGTTTTTAAAAATCAACATTCGATTTTCTATTTTCAAAGTTTGAAAACGTGCGATTTTGGCACTTTGCGTTGGTTTCATGAACAAGTAAAACCGGATTGTAAATTGCATGAAATTTGCTACAATTTTGACCTTAGAATGACCAAAATTCGACAACGTGTTTGGCAGTGGTGCAATTTCAAAAATCAAAATCGTAATTTTAATCTTCGGACTTTCAATTCGTGGAATTTTTACGGTTTGCGAGTTTCACAAAAGGTTATTGAACTGTTGTTAAATTGCATGAAATTCTCGAGAGGGTTACGTTAGAACAGTGGTTCCCAAACTTTTTTGACCTACCGCCCCCTTTCCAGAAGAAATATTACTTAGCGCCCCCTATTTTCGTCAGCAGTAATCTTAAATCACCAAGATTGACTATTTGCAATTCGTTTCTTTTTTTTTTGTTAATAAATTGATTACCACATTGAACCCACGTTCCACTAAATCTTCTCTTCTTTCTTTTATACTATCACCACCCCCTTACAGTTATTCATCGCCTCCCAAATGCATCTATGGCCATCAGCGCCCCCCTGAATCGCTGCAGCGCCCCCCTGAATCGCTGCAGCGCCCACTAGGGGGCGGTGGCGCCCACTTTGGGAATCACTCCGTTAGAATCATTAAAATCGGACAACGCGTTTAGCAGTTGTGCAATTTCCAAAATCAAAATCACGATTTTAAAATATCCGAACTTGAAAAGTGGGATTTTTACATTTTGTGTTAATTGACCCCTAAAATTCACTTTGTTATAACTGTTACTGAGTAAAGTTATTTTAAATAACGGTTACTTAAATAACTAATTATTTTGTGGTAACACTAACTTACTTTAAATAACCGTTTAAATAACTAGTTATTTGTAGTAGCAATAACTGTTATAACTGTTTCTGGAAAATAACCGTTTATCTCATCACTAATGAGTACCGAAAGAATTTACAAAATCTGTTTTTCCGCTCAAGAACAGAAAACAATTAAACTGCAAATTTAATTTTTTGTGTCTTATCTGCATCTATTCGGCGAGTACAACACTTTACTGAAAGAATTTACCAAATTGCAAACGTATTCAATAGTAATGAATGGTTCGATATTTTTAATTCATCTTATAACGGTTTCAAATATAGTTTTAAGCGACATACGCTTATTTTAAACACTTGGTTGTTATAATGGACTGTTGTAAGTATTCTAGTTTTAGTTTATATAGATTATAGTATTAAGTATTATATTTATGGTTTATAATTTACATTATTTTACGTTTTTGTATTGGGTTTTTCCCGTTTATGTTAAATAAATAAATAAATAAATAAATAAATAATTTTAGTTATTCGTTCACAAGTTAACTTAAAAAAAAAACAATTAAAGACAAATGATTTGTTGGTCATGTACTCGATGAGTACAGTACTTTTCAGGGTTTTTTTTTTAAATCGGCCATTTTGTTCTAGAGTTAACTTCTCAAAACCACAAAACAATTGAGCGATTAATTGAATTTTTTATATTTCATACGTCCACATGGTGAGTGCATTACTTTCCTGAAAGAATTTTCAATATCTGTTTATCCGTTCAAGAGTTATCCTCAAAGACCAGAAAAAAAATGAAACGGCAAATTTAATTTTTTGGTCTTTTCGATGAGTACAGCATTTTGTTGGAAGAATTTGCCAAATTTGGTTATCCGTTCAAGAAACCCGACAAACAAATTCAATTTTTTGGTTCTATCTGCATCTTTCGGATGAATCTTACAAATCTGGTCGTCAGTTCAAAAAAAAAACACCAGAAATTAATTTAACGAAAAATTTAATATTTCTTTGCTAAAATCTCATCTACATCTGTCCAATGGGGACGATACTGTGCGGAAAAAATTTTCATTACCTGGGGAGGGGGGGGGGGGGGACTATCGGGCTTGATAAAAAATCTGGTAATGTGTTTAAGAGTCATCCTTGAAAAATCAAAAAACAATTGAACGTCGAATTTATTTTTGTTTTTATCTGCATCTATTCGGTGAGAAGAACAACACATTGCACCAAGAATTTCCATAATATTTCTATAACCAATATGATAGGAAAATATTTTACCTCTCAATAAGGCGACGATGCCCAGGTTTTAATAACTAAAAGAGCACTCATGTAAAAATACAACATTTGTCATCTTCCCTGCAATATCAGTGGGTAGCCATTCCAATTATTCTATTTTCTTTACCCCTTATTAGGTAACACAATTTGGAATTGGATATGATCACCAATTTCTAGCGTATTTAAATTTTGGTGTCGTTCCATTCCATCCAAAAGTAATCAAACGAAACGACCGCAGCTCGATTATATCCAAACTCGTAGTCAGTCCTCACTTTCCAATTAAGGAACACAATACTTTACATAACGTGTTGAAAATGGGTGTGTCAACCATTGGCAATTTCACAGAAAATTGCTCTCCAATTATGGCCTCGCTGACCAATTAAAGCGATCGTTCCTTCGCGCAGTTTTCATTTCGAAAATTCCCCTACGAAGGAACGTTATCAAGATGTTTTTACGGATGCCCGAAATTACCATAACGTATGCAGGTACACGAGAAGGTAGCCCCGACAACAAAAGATAATTACAATAATTTCGTAGAAAACTAGGTGGAACCGGACGGTTCACATACCTGGAAGAGACGCAGTAAAAGAGTCGAGACATTCAATTACCGATTCTATAATTAACGTGTTTATTGCTGAAAATAAACAAGCGGGGGATATATTGTTTCCATGCGATGGTGAATTATTGCCAATTTTATCGTGTGCAGGGCACAAAGAGCTCGCCGCCCATTCTTTATTGCACCTCTCAGGTGTGTGTGTGTGTGTGTGTAGGCGATTTGCGTTATATTTAATAAGCGTAATGCACGTGAAAAAGAAACGATGTTGTTCTGTTTTATTGCAAAACAATAATCGCATGTTTCAATAACAGATGTTAAAGGCGATTTAAATATTGCACGACCTGACACGCTTTTTTTTTTCTTGGCGAGAAATATTGGAATGTAATGGATACGCTAAGTAATTTGCTAATGTAATTAGTTCTGGTACAACAAGTGAATAGTAACGTTCTGGTGCATCTGGAAAATTTCGGTCAATCGCCTTTAACTTTGTTCTTTCTAGCGGTGAAGATTCCTTCTATTTGTAAATTGTCGATACGATCAAACACACATTGGTCCGAAATCCCCAAAAAGCTGGACAAAATTAGAGAAAAAATAGTTTTTATCTATTGGAATAGTTGTGGTTCATCTAGTAGAGTTGTACCAAGCTCTCGAGTGACTATTTTAAATTTAATTGGCTCCGGAGATTTGATGTCGCGTCCTCTCGCTTTCTTCGAATACTTTTTCACTCTGCGCAAATTTTACCTGCACACGTGGTCTCCCAGTCCCTTTACAGTACCAACTTGGCTCCGTACGACTTTTTTTGTTTCCCCGACTGAAAGGAAAGCATTGGGAGTCCATGGAAAACATCTAAAAGCAATGTTACAACGTTCCTAAAAGACATTCCCATCGAAGAGTTTCTGGGTGCCTTCCAGGCAGGGGCGGCTCGTTATATAGAGCCAAGGAGCCATGGCACCACCTGTAGTTTCAAGCTCAGCAAGAATTTTTAATTAAATTAAAAAGAGGGGAGGGGGTATATTTTATAAGTACCATCAACATGTTCTACGAGCGGCCTCTAATGTTAGGTACGGCCTTTAGCAATGCGATTATGATAAAATATTTCTAAAACATCTGCTCCGTATGTCCGAAAAAAAATGATTTTGAAAGTGGTTTTGAGTAACAGTCCGTTGTAATTTCCTTTGATTTTAACCGAAATTTCACTTTTTTCCAATTTGTTACAAAAAACTGATATTTTTGAATTGTTAGTTGAATAACTCAAAATCAATCTGCAGAATGTTTTGATCTTCTGCAAAAAAGATTAAAGCCTTGATAACGATAAGCGATTTTAAGAGACTTTGCTTTGATTTTAACCGAATTTTCACTTTTCCTCAATTTGTGTTACAAACAACTGATATTTTCAAGTTTTTAATTGAATAACTCTAAAACCAACTTCGGAATATTTTGATCTTTTGTTTGAATATTAGAGTCTTGATAATGATAAATAATTTGACAGTTCGTTGTGATTTGCTTCGATTTTAACCAAAATTTTAGCTTTTCCAAACATTTGTTCAAAAAAATTGATATTTTCGAATTTTCAGTTGAATAACTCAAAAGCCATCTGCAGAATGCTTGAATATTTTACATAAATATTGAAGCCTTGATATTGATAAGTGATTTTGAGTGACTGTTCATAGTGATTTGCTAATATTTTAAACAAAATTTCAATTTTTTTCAAGATTGATTACAAAAATTAACATTTTCTGGTTTCTAGTTGAATAACTCAAAATCAATCTGCAGAATATTTTGATCTTCTGCATAAATATTAAAGCCCTAATATTGGATAAGTAATTTTGAAAAACAGTTCATTGTGATTTGCTTTGATTTTAACCGAAATTTCACTTTTTCCCAATATTTGTTCCAAAAAAATAATATTTTCGAGTTTTTAGTCAACTCAAAAACCATCTGCAGAATGTTTTAATCTTTTTAATATTGAAGCCCTGATATTAATAAGTGATTTTGAGTGACAGTTATTGTGATTTGTTTTGATTTTAAACGCATTTTCACTTTTTCTCAAGATTTAATATAAAAAATTAACATTTTCAAGTTTTAAGTTGAAAAGATCAATCTGCAGAATGTTTTGATCTTCTGCATGAATATTAAAGCCCTGATATTAATAAGTGATTTTGAGTAACAGTTCATTGTGATTTGTTTGATTTTAAACGAAATTTCACTTTTTCCCAATATTTGTTAAAATAAAACTGATATTTTCGAGTTTTTAGTTGAATAATTCAAAAAACATCTTCAGAATGTTTTGATATTTTGTTTGAATATTTAAATCCTGATAATGATAAGTTTTGAGTGACAGTACGTTGTAATTTGCTTCGATTTTAACCGAAATTTCAGCTTTTCCAAATATTTGATTAAATAAATTGACAGTCTTGAATTTTTAGTTGAATAACTCAAAAACCATTTTCAAATATTTGATATTAAAGTCCTGATAATTATAAGTAATTTTAAATGACAGTCCGTCGTGATTTACTTCGATTTTAGCCGAATTTCATGTAGTCTCGTTTTTTGTATTTTAAATGTGAAATGGGGATGTTTCGAGTGAGATATCATAAATGTTTTTAACTTTTATGTTAGGCAGGGGCGGGTCGTTATATAGAGCCAAGTAGCCATGGCAATACCTGTGGTTTCAAGCTCAGCAATAATGTTTAATTAACCCTTAAAACACTTTTTCGCCAGTTATTTTGGTCCAGGAAGATAAATCATTCTTTTTTTCTTTAAAAAAAGGAGGCGTGGTATATTGTATATGTGGCTCTACCATCAATATGTTCCACGAGCCGCCACTGCTTCCAGGCATGGCAGACACGTCTTCGCAAGTGTATTGATGCTGGAGGAGAGTATTTTGAAGAATTTTAAACATTTGTACCGGTACGATCAATAAATATATTTTTCCCAGAAAATGCGCATTACTTTTATTATGGACTTGTATGACCATTAACCTCTTCACGCCCAGGTCGCCACATATGGCGACAAGAAAAAAAAAGATATTTTACAAATTAAAAAAAAATACCGCTTTAGCGTCATGTATGGAATATTTTTTCGTATTTTTTTGCAAAAATGAATTTATGACAGTGGAATTATATTTCGTAGAAAACCCTAACAACAACAAAAAAGTAATTTTTCAATACACCTTGGATTATGCTATAACCCAATCAAAGTAGCATGGGCGCGAAGTGGTTAAGGAAAGGGCAAGGGCAATTATTTCGCTTGTGACTCTGCAGCTTGTCGCATCATTTGCTCGCAACGCACCGAAAAGTTCATTAAATTCAAATACACCTAGAAAAATTTACCGATTCTGCAAAAAGGAATCTTCTCCACAAAGTAGCTAACTGTTATAATTTTTATGCGATGACGTGTAGACGCGCTTCATCCGCGAATATTCGACAACGCTTTTCAAAAACCGATCAATGAAGATATATCACTTCGAATTTGAAATATCGTCGCTACATGCTTGGATATAGTTTTTTGAATATTGCTTGTACCTCGGTTACCATTTGGAAATACAAAAGTATCAAGAGCGCAAGGAGGCTACAGCAGCGGCGGCTCGTGGATGTTCGGCGGTGAGACAACGGAAGAAAATTTGACCGAAAAAGCAACGGAATATTTACTTCCTCTCTATTAGAGTAAGTAGTGCAACACGAGCTGCATCTTCGTCTTTGCCTCGGAAATCCACGAGCCGCCGCTGGGCTACAGAGAGTGTTGCTAAAAGAAAAAATGTATACAACAAGGTTTTCATGACAGATTCGAGCTTATTTTTGGCCATGGAAATTTAAATGACGGCCTTTTTTTCCAAATTCTGAAATTTCTGCTTCAATAACGAGTTAATCAAGAAGAAGATTTCATATTATAGTGCAGGTAATTTCTTGTGGTTTTGAAATTAGTGTATGCAAATTTCATAACTACATTGAAAATATTTGTTGGACTGTATCCGTGGTATTTCATTCTAACAACAGTTACTTTTAGTAACGTCAAATCTATTGTTATCCAGTTTGCGATACCTCCTCCAAAAAAGTCATCCTCACATACGGTTCTACCTTCAATTGAATTGGTGAGTGGAAAAACAGTACATATCCAAAATTGACGGTTTTTAACTGAGATAACCAAAATTCTATGTAAACAAAGCCCAATAAGATGACCTGAAGAACAGTATAACTAACACACTTTGTGCGCGTGTACGAGGCTGCCTACCCCTGTGTTGTGGAATAACGCTACAAGTCTAGGAGAAATATTGTTCTTCCGCCCAATATGATGTGATTCTGCGCAAGATGGACCCGCTAGGGTCACTCACGCTGTAATCTCGAAACTGCAGGTTGTTTATCATGTGTGTGTGTGTGTGTAGTGTAGAGCTGAGTTTCCCAAAGTATGTTAAGCGGAACCCTGGGGTTCCTACTCAAAAATTCAGAGGTTCCGCGAAACCATACCGATCTTTGCAATAACGTATTTTCAAAGCCTTTTTTGAAGATATGGATAGTCTTCACACCACCTTAATTCTACATACAGAAGTTAGATGGCTATCTAAAATTCTTGTTCAAGTTTTCGAACTTCGGAAATTATTATTTCAACGACCACGAGTTTGAATTATCAGACAGATTAAATAACACAACTAGGCTCTCTAGACGTACTTGATATATTTAGCAAACTAAATACGTTTGGCTATGCAAGAGAAAGGAGTCGACATATTCCAAGCGAAAGATAAAGTTCTAGCCTTGAGGGTCGATTGACAAAAATTGTAGAGGGTTTCATGAACTTCCAAAAATATTGCGAGGGTTCCGCAATCAAAAAAGTTTCGGAAACACTGGTGTAGAGTATTAATAATTCATAAAATGTCTAGTAGTGATTACCGCAATCATAGCGCTATAGAAGATAGCCATGAAAATTCAGCGTAAAATGTGAGAAAGCATGCTCGTCTTTATGGTAAACAATACACCACTGAAAAAGGAAGTCTGGTAAATTCAAAAGCTACAGTGTCAGATTACATGTAAGTTTCTTACATTATTGTTCATCAAGTAGTAAATTAACGTTTCCTTTTTCTTCATTGCTCAGATATAAGAAGGCAGGGGCGACTCGTTATATAGAGCCAAGGTGCTATGGCACCACCTGGAATTTCAAGCTCAGCAAGAATTTTTAATTAATTCTTAAAACACTTTGTCGCCAGTTACTTTGTTTTAGGAAGATAAATCGTTCTTTCTTTCTTCAAAAAAGAAGGGGGGGGGGGTATATTGTATAAGTGGCTACGATCAACATATCCTACGAGCCGCCACTGCAAGAAGGAATGCATGTCTAATCTTAGTCAGGCAGAAAAATAATCAATTTCGACACAATTTTATCAACTAGAATCTAAGAATAAACAAGACACATATTTGCTTGATCTAATGGCAAGTCGGCAAATAGGTAGAAGTCGACCAAACAAAAAGACAAAACCACAACATTCTCGTATTTCATACCAAAAGTTATTTAAAGTTTTTCAAGGAAAATTTTGGCAGGCTTCAAATTGATGTATGCGGTTATTGCGAATAACTCGGTACAAAGTTAAGAAATCAGAGTCTTAATGAGAATGCAAAACGAGTTGCTGCTGCTGAATTGCTTGTCCACAAAAGATGAGCTAAAAAGTTAACGCCAAACTGAAAGAAGTCACAGCTTTATGCCAAAAACGTGACTGCGATTTGGTTGGAATTGTTTTTGATTGACATTTAGAATATGCCTCTTCCCGTGATTCCTGCTCAAGAAATGTTTTACTACAGAGTACAGAGAATTGCAGACAATAACACTGGGCACTTCTACACATGGTATTTTTTTTAATCGACCAAGAAATCAAGAGACATAAAACCTCAAAAAGTTATATTCGATTTTTTAACATAAACATGACAAGCAACGCGAATTAGGTAAGTTAAAACAATTTGTTTATGGATATTTTTAGAAATAACGATGTAATTAATTTTTTAATCGATCTCTGTCCACGAATACGCAAGGACTAAAATTTCAAAAAGTGCCGTTCGGCGCTGCATAGGTTTGAGTTAAAAAAAAATGAATAAAACGACATGTAGTTAGCTAGTTACATTTTTTTTATAGTGCCCTTTAGAAATTACCAATTCATTCATGTTTTGATCGATCTATTTTTTAAGGTTTTGTTTGTTTCGATTTCTTGGCCGATTAAAAAAAAAATAATTACTTAGTTGTTTTTTTTTTATGGTGTATAATTGTTGAATATGAAGGTTAACTTTAAAAATACATTCCATCCTTGGTTTTGACGAAAATATTTAATGATTTTTTTAAAATTGTTAATAGGATATCCCTTAATACAGTTGTAATATATACAGTATGTTTTTTTTTTTATTGTGGGCCATAGGATTTTACATGTTAAAAATTATACCTTGTTTTAATGCATATTTCAACATATAATTTTAAAGCAAATTTTAGTTAGTAATAAATCAATTACTTTTCCACATGAAGCGCTTAATTAGATTACCTTAAACATGTTTTATTCCATTAAAAAATGAAATTAATTCACTAATCAATCTGACATTTCAGAAATTCAAGGTACTTTGATTATGTTTGCTCAGTTATTTATTTTAAATAATTTCATTTTTTAATGGAATAAAACATGTTTAAATTATTCTGACTAGCGCATCATGTAGAAAAATAATTGATTTATTTTACTAACTAAAATTTCCTTCAAAATTTTATGATAAAATATACATTAATAGAAGGTATAATTTTTTGCATATAAAATCCTATGGCCCACGATAAAAAAAATACCCTGTATATTTTATTGAGATTAGTCATAATTCGGGTGATGGTGGATGCGCCAAAATTCGTGCCTGGAAAGTCGTGGCTAACTTCTCGTCGGTACAACAATATTGTAGAATTACATTTAAATACATTTTCGCTATCATTTCAAGAATAAATGAACGCTTTTTACTTTTGACCATGTTTTCGGGATTTGGGACCAATGTGCGGCGTTATGGTCATGTTTACCATCGTATCTGGCGGCAGGGGCGGCTCGTTATATAGAGCCAAGGAGCCTTGGCACCTCTTGTTTTGAGCTCAGCAAGAATTTTTAATCGATTCTTAAAATTATTTTTGTTTGATGGTGAGGTTACGTGGTGTTACAGATTTAGTGCATGCCTGGGACAAAATGTAAACCGAGTTTCCGATATTTTGTCTAAATTTTCGACTTTTTGACCAACATTGTGGATTTTTTAAATCTTTTGCACTAAAGTTTTCTTTATTTTTTTTATTTGTCTGTAAAAATTTTTCTTTCCTTGGTCCACTATTTTTATTTTTAGGCCAGAATTTTAGATTTTTTGTCTCAATTTTTTATTGTAAAATATTTTTTATTCTATATTTTAGATTTTTTAACTTGGATTATTGATTTTATTTCGTGAATTTTTTTATTTTTTACTATTATTTTTGAATTTCTGGTCAGAAACTTATTTTTGGCGGCTGAAAGTGGCAAATTATTTTGCTTCTACCTAAGTTTTCGATTTTTTGTTTGCGTTTTTACTTTCTCCGTTACGAAGTACGAGAAAGTATTGTGATCGTGATTTTTTTTCAAAATTGTTTTTTTACGGAAATATCCGTTTTGGGGTCCCTAGATGCCATTTCAACAATTTCTGGAAAAAAAAATTGTGTGTGTGTGTCTGTGCGCGCTGTATCTCAAAAACTAATTGAGTAATTGATATGAAACTTTGAACATACGTCTTATTTGATAATCCGAAGAACTGAAAAGCTTTTGGTAAAATTTCGTACACCGAAAGTGGGTGTTTACCTTAACCGTTTTTTGTTTTTTGCCAATATCTTCTTAAATATGAAAAATATCACAAAAACATTTAAACCAACTTTAAAGACAACAAAGAAATGAACATCTTTTGCTTGAAAATATTTTTCATAAAATCATTGCTATTCGAGAAAAAAAATTATTATTTTTTGAATTTTTGGTTTATAATTATAAAACGATAATAGTTACAGCAAATTTATATTAATAATAATTGTAGAGAATGCTAAAGTGAACAACTTATAAAGAATAAGTTTTTTTCGAAATCCCTTTAGTTTTTGAGTAAACTGAGTTTTTGAATTTGTAAGTATAATTTTCCCATCTTTTATAATTCTGACGTTTAAAACGTCAGTTTCATCCGAGTTTATACAACGGTCGATGTACATTTAAAATATGATTTAAATTGAAAACAAACCATGAAAGCATAGATATAAATGATACCATCAAGTCGGAGAAAGTAACATGATGGCCACATCACTATTTTTACTTTCTCCGTTACGAAGTACGAGAAAGTATTGTGATCGTGATTTTTTTTCAAAAAATTTTTTTACGGAAATATCCGTTTTGGGGTCCCTAGATGCATTTCAACAATTTCTGGAAAAATTTTTTTTGTGTCTGTGTGTGTGTGTGTGTGTGTGTCTGTCTGCTGTGTGTGTGTGTGTGTGTGTGTGTGTGTGTGTGTGTGTGTCTGTCTGTCTGTGTGCGCTGTATCTCAAAAACTAATAGAGCAATTGATATGAAACTTTATACATCCGTCTTATTTGATAATCTGAAGAACTGAAAAGCTTTTGGTAAAATTTCGTACACCGGAAGTGGGCGTTTACCTTCACTGTTTTTTGTTTTTTGCCAATATTTTCTTAAATATGAAAAATATCACAAAAACATTTAAACAAACTTTGAAGACAACAAAGAAATGAACATCTTTTGCTTGAAAACATTTTTCATAAAATCATTTTTATCCGAGAAAAAAAATTATTATTTTTTTTTAATTTTTGGTTTATAATTATAAAACGATAATAGTTACAGTAAATTTATGTTAATAATAATTGTAGATAATGCTAAAATGAACAACTTATAAAGAATAAGTTTTTTTCGAAATCCCTTTAGTTTTTGAGTAAACCGAGTTTTTGAATTTGAAGTATAATTTTTCCATCTTTCATAATTTTGACGTTTTAAACGTCAGTTTCTTCCTCTCGATGTACATTTAAAATATGATTTAAATTGAAAATAAACGATGAAAACGTAAATATAAATGATTCCATCAAGTCGGAGAAAGTAACATGATGGCCACATCACCATTTTTTATTTTTAGATCAGGATTCTTAATTCTTTGGCCCATATATTAGATTTCTGTAATTTCGATTTTTTTGTTCCATTTTTTGTATTTTTCTTTATTTTGTCCAAAATATTCGATTGGTTTATAGAAATTTTCGATTTTTTTTATCTGTAATTTTTAATTTTACGCTCGTTTTCGATGTTTCTTCTAAATTTTCACCGTTTTAGGCCCTATTGTAGATTTTTACTTTTTTGGCCGAAATTTTCTTTATTTCGACTTGTTAAAAATTTTCACTTTTTGGGCTACCACTTTGATTTTTGGGTACGAACTTCAGATTTTTGGTCTTAATTTTTTTTCATGTTGTATTGTGTTTATGTTTTTTTTATTTTTGTCCCATATTTTAGATTTTCTTAACTTGAATTATTGATTGTATTGTGCGAATTTTTTTAATTTTGGTATTTGCTATTATTTTAGAATTTCTCGTTGGAACTTATTTTAAGCTAAAAAGAGTTATTTTTGGGGCCGAAAATAGCAAATTATTTTTCTTTTTGCTTGTATTTTCAATTTTTTGGTCTGCATTTTTAGTTTTAAAACAGGATTTTAGATTTTTTGGCCAATATTTTAGATCTTCGGCTGTTTTGATTTTTTGGCCAAAATATTCGATTGGTCTAGGAAGATGATTCTTTGTTTCTTTAAAAAAGGAGGGGATATTGTATAAGTGGCTCTACCATCAACATGTTCCACTGTCTGGCGGTACACTTGGTAAACATTTTCGGTGTGCTCATTACATATCGGATCAACTCCTGGAGCTGTTCGTTTAAGAGTTGCACTATTGTCATCTTATTCTGGTTATTTGTTTTCTTCCGCATATTCCACCGAATTTCGACGAATGAACACTGTATTTACACTTAAGGTACAAAATATACAATATATTAAAGCAATTAGATGAGTAGAGCTATCCCAAAATACCGTGACAACTGGGGGTAAAGTTTGCGCAGAGTGAGAGAACGCGATAACAAATCTACGCGTGGCCACATCAACGCAACGCAGTGTGTCGCGACGATTTTGAGACGACTATACGAGTCGCCGCATTAGTGATTTAGTTCCTGTCTATGACGTAATTGTATTTAAAGAGCTGTGTGACAAATATGTCTTTCCACTCGAAGCGCACGCAGTTACAGATTATTTCGAGGACACACGAATAGGCCGACCAAACAGGCAATAAAAAAATACTAATGTATGATCTGTCTCTAGCTGATAATTCAGTTATGTGGTTCCCACAAGACGTAGCAACAGCACACAATGCCCGACTGTAAGGTTTTTTTTGCAAACGTATAATTTCAAGAAACTCGGCAATCAAGTGGCCTCCTCTTTCGGTTGCAGGAGCTCCAAGTCGAGTGTGGTACCATGACTCCAGATAATGGGGTCGGGGGTTGCTTGATGCAGACGCCGCAAGCGGAAAGGAAAGGGTAACTCTAAAGTGTGGGGATGGTCGGTACACTGCCCTCGGGAGGATGCTAGCGGGGTGCTCTGGTATCAGCCAGTGGCCGCTACAATTTTATAATTAACAATTTCTTTTTAAATCATTCTTCCTCACCCAAAGTTTTTGCGCCTATCCTGGAACCTGTGTGCACCGCACACTTTGCGCTGTCGTGTTGCATGAGTTGATCAATCAGCAATCACGAGTTACAGAACGGCAAACGTAACTTGTCGTTGCGCAGTGGCAAAATTGTGGGCGGAACCTTCGAAGGGCGCTCTCGATAGATTTCGCGAAGAGTTCGCGCGCCTGGTACATTCATTTTCAACAGTGACAGTGCATTAATTATGTGGAGGAGAGTCCCCGATAGAGTTGTAAATGAATAGCGCACGCGAAGAATATGTGCTTGCTATTACAGAGACTGTACTCGGCCGGTTGTAGAGAGAGAGCTTTCGCTTGCTCTCTGCGTGTCTGGCCAACTTACATATGCCGTCCTGTACACTTACATCTGACTAAAAAATGAAGTAGCTGAAAAGGTGATTTTGCAGACTTAAAGTACTTCATTGATTTATAGCTGTAGAGTTCAGTTACATTGTGCTGTTGCGAATTAAACAAAATGTGTGCGTTTGATTTGAAACAGGAAACATCTCCAATCATTACTGCGAGGCATTATTGTATTTAACAATTTCCGGAAATGGATGTAGGACGTGTTGCAGCGGTGCGATAGTATTGTTCGATGGCGAGGAATGAGGGATGGCGGCAGTGTATGCGTTTCGGAACCAGTTTGATGATGAGAAATGTGGCGTTGTTGATCTTGTAGGGAAATTGCGTTTCGCTGGTGTGTGTGTGTGTGTGTAATCTCTTCAGATACATCCATCCGTTTCGTTGGCGTTTCGCTGTTCCGTGTGGCGGTTTTAACTGAATATAATAGTTTCGAGTAAAGTTGAAACACGTTGTTGTATGATTAACTCCGCCAGTAATCGTGGGAACAACGTAATCTACTTAGCTACCGGATTACTGAATTCCATCCGAATATAATGACCCACCTCCGATGTGTGCGTGCCGGCTGTGTATTATTAAGTGCGTGTTTATATTCATGGGTACACCCATATTATATGTGGGCATAATCAAAATTTAACATCTTTGTATTAAACGTTGGCGTTGGCTCGTCGGTTTATCTCTAATTCATTATCGCGTCACGAAGTTTTCGAGTTATTTAGATAATCTGGGACTAATATTTTTTAATTATAAGAAGGCTCGGCTGGAATGGCCTCCGGATGAAATATTAATTTAATCGCTCGGCTCTCCGGGGCTTTTTTCCGGAATCCGCGCCGCTCGTGATATATTCGGTTACAAATTAAAATGCATACGCGCCGCTGCCGGTGAAGAACGCGATTCGGATTCAGAGAAGAACATCCCACGGACTACATTTCGTATTCATGACAATGTGTAATTAAAGCTGCTAGCTACCGTGCACTCGTGTTCGGATTAGCCGGCTCGCTAATTATTACCTCGGCGATAAAACTGTAATTAATTGATTTACGAGGCTCTCTTCCTGATCGTGCAATTTTGGTGGCGGGGCGAGGGTTCGGCGGTTCGGTTCGGCTCGCAGCGGGAAAGTGTTATACGGCCGGTTGTTAAAATCACTTTGGGTTGAGCTCGGTTGAAATACGAGTGTTAGAGAAGTGTAAGTGCGCGATATATTTACAAGCTCGCGACCTGGGAGACGAGACTGAACACATGCTTGAGATAATGGAGCCCCCACACACACACCCATACACACGTACATACACTTGCACACTCAAACCCGGCTGCCGCTGAATAAAAAGGCCATAAAACTGTTCGCCGGGAACAGGAATGGAAACAAGATTAAATAGTCCTGAGGTGTGGCTCACATATGCCGCGCGTACACAATTAAAAACAAAAGGAGAGATTTTGTTTGCGCGCGGTTCGGTGGGCACACAGGCCGGACGCCCCTTTGGAAAAAAAAACAAGAAAAACATTTCTTATTGTCTACTGGAATGTAATAATTCGCCGTGTTAAACAGTGAAACCCGACGTTCCTTTTATTCCATCAGATACGTACCTATTTATATATTTACCCAAAAAGAGCGCTTAATTACCCATTGTTGGCGGTCGTGTTTTCACGCTTCGTGTCTACCGAAGATTACCTCAAATGAACCCTAGATTACGTTATTCTTAACACCTACTGAATAAACAACAAATCACATTTTGAGCAATCGGAAAATACATTTTCAGTACAGATATGGCGTATACTTTCGCATTTGAAGGGTACAGGCAATAAACCGGCTTAGTCCAAAATACCCAGTTTTTGCGATTTTGCCCCATCTTGTAGTTCAAAATATACTCTACCAGGTGGTGTAGGTGCCAAATGACAGAACCGTCTAAGTCCGCTATAGTAACAACTTAATAATTCACCGTACAGGGAAAGAGACAGCTAAGTCAAACTTTAAAAACGCATTATCCACAAATTATGAAAATGTGACTAAGCCGGTTTATTCCCTGTACCCTTCATTTGGGAATTGTTACGTAATATAAAATGAGCCAACGATTTGTAAATGGAAGAACCAATTTAAATGATTTAAGTGGCGTATCTTTAAAACTTGGTAACTAATTTGAACGAACTAAAAGACGTTTCTTCTTCGGAATTCCTTCCACACCTTTTTCTTTTGTAATTTTTGTTTACATATCTTTTGGACTGGAAATGCATTTTTTATTTGTACACGGGTCTAATATTCAGGTCAAAAGCGAAGCTACACTGATGAAAGTTAACGAGTCTATAGATGGCAAATGACTTTATTTTCATTCTATTTTATTGAGCCAAAACCTATATGTAGCTTTAATTTATTTACGTTCAGTGTTTTCATGCAATAATAAATCTGAACGACATCCATCTATAAAATCGTGCTTTAAATACACCTATGGTATGCTTTTATTTGGCTAATTTATGTTTCGTTTGTTTTCAGGTAAGTTTCCACCATGAACACCTCTATTATTCTACTGGAATAGGTAGGAATAAATACATATTCGGTTTACTAAAATTAGATCAACGAAATCGTGTAATAATTACTGAAAATGTTTCAATTGAAGTGCAACACAGATTCCATCGTCGTTCATCTGATATAAAAAAATCGATTACGCCGTTTAAAGAGTAAACATGATTTTGAATAAATATATTTTATCGTGTTTGATCTGAAAAGACAGATTGAAATCTTCAGCACTAAGAGATTAACCAGTTTAGAACTATTGCGTAATTCATTAATTTTTTATATACACACGGTGAATGTAATATTTTTCTGGAAGAATTTTCAATATACTATGTTTATCCGTTCAAGAGTTATCCTCAAAAACCACAAAACAATTAAAGGAAACATTTATTTTTTTGGTCTTATCCGCATCTCTTCGATGAGTACAGCACCTTGCTGGAAGAATTTGCCAAATTTGGTCATACGTTGAAGAGTTATCCCTGAAACCCGAAAAACAATCGAACAACAAATTTAATTTTTTGGTTATTTTTTTTAAATCTTATTCAAATGTAGATACAGTACATGATAAATTATAATAAAGTACATCACAACAAAATCAAATTCTACAGCTAATTAAATACGTCATAGAAAACAAGAACGAAATCATTTGCAATTGATATAATCCTCTACGGAGTAATAATCTTTTTCCATCAGAAATTTTTTTAAACATACTCGAGGCATTTTTTCTACATCTTTCGGGTGAATATAAGAGTTTGCCGAAAGAATTTTGCAAATCTCGTCCTCAGTTCAAAAGTTAAAAAATTCAATTTTTGCATTTTGTGTCAATTTCACGAGAAAATATTGTAATCCATTTTAAAATAACACTAAATTTGACATATTTTGACGTTTAAATCATCATAATCGGATAACGCCTTCGGCAGGTGTGCAATTTCAAAAATCGAAATTACGATTTTAAAATCGTCGAACTTAAAAAGTGAGATTTTTGCATTTTGTGTTAATTTCACGAAAATGTTTTGTAATACGTTTCAACATTACACTAAATTTGCCACATTGACGTGCTTAAATCATCAAAATCGGACGACGCATTCGGCAGGTGTGCAATTTCAAATATCAAAATCGCGATTGTGAAATCTTTTAAATTTAAAAATTGCAATTTTTGCATTTTGTGTTAATATCAAGAGAAAATTTCGTAACCCGTTCTAAAATTACATAAAATTTGCCTTATTTTGACGTTCGAATCATCAAAATTGAACAATGCGTGCTGGCAGTAGTGTTATTTAAAAAAACAAAATCTTGGAAATTTAAAAACTGCAATTTTGCATTTCGTGTCAATTTCACGCGAAAATATTGTAATCCGTTTTAAAATAACACTAAATTTGACATATTTTGACGTTTAAATCATCATAATCGGACAACGCCTTCGGCAGGTGTGCAATTTCAAAAATCGAAATTACGATTTTAAAATCATCGAACTTAAAAAGTGAGATTTTTGCATTTTGTGTTAATTTCACGAAAATGTTTTGTAATCCGTTTCAACATTACACTAAATTTGCCACATTGACGTGCTTAAATCATCAAAATCGGACGACGCATTCGGCAGGTGTGCAATTTCAAATATCAAAATCGCGATTTTGAAATCTTATAAATTTAAAAATTGCAATTTTTGCATTTCGCGTTAATTTCAAGAGAAAATTTTGTAATCCGTTCCGAACTTACACTAAATTGTCCATATTTTGACGTTTGAATCGTAAAAATCGAACAATGCGTTCGGCAGTTGTGCAATTTCAAAAATCAAAATCAACTTAAAAAGTTTTCAACTGTAAAAAAAATAATAACTTCCAACAATGACCATTTTCAACTGTCAAAGAAAATAATTTTCATGTGCAAAAAATGACAATTTTCAACCTCCAAAAACTACAATCTTAAAATGCCAAAATTGATCATTTTTGTCTGCTTACAGTGAGCAGATGGTCTGCCAAAAATGACAATTTTTAATTGCAAAAAAACACAGTTTTCAACCGACAAAGATTACACATTTAACTGTCAACGATGGCTACTTTCAACTGTCAAAAATAATAATGAATGAAAAAAAAATGGACAATTTCAACCTCCAAAGACTACAATCTTGAAATGCCAAAATTGATCATTTTCAACAACCAAAAACTTATATTTTCAACTGCTAAAAATGGCAATTTTTAACTGCCAAAAACCACAATTCCCAACTGTCAAAAATGACAAATTTTCAACTGCAATAAATTACCGTTTTAACTGCCGAAAACTGTAATTTGTATCTGCTTGCAATGACGATCTGCAACTGGCAGAAATGATATTTTTTTTAGCTATTTTCAATTGCCAAAAATAATAATTTTGCGCTACCAAAAAAGACAATTTTCAACCCCCTAAAACTACAATCTTGAAATGCCAAAATTGATCATTTTCAACAACCAAAAACTTATATTTTCAACTGCTAAAAATGGCAAGTTTCAACTGCCAAAAACCACAATTTCCAACTGTCAAAAATGACACTTTTTTTATAAAGGCAGGCGAAAAATATTTTTTTTGCACGATCGTGCCTTTTTCTTGATTTACTGATGTTGACAGAAATGGGAAGGTGATGATACCGCACTGTTCTGCTTTTACCTTGACAACGATAAATACAATATTGAAATATTCATAAACGATAAATACAATACTGAAATATTCAAAAACGTACTTGTGCAGTAAATAAATATTTGTCACTGAAAACAATTGATATTTTTAAGCTAGAAACAAAATGGCGACATTCGAAACTTGAATTCGGGTAACCGAAATTTAAATCTTGGAATTAGAAATATTCTATAAGAAAATATCACCCTTGGAATTGTTTTCAAGATTTTCAAAACCACTTACAATGAATGCATGTTTGACATACTAGAAAACAATTGATATTTTTAATCTAGAAACAAAATGGCGACATTCGTGAGTTAAATTCGAGTAAGCAAAATTTATATCTTGGGATTAGAAAAATTCTAAAAGTTTTATTACTCGTGGAATTATTTTCAGAATTTTTAAAACTGCTTAGAAATCTTGCATTTTTCACATACTAGAAAATAATTGATATTTTTAAGCTAGAAACAATATGGCGACATTCGAAACTGGAATTCGAGTGAATTTTACATTTAGAGATTCTGAAAAAATAATGGCGTAATTATTTTCAAAATTTCCAAAACTATTTAGAAATAATGTATTTTTGATATATCATAAAATAATTGATAATTTTTTTTAGCTAGAAGCAAAATGGCGAATTTTAAAACTTGAATTTGGGAAAGCGAAATTAGCATTTTCGGATCAAAAATATTAAAAAAATCACTCGTGGAATCGTCTTCAAAATTACTAAAACTACTTAAAAATAATGCATGTTTGACATACCTACTACAACAATTGATATTTTTATGCTAGAAACAAAATGGCGACATTCAAAATTTGAATTCGAGGAAGCGAAATTTGCATGGGATTAGAAGAATTTTAAAAACATTATCACTCAATTGTCATAAAAATTTCCAAAACTGCTACGTAAGCTTTTGATTATTTAATCCACCCATTAAAACCACCGAATTCAGCATGCGAAAAAATGATATTTCTTCTTTAATCACTATACTGTAAAAGTTTTAATTTTAATTGGTTGATTTTGTTAAAAGAATTGTTACCTTTGTAAATTACAATTTCCAGCCACTAACGAGATTTTGATGTAAATTATACCAAACGAAGAAATTTGGCAGTTGTATCATCAACACTTTTAAATTTGCCATAATTTCTCTCGCCCAAACTTTGTATTATTAAAAATGCGCTGTACATGCTTTCTCCAACCGTTAAAACCATTGTAACAGCATGAGAAAAAATCACATTTCTTTTTGCAACGCCTTACTGCAATAGTTGTTATCTTCATTGCAATAAATCGTTGCCTTTTGTTGAAAATTGAAAAAAATTGGCGGTTAAATCATCAAGATGTCATAAGAAGAAACCCATTTTCTCACCTAAACTTTTTATTTCAAATGCGCTGTGCATACTTTCTGCAACCATTAAAACCACCGTAATGGCGATTAATTCACATTTCATCTTTCATCACCATCTGCAGCAGTAGTTATCGTCATTTCGAATGGTTGCTCCTTAGCCAACGTTAGGAAATAATAATTTTCAGCTGCACTGTAAATGCTTTCTGCAACTATTAAAACCACCGCAATGTCACGCGATAAATTAACACTTCTTCTTTCGTCACCATACTGCAACAGTAGTTATCTTTATTTTAAATGGTTGGCCAACAATTTGTTACATTAGGCAACAACAATTTTCAAATATTGCTGTAAATTTAACCAGAAGAAGAAATTTGGCAGTTGAAAAATTTTCCATAAGAACCCATTTCTCTCACGTAAACTTTTAATTATCATCCTTTCTCGGGCCATTAAAACCACCGAATTCGGCACACGAAAAAAATCCGATTTCTTCTTTCATCACCATATGAAGAAATTAACGTACCACTTAACCATTTCCCTTAAGTAGAAACTTCAAACTTCAACAACTGTACTTTCTCATTACCATATTGCGGAGTGGCAATGAGCACCATATTAAACCGTATTAAGTGAACGATGAAACCTACCGATCGGCATCTGTTTTATTTAACGCGAGAACCGTTACCCACAACAGATGATGATGATTGGCTGATATATCCTGTCTCCAGATGTGATCGACGTAATTAAAACCGTTCTACACAAATTGAGGCTCCACTTATCGATTTATTATGTCGAGTCCGGGTTCATCGTGTATTTTTGCTAATTGGCATCTGGTTGGTGAAAGAGGATCAGATCGGGTACGATTAATTAATATGAATTACGATTGTTCAGAAAGTTGTGTTTAACTGAAAGCTTATCTTCAATTTAGTGGTATAAATGTATAGTGATATGTAGGAGATTTTTTTAAGGTGAAGAAATGGCCCAAAAAATCGTTTCTAAAATACTGATCTTCAAATGGTTTATTGGTGAAACATATACTTCTTGGGTTTTAAAGTTATTTTTTTTAAAACGCTTTAACTACATGAATAACGGTACATTAAAATAGTTTTGCCAAGATGTTTTACTTAGTAGGTTTTTCCGTTCTGAATATTTAGCATATTTGCTGTCTTTGGTGCAATATATCGTATGAGCCACAAAATTTTATTTCAGAGTTGGCTGTGAAGTAAATGAGGTATGTCGCATATTATAACATCATGAGACTAGATTAGTTCAATTGAATTAGATTTAAAAAAATGAATTAATCTCTGAAACAAAATTCTGTGGCTCACATCTTACTATTGAATTAATGATCCTTTCTATAGATGCCTCTTAGACTAAAGCGCCAAATATTTTGGGTATAAGCTTTTTGATCCCTTTTATAGATGCCGATTGCTTCTTAGTCTAAGGCGCAATATATTTTTTGGGCGAGAGGGGTAAAATTTTTTTAAGCCATTTCACACTGGCTAAAGTCCCAGATATCTAGGACGCGTCGTTATATGGTTTTTGATTCCGATGTTGCTGCGGATCTTCCGCCCGACGGATTCGCGGGTAATCCGCGTAGTTCCGTCGCCGATTGTTTATATGAACAAATTAAATTGCAGAATCCACCATGAAACATGCGTCTGCTATGGCGCTAGCCTTAAACCTTTAAAAAGTCCCTGCAGATATGCCAGGTGTTTCTTAAAATTTAAAAAAACTTGTAATGCAGAATTTGAGAAATTGTTGAATCCATCGGTCAAACGATCTTGTTGATTGTCTGGCTTCGGCTGTGGTAGATCATTTAATGGTAAGCATGCTTGGGCATGCTTCCTGCCTAACAATTTTATATTGTTGTCTGATACGTGTTTGGGTTTTTACGAACAATCTTCAATGCAAAATCGAAATAGGTGAGAATACAAAATCACGTAACAAAAGACCGAATATCACGTTCACACCTACAACCTTCTCCTCCAATTTTGATTATCCCACTTAAACGTTGTAATTGGCATAATCTGTTCCCCCGTTGTTTTACTGTCGTGTTGACGACCTGCAGGTGAGATAATTAGTGTATTGTTTCATTGTTTCGGATGTACCGTAGGTAGGTTCGCACGGACAGAATAAGATATTTTCGCGGCGTGTAATTGGTCGGAGAGAGGAGGAGTTTTGTGCTCATCAAGAGCGGCGAGGCACCGCGGGTAATGATTGAAGGCATTCCCCGATATTAGCGATGCGTGTAATTATCATATATTAGCATACATCAGAAATAAATGCCGATGGTGTTTATTAAAATGATCTCCGAGGAGCATAAAAATACGGCACTTTCGTGTCCGTCATGGAGCGCTTGCCGCCGTAATGATGGAACAACTGGGTTAACAAGAGGATAACAATAGTCACGGGCTGCTGTGTAAAAGGAAAGCCGACAAATAGGTTTGAACCAATTGTCGATGTTAACATATACTGTATACAATGTTGCGGTGATATAAAATGCACACCTCGAAATGGCTTGTAAGTGAATTGAGAAACAAGCCGTTCGGACACGTTTGAAATGATGTACTTCTTTAATGATCTATAAAAAAATATATTCATCACACACAGGATCGTTCGGCGGCTGTGTGTAGGTGAGATGGCTAACTCTTGAGTGAGCCGACTCAAAGAGTCAAGTCAGTGAAGTCAGTCTGGTAGTGACTTCATTGACAATATAAAGATTCTTTTGAGTGGAGAATGTATGTACAGATTTGTTTATCTTTATTTACGGGACGTATTGTAAATTTTGAAAGCAAGGACCTCTTTTTTAGCTCCTCACTATATAATACAAATATTTTTACGATGAGTCGACTTATTAAAAGCATGTAAAGATACGTGGAGAAAATTTTAAGAGTCGACTTATCGTAAATATATGTGGTCACATAAGTGGAGAGCTAAAAAAGGTCCTCGCTTTCAATTTTTTTAAAATTTTTAATTGACTGCGGAAGGTGGCTGAAAAATTTAGTGCAAACGTACAATGGACCTCGCTCACACATAGTCTATACCTGGGTTTCCCAACCTTTCGTTATTTGTATTGTCGTGAAAAAACAAATTCATATAATTTTAACATTTGTTTAACAATTACAGTAATCTAATAAAGTAAGTAATCCAAAATGAACCTTCGTCTTAATTAAAACTTTGGCTGGCTCCTAAAAATAATTAAGTATTATAAAATCAGTAATTAGTGAAATGCTTGAGTTGGTCGATTCTAGGTTCAGTTTTAACCAGAGCTTTTGTCGCCATTGACGGCAAGACGATTTCAATCCTTAGTTTTGGTTACAACCAAAACTGAAAAACCTATCTATCATAAGTAAGCAGTGGAAAACGGAATAAATATTCGCAAAGGATTAACAATGAACCGCTTGATCCAAAACTTCTCCAAAGTCAAGAGGCAAAAGTCATCTTTCATGGTCGAATCGGCCCTCATTTCGAGAAATGCTTCCTATGCTTTTGCTGGTAATTGTAGGACATTAACAACAAATGCATTTCTAGTGCCACATTGGTGTTTCTGAATTAATGTCTCGATAGTATCGATTAAATTCGTGCTCCAATACTTACATTTCAGTTTTCAGTTCTTCGTCCAGTCTTTGATTTTTAATTGCTTGGAGAAATTGGTAATAAATTTTCATCAGACACCTTTCGAGTCCAAAGTTGAAGCTTCGATATGAAATCCTGAATATGATCGTGGTTACTTATCACAGTGCCGTGTTTTCCCTAAAGCTTCAAATTTAGCTGATTCAAGGCTTCAAATGTCAGCCAAATAGACCTCCGTTGAAATTGTTCATCATTCAGAAAATCTTTTTTTTTTAATTTGAACTCAAGAAAGAGAATGACCTCTTTTAATTAATAAAGGCGTGTTGCCCTTAAACAACTAATGTACTTCTGAGTGGAAAGATGATTAGAATCGAGATCCTCGCAAAGTAAGGTAAATAATCGACTGTTTAAAGCGCTGCTCGCAACCTTTACAGCCGAGTCTAAAGTCTGTGAAAAGTCCAATGAGTTTATTCCAATCCAAATCAATTCTCTTATTAAAGTCAGATATTGAATCAAGTATATCCTGAATATTAAAGTCAGATATTGAATCAAGTATATCCTGAATATTAAAGTCAGATATTGAATCAAGTATATCGTCTGATTTAGTGCCCGCTGTCAAAGATTGGGAGTACAAAATCTCTTCTTCAATTTATTCTTTGCTCACGAAGCGAACATAAACGATTAACGATGTCTGTGAATTCATCGCAATTTATGGCAAAAAATGATTTTACTTTGTTCATAATTTGTGATTGGATGTCTACAGCAATGTCATCGATTCTACGCGTCCTAGTCTTATTAAAAAATCGAAATCGACTTAATTTTTTATTCTGCATCTTCTCATATTATCTGCGTGGCTTTTAGTACACATGGCTTAATTAATTTCTCTCCGATAGTATGAAGTTTCTTTTGTTTCGCTATCACGTAAGACTTTCATACATATCACACACTAAGCCAATTGTATCCCATCTTTTTCAACACAGGTAAATCCAAACTTGATATAGTCTTCACTTTTTCGCTGCCAGTTTTCATAAAATAAATAATAAGATGCAAAAGAAAAACTAAAAAAACATGTTTCTGTTAGTAACGTACTAAAAAGAAAAAGTATAGTTTATGAGCTATTAATAAGCTCACTACTTAATGTTAAATAGCTAAGTTTAAAAGTGTGGGTCGCTTTGTTTTGAAATTAAGTCAATAAACCTTCTAAAAGAAACATAACCTACAATTAGAGAAGTTAGTGAAAATCGACTTTCTAGATTTGTTTAATTTAAAATATTTTAGTTACAAACCTTCATTCACATACAAGTGAAGCTGATGTTAATAATAACAGTTTATTGATGCTTATAACGAAGCATCATAAGTTTTACATAAGTTAGAGTTATAAATAATACAGAATGAGATACAATCAATTAAAATAAATTACATAAATAGGTAGCACTCAAGACAAATACATTAATAGTAGTCAAATACACATAGAAGCGTGATGGTCCCAGGTTTCGTTAGTTACACTATGTAAAAAGTAACTGTGAAACGGTGTGGCTTTTGTGGCGCAACTGGTAGTGCCCCAGCCTACCAAGTTGGAGGTTGCAGGTTCGATCTCTGTCGGAAGCATGTTCACACATATTTTGATCCAATAATAATTTTCGAAATGCTTGCTTAATTAAATTTATTCTTCGTAAAAAGTGTTAATCAATTCACAAAAAAAAGTTTCTAAAATGGGGTGTCCGCCCTATTATACAATACCTAAATATAAGTGGCAAAATATTTTTATTTCACTATTTTTTTTTTCGATTAAGTCTTTTTATTCAAATTTTTACAATGAGTAAGGAAAAAAAAATGATTACGTAATAAGGTTTCTACATGAAAAATTAGGTTGTCTTTCAGCCGACCTTACGTAGATGTCACAAGGTCAAACCAAGCTCACTATTGTACGTCCTCTTCGAAACCGTTCAACATTTGTCTGAAACATTTTTTTGAATCGTCTACAGTTTCAGAGAAAATCGATATAATTCAATCTGATTTTTTTGTATTTGAATGCAGCTAAAATACTGTACAAAGAAATGTCTTGAGCTCATTACATTTTTTGTTTAACACATTTACAACGTATGTGAAATTTAACCGATTTAACAGAAAATATCAAAGGTCTTTTGGAAACATTTTTTTTACGGTGAGTTGATTCTGCAAAGAAGTGTATTGGCGAAATTATTTTTGGAAGTGAGGACTTTTTCTTATGCCACAGATACTTTTTACCTTTTCAAATAATTTGTTCAGCTAGTCATGACTGACCTGACCCTGGGAGTCGACACTTTTCATTGAGTGAGAGCTTGTGAAGCAGTTCATAAAAAAGAGTTATTTTGCCCATCTCTACTCCACACACCACTTCTTTATTATCTAGGGCAGATAGAATTAAGTTAATGTTAATAACACGGTGTCTATAGTTTTACCCCAAGTGAAACCATGTTGGTTTTCGGAAATTATTATTTTTTTAAATCTATTAGTTGGTTTAGCAGTTGATAGGTCCACAAAATTGTTTCGGATAAAAATGTGAGTGGGTACTAAAAAGTCCTTGATGCCTACGTTGATGTACCATTCGCAGAAGCTCGCTAACTTGCTGCCTGTGAACCTGGTGGTATGGTTCTAGTTGATGTCTGTATTGATATCCCCAGCAGCAATTGACCTGAGAATTCCATGATGTTGTTGAGTGTTTTTTGGGTGCTGGCGATAGAGGATGTGGTGTTGTATGGAGTGATCCCAGTATTTTTATTTACTGTGGTCGAGTCAATGTGTGTAATGTTAACATGAGAGTTAGAGATCTTAACCGGGATGGCCGTGCCGCGAATTTTTATGAAGTATGTCCTATTATTGGTGATATTGAATGTGTGTGCTTGTGTATTTTCCAGTTTGGACTCTTGGATGAACGGGAAGTCTATGTTGTTGATGTTGATGAAATGTGGAATGCCATTGTCATTAAGTGTTTTGTTAATTTGGAGAGCAAGTCGTATGACGTGGCGGCATTATTAAAAGAGCTGCCTGATTGCTTCAAAGGACTATTGACAATTTAATAATTACGTACTTAGCCCGATCATTTGATTTTCCTGATTGTTGTACTAATGGACTGGAAGTTGTTGACTCTGGAGGAACTGATGATGTCAGCAAGAGGGTTTGGAATACTGGTAGATTTGTTGATCCGACTCTCTGGCGCCATGGGCTTTTACCTGAAGGTGGTCACATATGTGCAGCTGACCTGGCTAGAGGAAGGTGGATATCTGCTGAAGAAGGTGCTGGAAGCGCGAGATCATTTGATTTCCCTGATCGTTGCAATAATGCGCTGAAAGTTGTTGACTGTCGAGGAACTGGTGGTGTTAGGAAGAGGGTTTTGGAATACTGGTAGATTTGTTGATCCGGACCTCTGGTGCCACAGGTTCTTGCCTGAAGGTGGTCACAGATGTGCAGTTTCATGGCTACAGGAAGGTGGATGTCCGCTGAAGAGAGTTCTGGAAGCCCGAGATCATTTGATTTCCCTGATCGGACTGCGGAGGAACTGGTGGTGTCAGCAAGAGGGTTTAGAACACTGGTAGATTTGTTGACTCGGCTCTCGGGCGCTACGGGCTCTTGCCTGAAGGTGATCGCAGATGTGCAGCTGACCTCACTAGAAGAAGGTGAATGTCCACTGAAGATAGTTCTGGAGGCACTGGTTAATAGTTGAAAGGTGGAGGACCATTGGCAGCTCCAACAAAGTTGTTAGGGACGTCTTATGACAGGGTAGCCCTTGTAGCTGGCCAGTGTAATTCCTTCCAGGGGCGGCTCGTTATATAGAGCCAAGGAGCCATGGCACTACCAGTTGTTTCAAGCTTAGCAAGATTTTTTAACCTTTGAGAACGGATAACGCGAAAACAGATTGCGGCACTCGTTTGTACTTCCCCGAAACGTGAATTATGAGAATCGCGCCTCACACTTGGATCATTTAACAAAGATAATAGTGAAGAGCTAAAAAGAGGTCCTCACTTCAAAAACGTAGTGAAGATCAAGAAGAAAAGTCAGGATATTTAACGTTAACGTACCTAAGGGTAAGCATCAATCGTTTGCAAGTAATGGCGACCGATGGCTCCGTTGACACGTATGACCCGCTTAATTCGTAGTTGAAGATTTGGTATAGCAGCCCTATTTTCGTCAGCCTTGTTTTACCGATTGGAAATACAATAGACCATATCTTTTTTTAACAAAACTTTCAGCCGTTAAATTTAACGTTTTGCTTACGAATTAGGGCGGAATATCCACTTTGATTCTTATCAGCAATACATAATAGATGTATGATAATAATTACCCGCATCCACTGTCTGAAAATTTCATGAAGGAAATTACGCAATGAAATTATAACCATACATGCTATGCTAATATTTCTGCGAAATTCTTAAACGTCTCCACTCAAATATCGATCTAATTTTTCCCATCTCTTAGAGAGCAATTTTATGTTCCTTTTGTGCGATTTGACAAGAAACATCATTACGCCCTTTACAAGCCATTTATATATAGGCAGATTAAATTTGCTTTCAAGGGCGTGCGAGGAGTATTATTAGGCCGTAATTGACAGCAAAGGATGAAGAGGAATTTGCTTTCTGTAAAAATCCCATCTTCAAGTACAGCCCACTCGCCTGATTAAATTTTCGTCAGATTTTTTTAATCTGGAAAGTCAATTTGTTCCAATTTATATATTTATTGTAGAAATCACATAAAAAATACACATGTTTTTTGGCACTAGGTGGCGTCACAAACCATTCTGCTATTAAAAAAAATTCTATAATTAAAAACTAAAACACTTAACACCTGATTGTTACACAGATACTGAGTGTTAAGTGTGTTAATTTTGAATAGTCATTATATTTCACTAAGTGCTCAATAAGGATTCAATCAAACGAGTTCGTTAATTTCAAAGCCTCCTAAAGAACAGATTAGCGCGCCGCATTTCTTGTGCGCATTTTCGCGCACGTAATAACGATTCTTCGGCAACGCAACAGCACATACTCTCGATAATGAAGTAAAAAAAAATGGGGTATTCCACAATTTGTTAGCAGGAAATGTGAAGTTCAAAGAATGCCATAGCGGTAGAAACATATTAACCGTTCAGTTGGAATAATAATAAATAAGGATATGAATGTCGCGTGAACGGCAAAACGCAAAGAAAAACAAAAAAAAAGAAACCTATGATGGCGTCGTGCAATTAAGCGAGCATCTGCTGCATCATACTTCAACATGTACGTTCTTGGTAGTTACGGAAGTCGCGTTTAAAGGCGCCTATATCATTAAATGCGCGCTTGTAATTACGGAGTATTGACTTAGAAGATATTGTATCAAGTTAATAGGCATGTTAATGTAACAAGCTATGTATGTATAGCCACAAGCATCGACATGAGATGACAATCAACAGTACGCAATTATGTGTGTAATCAAGCGGGCCCCGTTCACTAATAGGCAATCTGCATACCATCCGGCATTATTATACTCTTGTGAATATTGGCAGGCGTACGTACACAGGTAAACTGGTAACTGGCTCGAATTATCCGTATCACCTTCTAAGAGTTATAGCGCACCTCAATTTACCGTGCAATTTGTTACCGTGTTCTGGGCCATTACTCCGTACACCTTCATATTTATAATTTAATTTCAGCATGGCGGAGAGCGAAAAATTACACATCGCGTGCGAACGACGCTTTCGAGACCCGGCAACGGCCCCCGAGGGCTTTTGCATATGCATGCGTGCCGAGGACCACGTCTGGGGCCATTGTTTTCAATCTCTACTACGCACCATCACGCACTTGATGTATACCCATTAACGGTCACGCCATTTTAAATTATCGCCTAGTTCGCGTCAGTTGACGGCTTTATTTTTTTTTAAATACTCCACCCTCGATTAACCTAGTTTCAATAAAAAATTGCTCCACCAAATCCGCACTCGATATTCGATATTTAAGCCAAAGGGCAATCCGGAGGCATGCCTCTCGTATCGCACTGAATAGCTGAATTAGAGGGTGATTTGTATTTGAATAACATATGTGCGTGTGTGATTGGGTTGCATATATACCATGTCTCGAGTGTTGTGGTGGTAAGCCCGCTCTTCTCCCAGTGTGGAGGCATGCCTCTCGTATCGCACTGAATCGCGAAATTAGAGGGCGAGGAGGATATGTATAACAAATTTGTGTGGTGTGTATGTGCATATTGGTGATGTACGAGTCTGTCTCCAAAACAAAGAAATCTACAGAATGATTATTATTATCAACCCAGATTTGCCCACAGTTCAATATGTAGGACCACTATTTTAAAATTATATCTACAATATCGTCAGCGCCATCTATCATTTTTTTTCATTTCAATAAGTACAGCCAGAGAAAATACAAATGCGAAACTTGCTCAGCGAGGGAATGCTGCCGCATGTCGGTGCTTAGTTCGGTCGAAATCGGTCAGTCCCTGCTTAAAATAGAATTATTAGGTAATAAAATTTACACGCCTAGTTCTCTTCTCGCCCCTAAGTGATCGAGTGACGGACTCCATATCTGCGATTTTTTTCATCTTCCAATTTTTGGTGCGTCATCAAATTTTTTACGTTATATTGATATTTTTTTATATATTTATCAATTGAAGAGTAATTTTATTTAAAATTATTGGTGATATTTTGGTATTAATAATTTTATTTGTTTCGTGTAAATAATCCCATTTTTGCCAAGATATGACCTTGAAACCCTCGAAAAATAAGATTTTATTTTTTTAACCACTAAAAATTATTATAATAATCTGAAAAATTCACATATATTTTTTACCCAAATAAAATGGTATTTAGGGTATTCATGTTTTTATTAGGCTTAACCATTTTTTTTTCACGCCGAACCGATCAAGTGACGGAAAATTTTATTTAGTCAATGTTCTTTCAATGTTTGGTGCGTCATCTTAAAAAATTTGAATAACTAATCTTTTTACGATATTTTGTATATATTTATCAACAATTAAGTAGCAAAATTTTATCAAATTAATAATAGAGTAACAGTATGTTTATGTTGAGTTTAGATTTTTTTTTAAATTTCAAATACCTTATATCTTTACCAGTGGCTCGTGGAACATGTTGATGGCAGAGCCACTTATATAATCTCCCCCCCCCCCCTTTTTGAAGAAACAAAGAACCATTTATCTTCCTAGACCAATCGAATATTTTGGCCAAAAAATCAAAACTTTGGAACAAAAAAAGATCTAAAATATCGGCCGAAAAAATAAAAAATCCCGGTTTAAAAATTAAAATGCAGACCAAAAAATTGAAAATACAAGCAAAAGAAAATACAAGAAACAAAGAACCATTTATCTTCCTAGACCAATCGAATATTTTGGCCAAAAAATCAAAACTTTGGAACAAAAAAGATCTAAAATTTCGGCCGAAAAAATAAAAAATCCCGGTTTAAAAATTAAAATGCAGACCAAAAAATTGAAAATACAAGCAAAAGAAAAATCATTTGCCATTTTCAGCCCCAAATATAACTCTTTTTAGCTTAAAATAAGTTCGAACGAGAAATTCGAAAAATAATAGCAAAAATTAAAATTAAAAGAAAAAGTCGCACAATAAAATCAATAATTCAAGTTAAGAAAATCTAAAATATGGGACAAAAAAATAAAAAATTAAGACCTAAAATCTAAAATTCGTACCCAAAAATCAAAGTGGTAGACCAAAAGTCAAGATTTTTAACAAACGAATCGAAAATTTAAGTCGACTAAAACTGAAACCAAAACAATCGAAAATACAAAATATAGGCCAAAAAAGTAGGACCCAAAAAGGTGAAAATTTAGACAAAACATCGAAAACTCGATACATCGAAAATTTCTTCAAACCAATCGAATATTTTGGTCAAAATAATGAAAAATAAAAAGAATTGGAACAAAAAAATTGAAAATACAGATATGTAAAATATGGGCCAAAGAATCAAGAATCCTGATCTAAAAATAAAAAACGTAGACAAAAAATTAAAAACTTAGGTAGAAGCAAAATAATTTGCCAAAAATAAGTTTCTGATCAGAGATTCGAAAATAATAGCCAGAAAATAAAAAAAATCACGAAACGAAATCAATAATCCAAGTAAAAAAATCTAAAATATTGGATAAAAACAGACTTTAAATCTAAAACATTCGATACAAAATTTAGACCAAATATCTAAAATTCTAGCATAAAAATAAAAATGGTGGACCAATTAAAGATACACTTTAACAGGCAAATAAAGAAAATTTTAGGGCAAAAGATAAAAGGAAATAAAAACCTACAATGTTGGCCAAAAAGTCGAAAATTTAGACAAAACATCGAAAACTCGGACCTAAAGATAATAAACGTAGACTAAACGAAAAATCAAAAATGCGGACCAAAAAAATCGAAAATTTCGACAATAAAATGGAGAAGTTAGTAAAGAAAAATTTAGGTCAAAAGATTAAAAAAATATTAATACAAATTTGTAATGTAGGCCAGAAAGTCAAAAATTTAGACATTGCATAGAAAATTCGGCCCTAAAGAAAACAAATGCAGGCTAAAAAATAAAAAAATTTCAACAAACAACAATCGAAAATTAAAAAAAAATTTGAACAATTAAATCGAAAATTTAGAATATTAAAAAAAAAAAAAAATACAAAGATAAAATATTTTGACTAAAAATATCGAAAATACAGGTCAAAAATTTAAAAATTAAAAATTCGTCTGGAAAAATAAAAAATGCGGACCAAACAGTCGAAAATTTTACCAATTAAATTTAGGCCAAAATAAATAATGTTTGGGCCTAATAATCAATAATTTAGACAAAAAAATCGAATATACAGGTCAAACATCTAAAAAAAATCTATTTGCTGAGTACAATACTTTGTACTGATTCTGGATTCTAATCCAAGAATTTCATGAAAATTCTCCAATTTGAACCACGGTTTTGGATCTTAAAAATTTGGATTTTAATTTGATAATTATATGTAAAATCAGAAATTTGAAATATTCAATCTAAGTTTTTGGCCCCTATACGCAGAATTTGAGACTTAAAATTCAAAATTTGGATTCTAATACAAGAATTTCAACAAACATCTCGAATTTGGACCATAGAATCCATGGTTTTTAAACGTAAACTTTGTGTTGAAAAATCCAAAGTTTGGATTTTAATTTGATAATTATATGTAAAATCTTTAATTTGAAACTTTAAATCCAAGTTTCTGGTCTTTAAACGCAGAACTTGAGACCCAAAATCCAATATTTGGATTCAATTGATCAATTGCATTTAAAAACTGGCATTTGGAAATTAAATTCCAAGTTTTTGACCCTTAAACGCAGAATTTGAGTCCTAAAATCAAAAATTTGGATTATAATTGTATTGTATTTATTGTTTATTCCTCGTATTTACATAACATTTCAAATTATTGTACAAAAAAAAATCAACTAAAATTCTGATCACACGTGGAAAAGGCAGAGTTCATTCTATTGATGATCTTCCACTCGTACCTGTAGTTACCTTCATGGTGTTTCTTCTTGCCTTATTTGGAGGCATTTTTGTCCCGAGGGGAATTTATTTAATCTAGGAATGTCATGTAAAATCTAAAATTTAGACTATAGAATTCATGGTTTTGGACCTTAAACACAAAATTTTTGCAATAAAATCCAAGATTTTGATTTTAATCCGATAATTTTATTAAAGGTTTTATTAAAATACAGGGTGTTCCATTAAAAAAAAACACAACTTTGATATTTTAGGGCGTTTGGAACACCCTGTGTAATATGAAATTAATTTTAAAGAGTAACCATAATAGACCCCTATATCTATATCCTAAAAGTCAAGCTTTTTGAAAGCCACGTATTTTGGCTACAATATTCCGTGCGGTATAGCGTGAATGACCCTATATGTTTCAATCTATCCTAAATTTATTTCAATTGTTGATAGATTTATAAAAATATAAAATGACCTTGAAAAATTCATCTAATTTGGTATTTTGATCGATAATATATGTGATTTTTTCAGATTTTTTTTAGTGGTTAAAAAATTATTTTTGAAAAAATCTTATTTTGGGGCTTCCCGGGTCATGTCGGGGTTTTTTTGATATACGGCTTACGACTACTTTGGTTAAGGCCACAACTAATGATATTTTCATATTTATTTAAAAATCTGTGTCGGGTGGCATTTTGACCATCTTATATCGGGATACCCTTTTATTACCTCATAAATGGATTTTAAGCAGGGACTGACTGGTTTTGACCGAACTAAGCACCGACATGCGGTAGCATTCCCTCGCCGAGCGGGTTTCGCATTTGTATTGTCTCTGACTGTACGTTCAGTGATCATTCTTTGAAATTTGACAGGAAGCGAAAAATAACCTTATTTTAGAGAATATCATTTACTTTCCTTAAATTTAAATCTCGGACAAAAATGGGTTAATATATGTTCGTCTACCAAAATGCATTTGCAAAACATTTCAACAACAGTTTAAGCGGTTTTATTATCTCCACGCCAATCACGCCCTTGAAGTATTACACGCTTTTTGACTCCGAATAATTCCCAATTTACGGAAAGTGAACAAACAACACGGCCCACTCGAACGTAACTCCCAATTCCACAACCGTTACACGTGTCCGTTCCGGACTCGAACTCCTGCACAAAAACTTTTGCACATACAGATAATAATTCGAAACCATTTGCACTTATGCGTAATTGATGCAGCGGCGGGCAGACGGACTCCCGACGGCTTAGTAACAACAGCCATCGACATGCAATCCGTGTCTTGTCGACTACTATTGTATGTTAATGCGCTTTGCTGCCTTCTTCGTTCTCCCTGCCCACCTTTTTTTTACATTCGACATAAACACGGTAAAAGGTTTCGACTTTACATACAAATCTTTCCCCCTCATCAATTTTAATATGGGCATTCCGTGAAATCAAAACACTCCAACGAGCTACTGCTATAAACGGTTGGTTGATACGTCGTCGTCGGCGACGGCACTAAATCTCCACGATTTTAATGGCCGATCATAAAAATTGATATTGACAAGCAGGAACTGTATTTATTTTATGTAAGTTTAAATTGGGATAAATCAAATTTCAGTCCTTTCCAACTCAATTTAGGTTCGGCGGGGAGAACGTTTGGCAATTGATCAAATGTAGGAAACTTTATAGCGGATGTTTCTTATTAATACACCCACTAAAAGAAACCGGTGATTTATTTATAGCTAGATAAATTGAGACAAATATCTATTGGGGGGACCAAAGGGGGGAGTGTGATAACTCTCCTAGGAAAGTAAAGTAGTTTAAACTCTAAAATAATTAAAGAATGGAGAATTAAGAGAGTTATTTAAAGTTGAATAACAAAAACAAATTCAGAAGATGCTTAAGTTGAACTCAAATTTCCAGACAAAATAGCTAGTCAAGTGCTTTTGTTTTCTACAGATTATAAAATTTTGGACTATTTTGAGTATGTCTAGAAAATTTGTAGTTTGTGCCTACTTCAATTATTTGTAAAAATCAAGTTTAATGATTTTTTCGCAACTTATTAAATAATATAAACGTTGTTAAATCGTTTTTGATTGAGAAAGTTGTCCATTATTCGGTCGAATCTTTTCTCCACAGGTGACGTCCAATCAAATGCTGGCGGTTTAATTGCCCAACAGGTGACGTCCAATCAAATGATAGCGGTTTCATTGCCCAACAGGTTTCAACGATTTTACTTTCTCAACAGTTTAATTGTTACTATGGTTACGATTTGTTTTTTGTCAGCGAACTGCCGAAATTTCCAAATAGAAAAATTAATCGTTATAATTTAATATAAACAGAAAAATCTTTAGGTATTTATTTAATATGATGCGAAAAAGTATAGTACTCCGGTGAATTGCAACACGAGCCGTAGGCCACCCTCGTGACAATGGCCAACTTTCTCACTCGTTTAATAATATACTATTCCTGCATAAGATAATAATAATAATTCATTATCCAACAGAATACATCCAATAATAGAGTAATATAGAGTTATGTACATAAATAAACAATAAACATAAAAAGTACGGTTTGCAATAACAGCAAATAATTAAATATACCGCAATAAAATTTTGATTTTGATTAACAATCTGAAACAATATAAACTTACAATACAGTTAAAATTTACAAAAAAAAAAAGATTTTAGCAATTGATCTAAAATTTCCAGAAACAAACAGTCGGTCAAGTGCTTTTATTTACTACAGATTAAAAAATTTTAGACTATTTTGAGTATTTGCATAAAAGTTTCTTTTACTTGCTTTAATCCTTTTTTAAAAAAATTCTGTTTAAAATTTAGGCAATGTTTAATGTTTAACTAAAATTTCGGGAAAAACTGGCTGGTCAAATGCTTTTATTTTCTGCAAATTATATGATTTTCGACTATTTCTAATATGTAAGTTTCAATTCTCTGCCTACTTTAATTTTTGTAGAAAATAGGTTTTAAAATTTTTTCCATAACATTTTTGACGACATTTAAGTTCGAGGAAAAGTTCGTAGTAAATGTTTTTGTTTCCTTCAGTTTATAAAATTTTTAATTATTTTAAGTAGTTCCAGAAAATTTTATAGTCTGTGCCTGCGTTAATTCTTGCAAAATTCTGTTTTTTTTTCTGACTTTTCAACAAATTTAAAAAAATGTTTAAGTTGAACTCAAATTTCCAGAGAAACTAGATTTTTAAGGCTTTTATTTTCTATAGATTATAAAATTTTGGACAATTATCAATATGTTCCAGAGGACTTTCAATTCCTGCCTACTTTAATTCTTAAAAAAATCGGGTTTTGAAATTTTGCTGCAACCAATTTAGAAGATACTTACGTTGAACTCAAATTTCCAGAAAAACTAGATCTTTAAGGCTTTTATTTTCTATAGATTATAAAATTTTGGACAATTATCAATATGTTCCAGAATACTTTGAATTCCTGCCTACTTTAATTCTTGAAAAAATCGGCTTTTGAAATTTTGCTGCAACCAATTTAGAAGATACTTACGTTGAACTCAAATTTCCAGAAAAACAAGACTTTTAAGGCTTTTATTTTCTATAAATTATAAATTTTTTGACAATTATCAATATGCTCCAGAAGACTTTCAATTCCCGCCTACTTTAATTCTTGAAAAAAATCGGGTTTTTAAATTTTGCTGCAACCAATTTAGAAGATACTTACGTTGAACTCAAATTTCCAGAAAAACAAGACTTTTAAGGCTTTTATTTTCTATAAATTATAAATTTTTGGACAACTATCAATATGTTCCAGAAGACTTCCAAGTCCTGCCTACTTTAATTCTTGAAAAATCGGGTTTTGAAATTTTGCTGCAACCAATTTAGAAGATACTTACGTTGAACTCAAATTTCCAGAAAAACTAGATCTATAAGGCTTTTATTTTCTATGAATTATAAATTTTTTGACAATTATCAATATGCTCCAGAAGACTTTCAATTCCTGCCTACTTTAATTCTTGAAAAAAATCGGGTTTTTAAATTTTGATGCAACCAATTTAGAAGATACATACGTTGAACTCAAATTTCCAGAAAAACTAGATCTTTAAGGCTTTTATTTTCTATGGATTATAAAATTTTGGACAATTATCAATATGCTCCAGAAGACTTTCAATTCCTGCCTACTTTAATTCTTAAAAAAATCGGGTTTTTAAATTTTGCTGCAACCAATTTAGAAGATACATACGTTGAACTCAAATTACCAGAAAAACAAGACTTTTAAGGCTTTTATTTTCTATGAATTATAAATTTTTGGACAATTATCAATATGCTCCAGAAGACTTCCAATTCCTGAATACTTTAATTCTTGAAAAATCGGGTTTTGAAATTTTGCTGCAACCAATTTAGAAGATACGTTGAACTCAAATTTCCAGAAAAACTAAATCTTTAAGGCTTTTATTTTCGATAGATTATAAAATTTTGGACAATTATCAATATGCTCCAGAAGACTTCCAAGTCCTGCCTACTTTAATTCTTGAAAAATCGGGTTTTTAGATTTTGCTGCAACCAATTTAGAAGATACTTACGTTGCACTCAAATTTCCAGAAAAACTAGATTTTTAAGGCTTTTATTTTCTATAGATTATAAAATTTTGGACAATTATCAATATGTTCCAGAAGACTTTCAATTCCTGCCTACTTTAACTCTTGAAAAAATCGGGTTTTTAAATTTTGCTGCAACCAATTTAGAAGATACATACGTTGAACTCAAATTTCCAGAAAAACTAGATTTTGAAGGCTTTTATTTTCTATGAATTATAAATTTTTAGACAATTATCAATATGCTCCAGAAGACTTCTAATTCCTGCCTACTTTAATTCTTGAAAAAATCGGGTTTTGAAATTTTGCTGTAACCAATTTAGAAGATACTTACGTTGAACTCAAATTTCCAGAAAAAAACTAGATTTTTAAGGCTTTTATTTTCTATAAATTATAAATTTTTGGACAATTATCAATATGCTCCAGAAGACTTCTAATTCCTGCCTACTTTAATTCTTGAAAATATCGGGTTTTAAAATTTTGCTGCAAAGAATTTAGAAGATACTTACGTTGCACTCAAATTTCCAGAAAAACTAGATTTTTAAGGCTTTTATTTTCTATAGATTATAAAATTTTGGACAATTATCAATATGCTCCAGAAGACTTTCAATTCCTGCCTACTTTAATTCTTGAAAAAATCGGGTTTTTAAATTTTGCTGCAACCAATTTAGAAGATACTTACGTTGTACTCAAATTTCCAGAAAAACTAGATCTTTAAGGCTTTTATTTTCTATAAATTATAAATTTTTGGACAATTATCAATATGCTCCAGAAGACTTCCAATTCCTGCCTACTTTAATTCTTGAAAAAATCGGGTTTTTAAATTTTGCTGCAACCAATTTAGAAGATGCTTACGTTGAACTCAAATTTCCAGAAAAACTAGCTAAATGCTTCTGTTTTCTACAAATTATAAAATTTTAGACCATCTTAAGTATATCCAGAAGAGTTTCAAGTATCTGCTGATTTGGAAATTGCGGTCCCAACTTGATGGCACATCGTTCTTTAAACACAAGCACGGGATGATATTTCGCGCAAAATATCGGATGTGTATAAATTGGCGGATAACCTACACGTGGCGATGTTCTTCCTAAAATTCTGAATAGAAAATGTCGTCACGTGTAGATTATCCGCCAATTTATACACATTCGATATAAAGGAAATAAGCGTACATTGTTCGATGTAAATAATACGAAAGTCACACCTCTAATAATATGTTTTATCTTCCGGCGCGTTCGAGAAGAATATGTTTTTTTTTATTCCGCACTAAATAAATCTCGCGGCGTGACCCCGTACGGCCTCTCGCGGGCAAAGAAGGTGATTAATTTCGGAATATTCACGCGGCAACTAATGATGCGCCCGAACAAAGTAAATAAGCCATAGTTGGAGGAGTGAATAATCCAGAGATAAAGATAAATAAACCATAGCCACAGTTGAATTAACCATAACAACAATTGAATATTCTACAGTAAAGTGAATAAACCATAGTTGGAGGTGAATAACCCATAGCGAGAGCTGAATAAATCGTAGCTACAGTTGAATTCACCATAGCTACATTCGAATATTCCAGAAGAAAGTGAATAAACCATAGTTGGAGGTGAATCATCTCTAGTTGGAGATGAATAAACCATACCTACAGTAAATCAATTAGAGGCAACCCCGCTTGTTGCAGAAGCATTAAATACAAGGTGTCTAAAAAAGACACCACCAAAATGATATGGTGTATTCCTGAGACAAAAAAAGAGCAAATTAACTAAATTTATCTATATGAAAAATTACATACCTTCCAAGATACAGCAAGTCAAAGTTTAAGATTTTTAAAATATTTTAATCTATATCTCGAAAATGGCAGATGAGAATGATTTGTTTATTTTTTTCTGATAACTACATTAGGTGTAATACATTGTTTAAAAATTTCAAGAAATTTCTTCAAGTACAAAGGTGCTCCAGAGGACATGCTGTTTACATTATTACATAGAACTTTTTTGTTCTTCATATTTTTTACGATTTAATATTTTTTTCAATGCAACTCATCACTTTTAAAGAATTTATAACTCTTAAAGTTTTTTTGTTTACGCCTTATTTTTAACAAAAATAAATAAAAAAGAACTTATTGTTCATTGTTTAATTGCGCTCGTCTTGCAAGAAAAGTCTTAAAAATAACTATAATCCAAAAACTGCTTTTATTTTAACATATTAAATTATTTAACAAATAACAAAAAATTCAAAATGACCCTCATAAAAAAAATCACAGTACACATTGTATGCGCGTGCGCGCGTCGCCTCGATGCGCTTCAGCCACCGGCGGTACTTCGGTCACCACCACTCCACGGGTTAACCAGTTTTACTTAAATTGAAAGTTTTAATTGTACTGACACACGTTTTCAACGAATTGACACCCTACTTAGATTATTTTATTTTTTAACACGAAATTTTCCAAAAACAATAAGTTCTTTTTTATTTTTTTTTGTTAAAAATAAGGCGTAAACAAAAAAACTTTAAGAGTTATAAATTCCTTAAAAGTGACGAGTTGCATTGAAAAAAATATTGAATCGTAAAAAATGTGAAGAACAAAAAAGTTCTATGTAATAATGTAAACAGCATGTCCTCTGGAGCACCTTTGTGCTTGAAGAAATTTCTTGAAATTTTTAAACAATGCAGTACACCTAATGTAGTTGTCAGAAAAAAATAAACAAATCATTCTCATCTGCCATTTTCGAGATATAGATTAAAACCTTTTAAAAATCTAAAACTTTGACTTGCTGTATCTTGGAAAGTATGTAATTTTTCATATAGATAAATTTAGTTAATTTGCTTGTTTTTTGTCTCAGGAATACACCATATCATTTTGGTGGTGTCTTTTTTAGACACCTTGTATATATTTCGTTTTATTAAATACATACCTACAGTTACTCAGTCGTGTTTACATGGTTTAAAGAATAATTCTCTCTCCCGGATTCGAATTTTCATCCACGTAATGTCATATTTAATTTTATATTTTAATGGTGCATTAAGCGGTTAATTCTATAAATCGCAAAGTTCGGAAAATCACTTGTTACAATTGACAGAAGGGAAATAATCACCATCCACAAACAAACGACCTAAACACGTTGTGGTTTTAGTTTTTTTTTTTACATTAAAATTTGAGGTTGCTTTTTAAAGTACCATTACAAGCAGTAATTACTTGGATCCTAATATAATTTTTATTTGGAAGTAAAACACAAAGATTGCTTTAAATAATGGAAAACCATATCGGGCAAGTGACCTCCTCTAGATGTACAGAATATCTTTCTTTTGGCAAAATTTTCGTTGACTTTTTGCGGCGAAACTTCTGCGTTAATGTTATCTCGAAGGTCTTAAATCGCTTAAAGATTCTTAGCGTAAACTTCCCAGGAACCCCATAGGAAGAAGTCTAAAGGCGTTATATCGCAGGACCTAGGCGGCCAGTTAATGTTTCCTTTTCGTGTAAATATTCAGTCTTAAAATTGTCAAATTGTAGCTCCACGTTGTCTAACGAGTCTCAAAAAAGCAGATAACGCGGATACTAGCGCAAAATATTAATTGTTTGATGGCTGGTGTGGCACGTGTTGGACCAAAGCCTGTACAAGTACAAATCGTACAATTGCTAACTCAAAAAAAACTAGTTATCATGTCTCAGTAGCACTTTTCATTTACCATAACTCTGTTGCCCGTTTCATTTTCTAAGAAGTAGTAACCAAAGATGTCACCACTCCTAAACCCATATCAAACAGTCACTATCTGAGGATGCATTGGTTTCACTATAGTTACTTGTGAATTATCGGGGACCCAAAACTGCAACAGTTAAGCCTATTGGCAGCCTTCGAGATGAAAATGAGCTTTGTCGAAAAAGATGAGTTTTAGAGCAAAATTGACGTTAATTTTGTCACCATTCCTAAACCCACACAGAGAAACGATTGCGAAGCGATCACAAGACTGTCTGCTAAAAGTTATTCCAAAATTTAATTCACGCTAAGGGATATGGAGTGATATTAAAAAAGATTGTCAAAGGAAGGTGAATTAAAAAGAAATAACAATCTTGGACACAGTGGTCTCAAATACTTCTATAAAACGAAATATAGCCTGAATTTCTGCAACAAGTAAGGTTGTTTCTCATTTATTTATCAAATACTTCTATTAAAAATTTAAAAAAAATTACAAAATCCCGAAGTTTACAACTGTTTTCTATTGAAAGCTGGGTGAGTTGAAAACCTTTGCTGTTTGTTACCCAAAATACGCTCGAAAGATTTTGCATTTCTGAAAAGGGTGAGGAATTTCATTTTCTTGTTGAAAATGTTGCAATTTCTGGATTTACAACAGTAACGGCCTTAAATAATTTGATTCGTGATTAAATGGGTTACAAATTGGAAACAGCCTCATGTTTTCAACCATTTTCGATCAAAAGTTGAACGAGTTGGAAATCCCAAGTGAGAACTTCGCGGTGCTGGTTATTACCAAAAATACACTCGATATATTGTTCTTTACGAGACCGATTTGGTTTAAAAAAATAGTTAGGAATTGCACAACCTTGCTTCTGGATTTTTAGACTTGTTACAGTGCGTGAATTTATGTTCAAACCGTTGTAATTCTATGTTAATATCAAGTTGGACAAAATGTTCTTAAGTATTTCGATTCACAGTTAAATTGGTTGCAAATTACAATTATTGGCATGATTCCAACGTTTTTCGATCAAAAGTTGGGCGAAATGGAAACGCGCATTGCTGGCTAGGCTTTTGTAATTTTCGACAATGTGGTTGGGATTTTGGATTTTTCGTAAAGAAAACTAGCACGAGCTAAATTTAACATGAAACAACTTATAAGCTTCTTTGTCAAACTTATTTAATCGTAGGCCACTTATTATTCAGAGTAGAGGTGGGTAACTCAGGAGTGAATCGATTAAAAGGGTTGACTCACAAAAAGAGTAATTTCGTTCACCTCTAATTCAGAGCCCCTTTCAAAACTGTAAAACAAAAATGATTTGAAGAGAAAGAATCGGAAATGCGAGACCCTAAGACACATCCTGTTTGAATGTGAGTCACTCAAACAACTCAGGTGGTCCGTAGTAGGAGAGGAGTGGCCAGATTGGCCACAACTGGGCAACACTCCACACGGCCAACTACTTGACTTCACAAGAAGTTTGTGTTGGCTTGAGGAGTGGGGCTCAGGAGGTGGCACAAAGGACCAACGAATTATCTAAGTGCTGCGACCATTTGGTCGCCCTTCACAAACCATCATCATAAAATTAAGAAATTAAGAGCGCCAGCTAATAATAAATTGAAAATTTTTGGTAAGCTGGCGTGTTCATTTTTTTATGAATGAGTAAGGGTTTATTTTTTTGTGGGTGGGAAGGGTATTCAGTTTTTTTACCAGCGGGCAGGGTGGTTAGAAATTTTCTGAGCACCCGGCGGTGATTTTAAATTAAAACTTCAGTTGAGCTGATGGAGGTGGTCTAAATGTTTGATGAGCAGGGGTGGGGTAAACGCACGGTATAAACATTTTGAAATTGACCTAAGATACACTTCAAAGATAGTTCTTTGAGCATTGGCTACTACGAGAATACTCTTGGTTATTTAATGCAGTTCGCAAGGCCATGGCAGTTAATTAAAGAAATATACGTTCTCGATGAAAATTTTGAAATTTCAGTGCCTGTATTTACGTTGTAATTCTATGTTTATTATTAAGTTGGCCGTATGGTCTTACATAGTTTGAATTATAAATACCCGCATGTTTCCAACAATTTTCGATCAAAAGTTGGGGAAATTGAAAACCCCATGTACCGAAAACGCGGCGGTGCTGATCAGATCCTTGAGACTTCAGACAGAGTAAGATCACTTCCTCAAAAATGAAAAAGTAATCGTTTGTGTCTATTGATATTTTTAATTCAATGTGTGCATAATTTCAGAGAAATCGTTCAGTAGTTTTCTAGAAAAGTGTACCCAAAAATCACCTTTTTTAATGGAAAACGGCTGATGGTGATTAAAAATTTTGAAATTCGTGTTTCTAAATTTTGATAATCGACGTGAAAAACGGCCAGAAATCGACCCGGACTTCTGATTAACCAACTGACCATAACAAAATCATGTTTTATACCGTGACATTAAAAATTGCATCACGATAAAACCGCGACAGTGTTATGAATTGCAAAGTATGTCGTCCGCCGTGTTTCTGCTGCCTGCGGTCCGTGTTATTTTTAAATGTTTTTTTTTTAACAGCCGCGAAATGCATGAAATGTTTAACATGCGCTTTAAATATGGACATTTCCACATTTTTATGTGCGAATACGTGGAGCAATTAAATGTTTTTTTTTCGATTAAGAAAGTTGCCCCCCTCCCCCAACACACACACTCTCTCTGATATATCCGGCGAAATAAATACCAGAGAATTGAAGCGGAATCGCTGGCGGATATTGCGTCACTGTATATTTATTTGCTCAAAGTAAATATTAGCTTTGGCCCATTCAGGTGTGTACACAGGCTGCATATCATTTCCTTACAAATATTCAGGCTTTAGGAATAAATATTGATTCTAAAAGGAGCACATACACACGTACAGTGAGAAAGATCAGGACGGTCACTCCTGGGATTTTCTCGGGTTTCGAGTTAAAGTTTTTTTTGCTTTATCGCACTCGTTCCGGCGTTTTGCGTCCGCTTTACAAAAGGTTGCTGCGCAAATAGTTAATAACATTCGCCGACTTGGGAATGTTTACTCAATTCAATTGAAATAAAGTGTACACATGTAAAAAAAATATACACTCGGTTATCAATGGTGCTGTGACCAATTCTATTGTCGTTCCGTCTGTCAATTGGGGGTAATTAACATTTAAAATTATACAAGAGTGCTTGCGTGGTGTCCCTTAGATACGTACTTACTTTATGTGTAAATGAACATTTGTTCACGATCTTTCGTGCGGATAAATTGTCATATTGAAACAAATGTTATATCTTATCTTCTTTACTTAGGAAAACCTTTTTTGTCACAACAATGTGAAATATCCTCGATAATAGGCCAAAATGAGATTTTTTTCCGAAAGAATCATCAAATTTGGTTGAAAAGTCACTGAGTTATCTACGAAAAACCTTAAAATGCACTTTTTTTTTGAGTCCTGCATAGGGAATGGATCAGTTTTTAATGCCTTTATGGTGGATCGAGTCGACAAAATTTTTCCATCTCCGTAGACATCGTCAAAGTTGGACTAGGTTTCCAGAAAAAAAACTTATTTTTTTCAGGGCCGCTAGGGGGGGGGGGGGGTGCGCTTGTTTTCAATTCGCATGCATGACTTTAAAGAAGATACTTCAAAGTTTTTCGCCCTCAAAAATTCATCAAAATCGATAAAAATACGCCGAGTCTGTATTTTCCATCTAAATATCAAAGTACATTAGTTTTATCCAGGGTTCGGACGATATATATCATCGGATATATATCATGATATATATCACGATATATATTCGATGATATATATCATGGATATTTATGAAACACACAATACCAAAAAATTCTCCCGTTTCTCAAATATTCCCAGTTGCAGCAATATGAATAGTAAGCATTTGCTCTAATTTAAACTAGAGATGGACGAAATGACTCTTTTTTGTCGAAAAGAGTCGATTTTTGAAGTGACTTAAAAATGAAAAAATAAGTGTGAGCAAAAAAAACACAAAAAAATGGTCCTCACTTTGAAAATTCTTCAATTTATCCCTGAAAACATAGTGAAGAGCAAAAAAGTCCTCATTTCAAAAAATTTTCAATTTGATGTCAAATATTTTGACAATTTAAATGTTATTTTTTTACTATCTTGTAAACAACTGTGCTTGTTTGTAATAAATAAATATAATATAAATACAGTATGTGCATTATATAATTAATAAGGCATATAAACATTAATATTAATGACCAAGAATAAATATCAAGAAGTTGATATATTGATATTTATATAAATATCGGATATTTTCCGAACCCTGGTTTTATCTTAAAACAACCTCTAAAACAAAAAATTTCAAATGAAATAAATAACCTAAAATTAATACAAAAATCAAGTACAGGCCAAAAATATCAAAAATTCAGTCTGCAAAATCTAAATTATAGGGCAAAAAAATTAAAAACTTAGACGAAAAAACTCAAAAATATCGACCAAAAATTCGCTCATTAACATCTACATTTAAACAACATTAAAATTAATAATTAGGGTAACAGAACTAAAAACATTGGTAAAAAATTGAAAACTAAATAAAAAAAAAATAAAAATACAGTCAAAAAATCAGAAAATTTCAACTAAATCGAAAAGTTTGGTTTAGGTGCCAAAAAAAAAACAAAAACTCTGGTCAAAACAATAAAAATGCAGGCTAAAAATTGAAAATTAAAGCAAAAGCAAAATAATTTACCATTTTCAGCCCCAAAACTCTTTACCTCAAAGTAAATTGCCGAAACTCTAAACTCAATAATAATTTAAAAAATTCCCCCATAAAAACAATAATTCAGGTTAAAACATCTAAAATTTGCTCAAAAAAACTTGAAAATACCGGCCAAAAGTTTGCACACAAAAATCAACAATTCAGGTTAAAAATCTAAAGAATTGACCAATCGAAAATTCGCTCGTTAAAATTTATAATCAAGGTAAAAAAAAAACTAAGAATATAGGCAAAAAATTTAGACCAAAAATCATAAACTCTCGGAAAAAATAAAAAATGCAGACCAGAAAAAAAAACCACATTTTAACTAAATATTCGAAAATTTTGGTTTATAGGTCAAAAACTCTAAGATTTGGAACAAAGAAATGAAAAACACAGACCAAACATCTAAAATATAAACAAACAATAAAATATCCTGTTGTAAAAAATAAAAAATGCTAAAAAATTGAAACTTTATCCCAAAATAAATTGCCGAAACTCAAAACTCGAAAGTAATTAAATAAAATTCGCCCATAAAAACAATAACTTAGGTTAAAAAAATCTAAAATGAAGGACAAAACATTTAAAAACTCGAAAATACCGTCAAAACAAAAAAAAATCGCATATAAAAATTAACAAGAGTGTAGACCAATCAAAAATTCCCTCATAAACTATAAGCAAAAATAAAAATATGAAAAATCAAGCAAGAGAAAAATAATTTGCCTTTTTCAGTCCCAAAAACAACTCTGGCTCAAAATAAATTGCCAACCAGAAACGCGAAAATGTTTAAAAAAAGATAAAGGACGAAAAATCCAAAATTCAAAAATACCGGCAAAAAAATCACGCATAAAAGTGAATATTTCAGGTTGAAATATAGGGCAGAGAATAAAAAATTCGGGCCGACCAAAAAATCGAAAATTTTAACAAACAAATCGAAAATTTTAACAAAAAAATCGAAAATTTTAATAAACAAATCGAAATTTTAAACCAAAATGAAGAAAAATTATTTAGTTATACAGAATTTGCAGGTCAAAAATCTAAATCCAGGCCTAACGATAAAAAATGCAAACAAAAAGATTGAATATTTAGTAAATTTTTATTTTATTTTAATTTAATTTTAATTTTAATTCTGATTTTAATGTTTTTTGATTTTAATGTTTTTGTATTTTAATTGTTTTTGATTTCAATTTGAATTTTATTTTTATTTATTTGAAATTTTTAATCTTTAATTTGAAGTTTTAATTGTTAATTGTTAATTTTTAGTGTTTAATTTTAAATTGTATTTTTAATGTTTAATTTTAAATTGTAATTTTGATTTTAAATTTTAATTTGTTTTAACGTGTTAATTTTAGTAATCAAACCTAATTTTAGTTGTATATTTTTGACGCTTAAATGTTATATGTAACTCAACATGTATATATAATATTGTAAATGGTAGCATACGTAATAAAGTTTATTAATATTAATAATAATAATACAATTATAATAATTTATTTACGGGCAACGAGTGTTGAAAGTAGCAATTTTTAATTTCCCAAATATTTAATATAACTCCCCCAAAATTACGCCGCTGTCCCTCTTGAAAGTAAAACGTAAATACAGTGGAAAATATACAAAATTGAAGCATTATAATTATAAAATTTATTAAAATTTATTATTCATCTTCATCCTTAATATTTTCATCTTCTTTTCGGCACACATACATATTTTTTTTAATGAAAGTGCAGCATCTCATTGAGGGCTAACAAAATTACGAAAACGGCAATAACAGAATCTCTATGACAACTTCCATAAATGATATTACAGGTTTTTTCTCATTGCTGAGGAAAATGACTGACTTCTGTATGGTAATGATGATTTCTATACTCGGCGCACCGAATCGGTGGTATCATGGGTTTGCGTGATTTTCGCTGATTGGTCAGCGTTAACGCATGTGAAGCGTGTGTCACGCAGCCGAAATTTTTAATCAGGCCCCATCATGTGTTCTCGTTTTTCTGTCTTATTTAAATGTAGTGATTACATTCTATCCTTAAAGCCCTTTTCAATTACAATTAATTAGGAAGTGGTAAATACCTAGTTAGTATTTGTGGGTTAAAGTAGAAAGATTTATATTTCCGGCACAAAACTAAAATGTGGCAAAGCTGTGTGAATCATGTTTTTCATAACATCTCGACGAACTGTCACGAGGACGCGGGGTGAACGCAACGTGATCATACCACCTGGTCGGCGCGCCGAGTATAGCAAATGTAATAACATGTTCATTAATTTCCCCAAAAATACCCCTCGTATAAAATACCCACTCCAAAAAATACTCCCCAAGACAATAATTTACCCCCATTTTGGGGAAAAAAACCCAATCTGGCAACACTGCCGCAATGTGTAGTTGAACGCCAATTGCCCGATTAAACATTGCATTTTGAACGCATTGGCGGGTCGTCGGGTTGAACGACACATCAAACGACTACACCAAACCGCATGCGTTAAAAACGCAATGTGTAGTCGAACACTTCAATTCAGAATTATGCAAATGACATTTCCTCGTAACGGCACACCGACAGCCTAAACAAAGTTATTACAACGTAGCGATTACCGGGCGTCTTCGTAAATGCCCATTTACAAAATAAAAGCACGACGATTTAATGGCTGTTCGATTATGGCAAATTATGTTATTTTGGACGGCGGCGGCAGACGTGGGCGGTAACATCATCGCAAATAATGACAATGCGAGCGAGCGAGCGAGCGAGGAGGAAGGAACGAACACGCTCGCCGCTTCGTTCGGGCCATGCCAAATGTTTTGACATTATGCTCGTTCTATTATTGCCGTCACGCGATCATTTTAAAACCGCGAAATTATTTCGGGGCCCCGGGACGAAAATAAACAAAAAGAGCGCGCGGTGATTTATGCGGCGGATTTTTAAAATAGCGTTAACACATGTTTCCGAACCGCGTTATTCATTTGTTGCGAGCCGGGACGGGCCTCACGTGTAAATAAAATTTTATCCTTTTCGCATGCCGCACACCGTCATATTCATTAATTGAAATTGTCATAACAGAGGGATACAAATTACTAATTGACTCGATGTATCAAATAAAAGTTTGTTGAAGCGAAGCGGACGGATTTCCCTAATTTGTTAATGCCTATAACAAATTGTTTGTGTTGAACACGTACTTAAGGGGAGGCGCTACACCTTAAATTATTTTTTTCGATATCTCCTAAACTATTTTATATTTTAAAAAAATCTCTGCATTAGTTCTCCATTATCTCCAATTGTCTAAGGCTTACCGTGAAGATTTCTAACGAATTCATAATAATAACAAAAATAATTTATAAAAAATAATAAGATTAAGAAAATCTAGACGGTATGTTCTGGTATTTATTGTTTTAAATTTATTATATTAGTAACGTTTTGCTTATTTTTAGGTATTAATTGATATATCTAATAAAATGTAACTTCGAAAGCGAGCACTCTTCTATTAATTGACAGGTATACTTTATATATGTTTATTACTCTTTTACTACGGTGGTCTTTCCATTTAAAATCGGATGCGCTTTCGCGGGTTAGATACAGGGGAAAGGATTAGGTTTGTTTACGTTTAAATTTTCTGTCGGGTAGCGCCGGGTCTTAAGACGAAGACTAGCAAATTCTAATTTTCAATTCCTTATACGCGCTAATCGAATTTCAAATTATTAAAAAGACTGGAAGATGAAGAATTGTCGTGCCTAAACTACTGAAAAACCTACTAACCTCCAATGCTAGTGACAAAAACGCCAACAAGCACCTGCAAAATTTTAAATCGAAATTTTGACTTCAATAAATTATTTAGAAAAGTTTGGATAATAAGTCATGGTGGACTCGGGTAAGGTTGTGGTCGCCATGCTGAACTGCCAAAAACTACCTGCGGAATTTTAAATCAAAATTTTGACTTCAATAAATTTACTTTACTCTTAGAAAAGTTTAGAAAATAAATCATAGTGGGCCAGAGTAAGGTAGGGGTCGCCATGTCAAAAACTTTTGCAGACTTTTAGATCAAAATTTGGACTTCGATAAAGTATTTAATTGAAAGCTTTAATAATTACTTCCAGGGGCGGCTCGTTATATAGAGCCAAGGAGCCATGGCACTACCTGTAGTTCACTAAGAATTTTTAATTAATTCTTAAAACACTTTTTCGCCATTTTTGACATTTTCTAGGAAGATACATCGTTCTTTCTTTCTTTTGTTGTCTAAAATTGTATTTTTTATTGTGTGTTGCAATTGTCAATAATGGTTTGTTGCAGTTGTCAAGAATGATATGTTTCAGCTGTTAAAAATGGTAGTTTTTAGCTGTTAAGAAATGTATTATTCAACTGTCGAAAATGATACTTTTCAGTTGTCAAAAATGTTATTTTTCAGCTGTCAAAAAAGGTATTTCTCACCTATTAAAATGGTATTTTTCAGCTATCAAAAAAATATTTTTCGACATTTTTTATTTGTCAAGAAGGCATTTTTTCAGCTGTCAAAAATTGTACTTTTTGTTGTCAAAAATTGTATTTTTTAGCTGACAATAATGGGTTGCCACAGTTGTCAATAATGTTTTGTTGCAATTGTCAATAATGGTATTTTTCAGCTGTTAAAAATGGTATTTTTCAGCTGTTAAGAAATGTATTATTCAACTGTCGAAAATGATACTTTTCAGTTGTCAAAAATGTTATTTTTCAGCTGTCAAAAAAGGTATTTCTCACCTATTAAAATGGTATTTTTCAGGTATCAAAAAAATATTTTTCGACATTTTTTATTTGTCAAAAATGGCATTTTTTCAGCTGTCAAAAATTGTACTTTTTGTTGTCAAAAATAGTATTTTTTAGCTGACAATAATGGTTTGCCACAGTTGTCAATAATGTTTTGTTGCAATTGTCAATAATATTTTCAACTGTTAAAAATGGTATTTTTCAGCTGTTAAGAAGTGTATTATTCAAGTGTCAAAAATTATATTTTTCAGTTGTCAAAAATGTTTTCTTTAATGCCAAAAAAGGTATTTCTCACCCATTAAAATGTTATTTTCTAGCTATCTAAAACATCATTTTGAACATTTTTTTAACTGTCAAAAATGGCATTTTTCAGCTGTCAAAAATTGACTTTTTGTAGTCAAAAATTGTATTTTTTAGCATGTTACAGTTGTCAATAATGGTTTATTGCAGTTGTCAATAATGGTATTTTTCAGTTGTCAAAAATGCGATTTCCAACCTATAAAAATGTTATTTTTCAGTTATCAAAAACAGCATTTTTCGACATTTTTTTAACTGTGAAAAATGGCATTTTTCAGCTGTCAAAAATTGATTTTTTGTAGTCAAAAATTGTATTTTTTAGCATGTTACAGTTGTCAATAATGGTTTGTTGCAGTTGTCAAAATGCGATTTCCAACCTATAAAAATGTTATTTTTCAGCTATCAAAAGCAGCATTTTTCGATATTGTTTTAACTGTCAAAAATGGCATTTTGCATCTGTCAAAACTTGTATTTTTTGTGTTGTCAGAAATTGATTTTTTTAGCTGAGAATAATGGTTTATTACAGTTGTCAACAATGGTTTGTTGCAGTTGTCAAGGCTGGTATTTTTCAGTTGTTGAAAATGGTATTTTTCAGCTGTTAAGAAGAATATTATTCAACTGTTAAAAATGATATTTTTCAGCTATCAAAAGCAGCATGATTTCGACATTTTTTAATTGTTAAAAATGGCATTTTTCAGCTTTCAAAATTTGTACTTTTTGTTGTCAAAAATTGTACTTTTTGTTGTCAAAAATTGTATTTTTTTGTTTTCAAAAATTGTATTTTTTAGCTGACAATAATGCTATGATACAGTTGTCAACAATAGTGTGTTGCTGTTATCAAGAATGGCATTTTTCAGCTATTAAGAACTGTATTATTCAGCTGTCAAAAATGTAATTTTTCAGCTGTCAAAAATGATATTTTTCAGCTGCCAAAAATGGTATTTCCCACCTATATAAATGGTATTTTTTCAGCTATCAAAAGCAGCATTTTTTGACATTTTTTAACTGTCAAAAATGGCATTTTTCAACCTGTATATTTTGTAGTCAAAAATTGTACTTTTTGTTGTCAAAAATTGTATTTTTTTGTTTTCAAAAATTGTATTTTTTAGCTGACAATAATGATATGATACAGTTGTCAATAATAGTGTGTTGTTGTTATCAAGAATGGTACTTTTCAGCTATTAAGAATTGTATTATTCAGCTGTCAAAAATGTAATTTTTCAGCTGTCAAAAATGATATTTTTCAGCTGCCAAAAATGGCATTTCCCACTTATATAAATGGTATTTTTTCATCTATCAAAAGTAGCATTTTTTCACATTTTTTAAATGTCAAAAATGGCATTTTACAACCTGTATATTTTGTTGTCAAAAATTGTATCTTTTAGCTGCCAATCACGGTATGTTTCAACTGTCGTTAATTGCATGTTTCGGCTGTCAATAATGGTAATCCCGAGCTGTTAAAAATAGTATTTCTCAGCTGTCTCAAGTTGTATTTTACAGTTGTAGAAAATGGCATTCTTCAGCTACAAATATGCTATGTTTCAGCGGCCAAAAACAATATTTTTCAGCTAATAAAAATAGTTTTTTCGACATTTTTGAATTGTCTAAAATTGTATTTTTTAGCTGTCAAAAGTAGTGTATTTCGCTGTCAAAAGTAGTATATTATCCTGTCAAAAGTAGTATTTTTACTGTCAAAAATAGTATTTTTTGTCAAAAAATGTATCTTGTGTGTGTTAAGAATGAATGTTTCAGCTGTCAAAAACAGTATTTTTCAGCTAATAAAAATAGTTATTTTCGACATTTTTGAATTGTCAAACGTTGTATTTTCAGCTGTCAAAAGTGGTATGTTTCGCTGTCAAAAGTAGTATTTTTTACTATCAAAAGTAGTATTTTTCGTGTGTCAGGAATGGTATGTTTCAGCTGACAAAAATGGTATTCCTCAGCTGTTGAAAATTACTATTTTTCAGCTGTCAAAAATAGTATTTTTTTGTCAAAAATAGTATTTTTTTGTCTAAAATAGTATTTTTCGTATGTCAACTATGGAATGTTTCAGCTGTCAAAAACAGTATTTTTCAACTAATAAAAATAGTTTTTTTAACATTTTTGAATTGTCAAAAATTGTATTTTTCAGCTGTCAAAAGTAGTATATTTTACTGTCGAAAGCAGGAGCTTATATAGAGCCAAGGAGTCATGGTACTATCTGTAGTTTCAAGCTCAGCAAGAATTTTTAATAAATTTTTAAAACACTTTTTCGCCAGTTACTTTGGTCTAGGAAGATAAACCGTTCTTTCTTTCTTAAAAAAAAGGCGGGGGCCGGGGGGGGGGGAGGTATTGTAAAAGTGGCTCTACTATCAACATGTTTCACGAGCCGCCACTGATTACTTCTATCTATAAATGCAACTTGAAACTCTCTAGAGATTTCTATCCGCTCTATCTATTAACCCGCCATTGATGACGCAAATGTAATGGTGACGCCGGTCTCACGCACCGGGGTTTTCAACTGTAGATTTTTCGAAACGTGTTACTAATAGTTCATGTTTTTTTTTAAATTTATGCTCTTTGACAATAAAACAAAGATATTTAATCAATTTAAGCTCTGCAATGCGGCAGCTACTCGAAATTGCAACAAAAAACAATAACGGAGAATAAAGTTATTCGACAAATCCGGTCTCACAGACCAGTAGGTAAGATAAGATAATGTTTATTAGTGCTACTAACTGTGAAGTTTTACACACGTCATACTCTTAAGTATACATAAAGTTATAGATATAATATAGGTACTACATGACAGAAACATTTCCTTATAGCTAATAAATATCTAATAAATAATATAAATAAATGGGTCACCATTGGCGGGTTAAAATAGTTAGTAATAGGTGTAATGCAGCAAGTAATCCAAATAAAGTTAAATAACCATTAAAAGCGAGAACGAAAATGATAAACCTCTCGTTTATAATTAATTTATTATTACACCAGCGGTGAGCCTCCATGCAAATGATTAACTTCCTGAAAGACTTTCAATAAGGATCATGACATCGCACCGCCTTTGTTGTTCGAGTCACGGTCTGCCGTGTTCGAATATAAAACGAAAAACACCCCCGCTGAGCGCCTATTAAACATAATCGCCAATTTTCAAGAATCATTAAAACCGACTCCAATAACTCCAACCCCCGCCAGAAGGAGCGCATCTGTTGAAAGCGCGCCAGTGGGCCGGATGCCAACTGCCCGAAAATTAAAATACTATTCGCTAATGACCTGCCCGGTATATCCTTTTATTTATTTTTTTCCGCGAAAATAAAAAGTATGGAGAGCACACAAACGGAAAGATCTCGCCTTTGAAGTGTGCGCATTTCAGGGTCGGGATTCTTTCCTTTGATGTGGTCCGGTGGAAAATGTTTAAATATTTATTAAAAACAGTTGTCACTGGACGTGACAGGCGGCGCGGGGGCGTTGCGAAAAGCACGATAAATTCGAATTAAATATTAAAGCTCTTAAAATGATGCGCGTATTCGACCGGATGTGAGGGGCAGGGGGGAGGGGTTGTTCTCGCCTCACTCATTTCGACGGCCTCTAATTGGGGTCAGTTAATCGTTCCGGCTTTTAATTGGAAAGGTGAAATTTGCTCCGCTCGACTTTTAACAATTTTATTTTGTTATTATGTTCATAAAGGGTAAATCCTATTTGTAACGAAGATTTTTTTCATGTGGGTAAACAGTAGTAGTAATGTTTCTTGGGCTATAGATGGCGAGTTTTATGCGTTTGTGTGTGTAACTGAGTTTGTTACTTCAGAGCATCGCCACCGTCACTCTGAAGCGTCATTAATTGCATCCCAAAGGCGAATGATACCGGTCACCCATCCAACGCAGGTAAAGAGTTTGATAGGCATGGCGGCACCTTGGCCAGACAGACACTTCCGATCTGTCATCCAAGGATACCTATCTACCCAAAGACCTTAGTTTCCATTTACACCTAAATTACATATCAATTTAAACCAAATAATTTTCATAAATTTATTGAAAAAGTAGTATCCAAGCCGTTTGCATAATATTCAGTTGTTGATCATTAAAATTCCTTCCATATCTTAAAAAAATCGCCATCACCTTTGCCAACCGATTTTGTGATCATGAGGCAATATGCTCAAACTTTAAGAGCAGCAGTCACAAGGTGGGCAACTCATAAACAAATAATGTAACTCCTCAATACAAAATCATCAGTTCTTCAAATGGCCCATGCCATCTTAATTCAGGCAGTAAAGATGGAGAAATCATCACTGTTTTTGTTACATGATAAGCGTTTTTTAAAAATATTTTCAGCGTACAGCAGTGTCCTAAAGCAGAGCTCCGCAAACTACGTTGTTTGGTAGACCGGTATTTTTGGGTACAAAGTTTCACGGACCAGCAAACCACTTTGAGGTTACGTATATACGAGGGTGGATCAATAAGTACCCGCGTTAGGAATGAAGACGCAGGTTTTTCACAATTTTTTTATTTTTCAACAAAATCTCTTTTAAGGCGATACACTTTTCCCATTTCTGCGATGTTCAACTAGTTGGATTGTAGGATAGGGCCCACCCACCACCCTTCGTATCCATTTTAACCTAAGCCACAAAAAGCTGTTTGATTGGATAATTTTTTTAAATAAATCTTTCTGTGGTGTCGCAACAATAATTACGAAACAGGGTTCGTAGTTTAGGTTAACATTTACACGAAGGGTGGTGGATTGTCCCTATCCTACCCTCAAATTACTTGAATATAAACGAGGGTTGCGCAAATCAACAGAAACAACCAAACCCAGAAATATTGCATTTGTGATTTTATATTTTGTACAACATTTGCAAGAACTCTGGGCGATGTTCAACTGGTTGGATTGTAGGATAGTACCCACCCACCGCCCTTCGTATCCACTTTAACCTAACTCACAAAACGCTGTTTGATTGGATGTATTTTTCCAGTAAATCCTTGTGGTGTTGTGGAATTTTAACGATAATTACGAAACAAGGTTTGTAGTTTGAGTCAAAATTATTGGGTGGGCCCTATCCTACCCTCCAATTAGTTCAACATAAACGAGATTTGCGCTGTTGGAGAGTAACCGCCAAACCCAGAAAAAAATTGTTTGTGATTTTGTATTTTGAAAATTAATTAATTTGCGATTTTCAACTCATTTGATTGTAGGATAGGGCCCACCCACCACCCTTTGTATCCACTTAAACCTAACCCACAAAACGCTGTTTGATTGGATGACATTGATGATATGATATTTTTTTTTTGTAAATCTTGTGTTGGAATTTTAACAATAATTACGAAACAGGGTTTGTAGTTTGAGTTAAAATTTATACTGGGGTGGCACTATTCTTTCTACCCTCTAATAAGTTAAAGATACATTTTAAAGAGAAGAAAATTTCCTATAAGATATGATTATAAAGTATAGTCGTATCAGTTATGGTGGTTGCGCTAGAGCGGTTTGAAACTGTTTGAAAAATCATTGGTGGCGTAAACAAAATTTCACGAGTTAGGGGTAGGAAAGGGAAGAGATCGCAGTCATATGAGATTGTAATGTTGGTTTAGCGTATTTTGATAAAACGATGATTTGCAAATCTAATTTATTTTTTGCAGTATTTAGTCGATACATTTCATATTTTATTTTATTTTTTCACTCGAGTATTACACAATTCGAAAATTAAAATTTTCAAAAATTCAATACTCTCAAAATAATTGTTGGATTTTCAAAAACTCCATTTAGTTTGATAAAACGATGATTTGCAAATCTAATTTAATTTTTGTAGAATTTAGTAGACACGTTTTATATATTTTTTTTAATTTTTAACTCGAGTATTACACAATTCGAGATCTAAAATTTTAAAAAATTCACAATTCGCGAAATAATTGGTGGATTTTCAAAACCTCCAATTAGTTTGATAAAACGATGATTTACAAATCTAATTTAATTTTTGTAGAATTTAGTAGACACGTTTTATATATTTTTTTAAATTTTTAACTCGAGTATTACACATTTCGAGATGTAAAATTTTCAAACATTCACAATTTGCGAAATAATTATAGAATTTTTGACTTCATTTAGTTTGATATAACGATGATTTGCAAATCTAATTTATTTTTTGTAGAATTTAGTCGATACGTTTCATATTTTATTTTATTTTCTGCTCAATTATTACACTATTCGAAAATTAAAATTTTCAAAAATTTAATACTCACGAAATAATTGGTGGATTTTCAAAAACTCTATTTAATTTGATTAAACGATGATTTGCAAATCTACTTTAATTTTTGTAGAAATTCGTCGACACGTTTTATATATTTTTTTAAATTTTTTTGTTCGAGTATTACCCAATTCAAAAATTAAAAATTTCAAAAATTCAATACTCACGAAATAATTGGTGGATTTTCAAAAACTCCATTTAGTTTGATAAAACGATGATTTGCAAATCTAATTTAATTTTTGTAGAATTTAGTAGACACGTTTTATATATTTTTTTTAAAATTATTAACTCGAGTATTACACAATTCGAGATCTAAAATTTTTAAAAATTCACAATTTGCGAAATAATTGGTGGTTTTTCAAAACCTCCAATCAGTTTGATAAAACGATGATTTACAAATCTAATTTAATTTTTGTAGAATTTAGTAGACACGTTTTATATATTTTTTTAAATTTTTAACTCGAGTATTATCCAATTCTAAAACTAAAATTTTCAAAAATTCAATACTCACGAAATAATTGGTGGATTTTCAAAAACTCCATTTAGTTTGATAAAATGATGATTTGCAAATCTAATTTAATTTTTGTAGAAATTTGTAAACACGTTTTATATTTTTTTTTTATTTTTTTGCTCGAGTGTTACCCAATTCGAAAACTAAAATTTTCAAAAATTCAATACTCACGAAATAATTAGTGGATTTTCGAAAACTCTAGTTTGATAAAACGATGATTTGCAAATCTAATTTAATTTTTGTAGAATTTAGAAGACACGTTTTATATATTTTTTTCAAATTCTTAACTCGAGTATTACACAATTCGAGATCTAAAATTTTAAAAAATTCACAATTCGCGAAATAATTGGCGAATTTTCAAAAACTTCATTTAGTTTGATAAAACGATGATTTGCAAATGTAATTTAATTTTTTGTAAAAATTTTTAGACACGTTTTATATATTTTTTTTAAATATTTTTGTTCGAGTATTACACAATTCGAAAATTCATTACTCGTGGATTTTCAATTACTATACTTAATTTCAGTGACGGCTTGTGGAACATGTTGGTGGTACAGCCACCTATACAATATACCCCCCAACCCCCTTTTGAAGAAAGAAAGCACGATTAATCTTCCTAGACCAAAGTAACTGGCGAAAATGTGTTTTTGCTGAGCTTGAAACTACAGGTAGTGCCTTAGCTCTATATCCCGAGCCGCCCCTGGGTTATCCCACTGTAATCAGCGTCCAAACGGGCTAAGTTTTGAGAAAACTACAAATGCTATATGGGTACATTTTTATGATTTTGTATATTTATGTACAACGAGTATGTCACGAAATAATTAAATTGTCACACGTTATTCGCGTCGGCTAATGCTCACCGTACTCGATCGGTCGGTGTACATGATTACGCAAATACGATTGGTCTGAATCAAAATACAAAAATATCCTCATTAACTACATGGCATTAGTTATGGCCTGACGGAGCTTTTTCTTATTTTTTTCGTCTTAAGTTCTAAAAAAAAAAATCCGGAATTTTTTGCAATTCTCTGAGTAATAATACAAGTTATTATTATTCATATATATTGCAAAACACAACGTACTGAGAAAATTGTCCGTCACGCCTAAACTTGCAGTCCTCTGAACATGTGTAGCATATTTCAAGTCGGATGATCAATCACAGCCTGAGATATCGTGTACACCGTTTCGATAAACATAGTTCCAAAAAAAAAACGCGTTCAAAGTGCGTGCCGGTTTGGTAGTCTAACTGCTTGTCCATTTCTTCCTTCGCTACAAACATTATTAACCAAACAATACTTCGAATATCTACTGGGAACCTTTTACATATTATTCTAAACACTTTTTTTAAGACAAACATTTTTTTTTCGATTTTTTGAACATTTTACAGTAGGATAACCCCTGAATTATTTTTATATTTATATAAAAGTTGAAACGTATAAATAAATAAATAAATAAATAGGGAATTTGTATATATCTATTTACAGAGAAAATATAGTTATTATATAAAATATCTAAAAAAAATATATTTTTGTAATTTTTTTTAACCCGCCAATGGTGACCTACTGGTCTGTGAGACCGGGTGTGTCGAATAACTTTATTCTCCGTTATTGTTTTTTGTTGCGATTTCGCAGCATTGCAGAGCTTAAATTGATTAAATATCTTTGTTTTATTGTCAAAGAGCATAAATTAAAAAGAAAAACATGAACTATTAGTAACACGTATCCAAAAATCTTCAGTTGAAAACCCCGGTGCGTGAGCCCGGCGTTACCATTAAATTTGCGTCACCAATGGCAGGTTAATATCGAAAATTTACAAAAAAAATTACAAATTTCTTTAAGTGGATATGTGCACGAAATAATCCCAAATGCTACTTCTTATTAAAAAAAAAAATGCTGGGAGAATGTAGTCAAACCGCAGGCCGACTTATTTTGTTTCATAATAGAAAGTAAGATAATAATAATTGACATTTCCTTATGTGACTTATAATTGATGCAATGTATCTGTAGTTGAAATGATTAACGGAAACTATTCATCATAATATTCATTAATAAAAAAAAATGATAGCGCTTAATTAGATTGCTCGAGTAACAGTTATCTCGCGGACGGAATGATAAATATGTTACATTAAACGTTATTATTTGAAATATTTAATCAGCGAATGATGACATCAAGCTTTTTTAGTCATGCCGATTCTAATGAAGTTGCGAACTCGACACCGATAAACAGCAGCTGCGGGAGAAGATAGTGATGGCGAGTATTTTGTTACAATGATAATCTTAACATGAGCTCGGGTTCAGTGATTTAAAATTCCAGTTTGTAATGGCATCTGCTCAAGTAATTTTGCAGACATAAGAGAGATAAGCGTTTAGATACACTTTGCGTTCTTAACGTTTGATATGTGCCTTTCAACCGACGACCACATCGCATGCGTATAAAACGCAATATGAAGTCGAGCACTAAGCGCTAAGGATGTTTATATAATAATTAAATAAATAATGTATGAAGATTCTTCGTATATAGCTGAATCAAAAGTGTGAACATGCCTCCGACGGGGATCGAACCTGCAACCTCCAGATCTCCGGTCTGGGATGCTACCAATTGCACCACAGAGGCCACATAGTTTCGCTCCCACCAGAGAGAAAAATTTAATTTTTCTATACTTTCTCTTTTATGATATAAAAAATGAGTTAATAAAAATCAACGCGTGAGTCCTTTAAAAAGCCTTCGTTGGTCAGCGCATGACCCGCGGGTCATAGGTTCACCACCAATACTACAGATAAAGCTAGATATGTTCCTTTTCGGAAAGTCCAACATTGGACAATAATCCCATTAACGCAGCCCAACTGCTGGTCCCATAAACGAAGCCCAACTGCTGGTCCCATAAACTTGATCTTTAATGAATATCCTTGTCATCAATTTAAAACACCATATTTGTTAGAAATTCAAAATTACACTCACACATCCACACATGAAAGTATTTTTGGTGTATTGTAAAGTTTAAATGATACCCCTTTTATAATTTCTATCAACTATTTTGGACCGAAGAGCTGTATTTGCCTTCTTAAATGCCGTCGCAGTACTTTAACGGGAGATAAAATCGAAATGTGATATGTTGATTTTTCGAAGGGACCGGAATGGATTATATGTAGGAGCTTGACTTATGTGTAGTAAGATATTGGCCAATATTTGTATGGCTGTGTAAAGTTTGTTCCTGGCGATCCGGTGTGTGGTGACAGCTGCTATCCCGCCGAGCCCGAACATCCCATCATGACAATGCTCTCGACTCACGACCCACCGACAATGCCATCATTCAGCAGGAATCATGCACTGTCAACAGTGGCCGTCGCCGTTGTCGTGCATGTATGAGATGCATACACTGTTACATTATTCCCGACACGACAATTTCTTATAACCACCTACAACTGTTAACTTCATCCCAACGGTCCTATTAAATATTGCAAATATTCAGAAACGGCGTTTTGTAAAACGCGGCTTTCGCAACAGAAACACATGGGTGTCCGCATATATTTAAGAGCGCCTCGTGTTGAAGATATCAGGTGAAGTCGTATTATGGACGAAATCGCGCGCTTCAACGCCGAGAAGCGAAGCGCGATGAAGATCTTTTTTTTAATTACATTATGTGGAAGACGCTTCGGTTCGCCGCGCTTCGCTGCTCCAAAGTGCGCGTATTCACATAAGAATACATGTAATGCGCTTCCCTCCGCAACGCTTCTCTTCGATCTAGTGCGCGATGACCTTTAGCCATGGATGAATGAAGAAAACTAACGGTACTAACGGGGTTTGAGTGGAAGGAGTGAACTCTTACGACCTAAATTATTTTTGTTTTTATTTTTGCGTTTTGTTATTTTGTAGACAAGAGTAAATTTTTATTGATAATAAAAAATTACAATCCTGAATCACCAGGAATCGAATCAAAATTCATTGCATTAAATTTATATTCAAATTTTATTGCCAGCAATCAGTTTTGTGTTTATAAGAATTTTCGCGTAAATTCCCCCCGTTTGAACTGTTATTTTGCATCGGGGTTTACAAAAGGCGGGTGCACACAAATAGTTAATAACATTGTTACAAAAAAAGTCGTCGCAGAATGAGGAATGTTTGCACAACAAAATTGAAATAAAGTGTAAACATGTTTTCCTATATACTTGGACTAGATTCTCCGCGCCGCTGTGTGTTGGTTTTTTGTAAATGTTTAAAAAAATCACATTGTTTGAACATGTTAATTTATAGTATGTGTACACAAAACGCTCCCAGTCCGTACATACACACACATATAAAAATGGCCGCACGAAAAATATGCAACTACGTTATTTATTTAACAGCGCTGATAGCGTTTCATACATTTTATGAATTTTTAACGTTTGTTTTACTACACATATATTTTTATGTTTATTCGCCTGTCCGCAGCGATGATTTAGTTTTTCATACCTACGTTTATATTTATTTATACAGCACGTTGATATATCGTGGCTCTCAACCTTTAACTACGCGCAACGACAAAATTATTATGGTACGTTAACTCTAGTTTCTTGTATACAGGCTAAGTTTTAAATCGACGTCCTCAGTATTTTTGTTTCTTAACACGTTCACTGCTTGTGAAACTGATTGCCAGCTTGCCTGCAAGGTTTAATGTCAAATAACGTATCACGCACGTGTTGCGTGGTCGGCTCCCGCATTAAAACCAATACTACGCAAATAAAGTAAATGTGAACATTAAATATTGCTACCCCATCAGAACACCTACAGACCGGTTTCGACCTTTCAGGTCTCATCAGTGTACTTTTGGGGGAACGGAGATTACTATTGGAATATAAATATTCCAAACACCGTTAAAGGTAGAAACGCCAAACCGGTTTTGGTGTTAAAGCCACCCGGATTTGGTTCAGTACAGCATTCAGGCAATAGATTCCGCCACTTTGGCGTTTCTACCTTTAAAGTAAATGTATTCAAATTAAAGGATCGCGAGGGTGTTTCTCAGTTGTATCCTTACAGCCCCGACGACGCCGACGTGGGGCACGAGTTCATCTTCCGCAGGGCCAACACTTATTCTGCCACAATTCATTTACAAATTCGCCACCCTTTCAGTTGGAAAAATAGGTCTGTTGAAGCCCCACTCAAATTAATAACCTTATTCCCCCTGTTGGGCGCCAAAAATAAGCTCATTGAATCACAGCCACATCAGACTGCATCGAAAACTCTGACGAAGCCACGTTAAGGCGAAATAATTGTAGCGACAGAAACTTATTCATTACTTAAAATTTCACTCAATATTAATTTAAAAATGATTTGGTGAAAAATTACAATACATTCCGTTAGTAGCGTTTGCCATATTTCATGCAAACACGGTGCAAATTTATGCAAAATTGTAATCATTTTGTTGACTCGAAGAAAATATAAATACAATTGCTACTCACTTGAAACTTCTCAATACCACGCAATATTAATTCAAGATTGTAATCATTTTGTTGACTCGAAGAAAATATAAATACAATAGCTACTCACTTGAAACTTCTCAATATCACGCAATATTAATTCAAGATTGATATTATGAAAAATTACAGTATATACCGTCAATAGGTTTTGGGATATTTGATGCAAACACCGTGTAAATTTATAAAAAATTGTAATAATTTTGTTGAAGCGAAAAATGTATAAAAACTATTGCTATCCACTTGAAACTTCTCTTAATCACTCAATATTAATTTAAAAATGATTTGGTGAAAAATTACAATACATTTCATTAATAGCTTTTGCGATTTTTCATGCAAACACGGTGTAAATAATTTATGAAAAATTGTAATAATTCTGTTCACCTGAAAAAAATATAAAAACAGTTGCCATCCACTTGAAACATCTGAAAATCTCTCAATATTAATTCAAGAACGTTTTGGTGAAAAATTACAATACATTCCTCTAATAGCATTTGCGATATTTCATGCAAACACGGTGTAAATTTATGAGAAATTGTAATAATTCTGTTCACATGAGAAAAATATAAAAACAATTGCCATCCACTTAAAACTTCTCAAAACCACTCAATATTAATTCAAGAATTATTTAGTGAAAAACTACAGTACATTCCGTTACCAGCGTTTGCCATATTTCATGCAAACACGGTGTGAATTTATGAAAAATTGTAATCATTCTGTTCACCTGGAAAAAAAATATAAAAACAATTAATACCATCTTGAAAGTTCTCAAAATCACTCAATATTAATTCAAGAATGATTTGGTGAAAAATTACAATACATTCTGTCAATAGTTTTTGTGATATTTTCATGCAAACACGGTGTAAATTTATGGAAAATTGTAATAATTTTGTTGGCGCGAAGAAATATAAAAAACATTGCTATCCAGTTGAAACTTCTTAAATTCACGTAATATTAGATTAAGATTGGCTTTGTGAAAAATTACAATACATTCCGTTGATAATTTTTGCGATATTTCATGAAAACACAATGTAATCATTTTGATGGCGTAAAAAAATACAAAAGCAGTTGCTACTCTCTTGAAACTTCTCAAAATCACTCAATATTAGTTTAAGATTGGTTTTGTGAAAAATTACAATAGATTCCGTGAACATTTGCGTGATTTCATGCAGACCGTGTAAATTGATAAAAAATTGTATCATTCTGTTCAACTGAAAAAAAAACATATAAACAATTGCTATCCACTTGAAACTTCTCAAAATTACTTACTATTAATTCAAGAATGATATGGTGAAAAATTGCAATACATTCCGTTAATACCGTTTGTGATATTTCATGAAAACACGATGTAAATTTATAAAAAATTGTAATAATTTTGTTGACGCGAAAAAAAAAAATAAAAACAATTGCTACTCTTTTGAAACTTCTCAATATCATCCAAATACAACACATTGCTTAAATAGCATTAGCGATATTTCATGCAAACACTGTGTAAATTTATGAGAAATTGTAATAATTCTGTTGACATGAGAAAAATATAAAAACAATTGCCATCCATTTGAATCTTCTGAAAACCACTCAATATTAATTCAAGAATGATTTGGTAGAAAACTACAGTACATTCCGTTACTAGCGTTTGCCATATTTCATGCAAACACGGTGTAAACTTATGAAAAATTGTAATAATTCGGTTGATGAAAAAAAAAAAAAAAATTAAAACACTTCCTATCCACTTGAAACTTCTCAAAATCACTCAATATTAGTTTAAGATTTTTTTTTAAATACAATATATTCCGTCGATATCTTTTGCGATATTTCATGCAAACCCGTTGTAAATCTATAAAAAATTGTAATCATTCTGTTCACCTGAAAAAAAATATAAAAACAATTATTGATATCCACTTGAAAGCTCTCAAAATCACTCAATATTAATTCAAGAATGATTTGGTAAAAAATTACAATACATTCCTTTAATAGCGTTTACCATATTTCATACAAACACGGTGTTCATTTATGGAAAATTGTAATAATTTTTTTGGCGCGAAAAAATATAAAAAACTTTGCTATCCAGTTGAAACTTCTCAAATTCACTTAATATTAAGATTGGCTTTGTGAAAAATTACAATACATTCCGTTGATAATTTTTGCGATATTTCATGAAAACACAATGTAAATTTGTGAAAAATTGAATCATTTTGAAAAAAAAATACAAAAACAGTTGCTGCTCTCTTGAAACTTCTCAAAATCACTCAATATTAGTTAAAGATTGGTTTTGTGAAAAATTACTACACATTCCGTGGACAGCTTTTGCGAAATTTCACGCAGACCGTGTAAATTGATGAAAAATTGTAATCATTCTGTTCAACTGAAAAAAATATATAGCCAATTGCTATCCGCTCGAAACTTTTCAAAATGACTCAATATTAATTCAGGATTGGTTCTGTGAAAAATTACAATACATTCCGTCGATAGCTTTTGCGGTATTTCATGCAGACGGTGTAAATTGATGAAAAATTATAATAATTCTGTTCAACTGAAAAAAATATAAAAATAATTGCTATCCACTTGAAACTTCTCAAGATCACTCAATATTAATTCAAGAATGGTTTGGTGAAAAATTGCAATACATTCCGTTAATACCGTTTGCGATGTTTCATGAAAACACGATGTAAATTTATGAAAAATTGTAATAATTTTGTTGACGCGAAAAAAAAAATATAAAAACAATTGCTACTCATTTGAAACTTCTCAATATCGTCCAATATTAATTTAAGATTGATTTTGTAAAAAAAATGCAATACATTGCTTAAATAGCATTTGCGATATTTCATGCAGACCGTGTAAATTGATGAAAAATTATAATAATTCTGTTCAACTGAACAAAATATAAAAATAATTGCTATCCACTTGAAACTTCTCAAGATCACTCAATATTAATTCAAGAATGATTTGGTGAAAAATTGCAATACATTCCGTTAATACCGTTTGCGATATTTCATGAAAACACGATGTAAATTTGTGAAAAATTGTAATCATTTTGTTGACGCGAAAAAAATATAAAAACAATTACTATCCACTTGAAGCTTCTCAAAATCACTCAATATTAATTCAAGAATGATTTGGTGAAAAATTGCAATACATTCCGTTAATATCGTTTGCGATATTTCATGAAAACACGATGTAAATTTATGAAATTTTTTGATAATTTTGTTGACGCGACAAAAAAAATAATAAAAACAATTGCTACTCATTTGAAACTTCTCAATATCATCCAATATTAATTCAAAATTGATTTTATAAAATATACAATACGTTGCTTAAATAGCATTTGCGATATTTCATACAAACACGGTGTAAATTTATAAAAAATTTTAAACATTTTGTTGACGCGAAAAAAATATAAAAACAATTGCTATCAACTTGAAGCTTCCCAAACCACTCAATATTAACGTATGATTGGTTTGATGAATTGTTGCACTAAATTAAGGAATTTGCAACCTTTAGGCAATAGATGTCGCGTTTATGGTGTAACTAGCTTAACGGATACTGAGAGATGGGTAACTCATAAGTGAGTCGAATAAGAGAGTCAAATCGGCTCTTGGAAATGAGTCAAGTACTCAAATGACTCCTGCGAAAATTAGTGACTCATCTTGAGTGATACAGGTAAGGACCTTTTTTGTACAATGTTTTTCGATGGGAAATATTTGGAAGTGAGGACTTTTTTTTTGCTCACACAGACACACTTTAACCCGCCATTGGTAACGCAAATTTAATGATGACGCCGGTCTCACGCACCGGGGTTTTAAACTGAAGATTTTTCGAAAAGTGTTACTAATGGTTTAGGTTTTTTTTTCTTAAATTTATGGTCTTTGGCAATAAAACAAAGATGTTTAATCAATTTAAGCTCTGCAATGCGGCAGCTACTCGAAATTGCAACAAAAAACAATAACGGAGAATAAAGTTATTCGACACACCCGGTCTCACAGACCAGTAGGGTCACCATTGACGGCTTAAGAGTCATGAGACGATTCTCTTTTCCATGAGGCGACTCATGCCCATCTCTTCTTATAACTCCAAAGTAAACCACATTTTCCCTGTCGGCGTCTATACTGAGCTGATGAGATCTAATAAGATCGAAACCTGCCCTCTGTCGCATAAGGAAACAATATTTGAATAACAGTGTATCTTTAACTTTCATACATACAGATATTTACGGGGGTGAAATTATAAGTTTTTTACGCGAATTTTATTTTTAATTAGTTAGAACAGTTAATGTAGAATCAACCAACCAATCTGCTTATATTTTTATGGCGATGTGCTATAATTGCTTTATCATGGGTGGTGGCTGTGATTTGATGGCAAAATGTCTTGAAAAACTTATTTTGGCGCCCAACTCGGGGCCACCTCTTTATTACAAACAAAAATCTCATTTATTCAATGTTTCAATGTTTTATTTTGCTGGCGATGCACTGTGGTTTTATTATAGGTTTTGAGATCGATGGTGTCTGGGGTTTAGTGGTACAATGTCTGTGCTAAATTTGGCGCCCAACTCAGAGCCAACTTTTTATTACAAACAAAAAACTCATTTATTCTTGGCGATTCAATGTTTTATTTTGCTGTCGTTGCACTGTGGTTTTATTATAGGTTTTGAGATCGTTGGTGTCTGGGGTTTATTGGTACAATGTCTGTGCTAAATTTGGCGCCCAACTGGGAGCCAACTTTTTATTACAAGCAAAAAACTCAATTATTCTTGGTGATTCAATGTTTTATTTTGCTGTCGTTGCACTGTGGTTTTATTATAGGTTTTGAGATCGTTGGTGTCTGGGGTTTATTGGTACAATGTCTGTGCTAAATTTGGCGCCCAACTGGGAGCCAACTTTTTATTACAAGCAAAAAACTCAATTATTCTTGGTGATTCAATGTTTTATTTTGCTGGCGTTGCGCTGTGGTTTTATTATAGGTTTTGAGATCGATGGTGTCTGGGGTTGAATGGTATAACGTCTGTGCTAAATTTGGCGCCCAACTCGGAGCCAACTTTTTATTACAAACAAAAAACTCATTTATTCTTGGTGATTCAATGTTTTATTTTGCTGGCGTTGCACTGTGGTTTTATTATAGGTTTTGAGATCGATGGTGTCTGGGGTTTAATGGTATAACGTCTGTGCTAAATTTGGCGCCCAACTCGGAGCCAACTTTTTATTACAAACAAAAAACTCATTTATTCTTGGTGATTCAATGTTTTATTTTGCTGGCGTTGCACTGTGGTTTTATTATAGGTTTTGAGATCGATGGTGTCTGGGGTTTAATGGTACAATGTCTGAGCTAAATTTGGCGTCCAACTCAAAGCCAACTTTTTATTACAAGCAAAAAACTCAATTAATCTTGGTGATTCAATGTTTTATTTTGATGACGCTAATTGTTTTCTCACACTGCGGCTTCATCAAAGGTAATTGATTTTGAATTAGCTATTCTTCGGCCATTGAGGATGATTTTTTATGGAATTTTGTCTGCGTGTTTTATATTCTGCGATGTTCATTCAAGTGCTTAAAAAAATAAAACTAAAATTTTCAAAAATTCATATCTTCATTAAAAATTGTTGAATTTACAAAAACCAAATTGATTTTGGATAAGGGATACTTCGACCATTGAGGAAATTTTTTCAAGGAAGTTTTTCTACGCGTTTTATATTTTTTCTCTGCTACCTTTTCATTCAAGTGCTCAAAAAATTAAAACAAAAATCTTCAAAAATCCATATCTATTGAAAATTGTTGGATTTACAAAAACCGAATTGATTTTGAATTAGTGTTACTTCGACCACCGAGGATGATTTTTTATGGAATTTTGTCTGCGCGTTTTATATTTTTTTCTGCGATGTTTTCATTCAAGTGCTTAAAAAAATAAAACTAAAATTTAAAAAAATTCATATCTTCATTAAAAATTGTTGAATTTACAAAAAACAAATTGATTTTGAATAAGCGATACTTCGACCATTGAGGAAATTTTTTTAAGGAAGTTTTTCTACGCGTTTTATATTTTTTCTCTGCTACGTTTTCATTCAAGTGCTCAAAAAATTAAAACGAAAATTTTCAAAAATCCAATGTTGTATTTACAAAAACCGAATTGATTTTGAATTAGCGTTACTTCGACCATTGAGAATGATTTCATATCGAATTTCGCCTGCATTTATATATTTTTTTCTGCGATATTTTTGTTCAAGGGTTTTTTAAAGATTTTCCGTATTGAAAATTGTTGAATTTATAAAAACCAAATTGATTTCGAATAAGCGGTACTTCGGCCATTGAGGATATTTTTATGGAATTTTGCCTGCACGTTTTATATTTTTTTCTGGGATGTTTTTGGCCAACAAATTTAAACGAAAATTTTGAAAAATCCATACCTGTATTTGTTAATGATTTTATGTCAAAATAATCCTTCGAGAACAGAGTAAATAATCTTTCAAAAGATGCGTTTTTTTTTCAGAGATAAAACCAAAATAGGAAAACATTTGCCACATACCTAAAACTTTCCAACTTTTCAAATTTACTGAACAAACATTCTGTTTTTCTGCAAAAATCTCAAAAATACTTCTCGAATTTTGAACTGAATCAAGGATAGTCGTATAATTATTTGGTATAGCAGATAATATAGCCAAAATATTACCTTCAGTCACAGGTATAATATCAAAAGGAAAATTATTTACGTGACCAGGTAGACAAATATCAAAAACATTTTTGAGAAATCATTAACAATATCAGAAGGTGTTACGACGTTTACTAACTGTGATCACATTCACAGTTAAAAATCACTGATATTAGAAAGTAGCAATCACAGGTAGCAACGTGATTCAAAAGTAGCAGTTTGGCCCATCTCTAGTACCTTTCATTGGGTGTCCAGAAGTATCGTTTCTCTCCTAGTATTCGTCACTTCCCTTAAGCACCCCTAGCAACACTAAAATTATTTTTCAAAATGAAGAAATTGAATGTGGGGTGCTGCAACACGGCAAGGATGGGACTTCAATCCAATAAACATTTCAAAATATCTATAATGTGTATTTGCTTTCTTCTCAGATGTCCAATTATTTTAATAGTTAATACTCGTACGATTTTTCCAAGGACTACCTCGGTTGGTGCTATTTGTAACTATTTGCGAGGTACTACCAGTCAGTCGAGATGATGAAGTTAATATCCTCATTTCAATGGATAAATAAAAACCTCAAATACCTGTACTGACTTGTAAAGAAAACAACCTTGATATTGAGTTAATTATCAAGTTATTAAAAACCCAATTTAGTTTTATGTCATGTATAATTTAATCATACCAATAAAAAGTAATGAGAGATAATTAATTTTATTGATTCGGGCATCGCTAAATATTTACATATAGAAAAAATCGCGAAATCGGCACGCAATTATCATTTGCTTTGCGTATAATTAGCGGTTTTATAATTAGTCCCATTAACGGTCCCCTCGGCCATTTAATAATGGCAATAAAACAGCGCGGGATTTTCGAATGAGCGAATTCATTAGAGGCTGCGTCGATAATGCACATCCGACAATTTCTTTTTTTATCCAATTCTGAATTTGCGGCCATTCATACCGAAACGCTCAATTAAAATTAATGATTCTCTGATATTTATGATTGAAATTAATAATTAAAAACTTGATTGGAGCCCGCGCGCGTTAAAATACGTTCAATTTGTGTGCGTCAACGGACGGGGACCGTTAATATAATTATGCTGTAATTACTTTTAAATGAGTTTTTCAAACTGGCCGTTAAACGATTTCGTAAATTGTTGGGGATTTTTTTTTGTGGGTGTTCGCGATGGAAACAATGGCGCGCATTTCGATTCGGATAAAAATGGGAAACGCAGAAAAGGAGCGTGATTTAAATCGCGCCGCTCGGCCTCCTCGGATCCCTATCTCGACTACTGGATCTCGTGACGAACAGATAGCGAGGAGGTATTCATCAAGTTCTGGCGTATACACGCTACCGTTGTACTCACGATTTCCATGTTTTGTACTCATTTACAGAAGTAAATTTTGCGGTCGGCCGCGTAAATTCCGAATCGAAATTCCACTTTGCTCGGGTGTATCTTTTTGGATTAATTTGAAATCACTAACTGATAAAGGGTACGCGGCAGCGAGTCCTTGAAGTGAATTCGATTTTTGTTATTAAATTTGGCAGGCATGAAGAGAATAAAACTTGTATACAGCTTAGAGACAATCCTTATTCTAGTTAATTTACTCACGAACTCGCAGTCCACTAGTCTAATGGAAAGGACAGTGCTAGTGGTGAGTGACCTTGAAAAGGCAGTACAAGGGAAGGTAGCGCAGTCTCGGACCAGTATTCGTGTTGCATCAAATTGTGTCAACCTCCAAGATCCAAAAGGACAGACTCGGTCATCATGGTTTTATTATAGAGGATTTGGTTGGCGCGAATGTTCTAAGCTTTAAACCCAAAATTCATGAATTCGTTCGAAGTAGGTTCCTCTCGAAATTGTTAAAGTTAGTGATGGGCAAGATCGAGTATCTCATAGATCGATCAATCGGTGGTCGATCAGTAGATGTTTCCAGTCGCTCGATCTTTTGCTCGATCTGCTCGAGCGGCTTGTGAAGATCGAGCCGCGTTGATCGATCAAAAGCAGTGGCGGCTAGTGAACTTTTTGCGTGGTAGAGCCACTTATCATACAATATATATTTATAAATTCAAAGTATAATTGAAAAACAGTGTGTCCTACATTTGTTAAGAAAACTTAACTATTTATAGTTACATTTGAATTGTTAGTTCATTTTCAGAATTTAAAAAAAAATGTCGATGTGGCCATCACGTTACTTTCTCCGATTATGATAGTTATTTATATTTTTACTTCCAGTGTAAATGATATTTTAAATATACAATTGCGCACACAAAAGCTGACATCTCTTTTTGTCTAGACGTTTAATGAATGGGCATTAAAGCCAATTTTCACGAATACAATTTAGAGGAAAGTCGCTCACTAGATTACAATGGTGTCTTACTTTATTTTGTCCGCAATTGTATATCAAATGTTTTGCAGGATCAGATGATACCGACGCTTAAAACGTCAAAATTATGAAAGATGAAAATGACAGTCTTTCAAATTTTTATAATATCTCTACCGTCAATTTATTCAAAAACTAACGAGATTTCGAAAAAAATTCCAGCGTCAAAAAGTGCCAAATTTAATGCAATTTAAAAGTTCGCAAAATCAATGTAAAAAGTCAAAACCTCACGTTTTCAAAGCTCGAAGATTTTAAATTGCGATTTTGATTTTTTACATTCTAGCATGTAATGAAATTTTTAAAAAAGATTACTAATTTTTCTCGTTAAATTGACACAAAATGCAAAAATTGCACTTTTTTGCATATTTTAAAATCGCGATTTTGCTTTTTGAAATTGCATAACTACCGTATGCATCTTCCGATTCTTATGATTCAAACTTCAAAATATAGCGTGTTTAGTGTAATTTTAAAACTTATTTCGAAACTTTCTCGTAAAATTAAATCAATATACAAAAATTGCACTTTGTTAAAGTTTGAATACGTTAAAATCGCGATTTTGATTTTTTAAACTGCATAACTGCAAAACGCACTGTCCGATTTTTATTACTCCAACGTCAAAATGTGTCAAATTTAGTGCAATTTAAAAGTTAGTTAAGAAATATTTTCATAAAATCAATGCAAAACATCAAAGTTGCAAGTTTTCAAAATTCGATTTTAAATCGCGATTTTGATTTTTTTTTTTAATTGCAATACAGCCAAACGCGCCTGACTTTGATGATTCAAACGTAAAAATATGGCAAATTTAGAGTAATTTTAAAACTGATTATAAAATGTTCGGGTAGAATTAACACAAAAAGCAAAAATTGCACTTTTTTAAAGTTGAATATTTTAAAAATCACGATTTTGATTTTTTATATTGCATAACTGCAAAACGCATTGTCCGATTTTGTTGACTCCAACGTCAAAATATGCCAAATTTGGTGCAATTTAAAAGTTGGTTAAGTAATATTTTCAATATAATCAACGCACAATGTCAAAATTTCACTTTTTCAAAGTTCGAAGATTTTAAAATGGGATTTTGATTTTTTTTTAATTGCAGTACAGCCAAACGCGCCTGACTTTGATGATTCAAACGTAAAAATATGGCAAATTTAGAGTAATTTTAAAACTGATTATAAAATGTTCTGGTAAAATTAACACAAAAAGCAAAAATTGCACTTTTTTTAAATTTGAATATTTTAAAAATCACGATTTTGATTTTTTAAATTGCATAACTGCAAAACGCATTGTCCGATTTTGATGACTCGAACGTCAAAAAGTGCCAAATTTAATACAATTTAAAAGTTGGTTGGATTTTCGCAAAATCAATGTAAAAAGTCAAAACTTCACGTTTTCAAAGCTCGAAGATTTTAAATTGCGATTTTGATTTTTTACATTCTAGCATGTAATGAAATTTTTAAAAAAGATTACTAATTTTTCTCGTTAAATTGACACAAAATGCAAAAATTGCACTTTTTTGCATATTTTAAAATCGCGATTTTGATTTTTGAAACTGCATAACTGCAAAACGCACTGTCCGATTTTTATTACTCCAACGTCAAAATGTGTTATATTTAGTGCAATTTAAAAGTTAGTTAAGAAATATTTTCGTAAAATCAATGCAAAACATCAAAGTTGCAAGTTTTCAAAATTCGATTTTAAATTGCGATTTTGATTTTTTTTTTAATTGCAGTACAGCCAAACGCGCCTGACTTTGATGATTCAAACGTAAAAATATGGCAAATTTAGAGTAACTTTAAAACTGATTATAAAATGTTCTGGTAAGATTAACACAAAAGGCAAAAATTGCACTTTTTTTAAATTTGAATATTTTAAAATCACGATTTTGATTTTTTAAATTGCATAACTGCAAAACGCATTGTCCGATTTTGATGACTCCAACGTCAAAATGTGCCAAATTTGGTGCAATTTAAAAGTTGGTTAAGTAATATTTTCGTCAAATCAACGCACAATGTCAAAATTTCACTTTTTCACAGGTCGAAGATTTTAAAATGGGATTTTGATTTTTTTTCAAATTGCAAACCAGCCAAACCCGTCCGATTTTGATGATTCAAAAGTCAAAAATATGCGTGTTTAGTATAATTCTAAAATATTCCCTTAAAATTAAATCAAAATGCAAAATTTGTACTTTTTTTTTAAGTTTGAATATTTTAAAATCGCGATTTTGATTTTTGAAATTACTTAACTGCCGAACGCGATGTCTGATTTTGATGACTCCAGTGAGAAAATGTGCAATTTAAAAGTTGGTTAAGAAATATTTTCGTAAAATCAATCAAATTTCACGTTTTCAAAGTTCGAAGATTTTAAATATCGATTTTGATTTTTTTAAATTGCAGAACAGTCAATTGCGTCTGATTTAGATAATTGAAATGTTAAAATATGGCGAATTTAGTGTAATTTGAAAACAAATTATAGAATTTTCTCGTAAAATTGCATTGTTTTAAAGTTTGGATATTTTAAAATCGCGTTTTTGTTTTTTTTAACTGCCGAACGCGTTGTCCGATTTTAATAATTCGAACGACAAAATGTAAAAAAAAAATAGTGCAATTTAAAAGTTAAAGTCCAGGAGACATGTTTGTAAAATCAACGCAAAACGTCAAAATTTCAAGTTTTCGAAGTTCTAATATTTTAAATTATAATTTTGATTTTTTTTATTGCAGAATGGGCAAATGTGATCTATGATTTGATAAATCAAATATCAAAATGAGGAAAATTCAGTGTAATTTTAGGATGGATTGCAAAATTTTCTCGTTAAATAACACTTGCACTTTTTTAAAGTTGGACTATTTTAAAATCGCGATTTTTAAATTCAAAAACATTAAAAGGATTTTCGTAAAATTAACGCAAAACTTCAAAATTTTATAAATACAAGAAAACGAAATGTAGCCTGAATATATGAATATTCAACCTGTTCGTTAATCTGCAAGCAAAAAATTAAGTCTTACTAACTTAAATCTAATGCTTTCTGCAACAAGTAAAGTTGTTTCTAATTTGTTCAAAATTTTATGTTTTTAATGTTTTTAGATTTTAAATTGTTATTTTGATTTTTTAAATTCCAAAAAGCGTTCTCTAATTTTGATGATTCAAATTACAGTGTAATTTTGAAAAAGATTACGAATTTGTCTCGTTAGATTACCACCAAACGCGAAAATTGCACTTTTTTTGTACTTAAAATATTCTAAAAAAAAAAATTTACTTCGTAACGGAGAAAGTAAACATGGTGTTGTTACTTTCTCCGATTTGATGGTATAGTTATTTAAATCATATTTTAAATGTACTTGAGCGTTTTTTTAGGATCGAATGATACTGACGTTTAAATTATGAAAAAAGAAAATTACACTTCAAATTCTGATAGTTAATTTAGTCAAAAACTAAAGAGATTTCTAAAAAAACTTATTCTTTATAAGTGGTCTATTTCGGCATTCTCTGCAATTATTATTAATATAAATTTCATATAATTATTATAATTTCATAATTATAAACCAAAAATAAAAAAGAAAATAATGAAAATTTTGAAGTGGCATCCAGGGACCCCAAAACAGATATTTCCGTAAAAGAAAATTTTCACAATCACAATACTTTCTCGTACTTCGTAACGGAGAAAGTAAATAATATCCAGCTCTACTAGAAAATTGTTTACTGATGCTTATCTATTTGAATTTACAAAACTTAAAATTATTGCAAATAAATGTTAGTTATATGTCGCGGCAAAATATGTCTAATAAGTGCTCATCATCGCCGCGCGCCCGGGATGTGCCAGACCTTGTTCAGCACAAAATGCATGTTCAGAGCGCGATCTCTTCAGCACCCCTCGAGCCGCGCCTCTGACAAAATGCCGTGCGCTCGGTGCGCTACGTGGAAGCTGGCACCGCTAACGGCTCGCCGCGGCGTTGCGTTGGGGTACAAATGCATTGCCATTTTTCTCTATTCATTAAAGTTATGCAGGCGTTGTTTAACATTTAAACTGACGAAAAAGCATTTTAAAAATAAATTATAAATTCTGGCTGAGCTTCAAACTACAGGTAGTGCCATGGCTCCTTGGCTCTACATAACGAGCCGCCCCTGATCAAAAGATCGAGCGCCGTTGATCGATCAAAAGATCGAGTGGCGTTGATCGATCAAATGATCGAGCGGCGATGATCGATCAAAAAATCGAGCGGCTCGATCATTTGCAAAGATAGAGTACTCGATCTTTTTTGATCGATCTTACCCATCACTAGTTACAGTACCATAATTACATATTTGTAACAAACTGCATTTATTTTGCATCTTATGCATTAGCAAATAATTGATTGAGCCATGTCAGCAAAACGGCCACCACACACGACATTTCCTCAACGTAGATAAAACTAAAAACATGCAATGCCAATCAGCAAATCCCTCACTCCCCCGGATTAAACATCAATTTTTCCAATAATCACGTACAACGCCAGATATGATCATCGGGTGACATTTGAAGTAAAATCGTCGATCGGATTTTCGGGGCTGCCGGCGGCGGTGGAAATGCGGTAAGCGGCGCGCATTTTTTAATTATCGGAACGGCCTGTCAGCATTTCAATCACGTATGCAATGAGCCCGGCCGTATTTTAATCTATCAGTTATCGGCGCCGATAAAGCTCAATCAATTCCGGTTCCGCTGTTCATTTGTGTTTTGCAGATGAAATTGTTTAATGTGTTATTTAATGATAGCGCGCCGCGCGGTTCGGGCTCGGATTGATTGATTCCAATACTTCATCGTGTGTTATTGTATTATCAGTTGTAATTAACAATTTCGATGGTTTTCATTAGCATCTGTTTTATTTCCGGCCGGACATGCGGAATTGCGTTTTAACATAATTGTTTTGTTTTGTAAGCGCTAATTAAATGGCCGTTCCTCGTGTCCGGACCGTTATTATATTTATCGTATATTGTTATTATTGCGTTGCGCTACGTTTAAATTATTTTGATTAGGTGCTCCGCCGATTATTTTCATAACCATTTTACCAGTTAATATGTGCACACGCAAAATATATAACGGTGGGTTTACATAATTCCCTTTCGATGTTTTGCTTCCGCGTGCGTTAGTATCAACCATCATAATACACTTATTACATTACCACTATTATTACTATTATTGATATATAGAAATCGGTTTTAATTGATTTAATACCATTATTGTATTAAACGAAAATAAACAGTGTTTAATATGAAGAGGATTGTTACAACCGTTAGTAATAAAACTAAACTGGTGGTTAATTTTTCAATTCAGTTTAGTGTCTAATATACGGGGGCAATCCACAGAGTGACAGACGTTTTGAAATAAAAAAATAAACGAAGTGAAAAAACTAATTTTTATCATATACATTTTGAAGGTAAACTCTTAGGCTATTTTTCGACGTAATCGCCATATAAATAAAGGCATTTATCATAACGTTTTACAAGCTTTTCAATGCCCTCTTTGTAGAAATCTGCTGCCTGCGAGTTCAACCACTGGTTTACACTGGCATGGAGTTGAGCGTCAATGTCAAAGCGTTGCGTACCGAGCCACGTCTTCATCGTTGGTATCAGATGGTAGTCGCTTGGGGCCAAATCCGGGCTGTATGACGGATGACTGAAAATTTCTCATCTAAAATCACGCAGCTGTGTGTGGACGAGCGTTGTCATGAAAAATACAAAATTTGATCATTAAGTTTTCCCCGACGCTTGTTTTATATTGCGCGTCTTAATTTTCGGAGTGTTTCGCAATACCTCTCTGAATTGATTGTTTGTCCACGTTCAAGAAAATCAACGAAAATCACTCCCTGAGCATCCCAAAACACAGTAGCCATGATTTTTCTTGCTGACAGCGTCTGCAGACACTTCCTCGGTTTCTTGGGCGAATACGTGTGACCCCATTGCATCGACTGCCGTTTTGTTTCACAGGTCACGTGCTGTACCCAAGTCTCGTCACCAGTTACGATATGATCGATAACATGGTTTTTACTTTCGTCGTACTCTTCCATAAATATCGGTGCTGCAGCAAGTCTTTTGTTTTTCTGGTCTTCCATTAGGATTTTCGGAATCGACCTGGCACAAAATTTGTAGTATCCAAGTTCAGTGGCGACTCGTTATATAGAGCCAAGGAGCCATGGCACTACTTTTCAAGCTCAGCAAGATTTTTTAATTAATTCTTAAAACACTTTTAAATGTTAAACAACGCCGGCATAACTTTAATGAATAGAGAAAAATCGCAAGGCAGTTGTTTCCCAACGTAACGCCGCGGCGCGCCGTCAACGGTGCCAGTTTCCATCTGCCACGGAATTTCGTTAGGACAATCACGGGGTGGTGCGCGGTTGGGGGGTGCATGTCGCTCTCTGAACGTGAATTTGGTGCCAAATAAATTCTGGTTCATCTAATGCGCGCGATGAAGACTTGCACTTGTTGGTCATATTTAGCGCATTACACAACCAATTAAATTGGATCATTACGGTCTTTTGCTCATGCACTATTGAGAAAATAGTGCAAATTAAACAGCCTAATTTGATTATCGAAATAAAGACCGTGGTGTCGGCTTCCAACTCGAGTGCGTCGATTTCGAAACTAGTAAAGACCTAACGAGAAAGTTTAATTAATTTTAATAATTAAAATTTTCGACTTTTTGTCCGCATGTTTTTTCAAATGTTAGTTTATTATAATTATTATTATAATTTTGTTTTTGTTGTTTGTTTGTTAAAATGTTTGTCCTCTTGGACCACCATTTTTATTTTAGGCCCGAATTTTAGGTTTTTGGTCTATTTTTTTTCTTGTATTTTAGATTTTTTAACTTAAATGATTGATTTTATTTTGCGAATTTTTTGTATTTTTTAGCTATTATTTTCAAATTTCTGGTCAGAAACTTATTTTTGGGGGCTGAAAGTGGTAAACTATTTTGCTCCTACCTAAATTTTCGATTTTTATTGTCTGCGTTTTTTATTTTTAGATCAGGATTCTTGATTCTTTGGCCCATATTTTCGATTTTTTTTTAATTTTTGGCCTAAATATTCTTTATTTCGATCAAAATTTTCGATTATTTTGTCTCCATTTTTTATCTTCACGCCAGAGTTCTCGATGTTTTGTCTAAATTTTTACCTTTTCATGCCATATTGTAGATTTTTTAGCCTATATTCTGTATTTTAGATTTTTTCAGTTTAAAGGGCATAGCCTTATAAGATGGTGAAAAGTCCCCCGTTCGGGATTTTGACCGAACATTTTAAAGCATTCGATTCGTTATCAAAAAAAGGCTAATCCTCCTAAATTTTCAGCCCGCTAGAGCGTCTCTAGCGGCTGCTAGCTCAAAAAAAAAGATTTTTCAGTATTTTTGGGATAACTCGAGTTACAGAAAATATTTTTACATGCGGATTAGAGCGTTCGAAAGCACATTTATCTGCCTCATTGTGGTATTTTTTTCAGATTTTTCTTAGAAATAAGAGGGAAATGCGGTTTTTGGACGAAAAAATTATATTGAAAAAATGTCGAAGGCCAGAAAGTCTCACTTAGGGGTTTTTGAGGGTTCTAAAACGATTTCCGAGGGATAGAAGACTCCGAGAAGTCCCTTTTAGGGACGTTATGATGACTCATACCCTCAAAGACGTCGCAAGGGGATTAAAAATTGGTCAAAAATGACCAAAATCGCGTATTACCACGTTTTTCGACCTTTTGCACCACTTGAAATTTTTTTGACAATACATCATTTTGAAGGTAATGAAAAATGCCAAAAGATACAGTTTTTGGATTTTCCGTCGGTAAAAAAAAAATGTGCAGGTAAACAGGTTGCAAATATAGAAATGGCCGCCAGTTTACGGTTATCGAGCCGAAAATTCTAAAAAAAATACCACAATGAGGCAGATAAATGTGTTTTCAAACGCCGTTACCCGCATGTAAAAATATTATCTCTAGCTCGAATTATCACAAAAATACTTAAAATTGTTTTTTTTTTGAGCTAGCGGTCGCTAGAGACGCTCTAGCGGGCTGAACAGTTAGGAGGCTTAGTCTTCTTTAATAACGAATCGAATGCTCCTAGTCCGGTCAAACTCCCGGGCGAGGGACTTTTCCCCATCTTAAAGGGATATGCCCTTTTAGGTCTTTTGGCCAAAAATGTTCTTTATTTTGACTTAAATTTTCGATTTGTTTGTTCAAATTTTCGATTTGTTTGTTAAAAATTTTAATTTTTAGGTCCACCACTTTGATTTTTAGGTACGAATTTTAGTTTTTTGGTCTTGATTTTGTATTTTTTGTTCTATATTTTAATTTTTCTTGACTTGAATTATTGATTCTATTGTGCGTATTTTCTTAATTTTTTTCTATTATTTTCGAATTTCTTGTCGGAACTTATTTTAAGCTGAAAACAGTTACTTTTGGAGCTGGAAAAGGCGAATTATTTCGATTTTGATTGTATTTTCAATTTTTTGGTCTGCATTGTTATTTTTAGACCAGAGTTTTTTATTTTTTTTGGCCGATATTTTAGATTTTCGACTGTTTTGTCGAAGATTTTTGATTTTTTGGCCTAAATTAAAAAGAGGGGGGGATGGGGTATATTGCATAAGTGGCTCTACCCTACTGGTGTTCCACGAGCCGCCGCTGTCCAAGTTTACCAACTACGATTTCATGAACTAAACTCTGTGAAATTTGGGCAAATGTTCCGAGAGTTCCGTAACCGTGAAACGACGATTTTCACGGATTTTCTCATTCATTTTCACCAACAATTCATCAGTCACAAGACTAGGCCTATCACTGCGATCCTCATCGTGAACATTGGTTCGGCCATTTTTAAAGTTAATGCACCACTGCTTCACTCGGCTTTCACTCATTATTCCGTTGCCGTACACGACACAAATCTGGCGATAAATTTCAATCGGTTTGTAATTTTTCGCCAACAAAAATCTTATCACACCACGCACTTCACAACTGGCGGGATTTTCAATTTCAGCGCTTATTTTAAAACGCCACTGTATGAAAAGTACCATTTGCACGATGCTCGAGGTGTGGAAACATTCTGTAGCCAAGATGGTGGCGCCAGTGCCGCCAACTGCCGCGCCAGGCCAAAACGTCTGTCACTGTCTGGATTGCCCTCGTAGTTAACGTTCCCTTCACTTCCAGTATTACTTGCCTTCACAATATCCATTGTGGCTCGCGCAGTGTGTGCCGTTGCTCCGTCCTGTTGGAACCACATGTCCTCCAGTCCTAATTCGTCCAATTGCAGCAGAAAAAACTGGGTTAATATGGCCCTATAGCGCGCTCCGTCCACTGTTGTCATTTGACCAGCGGCGTTCTCGAAAAAAAAATGGCCCGATGACTCCTCCAGCGTGAACAGCGCACCATGCAGTCACTTTGAGCGGGTGTAATGGCTCCTCGTGCATCACTTGTGGATTTTCGGTGCCCCAGAAGCGATAGTTTTGCTTGTTCACGTACCCGCTGAGGTGGAAATGAGCCTCATCGCTCATTATGATTTTGGTCGAAAAATCGTCCTCGAGATTGAGGATGGCTTGGGCGTAGGTTACACGCGTTTGGCGGTCGACAAGCAGCAGCTGATGCTTGATGGACTGGACTTTGTACGGGATTATTATTACTTTCGATTTTTTTTTAATTTTATAAAAAAATATAGCTGCAGAAATCGATTCAGAATTTTTTATAAACAAAAAATTGGAAAAAATGAAACGGTAGCTCCCCGCCGACTAAAAGAAATAATATTTTTTCTCGCTGTCGTCGGCAGTCAGATCCATTTTGATTGATTAATTTCGGTTTTATTTAAGATCGTAAATTCCCATAAAAAAAACTAGCTACGGCGATTCAGAATGCTTTATATTTAGAATAATAAAAGAAACCTTAACTCCGACGACTGAGAGAAAAAATATTTCTTCTCGTTGCGGTCGGCATTCAGATCCGCAGATTTATTAATTCCGATTTTTTTTTCAAAGTTCGCCAACTACTAAAAAAAGGTTAGCTATGGAGTAGAGTTTATTAGCTTGTACTGGAACAGGAATTGGCGTAAAAACTTCATAATAATCAACATGTGCAAATAAATAAAATAAATAAAATGGCGAGAAATTTAAATTTAGATATACATACCAGAGGTGGGTAACTCATAAATGAGTCAACTCTTAGAAATGAGTCGAGTGTCAAGTGACTCCTGTGTAAATTTCCTGACTCATTCCGAGTCATGAAATTGGAGAAGTACGGGGTAATTTTTTTGCTTTTCACCATTTTTGGGTACACTGCAAAATGTTTTGCTTATCACTTTTTCAAAAAAAAAATTCAAAAGAGTCAACAGTCACTTGACGATGAGTCGAGTCACAAAAATGAGTTATTTCGCCCATTTCTAATACATACTGTGCCTTCAACAGGTTCTAAGATTCGAAAATTGGATAAAGGATAGCAAAAGCAAAGGCAAGGAAGAGATTGCAAAACTTAAAATTTAAAAATAACAAATAATAATAAAAACAAAAATATAATGGAAAAAGCAAAGAAAAAAAAATGGTGATGTGACCATCATGTTACTTTCTCCGACTTGATGGTATCATAGCCATTTATATTTATGTTTTCATGGTTTATTTTTAATTTAAATCATATTTTAAATGTACATCGAGCATTTTGTAGACTCGGATAAAACTGACGTTTAGAACGTCAAAATTATGAAAGATGGAAAAATTAAAGTTTAAATTCAAAAACTCAGCTTACTCAAAAACTAAAGAAATTTCGAAAAAACCTTATTCTTTAAAAGTTGTTCATTTTGGCATTCTTTCTAATTATTATTCACATAAATTTGCTGTAACTATTATAGTTTCTTATTTATAAACTAAAAAAGAAGAAAAAATAATATTTTTTTTTCTCTAATAAAATGATTTTATAAAAAAAATACTAAAGGAGAAAGTAAAAATGGAAATATCTTACCAACGACTCGAATATATGAAAGAGCTCATCCTGTAGATTCGGAAAATGAATACTTGATTTTGACACTTAATAATAATAATAATAATAACAATAATAATATATACTTTATTGCCCAACTGGAAACCCCATTTACAACATTACAAACTTTTTAATAACAAACAAATAATATGATAATACAATGTTTTAAAAGTAAGTTATACTCGGTATAAATGATCAAAATATAATGATAATTATAACATTTTATTTAATGATTGCAAGCAACTATGATACGAATGGATTTCCTTATGGTAACAGCGCGTTTAAGTTGACTTATGAAGTTTTCATTATCATTAGATCAAAAGTGTAAGTATTTAACATTCCCTCATATATAAAATATCATTCATTGGCACGATAACATGCACATGTGCAAATTACCTATTGTTAACTGCAGACGGTAATTACATAAAAGCAGATAATCACTGGGACAAGCCGTTACTAAATTAGGTCAATTGCGCGCTGAAAAAAAAATCCATTATTAAACAATATCCTCCATTTTTAATGCCAATTGATTTTATTTCCACCGTAACGATCCCTAATTTATTTAAATGGCGTCTCGGAATTATAATTTACCGTCTGAATAAAAATACGGCGGCGCACGTGCGGATATTTCACTATCCCAACTTTAAAGTGGTCACGCAATGTTTTTAAATGCACGTGATAAATATTTATTTATAATCAATTTTCCGGCATGATCGTACGGTTACAACATGTCGGCGCATTATAATAATTAAAACATTCTTTGGGAATTGTGTACAGAAAGTGCGCGGCGGTCGCGTGACGCTGCTTATCGTGATTTTATTTAGCACATATCTAATGGTTAATTTGAATAAATGATTAATTACGACGGAGCGCCGTAAAATAAACGTGGAATTGTTGTTTGTTTAATGGGTAATAAAGATGGATTAATGTGGTGGGAGACATCAAAATATAATCATTTGTGGAAATTGTTATATAATCTTGTCTTATTTGGGCTTCAAACTATAAAATGTGAATGTTTATTATGATCGTAAACTATTGTTTTATGAAAGGTGTGTAGGTGTGTCGTGGCGTCTGACAGTTAGGAATGGTTGTAAAGTAATACGTCGACTCCCCAACTACTACTACTTCAGTTCGCAGCTAACGTATGTATCTAGTTACCACGGTGACAATTGCTATTGGTGTTAATAACGTGTGGGGATTTTGAAAGTAAAGTCTGAACGAAATAGGATGGCCGTCGTTAGCAATATAATCCCTATATATCTTATGTTTGTGCAAACGAATGTATTGGATAAAACTGTCGTGGTTGATAACTCGATGCCGATGCTAAATACAAAGTAAAACTTCATGAGAAACAAGTGCAGCGTTGTTTAAATTTTAACAACTTTTGACTTAAATAAAATTCAATGTAACAATATCGCTCTTACTGTCAGTCGCCATGATTTATGACGTCAAGATTAACTATAGGCAATCATTTTTAACCAAAATCAGTCATCTGCAGGATTAGAATTAGGGGTGTGATTATGGAAATGAATATTCGAAAATTGACTATTTTTAATAATCGATTATATCGATTAATCAAATGATCGATTAATCGATTAGTCAAATTATTAAATAATCGATTAATCATATGATCGATTAATAAAATTATGGGTTTATTGATTATTTTTTGAGTAATAATCAAACAACCGATTAATAGATTATTTATCGATTATTCGATTATTTTGCACAGCTCTAGTTATAATAGCGTATGACAAAATTAAAATGGTATATTTTACCAGTCAAAATGGCATATTTTAACTGTCAAAACTAGCATATTTACCAGTCAAATATGGCATATTTTGCCAGTCAAAAATATGTACCATATTTGAATAGTCAAAATGGTATATTTTATCAGCCAAAACTGGCATGTCTTAACTGTCAAAACTGGTATATTTTAACTGGCATATTCACCAGTCAAATATGGCATATGATAAGAGTAAAAAATGGCATATTTTACGAGTTACAACTAGATAGCATATTGTAATAGTCAAAATGGTATATTTTGCCAGTCAGAACTGGCATGTCTTAATTGTCAAAACTGGCATATTTTAACTGGCATATTAATCTGTCAAATATGGCATATGTTAACAGTAAAAAATGTGATATTTAAGAAGTCAAAACTGGCATATTTTAACAGTCAAAAATGGCATATTTTACCAGTAAAAAATAGATAGCATATTTGAATAGTCCAATAGCATATTGTACCAGTCAAAATTGGCATATTTTAACTGTCAAAACTGGCATATTTACCAGTCAAATGTGGCATATTGTACCAGTCAAAAATGGCATATTCTACCAGTCAAAATAGATAGCATATGTTAATAGTCAAAAATGCCATATTTTACCAGTAAAAATAGATAGCAATTTTTAATAGTGAAAATAGCATATTGTACCAGTCAAAATTGGCATATTTTAACTGTCATAACTGGTATATTTACCAGTCAAAAATAGGTACCATATTTTAATAGTCAAAATGGTATATTTTACCAGCCAAAACTGGCATGTCTTAACTGTCAAAACTGGCATATTTTAACTGGCATATTCACCAGTCAACAGTAAACAATGTTAACAGTAGAAAATGTCATATTTAACCAGTTAAAACTGACATATTTTAAGAGTCAAATATGGCATATTTTTCCAGTAAATAATAGATAGTATATTTTGATAGTCAAAATGGCATATTGTACTAGTCAAAATTGGCATATTTTGACTGTCAAAACTGGCAAATTTACTAGTCAAAAATGGCATATTATACCAGTAAAAAATAGATAGCAAATTTTAATAGTCAAAATGGCATATTGTACCAGTTAAAATTGGCATATTTCAACTGTCAAAACTGGCATATTTACCAGTCAAATGGGGTAAAAATGGCATATTTTACCAGTCAAAATAGATGACATACGTTAATGGTCAAAAATACCATATTTTACAGGTAAAAATAGATAGCATATTTTAATAGTGAAAATAGCATTTTGTACCAGTCAAAATTGACATATTTTAATTGCCAAAACTGGCATATTCCAACCGTCAAAACTGACATATTCCAACCGTCAAAACTGGCATATTTACCAGTCAAATGGGGCATATTTTACCAGTCAAAAATAGGTACCATATTTTAATAATCAAAATGGTATATTTCACCAGCCAAAACTGGCATGTCTAAACTGTCAAAACCGACATATTTTAACTGGCATATTCACCAGTCAAATATGGCATACGTTAACAGTAAAAAAATGTCATATTTAACCAGTCAAAACTGGCATATTTTAACAGTCAAATATGGCATATTTTACCAGTAAAAAATAGATAATATATTTTGATAGTCAAAATAGCATTTTGTACCAGTCAAAATTGGCATATTTTACCTGTCGAAACTGGCATATTTACCAGTCAAATAGGGCATATTTTAACAGTAAAAAATGGCATATTTTACGAGTTAAAAATAGATAACATATTGTAATAGTCAAAATGGAATATTTTACCAGTCAAAACTGGCTTGTCTTAGCTGTCAAAACTACCATATTTACCAGTCAAATATGGCATATGTTAACTGTCAAAAATGTCATTTAACAAGTCAAAACCGGCATATTTTAACAGTCAAAAATGGCATGTTTTACCAGTCAAAAATAGATGGCATATTTTTATAGTCAAAATGGCATATTGTATCAGTCAAAATTGGCATATTTCAACTGTCAAAAATGGCATATTTCGACTGTCAAAACTGGCATATTTCGACTGTCAATACTTGCATATTTACCAGTCAAAAACGGTATATTTAAACACTGAAAAATGGTATATTTTTCCAGTTTAAAACAGATAGCAAATTGTAATAATCAAAATGGTATATTTTACCAGTCAAAACGGGCATGTCTTAGCTGTCAAATTGGCATATTTTAGCTGGAATATTTAACAGTCAAATATGGCATATGTTAATTGTCAAAAAGGTCATTTAACCAGACAAAACTGACATATTTTAACAGTCAAAAATGGCATATTTAACCAGTCAAAACTGGCATATTTACTTTTCAAAAAAGACACATTTAAACTGGAAAAATTGGTATATTTCCCAGTCAAATATGGCATATTTAACCAGTCAAAGATAGATGGCATATTTTTATAGTTAAAATGGCATATTATATCAGTCAAAATTGGCATATTTACCAGCAAAAATGACATATTTTACCAGTCAAAATGGCATATTTTACCAGTCAAAATAAATAGCATATTTTATTAGTCAAAAATGACATATTTTAATAGTCAAAATGGCATATTGTACCAGTCAAAATTGGCATATTTCAACTGTCAAAACTGGCAAATTATAACTGTCAAAACTGTCATATTTACCAGTCAAATATGACGTATTTTATTAGTCAAAAATGGCATATTTTTGCAGTGAAAAATAGATAGCATATTGTAATAGTCAAAATGGTATATTTTACAGTCAAAACTGGCATGACTTAGCTGTCAAAACTGGCATATTTTAACTGGAATATTTAACAGTCAAATATGGCATATGTTAATAGTCAAAAAGGTCATTTAACCAGACAAAACCGACATATTTTAACAGTCAAAAAAGGCATATTTTGCCAGTTAAAATGGCATATTTTACCAGTCAAAACCGGAACATTTTTCCAGACAAAAATGGATTGCATATTTTAATGGTCAAAATAGCATATTTTAATGGTCAAAATGGCATATTTTACCAGTCAAAACTGGCATATTTAACTGTCAAAACTGACACATTTAAACTGCAAAAATTGGTATATTTCCCAGTCAAATATGGCATATTTAACCAGTCAAAAATAGATGGCATATTTTTATAGTCAAAATAGTATATTGTATCAGTCAAAATTGGCATATTTTAATTGTTAAAACTGGCACATTTACCAGCAAAAATGACATATTTTACCAGTCAAAATAGATAGCATATTTTATTAGTGAAAAATGACATATTTTAATAGTCAAAATGGCATAGTGTACCAGTCAAAATTGGCATATTTTAACTGTCAAAACTGGCAAATTATAACTGTCAAAACTGGCATATTTACCAGTCAAATATGACGTATTTTATTAGTCAAAAATCGCATATTTTTCCCGTGAAAAATAGATAGCATATTGTAATAGTCAAAATGGTATATTTTATTAGTCAAAACTGGCATGTCTTAACTGTCAAAACTGACATATTTTAACTGGCATATTTACCAGTTAAATATGGCATATGTGTACAGTCAAAAATGTCATTTAACCAGTCAAATATTGCATATGTTTACGGTAAAAAATGTCATTTAACCAATCAAAACTGACATATTTACCAGCAAATTTGGCATATTATACCAGTCAAAAATAGCATATTTTACCAGTCAAAACTGCCATATTTAACTGGAAAAACAGGCATATTTTAACTGTCAAAACTGGCATATTTCCCAGTCAAATATGGCATATTTACTGACTAAATATGCCTACTGGCATATTTTAATAGTTTAAATTGCATATTGTACCAAAATTGGCATGTTTTAACTGTCAAAAGTGGCATATTTTTACTGTCAAAACTGGCATATTAACCAGCAAATATGGCATATTTTATAAGTCAAAATGGTATATTGTACCAGTCAAAATGGCATATTGTACCAGTCAAAATTGGTATATTTTAACTGTCAAAACTGGCATACTTACTAGTCAAATATGGCATATTTTAAAACTCAAAAATGGCATATTTTAAGAGTCCAAAATTGATAGCATATTGTAATAGTCAAAATGGTATATTTTACCAGTCAAAACTGGCATGTCTTAATTATCAAAACTGGCATGTTTTAACTGGCATATTTATCAGACAAATATGTCATACGCTAACAGTCAAAATGTCATATTTAACCAGACCACACTGACATATTTTTGCAATAAAATATGATATATTTTATATGTTAAAAAGGGGTATTTTAAAAGTCAAAAGTGACATTTTGTTTAGTTATAATGGCTTATTTAAAAAAATAATAATTGCATATTTTAACTGTCAAAAATGACATATTTTACTAGCCAAAAATAGTATACTTTACCCTTCAAAACTGGCATAGTTTAACAGTCAAAATTGGCATATTTTAATAGTTAAAAATTGATATTCTACTACCTGATAAAAATGTAATTTTTTCTTTTTTACTATTTTTCACTTCAGTCACGACCAGGTTATTATTTATGTATTTCAATTTGGGATGAGTAAATGAACAAATTAATAATGTCAGAAGTATACAACAACCATGGACCCGAGCGAATACTTGTCGATCCCCGAAAAATCTTTCGCCCGGGCTGGGATTCGAACCCACACGGCACGCGGTGCAATATTGTACCGATGTAATATTGTACCAATCGAAACTGGCAACTTAAGTTGAAAATAGCACATTTTTAGAGGCATACATTGCTTGTGTGAACAGTAAAAATGGCTTATTTTGTTAGTAAAAAATTCCGTATTTTTAAATAGTCAAAACTAGCAAATTTATCAGTCAAATAAGGCATGTGTTCACAGTCAAAAATAGCATATATTTAACCAGTCAAAACTGGGGTAGTTTAACTGTCAAAACTGACATATTTCATCTGTCAAGTATGGCATAATTTATAAGCTAACGAGGGATATTTTAAAAGTCAAAAGTGACATATTTGTATAGCAAAAATGGCATGCAGGGAGATCAGAAAGTCGAAAATAGTTGACAGCGCATTTTCTGAAAATTGGGATAATATTTCACGTAATATTATGTTGCCTGCCTGGATCAGTGCAGTACATAAGAATTTTGTCTATTTTGACGTCTTGTGTTTTTTTGAGGTTACTTGTTTTAAAAATGGTTTCAAAATAATTAAAATGCACATGCACTGCACTGAAATAATTCAGGCAGCTAATATCAGATTACTTAAATTATTATAGGGATTTTCAGAAAATGTTCTGCCAACTATTTTCGACTTTCTGACCTCACTGTATTTGACCAGTCAAAAACAGCGTATTTTAGCAGTCAAAAATTGTCAAAACTGGCATAGTTTAATAGTCAAAAGTGGCATATTCCACAGGCCAAAAGTGGCAGATTGTGAAAGGAAAATAGGGATATATTTCACCTGTTAAAAATTTATTTATTTATTTATACATTTACGTGAATCCCCATTTTACATAAATTCGTCTATACAAATATTACAATTGTTTTTACTTAAAATTAAACTTAAAACTAATACTCCTACAAATACTACCTAATAAGAGTGTTATGTTAAAAATGGCATATTCATCCAGTCAAAAATGTCATGTTTTACCAAAGGGAATTGGCATATTTTATCTGTTAAAAATGGCATATTTTACATGTTAAAAAGGCATACTTTGTCTAAAATGTCAGTGTTCAAGTCAAAAATAGCATATTTTACCATTTAAAAATGGCACATGAATAGAACATTAAATTATAAACAGAAAATATACGCATTAAAACATTTTTCCTATTTAAAATGCAAAAATTTCTTCGAATAATCAAATAGTTAAATAATCGATTAATCATGTGATTGATTATTAAATAATCGACTGATCGATTCATCAAATTGTCAAATGATCGATTTATTGATTATTTTTGAGTAATAATCAAACAACGGATTAATCGATTGCTCGATTAATTATCGATTAATCGATTGCTGGATTAATGATCGATTAATCGATTATTTTGCACAGCCCTAATTCCAATTACGCCGCCAAATGGGACGGAATCAGCCCTGTTGAGGGCAAGTTAAATTCGCCCCCCTTGTTTTACTGATTGGAAATATAATCAACTATCTCTTATTTTAACATACGTTTCGCTATTAATTATAACGTTTTGCTTACGATTGTGATTGTGGCATAATCATTGTAGCTGACAGTGAAGTTTTGCTTGTATATTAGTTAGTAATAAAAATCAAAATGGTGGACACGCTCTCTTGAACTATTGTTTAACACTTAATTATAGTGTTGTTTTCGAGATTAAAGAAATTACATGAAAAAAAAATAATCGTGATACCCAATCGATCATTTGATCCGTTTCTGAGTAATCCACCGTCAGCCATTTTGATCTTGATAAGAAAGGTGAACATCTCCGGATATTTTCCATTGTACTTCATTATCCCAAACAGAATTAGAGTAGAACCTAAAAAAAAAGTCGCGAACAATGAGGTCTTTGTATACCGGATTGCATTAAACATCCTTTCCCCCGTTGAAATCAGCAGATACCGCTAACCGCAGCGCCACCTCTCGCCTTTTATAGCTTATTTAACCGAATTAGCATGCTAAAGCCGTTTCCGTTTTCTGTTTCAGGGTCCACCCCAGCCCGGCCAGCCTTTTAAATTCACAGTAGGTGAATCATGTGATAGGATAAAGGAAGAATTTAATTTCCTGCAAGCCCAATACCACAAGTAAGTATTCCTCATCGATCAAACTCCGATGTAAATTTTAACGGACGGTGAATATTTGAAATAATGTGAAAAGTTAAGCGGCGCACTTACTCCCCCTGTATTATTAAAGGAAATTATCGGGAATTACGGAAATAATTTATCAGCCTTTCGTAGTGGGACACGCGGTTCTATTATTTAATTACCCGCCATAATATCCGATGCAAATTACAAGGTGAGTCGTCCCGTAAATTTGTAGGTAAGATGGAATCCCGAGAGGTAATTAAAAGGATAAACGGTGGTAAATACGAGAACGACCCACCTTTCAGCTTGTTTAAAATTAGATCCAACACTGGATATGAGAAACCTGTATCGGGCAATCACGTTTTAAATAAATGAATAAAAAACGATACACGTCAGGACATTATTAAAGTCACTTTATAGTTTTCTAAGTAGTCGACATGACATCGAGTGGTTGAGAGCTTCGGGACGGGGACAGGATATCACGTTCCGACAACCGCTACTGGTTACTTATTGTTGCAGTTGAACATACTTTGTATTACCACGAGGGGCTTCAATTTCCTACTGCTTGAATTTAAGATTTACATCCATTATCAAAATAACTTCCATCATTCTGTCATTTCTAATGAATCGTTTCTTTTATTTATAAAATACCACATTTATTCAATACTCGTCAGACTTTTTATTAGTAAAAAACAATTCAATCTATTCATCGACACGCAATTTTCACTCGAGAGGATTGCCTCAGAAACATTTGGATTTAGCTGTTCAAGACTAATCGTCTATAGATGGTCTCAATTCCAAGTATATTTAATTATGATATGCAAATTATTTTTAATCGGCAACACCCCCTTTGTGATACCTCATTGGAAAGCTCTTGATAATTGCCATTTAACAGTACTAAACAAAATACTTCTAATTTTTGAGAAATACGCAAAATTATTTTTACTATTTATTCCAATTTCACGTCCTAAACATAAAATTAAACCATTTTGTTTCGAATAAAGTATTAAAAATAGTAAGAAAACTGGAGAACACAAAATAATTCTAACAAAAATAAGAATTAAGAAACAAATTATTGTTATTTTGAGAAATACGCTCATGGCAGTTTAATTTAAAACCCTAAAAATTAAAGTGTTCTGATAATTGTTGAACAATTTCGACCTTATTAGCAACAAAATGATTTAATTTGATATTAAGAACGAGGAATTGGGCTAAATAATAAAATATATTTCCCAAAAATTTGACTAATAAGAAGTATTTTGTTTCGTACTGTTAAATAGAAATTTTCAAGAGCTTTCCAATGAGGTATCACAAAGGGGGTGTTGCCATTAAAAAAAAAATGTGTTGGGGTGGTTACAGCCAGGAGTTGCTTAGTGAAGGTCATTTTTGTGATCATACTGTTTCACCCACATACCCTAGAAACGGTTTTGAGAAGATGTTTGTATCTTTTTTAGGCCCATACTAATATAGCATAGCTCGTTTTTAAATAGACACCCTGTATATATAGAGTGTCCGTATTTCTTGGACATGCATGAGGATTTTGGTCATTTGAAGAGATAAGCGTCGCACAGTGTGCGCGACCTACTGGTGGTGGAGGAAGCTAAGTTGGAAATTGAATATTTGAAAATTTAACGTATGCCATTTTACCAAGGACATTTCAAAACGCAGGGTAAAGTTTTAGATTTTTTATGCACAATTCATCCTCAAAGTTGGAATATTTCTGAAAGTTGCACGCTGCGCGAAATTAGACTTTTCAAAAATAAATCACAACTTTTTGACCACGCATTTCATCATCACCATTTTTTGACACAACTATTGCATTGTATCCTTTTATTATATGACATGTAGTTTGGTTTATTTAAATTATTAGTAACGTAATGAGAATTAATTAAAAACGGATAATTTTAATTACCAAATTTTAACTTTGGTAAAAAAAGTAGAGGTCGAGCACATTTTTTTATCGATCTAACCCCACAAATCATTTTTTTTTACTCAACGCCGACACATAATTGTGTCAATTATTTTCGGAGTCGGACCGATAAAAATAAGATTTTTAGAGTTATAGAGAAGGTACAAGATGATTTTTTTTTTCAAGAAGTGCCTCTACTTAAATTTTATTATAGCCTAACCAAAGTTAAAATTTAACAACGAAAATTATGTGTTTTCAATAAGTTTTCATTACGTTACTAATTATTTAAATATTATAATAAAACACTTTCAACTTTGTTTTATATAACTTGTATTTTTATTTTTGTGACTCAAGTTTCGGTAATACAATTACCATTTTCAAACAAGACTTCTTGTTTGAAAATGGTAATTATATATATTTTTATTTTTGTGACTCAAGTTTCGGGAATACAATTACCATTTTCAAATAAGACTTCTTGTTTGAAAATGGTAATTGTATTACCGAAACTTGAGTCACAAAAATAAAAATATAAGTTATACATAACAAAGTTGAAAGTATTTTATTATAATATTTAAAATGTATAACGAAGTAGAAGCCTCCAGCATAAACAAAATTATTTAAATCAATCAAACTAAATATAATTTAATAAAAGTATATAATGGCTTCGTTGTGTCAGCAAATAGTGATAATAGAATGCGTGTTCAAAAAGATGTATTTTTTATTAAAGATAACCTTAATTTCGCGCTATTTAGAAATTTTCCAATTTTGAGGTTGGACGTGATCTGAAACTTCAGCCTTATGAGTTTTAAAATATCCTTGATAGAATGGCATACGATAATTTTTCAATTTTCAATTTCATTTGGGGTATTAAAATAGTTTACATTTTTATAAATCTATTAGTCGTTTTTTTTTTTAATTTCTGCATTATGTAAATGTGGTTTTTGATGTCGAATATATTGTCCAACCAGTTTAATTCTGCTTTTCGATGAACAAAGTTTAAATAATTTCGAGGCATTTTGAGTGACTGGAAATTTTAGACACTTACCAAACTAAACTAACTAAATTTATTGCTAAACCACTGAATTTTTATGAACTGACATTGTAAAAAAAATTCGTGATATTTTGACCATTTTCAAATCGCCATAACTCGGCCTATTTTTAATCGATTGTGACGAATCTTTAAGGGCGAAAAACTTTGAAGTGTCTTCTTTAGTCATGCACGCGAACTTAAGCGTAACCCCTTCTGCAACCCTCTGACGCCCCAGTGAAAAAAAAGGTTTTTCAGGAAACCATGTCCAACTTTGACGATGTCTGCGGAGTTGGAAATTTTTTTTCGACTCGATCCACCATAAAGACATTAAAATTTGATCAATTCCCTATGCAGGACTCAAAGAACGAAGTTCCTACGACGATTTCGCACCAAGTTAGGGGTGTTTGAAAAAAAGTGCATTTTGTGGTTTTTCGCACATAACTCGGCGACCTTTCAACCAAATTTGATGATTCTTTCGGGAAAAAATCCCATTTTGGCTCTACTTTAAGGGGGTAAGCTCGGATTGGAATGATTTCTTTTACAACCCTTCAACCCCCAAACAAAAAAAAACACGTTTTTAGGCAACGAGTTAGTATACAATGTTTTTAAACATTCAACATTAAAATATTTTCCAACATGCAATTTGTGTCCTTTCCGCACTATTCTTTCCCGTCTTTCTTCAGCAGACACAGCTCTTCGAAATTGAGTATGTTGTATTTGTGTTGTTTCTCATGAGGTAAGAAATCAAATTCCTCCTTGTTCATTTGAAAATACATATGAAAACGTTTTGGATCTTTTTGTAATTCTGGAACCGGTGAAATTCTCTATATTTATTTATTACATGAACCCATGTTCGGAGCTTTCTTTTCTTTGAACTAAGATCATGCAACCACAGCCTTCTTCTTCGCAATCCAAAGAACTTCTATCACTTTACATTTTCGATGCTTAATTTTGGAAGACGAAGAATTGATATGGTTCACCGTCTCTACTTAAACCGCTATCACACCATCACGTAATAATAGTAGTCTTCCAAAGATGATATCACGATTTAAAAATCCCCACGTGAGCTCACATGACGTGCTAGCAGTCTGCATGCGCCTTACCCCTCCCATCAGATTAAGTGATTTCATTTGTTGGAGCATCGTATCGGCAGAATTCCTCTGGGGTCGACCCCCGAATTCGTTTTGAGCAAGTATCAGATCCGAAATAAGTGAATTTATTCAAATAAAACAACAAAAACTTAGGCACCAGAAGGTGCTGCAGGTGTGGATCTCGCTGTACGGCGCACCCCGGTATCGGTTGGCACTTTGTAACGTTAAATTCGCTAAGAAAATCATCTAAGGTTGACTTGGTTTTGAGGACTTGGTGGACCACAACTGTCACGGTGATGTTGTCCGGGTATGCGGAAGTTACTTGGTCGAATAATTTCTCGAGGAAGTTCTGGGGTCTTGCCCGGTCGGGTATTGCTGTAAGTCTTCGAGGACGACGTTCCCTTGTCGCAGAAGAAATCCTGGATAAAACAAATTCTGCACACATGGTTGTCCTCGAATAGGGTCAAAATGTACCGAAGGTTCTTGAAGATGGTGCGAAACCCGTTGCAGAATATCCCTAGAGCGTGCCCTTGGGATGTGATAAATGGAAGAATCGTAGGGCCGCTCAAGGGGTTGCGGTAACGTCTAAGTCTGTAGGACTGAAATCTGCGGAAATTGTTATGGTCACCTTAATAAAGGCGGGGTATCCTCTGCTCCGGAAACAGAGACGGGTGAAGGCGTTAAGCGATCAGTGTGCTCAGAAAGGACGGGTTTTTAAGAATAATGGATTTATTGTGCTTTAGTATTTCAAGAGCAATAAATGATACTCCAGGAAGGTGTTGCCGGCGTTACAGGATTCGTCAAGTGCTGTGGTATTTTAAGGACAATAGTATTTGATGTACAGTAAATTATCTTGGCTCCAGGAAGGCGCTGCTGGTGGTGCGGAGTTCGACAAATGTTTTAGTATTTCTAGGGCAATCATATTTGGTATACATAAATGATCTTGTCTCCAGGAAGGTGCTGTTGGTGCTTCCAGGTTCGTCAAGCGCTTTAGTATTTCAAGGACAACAATATTTGATGTACAATAAATGATCTTGCTTCCTGGAAAAAGCTGCTGGTGCTGCTAGGTTCGTCAAGGGCTTTAGTATTTTACGAACAGTATTTGATGTATGAGGGTCATTTAAAAAGTAAGAACCGTTCTAGTTTAAATATAAATACAACCAACGTTTCTTCATTTTTTTTTATTTCTACAATAACTATCACCTTTTCGCAATTTTTCGACAAAATGTTCGACCCGATAAAGTAATTTTTCCGAACGGGAGATGAGTTTGAAGATTCTCTCGTTGTAGAAGTCGGCTGCCAGTTCATGCATTTCGTTTTGTGTTCCTGCTTGGGCATTTTTGGAACCCACCTGACACAGATCGTTGCATTCTGTAAGTGTATACTGACAATGTCACAGACTACATATCGGGAAACATGCGAAACAGTGAAGCGCCTGTTTTGTCGAATGTTTGCAACAACAGTTACTTTCAGTTCATCCGTTATCATGATTAGACGGCTCATCATGGATAATTATTCTGTAACCATTATGTAAACGAGACCACTTTTGGACTTTCCCATCATTCATCACATCCTACCCATACGCTCCAAAGAGTTGGCAATGAATTTTGCCAGGACGAGTGTTTTTTGCATTTAAAATCAGACTCACAGCACGTACTTTGCAATCGGCGGGATTAGTAATGGACATAACTAATGTTAAATTGCCATAAAACATCGTCTACCTTATTTAGAGACTTGACCGACAACATAGTTGAATGTTTAGAAAAGCCATTTGTTAGTAAAAAAATTCGGGGAAGGTTAGGCGCGGATAGGATCTACAAACGGTTCTTACTTTAAAAATCACCCTCGTGCAATAAATGATCTTGGCTCCAGGAAGGCGCGCTGATGATAGTGCGGAGTTCGTCAAGCGCTTTAGTATTTCAAGGACAATAGTATTTTTGTACAATAAAGATCTCTGCTCCAGGAAGGCGCTTCTGGTGTTGCTGGGTGAGTCCGGTGCTCCCCGGCTTCGACTGGCACCTGGTACTTCTTTATTCCTTAATGAAGGTGTCTTCGAACGTTGGGGTCGTTAGCGGTGGCTGACAGGTGCTGTCCAGATTCGGTTGGCACCTGGAAAAATGAAAGTCTTTGGAATTTAGCCTTTGAAAAAACTTGCAACCCTGACTCTTTCCATAAGTCGTTTGGAGGAATCTTCAACCTTGACTCATTAGAAGACTCTTTGTATTTTATTCTTTGGAAGAACCTTTGACCTTGACCGTTTAGAAGAGTCTTTGGATTTTGCTTGACTCTCACTTGCTGGTACAGTCTGGCGCTTGGTTATTCTAAAGGCGTACATCCAGGATGTGATGTATGGCACTGCGGTAGCAGTTGCGTGGCAAATATTCTTGTGACGGTGCGGACTGGTCGGTGGTTGCTACTGGTGGCTTCGGTGAGAAGAGATTCTGCGTTTGATATATATCAAAGAGAATGATTGCTAGTCTTTGAGAGAACCTTTGGGCTTCACTCTTAGAGTCTTGGATTTTATTCTTTGTGAAAAAACCTGTAACCCTGACTCTTTCCATGAGTCGTTTGGAGGAACCTTTAACCTTGACTCAATTGAAGACTGTATTTTATTCTTTGGAAGAACCTTTGACCTTGACTTTTTAAAAGTGTCTTTGGATTTTGCTTGACTCTCACCTGCTGGTACAGTACGGCGTCTGGTGCTTTGTTTGCTTGGTTATTCTGAAGGCGTGCATCTAGGATGTGATATATGGCTCTGCGGTAGCGGTTGCGTGGCGAGTATTCTTGTGACTGCGGACTGGTCGGTGGTTGCTGCTGGTGGCTTCGGTGAGAAGAGATATTCTGCGTTCGATTAATATCGAAGAGAATGATTGCTTGCCTTTGAAAGAACCTTTGGCCTTCACTCTTAGAGTCTTGGATTTTATTCTTTAAAAAAACCTGTAACCCTGACTCTTTCCATGAGTCGTTTGGAAGAATCTTCAACCTTGACTTATTAGAAGACTCTTTGTATTTTATTCTTTGGAAGAACCTTTAACCTTGACCTTTTAGAAGAGCCTTTGGATTTTGCTTGACTCACTTGCTGGTACAGTACGGCGTCTGGTGCTTGGTTATTCTAAAGGCGTGCATCCAGGATGTGATAAATGGCACTGCGGTAGCGGTTGCGTGGCAAGTATTCTTTTGACGGTGCGGACTGCTCGGTGGTTGCTGCTGGTGGCTTCGGTGAGAAGAGATATTCTGCGTTCGATTAATATCAAAGAGAATTATTGCTAGTCTTTGAAAGAATCTTTGGCCTTCACTTTTATAGTCTTGGATTTTATTCTTTGAAAAAACCTATAGCCCTGACTCTTTCCATGAGTCGCACCTCACTTTTTGAGAGAGGCTCCTCATGAATAATTCGATGGTTTTCGGTGGCGTAAAAACGGCAATTTTGTTTGTTTGCGGTTCTGTTAAACGTGAAATGCGCTTCGTCGCTCATGATAATTTTCGTCATCTTCAGCCATTTCAATGATTTTTGAGCCCATTCCAATCGACGTGGCTTGTCAGGAGGCAACAGTTTTTGTGTCAATTGAATTTTATACGGGAACAAATGCAAATCGACACGTAAAATGCGACGCAAAGTGGATCGTTTTATACCCAACTGCTCAGAACGACATTTTTTTACGTTCACGTGGCGTGTACTGTTCCATGACGAAAATCTCCTAAGGCTGACGCTTCAAACGCAGTATGTCATTAGTCGATCAGTCATATCTGTCAAAAGTTATAGTGTTGCCCGATCTTTTCGTCGAATATGGCCAACCTGTTATTCTTGTGACGGTGCGGACTGGTCAGTAGTTGCTGCTGGTGGCTTCGGTAAGAAGAGATATTCTGCGTTCGATTAATATCGAAGAGAATGATTGCTAGTCTTGGAAAGAACCTTTGGGCTTGACTCTTAGAGTCTTGGATTTTATTCTTTAGAAAAACCTTTGACCTTGACTCCTTGGAAGATTCTTTGAAAGAAGCTTTCACTTTGACCCTTCAGAAGAGTCTTTTTTCCGACTGGTGCAGTGTGGCGACTGGGGCTTGGTCATCCTGAAAATGTATCTCCAGGATTTGATATACAGGGTTTTCATTTCAAAGGGATAGAAATACTGAATAACTTTGGATCTGAAGTAGTTCAATTTTGTTTTCGACGGGGAACTTGTAAAACCCTTTTTAGAATTTTATATTTCACCCCCATCCACCCCATCTTTATAATTTCAAGTGGCATCCCCTATTGTGTGATACCTCATTTGAAAGGGCATAAAAAATACTATCCAGCAAAGCAAAAATAGTTGAAATCAGTTCTTTTGTTTTAGAGAGCGAGAGAGGGCATTCATTTCAAAATATGCCACACCAAAGATTTGGTGGTGAAAGGGTGAAAGAAAAAATTCTAGAAACAGTGTTTTTCAAGTTCCGCCTTGAAAACAAAACTGTCGTATTTTTGGTTAAAACCATAACTACTTCAGATCCAAAGTTATTCAGGACGGCTCCTTTTAAAATGAAGACCCTGTACGATGCTGCGGTAGTGGTTGCGTCGTAAGTATTGTTGCAAGGGTGCGGACTGGGACGTGGTTGTTGCTGTTGGCTTAGGTGAGAAGAGATGTTCTGCGCTCGATTATGATGAAAGAGAATTATTGCTAATCTTTGAAAGAACCTTTGACCTTGACTCTTTAAAAGTGTTCTCGATTTTAGTCTTTGAAAGATCCTTTGATCTTGGTTCATTTGAAGAGTCTTTAGAGTTTAGTCTTAGGAAAAACCTTTGATCTTGACCCTTTAGAAGAGTTTTTGGATTTTTCTCGCCTGGGATGGGACTTGTTGGTGCAGTATGGCGACTAGTGCTTGGTTATCCTGAAAGTGTACCTCCAGGATGTGATAGTTAGTGCTGCGGTAGCGGTTGCAAGGGTGCGGACTGGTCTGTGGTTGTTGCTGGTGACTACGGCGAGAAGAAATGTTCTGCGATCGATTACGATCGAAGAGAATGATTGTGTCTGGAAGATCCTTGGATCTTGATTCATTCGAAGAGTCTTTGGAGTTTAGTCTTTGGAGAAACGTGTTTGATCTTGACCCTTTAGAAGAGTCTTTGGATTTTTCTCGCCTGGGATTGGACTTGCTGGTGCAGTACGGCGACTAGTGCTTGGTTATCCTGAAAGTGTACCTCCAGGATGTCATAGTTAGTGCTGCGGTAGCGGTTGCAAGGGTCCGGACTGGTCCGTGGTTGTTGCTGGTGACTACGGCGAGAAGAAATGTTCTGCGTTCGATTACGACCGAAGAGAATGATTGTGTCTTAGAAAGAACGTGTGATCTTGACTCTTTAGCAGTAATTTGCTGGTTGCAGTACGGCGACTAGCTTGGTTATCCTGAAGGCAAACCTCTAGGATGTGATATATGGTGCTTCGAAAGCAAGTATTGTTGCGAGGGTGCGGACTGGCCTATCGTTATTGCTGGTGGCTTCGGTGAGAAGAGATGTTCTGCACTCGATTATGAACGAAGAGAATTATTGTTAGTCTTTAAAAGTACCTTTTACCTTCACTCATCTGAAAAATTTTGCATTTTAGTCTTTGGAAGGACCTTTGACCTTTACCCTTTAAAAGAGTCTTTAGTTTTTCCCGATTAGGATGGGACTTCCTGGTGCAGTACGTTGACTGGTGCTTAGTTATCCTGAAAGCGTAGCTACTGGCGGCCTGGTTGGTGTTGGTGGCTTTGGTGAGAAAGCTTTGGTGAGCGAAGAGAATGAAAAAGTTGAAATTGTGAAACCAAATCTAAGTGTCTTATTTGATCAATACGTAACTTCATCACGTGTTAAATGAGAACCATCGAATTTAGCAAGGAAAACGGTCCAATGTTGATATTTACCATATCTTTCCAGTTACAGGCCATTCATTTAACCAATATGTGTATTCTTTCAATTCACAGCAACATTGAATCGGAATCAGGATTTTACTGATGATTTGCACAAACGATGCTTTTGTGATAATTCGTACAACTGTTCAAGGTCATCCTATGCATCAACGAAGTGTCTGCGAAGCTCATCATGAATGATCTGACGATGTTCAATTTTACGCGATATTAAATGAGTTGATCAAAGAATGTCTCCAATTTGTTTGACAGTTTTGATAATTATTACTTCGAAGACAATCTACAACACTGGCAAAATAATATTATTGGCATGTGGTATTTTCAGGGATAATATAATAAGTGATGCAATTATTATCGAGAATTTTTTTTGTAAATGCCAATAACGGAACGAGTTGCATTTCTGAAGATTAGGATTCAGATGAGTGGCATTTATAAAAAAAAATCTTGATTATTAAGTGCACCACTCATTATGTTTAGAAAGAGAATATAGCGTATACGGGGCGTGCCGAAATAAAATAAGGGCGCGACTGAATTAGGTTATGTGACAGGTGACGTGTGTTCGCCGATTCAAGCAGTTGATGCGAACATCAGATCACGTGACTTTTGCGATGTATTGTCACTGAAATAATGAAGCTATTGGTCCGTCTAGGTTAAATCTTGGTAGTTGATTGATGTATATATTCCATCTACTCATAGATTAGAATTTTTTGACATCTTGAGCCACAGAAATCCCACTAGGTTGCCGAACAACTCTCTCCACAAAAAATATTACTTACGAAACTTAATTTATTACGAAAATCACACTCGAGAATTATTACCGCGTAGATGTGTAGTTGGTTCGTCACATCATATAGAACGTTCTCCATGGCGGAAATCAAGAACAATAGCAATAACAAACTGTCAATAATGTGTCGACAATAATTGGCGACGTTGCATATATTGGAACTATACCGGTACCATCCTAACTTGCTGCAAAATTACATATTTCTCATAGCCCTGTTGGTACTTTTAATTTTCTAGTGTTTGTCACTAAAGATGTCAAAAAAGTCTAATCTATGAGTAGATATGGTATATAATATAATACCATGTGAAAGATGAGTTGTATTCTCTTTGACAAAAGTTGCGAGCTGAGATTTCTTGGGAGTGTCAAAGTACTCTCTCATCTTCAGCAAGCAAGACAATTTAAAGTAAACCCACCAGTGGAAACTTCTAAATATTTCAAATCATAAGTCTTCCTAATTTAATACGTTTCACCCTCATTACCTTGCTGTAAGCAGCTGTATATATTAGGTAGTGATGGGCAAGATCGATCAAGAAAGATCGAGTACTCGATCTTTGCATATGATCGAGCCGCTCGATCTTTTCAAGCCGCTCGATCTTTTGATCGATCATCGCCGCTCGATCATTTGATCGATCAACGCCGCTCGATCTTTTGATCGATCAACGCGGTTCGATCTTCTTACGCCGCTCGATCTTCATAAGCCGCTCGAGCAGATCGAGCAAAAGATCGAGCGGCTCGATACATCTACTGATCGATCACCAATTGATCGATATTTGAGATACTCGATCTTGCCCATCACTAATATTAGGGGCAAACATTTGTCAAATAAAATTTTTAATAGACCGGTACATAACGATATGTTATTGGGTTAGAATTTCGATGACATAGCACATTATTTATCTTAACTTGAGAACAAACTTTCCCCCCCTTTACCGCCATTAAAGTATATCTAATCAATTTGACACTCGAGCAAGTTGTGTAATGTATTAGACTTTTGCATTTATTTTGTTATCGCCGCCCCCTCGACACATATATAAACAAAGTTTTCCATTTTCGCGACGGAGGAAGTGCAAACACGCGAAAGAGAGAGCGAGAGAGTAAGTAAGTGAAAACGCCTGCCGGATAAAGAGGAAAACGGCGGCCGGGACGTTTTCCCGACGGTACCGTGAGGACATCTCCGGCGCACCGCATGTTTAAAAGAGCTGTTTAATATGGGAATTCTCCTGTGTAAACATGGAAATTAGTATGCGCGGGGTTGAATGCACACAAGTTGTTTTAGACGTCCCCGGGGTAATAAACCACCAGGCTCCTCTCTCTTGATGCTTTCGGGTGGCCAATTTGTTTTCCACGCATGTCTTCAGTATTTATAAAGGCAATATTGAAACCGCATTTAATTCTATTTAAACTGCGCGGTGTAACGTCATTTATTAATAATAATAGTAATAAATTATCTTCGTTGAAAGAATCATTTTTAGGCGTACTTATGGTAGATCGCACTATCCTTGTACTTTCTAATTCTAGTTGTTTAATGCTTGTTAACAATTTCCCAAACAGTATGCAACCGCATACACGTAGGTGTGTACATGTGGTCGCCAGTTTGACTATGGATGTTTAGTTCCATGGCGATGTCGTAGAGGCTGCTAACCCCAATTGTTGATGCGCCTTAAACCCATAATTAATTCATTTAGTTTGATCAACGGATCTTTGCGTGTTCTCGCTTTGGACGACGTACGTAAGGTGTGAGCCACAGAATTTTGTTTCTGAGTTGGCCATGCTTGAGAGACAGAGAGAAACATAGCAGTCATGTCTGAGATTAATTCATTTTTTTAAATCTAATCCAATTGAACTAATCCAGTCTCCTGACGTAATAAGATGCGACATACCTCATTTATCTCACGGCTAACTGTGAAACAAAATTTTGTGGCTCACACGATACACACATTATTGCGCCTTATTTAACTTATCGTAGAGGGAGTGAACGCATGAAAATATTGTCGAAACTAGGTTCGGCTATCTATATCGTGCACGCGAAAATCCATTGATCAAAGTATAGCTGCTTGCATGCTCAACATTTGACATAATTTCATCAACATTTTCTATGATTTTCAACATCGAAATTTTCAGAACTAAAGTGATTGAAGCTTTTGATAACGCATAAAGAATTGTTCAATTCAGTCTAGTTTTGGCTTACCACCAGTGTTGCCATACGTACGGTAATTACCGTAATTGTACGGTACTCTGAGCAAAAGTACGGTATACGGTCCAAATGTTAAAATCGTACACAAATGTACGGTAATTTTCTCCCTTTATAAAAACATTTTTACCGCGTTTTTAATTCGACAAATTTATCGCGCGGTAGCAATGGCCGTTCTATTAAAAGCGTTGAAAGTAGTGGAGAGTAGTGTTCAGCAGTACGTTTTGCGTACGAATATTTAAAGGTAAAACATTGAACAAATTCAAAGAAAAATAAATACAGATACCTTTGATTGAATTCCTAAAAATTTGAATGAATTTTTGAAAATTAATATTTTTGGTAGTAGAAGAAAAAATCTAAAAAAAAAATAGCGATATTAAAGAATTCCACAAAATTTTTAAATTCTATACAATACATCTACCTTAAAAACTAACTTACATTATTTTTTTTTTAATTTGCCAATTTCTTACGAATTTTTGAAAAGTAATAATTTAAGTTGTCGAACGATTGAACAAATAAAAATAAATACTTATATGATGAAATTACCTTAATATACACTTGGATTTTTGAAAATGTGTCAATTTCTGCTCGAGTCATCAATTTTTAAAAACGAATTTTTAAGTGGTCGAATATTTAAACAAGGAAAAACCAGAAAAAAAAACATATCCCTATGATTGAATTCCATAAAAAAACTCGGATGTAATTTACCTTTAAAATTAACCTTGATTTTTGAAACTGAGTCAATTTTTGTGTTAGTTATGAATTTTTGAAAATTAATATTTTTATATTCGATGATTTCCCGAATTACGGAGTATTAACATAATTAAATAAATAATAATCGAAGATTCTCCGTATAAAGCTGAATCAAAAGTGTGAACATGCCTCCGATAGGGATCTAACCTGCAACCTCTGGAGGTTATTATTTATTTAATTAATATTTTTAGTTGTTGAAGACGAACAAAAAAAAATATAAAACAAATAAATAGTAAAATAATTGAACTCCACAAACATTTTAAAATAGTTTACAACTCCTTTACAACTAACTTAAATTTTTGCAAATTCGCCAATTTCTTCCAGAGTTATGATTTTTTGAAAATAATTTTTTTGTAAGTTGTTGAACAATTGAACAAATTTAGAGAAAATAAATACTCAAATGCTCGAAATTTTTAATATATCCACAAGATTTAACAAATAGTTATAAATTTTTTTAAATGAATTTTTAAGTGGTCAAATATTTTTACAAGGAAAAACTAGAAAAAAAAAATCATATCGATGTGATTGAATTTCTTAAAAACTCTAATGAAATCATAATACATTTACCTTTAAAATTAACCTTGATTTTTGAAATTGAGTCGATTTTTGGGCGAGTTATGAATTTTTGAAAATTAATATTTTAGCTAAAAAATAAAAACTGGTATAATATTAATTCCTCAAAACTTTTGATATCTTTACAAAACATTTACCTTTAAAACTAACTAACTCTGCCAATTGCTGCGTGAGTTATGAATTTTTGAAAATTGGTCGAAATATTTGAACAAAGAAAAAATAGAAAAATAAAATAATATCGATATGATTGAATTCTTTAAAAAGTCCGATGCTGTCATAACACATTCAGTTACCTTAAAAAAAAAACTTTAATTTTTGAATAGGTGTTCATTTTTGGGTTTTAAATTGTCGTTTTTGGCAGTTGAAATTGTCATTTTTGGTGGTTAAAAATTGTCAATTTTGGCAGCTTAAAATGGTCGTTTCTGACACTTGAAATTTGGCTTTTTTTTTGCAGTTGAAAATTATCATTTTTGGCAGTTGAAAATTGTCATTTTTGACAGCTTAAAATGGTCGTTTCTGACACTTAAAAATTGGCCTTTTTGGCAGTTGAAAATTGGCCTTGTTGGCAGTTGAAAATTGTCATTTTTGGCAGTTGAAAATTGTTATTTCTTGGCAATTAAAAATTGTCACTTTTGGCAGTTAAAAATGGTCGTTGGCGACACTTGAAAATTGTTATTTTCTGGCAGTTAAAAATTGTTATTTTTTGGCAGTTAAAAATGGTCGTTTCAGACACTTGAAAATTGGTCTTTTGGCAGTTAAAAATTGCCCTTTTTGGCAGTTGAAAATTGTCATTTTTGGCAGCTTAAAATGGCCGTTTCCGACACTTGAAAATTAGCCTTTTTGGCAGTTGAAAATTGGCCTTTTTGGCAGTTGAAATTGTCATTTTATTTTTGGCAGTTAAAATTTGTCATTTTTGGTAGTTGAAAATTGTTATTTTTGGCAGCTTAAAATGGTCGTTTCTGACACTTGAAAATTGGCCTTTTTGGCAGTTGAAAATTGGCCTTGTTGGCAGTTGAAAATTGTCTTTTTTGGCAGTTGAAAATTTTTATTTTTGGCAGTTAAAAACTGTCACTTTTGGCAGTTAAAAATGGTCGTTAGCGACACTTGAAAATTGTTATTTTCTGGCAGTTAAAAATTGTTATTTTTTGGCAGTTAAAAATGGTCGTTTGAGACACTTGAAAATTGGCCTTTTGGCAGTTACAAATTGCCCTTTTTGGCAGTTGAAAATTGTCATTTTTGGTAGCTTAAAATGGCCGTTTCCGACACTTGAAAATTAGCCTTTTTGGCAGTTGAAAATTGGCCTTTTTGGCAGTTGCAATTGTCATTTTTGGCAGTTAAAATTGTCATTTTTGGCAGCTTAAAATGGTCGTTTCTCACACTTGAAAATTGGCCTTTTTGGCAGTTGAAAATTGTCATTTTTGGCAGTTGAAAATTGTTATTTTTTGGCAGTTAAAAATTGTCACTTTTGGCAGTTAAAAATGGTCGTTGGCGACACCTGAAAATTGTTATTTTTTGGTAGTTAAAAACTGTTATTTTTTGGCAGTTAAAAATGGTCGTTTCAGACACTTGAAAATTGGCCTTTTGGAAGTTGAAAATTGTCCTTTTTGGCAATTGAAAATTGTCATTTTTGGCTGCTTAAAATGGCCGTTTCCGACCCCTGAAAATTGGCCTTTCTGACAGTTGAAAATTGTCATTTTTGGCAGCTTGAAATGGCCGTTTCCGACACTAGAAAATTAGCCTTTTTGGCAGTTGAAAATTGGCCTTTTTGGCAGTTGAAATTGTCATTTTTGGCAGTTAAAATTTGTCACTTTTGGCAGTTGAAAATTGCCATTTTTGGCAGTTAAATGTAGTCGTTGCGGACACTTGAAAATTGGCCCTTTTGGCAGTTGAAAATTGTCATTTTTGGCAGCTTAAAATGGCCGTTTCCGACACTTGAAAATTGGCCTTTTTGGCAGTTGAAATTGTCATTTTTGGCAGTTAAAATTTGTCACTTTTGGCAGTTGAAAATTGCCATTTTTGGCAGTTAAATGTAGTCGTTGCGGACACTTGAAAATTGGCCCTTTTGGCAGTTAAAAATTGTCATTTTTGGCAGTTAAAAATGGTCGTTTCCGACACTTGAAAATTGGCCTTTTTGGCAGTTGAAAATTGCCATTTTTGGCAGTAGAAAATTGCCATTTTTGGCAGTAGAAAATTGTCATTTCCGACACTTAATACATTACATGATATGCTAGAATTTATCAACGATAAAAAAACATCTGAATTATCTTTAATTTTTGAAAATGCGTGAGTTATAAATGTTTAAAAATGTTTTTTTTTTAATTTGTCGAATATTTGAACAAAGAAAAAATAGAAAATAAAATACTGATATGATTGAATTCCTAAAAAGCTTTAATGCAATCATAATATATTTAACTTTAAAATTAACTTTGAGTTTTGAAAATGCGTGTTATGAATTTTTTGGTGTAGACGCTCGGTCCGTGGTTGTTGTATATGTCTGACATTATTCATTTCTTCAATTTATTTATACAAAAATACAATTAAAAATCTAGCCGCGTGTGACTGAATAGCTCAGCCTAAGTCAAAAAAAAGAAAAGAAAAAATCATTTGAAAATTAATATTTAAAGTTGTCGAAGACTTGAATAAAAAATATTTTTTTAATACACTCACAAAACATCTCCCTATAAAACTTACTTAATTTTTGAAAATGCGTCACTTTTTCCGTAAGTTATGAATTTTTGAAAATTAAGTTTTAAGTTGTCGAACAAAAAAAAAAACTGATATAGAATTTCTCAAAAATTTCAGTAAGTTTATTCACAAAACATCTGCCTTTGGAATCATCTTGGACTTTTTCAATTTTTGGGTGAGAATAATTTTTGAAAATTAATTTTTAAAGTTGTTGAAGACAAAACATCGTTTTAAGTTGTCGAACAAAAAAAAAACTGATATAGAATTTCTCAAAAATTTTAGTAAGTATTCACAAAACATCTGCCTTTAGAATCATCTTGGACTTTTTCAATTTTTGGACGAGATTAATTTTTGAAAATTAATATTTAAAGTTGCTGAAGACAAAAAATCGTTTTTTTTTTTCATATATTCACAAAACATCTATTTAATTTAATTTATTTAATGTGCCAATAACAATGGGTTTATAGAGGTCAATATAAATAATATAAATAAGTGGTTTCAATAAATAAAAAAAAATATGAGTCATAACAGATATATAAAAAAAAAACTTAAACTTACAGGGTGTAGAAATATGCAAAAGATGCGTTCAGAAAGGAAACTGTAACATGGATAAGTAACAAATGTTAAACTAACTTTAATTTTTGAAAATGTGTCACTTTTTCAATTTTTAAAAACTAATTTTTAAGCAAGGAAAAACTGGAAAAAAAATCATAACGCTATGATTGAATTCCATAAAATAACTCTGATGTAATCATTTACCTTTAAAATTAATCTTGATTTTTGATTTGTGTTAGTTATGAATTTTTGAAAATGAATGTTTTAAGTTGTTGAACACTTAAACAAAACCAAAATCGAAAGGAAAATAAGGTCTGATATGATAAGAGTTCCTCAAATATTTTTCGAAAATGTATTAATTTTTCCGTGAGTTATTTTTTTTAAATTAATGTTAGTGCTTTTTCTCTTGTAAAATATACGTTTCGAAAATAAAGTTCAAATTTAAATTGAATTACGCTAGTTTTCTCAACTAAAACGAAAATTACTCCGCAATGCGGATTCAAAATCCGCCAGATCTAGCGGATTTTCTGCTGACTTGGCAACACTGTCTATGGGATAGCAGATAGGACCATCCAGTGTCAATTTATGTAACAAATTCGTAGAAAAATGTGTAAATCCCCGAAATAATCCAATAGAACGAGATTATAAAAGGGGGAAAAATCGTTTTTTATGTGATATTTTCGGTAAAAAAAAAATTTAGAAAACCTTCGCCTCACCCCTGAAATCGTAAGTTTACATCATTATAAGTGTGTATTTCTCGTAGTCCACACCCTAATAAATGATCACATCTAACATGTACGTACGGTAATCCAGACTACTCGGTTACGGTAATTCGTTTTCGAACGTATGGCAACACTGCTTACCACCTACTTTATATAACAGTCACAACCATCCTCTTGACTTTTGACCCAAGCATTCGTTCGATAACAACCCCGCCAAATATCATTAACATCATTGAATTTCCCTTCCGTCTCGGCATTAATTATCCATTGTATCCCAATTACAATACAACTTTTTAAAATCGGCTCCTCCAACTTCTTAAACGTCCTCATTTAAGGTCTGAGCTCTTCCCCTCTCGAAAAAAAAGAGTACAAAGGGGGAGCTCCGCGCCCGTGCTTGCGTTTAATTTTTTGCGCGCCGCAATTAAAGGGGTGAGGCCCCTCCGAGACCCCGCAATGGGGTGAGTGTTGTGTTTTTGAGCGAGGGTGAGAGGGCACAAAAGAGATCGATGTTCTGGCATGGGACCGGCGCATTTTCGTGGCCATTCATTAAGTCTCTTTCGGGAGGGAAGTCCGCCGTCCATTTCCGGCTCGTCCTCTCAACTACTTGACATCCGGCGGATGCAAATTTATGAAACGTGATAATTAAATATTCGAATATTACATAATCGTCATGTTAACGACCGTTTAAACATCACGTATTATTACAAATTGTTATTGCCATTATTGTTTAAGTTTTTCCAGTTCGTTCGTCATTGTAAATTTTAATCTGGCAATAATCGCATGCGGATTATGAAATTCGCGCAAAATTTAACGGATCGATGGAATTTAAAAAAGGCTATTATCGTCGGGATATATAGAATTACGCCATTGCGAGCGCTTTTTTCCACTATAAAAATTAACTCTCGTGTGTTTTGTTTCAGTTTGAAATTGGAATGTGAAAAGCTGGCGAGTGAAAAAATTGAAATTCAAAGGCATTACGTTATGGTAAGTACGAAATTTAAATATAAATAATTTGTTCGCGCGGGCATTGAAATTGATACCGACGCACGCTGTTTCATTTTTTGCGCTCTTTTTGCAAAACGTGCGCAATTTTACATAAAAATTTCGCTCGACAAAAAAATATACATCGAATGAACACGCTTAGCCGGACACAAAGGCCGCGATACCATCGCGGTGTATTGTCCGTGTCTGGAATAAGTTGTTCGGAATATATAAATTTTAGTAATAACAATGAGGTTGATTTGTTTATGCATTTTTATAACATAATTTACAGTTGTGCGCATTTGCATAATTCTGCATAATTACGTTGCTTTTGGGTATGGGTTACAGGTTGCGGTGAATTTTTGCCATGACAAATTCAAATTGTTTTAAAAAGAGGACCACATTTTGCTCTTCCACGAAGTATACGGCAATTATTTGTTTCCAAAGTCTGGAAGAAGCATACTTTAACCTACTCTAGGTGGTGTGCGAATGACCTCGAGCGGTTTTGTTGGCATTGGACATTTATTTGTTAACAAATTCTGTGCAATGTAAAATACTGCAACTGACTCTAGATGGTGCGCAAATGACCTTGGGCGGTTTCGTCAGCCTTAAATGAGCATTTATTTGTTTGAAAATTCTGGAAAAAGCTGTGTTAAATACGGCAACCTACTCTAGTTGGTGCACGAATGACCTTGGACGATTTTGTTAGCCTTGGACTTCGAAAAGAGCTTCCAAATTCGACGTCATGCATTACTGGCAATAGTTATTATCAACTAAAAAAAAAACCATTTTCCAAAAAAAAAATTATTTTCAAATATTTCGACTATCAAAAATATGTTTTATATATACCTACATGTATCTTTATTTAATACTCAATCCATCTTACGTCTCCATTTTTCTCGACCTATAGTTCTGGCATGAATAAATTTATTTATTATTATTATTATGCATTATCAACTATACAAAATGTTTTGTACCGTTTCTCCGAAAAAAAAAACGTGCGTGAAGGGGTTTAGTACCTTCGAAACAATTATTTCCAAGTTATGCAAAAACACGAAGAATGATGATAATGATGCCTTCTAAAATGTGTTCTTCCGGATGCGTTATGTGTCTGATATCTGCAGTATCCATTCGCCAATAAGTGAAGGTCGCTCCTTGACCAATATGATACAGAAAGGAGTGCTCTTCGCATTTCCAGGAATTATGTTTGGTACTTTGGCAAAAATTCGAAATAAGTCATGATTCTAGTAAAGAAGATTCAGAACAAATATTTTTTTATTTGGAAGAACTTTTGACCGTGACTCCTTAAAGAAGTCTTTGGAAGAACCTTTGCTTAAATTTTTCTGAGCACCCTGTATATTTTTTCTACATTTTTAAACCTCACCCAAATTTTTGTATTGTTACAATTCCAATTTAGAAAAATCATAACTTTCTTAAAAAAGTGACTCAGATTAAGAAAACAAATTAATTATGTTAAATAAATGATACATCTATAAATTAACAAGTTTTTCCAATTTTCTGAGCACCCAATAATTTTTTTTTATATTTTTAAATCTCACCCGAGTTTTTGTAATTTTTATCATTAATTGAAAAAAATCATAACTTTCGTAAAAAGTGACTCAAATTAAGAAAACAAATTCATTATGTTAAATCAATGATACATCTATAAATTATCGAGTTTTTAAATTTTTCTGAGCACCCTGTATATTTTTTCTACATTTTCAAATCTCACCCAAATTTTTGTATTGTTTCAATTCCAATTTAGAAAAATCATAACTTTCTTAAAAAGTGACTCTGATTAAGAAAACAAATGAATTATATTAATTAAATGATACATCTATAAATTAACAAGTTTTTCGAATTTTCTGAGCACATAGAGACTTGCCTGACTAGATTTCACGCAACTACAGTTACATTTGCATTGTTATTTTAGATAAAAAAATAACATTTTTTTTACATGTAATTGGATGTAATTGCATATTTGAACGTAGCTTTTAGTTCTGATCAACTTTTCTTAATAACAATTTTCGATATTATCAAAAATAAAGCTAATTTATTCTTGAGCCAAATTCACATTTTTTGAGAAACCGCGTAGACGACTAAAAAAATTAATATCTGATGGTTGCATTTTAAGTTAAAGATCATGCAGAACTTTTTATAAAGAATAACTTTTTTTCGTAAAATTAATAATAAAAAAGTTTTCCATATGGTGCGAACTTAAGCAGACACACTGTATAAAAATAAAATAAAAATTCGCAAAAAAATCTAAAATATGGGACAAAAAATAAAAAATTAAGACCAAAAATCTAAAATTCGTACCCAAAAATCAAAGCGGTAGACCAAAAAATCAAAATTTTGAATAAACGAATCGAAAATTTAAGTCGAAATAAAGAAAATTTCGGCCAAAAGACCAAAAATTGAAACCAAGATAATCGAAAATACAAAATAAAGGCCAAAATAGTAAAAACCTTCAATAGGGCCTAAAAAGGTGAAAATTTCGACAAAACATCGAAAACTCGGGAGTAAAGATAAAAAATGCAGATAAAAAATCCATAGTTTCTACAAACTAATCGAATTTTTTCGTCAAAATGAAGAATATTTTGACCAAAAATCTACAACATGGCCTAAAACGTTGAATTTTGACAAAACATCGAAATCGAGCTTAAACATAAAAATTGTAGACAAAAAAAAATCGAAAATTTCTACAAACCAATCGAATATTTTGGTCAAAATAAAGAAAAATTGGAACAAAAAAATCTAAAATACAGAAATCTAAAATATGGGCCAAGGAATCAAGAATCCTGATCTAAAAATAAAAAAAAGCAGACGAAAAATCGAAAACTTAGGTAAAAGCAAAATAATTTGCCACTTTCAGTCGCCAAAAATAAGTTTCTGACCAGAAATTCGAAAACAGTAGCAAAAAATTTAAAAATTCACGAAATAAAATCAATAATCCAAGTTAAAGTTTCTGACCAGAAATTCGAAAATAGTAGAAAAAAAATAAAAAACTGTCGGAATAAAATCAATAATCGATGTTAAAAAATGTAAAATATTGGATACAAAATATACAAAAAAAAAATAATATAGTAAAAAATTAAGACCAAATATATAAAATTCTGGCCTAAAAATAAAAATAGTGGACCAAGGAAAGAAAAATTTTAACAGACAAATTAAAAAAAAGTTAGGGCAAAAGATTTAAAAAAATCGACAATGTTGATCAAAACGTCGAAAATTTAGACAAAACATGAAAAACTCGGACCTAAAGATAATAAATGCTGACTAAACAAAAAATCAAAAATGGGGGCCAATAAATCGAAAATGTTAACAATAAAGTCGAAAAGTTAGGTCAAAATAAAGAAAAATTTAGGTCAAAAGATTTAAAAAAATAATAAATATCTGTAATGTTAGCCAGAAAATCGAAAATTTAGACAGTATATGGAAAAGTCGGGCCTGAAAATAATAAATGCAGATTAAAAAATCGAAAATTTCAACAAACAAAACTCGAAAATAACGGAAAAAATGGTGATGTGGCCATCATGTTACTTTCTCCGACTGGATGGTATCATAGCCATTTATATTTACGTTTTCATGGTTTATTTTCAATTGAAATCATATTTTGAATGTACATCGAGCGTTGCGTAAACTCTGATGAAACTGACGTTTAAAACGTCAAAATTATGAAAGATGGAAAAATTATACTTCAAATTCAAAAACTCAGTTTACTCAAAAACTAGCGAGATTTCGACAAAAACTTATTCTTTAGAAGTTGTTCATTTTGGCATTCTCTACATTATTATTCACATAAATTTGCTGTAACTATTATCGTTTCGTAATTATAAACCAAAATAAAAAAAAAAATTAATAAATTTTTTTCTCGAATAGCAATGATTTTATGAAAAATATTTTCAAGCAAAAGATGTTCATTTCTTTGTTGTCTTCAATATTTATTTAAATGTTTTTATATTTTTCATATTTAAGAAAATATTGGTAAAAAACAAAAAACAGTTAAGGTAAACACCCACTTCCGGTGTACGAAATTTTACCAAAAGCTTTTCAATTCTTCGGATTATCAAATAAGACGTATGTTCAAAGTTTCATATCAATTGCTTTATTAGTTTTTGGGGTACACAACAGACACACACACACACACAGACACACATACACACAGACACACACACACACACAGATACAAAAAAAAAATTGTCGAAATGGCATCTAGAGACCCCAAAACGGATATTACCGTAAAAAATTTTTTTTGAAGAAAAATCACGATCACAGTACTTTCTCGTACTTCGTAACGGAGAAAGTAAAAATAAAAAGAAATCTCGCATATAAATCAATAATTCAGGTTATAGATATTTTAACCAAAATCAAGTAAAAAATTTGGAACTAGAATTAAAAATTCGGCCCGAAAATCAAAAATGCGGACCAAAAAATCAAAATTTTTAACAATTAAATCGAAAATTTATGTCACAATAAAGAATATTTAGGTGAACAAATTGGCTTTACTAATAGACCCAAAGTGTAAATAGCAGTTAATCGGTAATAGATATTGGTGTGAAATAATGGGGCGGTAAAATATACTAATAATAAATTAGTGGCACCGGCACCGTAAAATACAATTATCGTAAATTAATTATGCGCGTTTGAGATCGCTATCAATTTTAGGCCCATATAATAATAACCGTGGTAATTACTAAATATCATTACAAGGCTGTCACGAGGCCGATATGATCGCGGACCTCATCCTCGCACCTCTCCGACCGACAATTTAATAAATTCATAAACGCTCCAGGGTTTCTTTTCATCTCCAGAAAAATAACGATAATATCAGATTAAAAAAAAAAAACGTTATAAATTATAACAGCTGCTATATCTTTGGAACATCAATGTTTTCTTTACAAATGTTTAGTATATAAAAAAAGATTTATTAATAATAATAAAGTGCAAAGTAGAGCTCACGCGCTTAGAGAAAGAAAATGCACAGAAACCAAAGTTTTCGCCGAACGAGTACAACTAATTTTCAAAATATGTATTAAAAATAAGTTTTTTTTTTACAAACGGGAGAGAAAGTAGATTTCTCAGCCTTCAAAATTGTGAGAGAAGTAACATTTTTTCACAAACGGGAGAGAAAGTAGATTTCTCAGCCCTCGAAATCGTGTGAGAAGTAACTGTAGAGAGAAGTAACATTTCTCTCTCTCTCTCTCTAGAGAAGTAACATTTCTCTCCCTAGAGAGAGAAATGATAATTTCTCTCCCTGCGGGGTTGCATTATTTATTTTAACTGTCACGGCTGACAGATTTTTTTTCTGGGTTGGGTTTTAGGAACAAACGTTTTATTCTTAAAATATCCCGTTTGTGAAAAAAATAGTATATATACCTCGGGAGAGAATGCTGTTTTTCCCTCATTGCGTTGATCCTTTAAAAATATGTATTAAAAAAAGTTTTTTTTTCACTAATCGGAGAGAAAGTCGATTCCTCAGCCTTCGAAATCGCGAGACAAGTAACATTTTTTCACAAACGGAAGAGAAAGTAGATTTCTCAGTCCTCGAAATCGTGTGAGAAGTAACATTTCTCTCCCTAGAGAGAAAAATGATCATTTCTCTCCCTGCGAGGTTCCATTATTTATTTTAACTGTCACGGCTGGCAGATTTTTTTTCTGGGTTGTGTTTTAGGAACAAACGTTTTATTCATAAAATATCTCGTTTGTGAAAAAATAGTATATACACCTCGGGAGAGAATGCTATTTTTCCCTCATTGCGTGGATCCTTTCAAAATATGTATTAAAAAAGTTTTTTTTCACAAACGGGAGAGAAAGTAGATTTCTCAGACTTCGAAACCGTGAGAGAAGTACCATTTTTTCACAAACGGGAGAGAAAGTAGATTTCTCAGCCCTCGAAATCGTGTGAGAAGTAACATTTCTCTCCCTAGAGAGAGAAATTATAATTTCTCTCCCGAGATGGAGAAATGATAATTTCTCTCCCTGCGAGGTTCCATTATTTATTTTAACTGTCACGGCTGACAGATTTTTTTTCTGGGTTGGGTTTTAGGAACAAACGTTTTATTCATAAACTATCCCGTTTGTGAAAAAATAGTATATACACCTCGGGAGAGAATGATATTTTTCCCTCATTGCGTTGATCCTTTCAAAATATGTATTAAAAAAAAGTTTTTTTTTTCACAAACGGGAGGGAAAGTAGATTTCTCAGCCTTCGAAACCGTGAGAGAAGTAACAGTTTTACACAAACGGGTGAGAAAGTAGATTTCTCAGCCCTCGAAATCGTGTGAGAAGTAACATTTCTCTCCCTAGAGAGAGAAATGATAATTTCTTTTATTCTTAAAATATCCAGTTTGTGAAAAAAAAAACAGTATATATACCTCGGGAGAGAATGCTATTTTTCCCTCATTGCGTTGATCCTTTCAAAATATGTATTAAAAAATAGTTTTTTTTCACAAACGGGAGAAAAACTCGATTTCTCAGCCTTCGAAATCGTGACAGAAGTAACATTTTTTCACAAACGGGAGAGAAAGTAGATTTCTCAGCCCTCGAAATCGTATGAGAAGTAACATTTCTCTCCCTAGAGAGAGAAGTAACATTTCTCTCCCTAGAGAGAGAAATGATAATTTCTCTCCCTGTGAGGTTCCATTATTTATTTTAACTGTCACCGCTGACAGATTTGTTTTTCTAGGTTGGGTTTTAGGAACGAACGTTTTATTCTTAAAATATCCCGTTTGTGAAAAAAATTGTATATATACCTCGGGAGAGAATGCTATTTTTCCCTCGGTGCGTTGTATCCCTCTGTCTTTCGCCATCGGGATACAAATTTGCACCTCTGGAAAAATCACGCATTTCTCTCCCTCGATGTATAATCTACTATTATCTCCCTAGGGAGAGAAATGATCATGCGAGGTTCAATTATTTATTAGACAGCGTCTTTTTCTAGGTTAGGTTTTAGAAACGAGCGTTTTACTCTTAATACCTCGGGAGAGAATGCTATTTTTTCCTCGGTGCTTTTGCCCTTGGGATACAAATTTGCACCTCAGGAAAAAATCACGCATTTCTCTCACGGTGAAGTTAGCAATAGATCCAGCAATATATTTTAAAAATTCATACCTCGGAGAAAAGAAAAGCAATTCGAAAAAAAAGTGAACCATACCATTAGGGAAGGTCTAAATTAATAACACAAAAAGAATCAACCCTTAATTTTAACCCTTTATATTTTTTCACCCCTTTCAAAAAAGTATTTTTTTTAAATTATTTTTTCCTGGATTGAAGGAGTGCCCGTAACGTTTTTTTGACTTTTGATTATGAAAGTACCTTTATTAGTGATAAGAATAAGAATTTTTATTTGGTTATGGCTGATTGCAAACTTTGTCAAAAATCGAGATTTATATTCCGAAATGTGGATTTCTGCGACTCACGGAGAAATTATTTTTTCTGGGTTGAAGGAGTGCCCGTAACGTTTTTTTGACTTTTGATTATGAAAGTACCTTTATCAGTGATAAGAATAAGAATTTTTATTTAGTTATGGCTGATTGCAAACTTTGTCAAAAATCGAGATTTGTATCGTGAGGTGTCGATTTCTGCGACTTATGGATATTTTTTTTTTAAGGAGTGCCCGTAACGTTTTTTTGACTCTTGATTATTAAAGTACTTGTATTAGTGATAAGAATAAGCATTTTTATTTATTTATGGCAGATTGTAAAAAAAACTTTTTTAAAAGGGGTGAAAAAATATAAAGGGTTAAAATTAAGGGTTGATTCTTTTTGTGTTATTAATTTAGACCTTCCCTAATAGTATGGTTCACTTTTTTTTCGAATTGCTTTTCTTTTCTCCGAGATATGAATTTTTAAAATCTATTGCTGGATTTATTGCTAACGTCACACCCGTATTTCTCTCCCTATTTTTTTTTTTAATTTCGTGTGAGTAATGTTTTAAGAAATATAACAAACAACCTTTTAATAAACAAATTAAATAAGGACGAAAAGTAGCCTCAATGTATAAATATTCAGCTCTTAATAAATGTTGAAAATTTTGAAAAATTATTTTTTTTTCTAATAAAAGGAAGGATGGTTGACAGGAATTCGGGTTGAGGAAGCGTGGATGATTTGGAAATTGACGTAGCCAACTAGGACATTCTGCCACAACCGATAATTTGTATAATCATTAAAATTTAAAAAAAAAATAATTTTCAATCAAAATTATTTTAAAAATTAAATTTTTAGTCTACAATTACGAAATTATATGGTTATATTAAATTTACATTAACAAACATTATAGAGAACGCTAACTTGTAAAAAAAATTGTTGGCGAATTTACTCGAAGTGCTTTTTAAACCAAAATTCGTTATTGCAATCGATTCGCAAATTAATTGGAATATTTATTTTCCCGTGCAAACATGAATAATTCACGAAATTAAAATTGATAACAATTAAGCCGGGCTTTTAAATGGGAATTATAAAATGTTTTTCCGCGATTTAAATAAACAAAATCCGATGCGCGACGTTAATTTTACATTTCCACGATTTCAAACAAATACGCACGATAGCAATGATAATAATAATAATCTTCGGCGTCGCTCAAAAACGCGCCGCGTAACACAATGCGGGCTTAATTAAGTGAAACGAAAAGCCGTCCGACCGCGTTCCATTTTAATTTATGAAAATCGTCGGCGTACAGACAGGATAACAAAAACAAAACAACAAAAATAAATAATATAATTCGATGGAAATGTGCGTTTTAAATTAGCATAATGGGTTTCGATGAATGTTTCGAACGAGTGGCCTGTGGAAAAAAAATGGAATTAATGTGTCGCGGGTAATAATTCAGTGTGTATGCGTGTGGCAGATTTTTTCAAAACTAGTAATTAATTCATGTCACACCTATGGCTACCGCATTTTTATGTAATTAGTGCTTATGTTGCATGATCAATTCAAAACGTAATTAAAGCTTCCAGAGAATCCAAAGATATAAATAACAAACAAATTAGAAACAACCTTACTTGTTGCAGAAAGCATTAAATAAATACATTTCGTTATTGAATTTATATAAATAACGGCGTTCACACGTCCACTCTTTCGCGCGTTCCGGGAACGTGGCGTGCCGATCGTGCTGAGCAAAAGTGGACACAATTTTATCCTCCGTTCTCGCTCCAGTTAACGCGGGGACTGAACCCGCGCGAAGAGCGGGACGAAAAGTGTGCGCTTTTAGAATATGCGATGTTCTTGCATTCACACGCACACTCCGTCGCGCTGGATTGGAATGGGCCAGTCCAAGCGCGCGGGATTGCGCGTACGTGTGAACGCCGCTGTTATCTATATAAAATGTTTAAATTTGATCTTTTAACACGTTCGCTGCCACTATAATTGGGATTGCACCTACGCAAGTATAAAGTGGGACGCACTAGCGCGAACGTGTTAAACCACTATACAGTAGCAGGTATTTTTACAACTTATGTAAGAAAGAATTTTTACTACTTACGCAAGAAAGAAGACCATCGTATAACTCTACCAAGCACACAAGGTGTGTGGGGGTAATATTTGAGAAAATAATTGGCGGACCTTTATCTGTTTTTTTTGCTCATCAAAATTTTTTAGGGAATTTTTGTCAACTTTTACAAAATGATCCAGATATTACTGTTTTGATACTAAAAAAACTGATAACAAGTTCTAGTTTTCCCAATCATCATCATCAAATCTAAGAATATCCATTTTCAACAGCCAAAAATCGTAATAGAATGCATTACAAAAAATCCGAAATAAGTACAGACTTTTAACTTTTTTTTATATTGTTCAAAATTTATTGAGTTTCATCATCAAATCTAAGAATATCTATTTTTGGCAGCCAAAAATCGCAATAGAATGGATTACAAAAAATCTGAAATTAGTACAGACTTTTAACTTTTTTTTATATTGTTCAAAAATGATTGAGTTTCTATATGCCAGAAAATTTTTAACAAATTAATTTCCTAGTTTCTCCAATAATTATCATCAAACACAAGAAAATCAATTTTCAGAACGCAAAAGTTGAAAAAACATTGATTTTTCAAAATTCAATAAATGTGCGGAATTCAAACTTTCTCGAAATGATTCATAAAAGATTGAGCTTTGATATACCAAAAAAATCCAAGTAAGCCAATTACCTAGTTTTTCAATAATCATCATCAAATCTAAGAATATCTATTTTGGGCTGCCAAAATTAAAAAAAAAATGTGTTTTAAAAATCCGAAGCAAATGCAGACTTGTAACTTTTTTTAAATTGTTCAAAAACGATTGGGTTCTTATATGCCGCAAAAATTTTAACAAGTTAATTACCTAGTTTTCCATTAATTGTCATTAAACACAACAAAATCCATTTTCGAAACGTAAAAGTTGAAAAAATATAGACTTCCCAAAATTCTAAATAATAATAATAATAATAATTTTATTTGTGCCACTAACCGAGGTTTTACACAGGTCATACAGAAAATAGATTGAAATACATGCAGAGTAGACTAAAATATAAATAAGTTAATAAAAATAATACATTCACAAATAAGTGCGGTCTTCAAACTTTTACGAAATGATTCATAAAATTCTGAGCTTCGATATTCCAAAAAAATCCAAGTAAGCATATTACCTAGTTTTCGCAATAATCATCATCAAATCTAAGAATATCTATTTTTGGCAGCCAAAAATCGCAATAGAATGGATTACAAAAAATCCGAAATTAGTACAGACTTGTAACTTTTTTTTATATTGTTCAAAAATTATTGAGTTTCTATATGCCAGAAAATTTTTAACAAATTCATTTCCTAGTTTTTCCAATAATTATCACCAAACACAAGAAAATTAATTTTCAGAACGCAAAAGTTGAAAAAACGTTGATTTTTCAAAATTCAATGCAAGTGCGGAATTCAAACTTTCTCGAAATGATTCATAAAAGATTGAGCTTTGATATTCCAAAAAAATCCAAGTAAGCCAATCACCTAGTTTTGCAATAATAATCATCAAATCTAAGAATATCTATTTTGGGCAGCCAAAATTAAAAAAGAAATAGTTTTTTTAAAAATCCGAAACAAATGCAGACCTCTAACTTTTTTAAATTGTTCAAAAAGATTGGGTTCTTATATGCCTGAAAAATTTTAACAAGTTAATTACCTAGTTTTTCCATTAATTATCATCAAACACAACAAAATCCATTTTCGAAACGTAAACGTTGAAAAAATATGGACATTCCAAAATTCTAAATAAGTGCGGTCTTCAAACTTTTACGAAATTTTATAAAATTCTGAGCTTCGATATTCCGAAAAAATCCAAGTAAGCACATTACCTAGTTTTCGCAATAATTATCATCAAATCTAAGAATATCTATTTTTGGCAGCCAAAAATCGCAATAGAATGGATTACAAAAAATCCGAAATTAGTACAGACTTTTAACTTTTTTTTATATTGTTCAAAAATGATTGAGTTTCTATATGCCAGAAACTTTTTAACAAATTAATTTCCTAGTTTTTCCAATAATTATCATCAAATACAAGAAAATCCATTTTCAGAACGCAAAAGTTGAAAAAATATGGACTTTCCAAAATTCTAAATAAGTGTGGTCTTCAAACTTTTACGAAATGAAACATAAAATTCTAAGCTTCGATATTCAAAAAAATCCAAGTAAGCACATTACCTAGTTTTCGTAATAATCATCATCAAATCTAAGAATTTCCATTTTTGGCAGCCATAATTAAAAATTTTTTCGAAATAAGTGCAGACTTTTAACTATTTTTAAATTGTTCAAAAATAATTGAGTTTTTATATGCCAGAAAATTTTTAACAAATTAATTTCCTAGTTTTTCCAATAATTATCATTAAACACAAAAAATCCATTTTTAAAAAACGTTGATTTTTTAAAATCCGACACAAGTGCAGACTTGAATCTTTTACAAAATGATTAATGAGTGATTGAGTTTTGATATCCCAAAAAAATCCAAGTAAGCGAATAACCTAGTTTTCCAATAATCATCATTAAATCTAAGAATATCTATTTTCAGAAGCCAAAAATCGAAAAAGAATTGGTTTTCAAAACTCCGAAACAAGTGCTGACTTCTAACCTTTATTTAAACTACTCAAAAATGATTGGGTTTTGTATACCGGGAAAATTCTAACAAGTTAATGATCTAGTTTTTCTAATAATCATCATCAAATCTAAGAATATCAATTTTCAACTGCCAAAAATCGAAAAAAGTAGATAAAAAAAATCAGAAACAACTGCAGGCTTATAACTTTTTTAAATTGTTCAAAAATGTTTGGGTTTTAATATCCCATAAAAATCATAACAAGTTAATAACCTAGTTTTCGCTGAGACTGTCATTAAACACAAGAAAATCCACTCGGAGTCAACTCTTTTCACTAGACTTTTTTTTTACTGAGGCAGCTCAGAAATATTGCATTTTTAACATACTGGAAAATGATCGACATATCCCCACTGACTGGAAAATGATTGACATACCCCCATTGCAAACAAAGTGAACTTGATATTTAGATAAACGAAATTTGCATGCTGTGATTCAAAAAATTCCAAAAAAAATTATGACTGTCAGAATTAGCCTCAAATTTCGCAAATGCATCCACAAATATTGTATTTTTGACCTACTGGAAAATGATCGACGTACCACCACTGGAAACAAAATGTCAACACTCGAAACTTGATTTTTAGAAAAACGAAATTTGCATCTTGTGATTTAAAAAAATCTAAAAAAATAGTGACTGCCAGAATTAGCTTCAAACTTCTCAAATCTATCCAGAAATATTGTATTTTTGACAAACTGGAAAATTATCGACATATCCCCGCTGGAAACAAAATGTTAGCCATCGAAACTTGATTTTTAGAAAAAACAGAATTTGCATCTTGCGATTTAAAAAATTCTAAAAAAATAGTGACTACCAGAATTAGCTTCAAACTACTCAAATACATCCAAAAATATAGTATTTTTAACATACTGGAAAATGATCGACATACTCCCACTGAAAACAAAATGTCGGCACTCTAAACTTGAGTTTTTGAAAAACAAAATTTGCATCTTGTGATTTAAAAAAATCTAAAAAAATGGTGACTGCTAGAATTAGCTTCAAACTTCTCAAATCTATCCAGAAATATTGTATTTTAGACAAACTGGAAAATTATCGACATATCCCCGCTGGAAACAAAATGTTAGCCATCGAAACTTGATTTTTAGAAAAAAACAGAATTTGCATCTTGCGATTTAAAAAATTCTAAAAAAATAATGAGTACCAGAATTAGCTTCAAACTACTCAAATACATCCAAAAATATAGTATTTTTAACATACTGGAAAATGATCGACATACCCCCACTGAAAACAAAATGTCAGCACTCTAAACTTGAGTTTTAGGAAAACAAAATTTGCATCTTGTGATTTAAAAAATTATAAAAAAATTCCTTCTACCGGAATTAGCTTTAAACTTATTAAATCCAACCATAAATATTGGATTTTTGACATATCGGAAAATGATCGACATACACCCACTGGAAACAAAACGCCAGCACTCGAAACTTGATTTTTAGAAAAATGTAATTTGCATTTTGTGATTTAAAAAATTCTAAAAAAATAGTAAGCACCAGATTTAGCTTCAAACTTCTATTTCAATCTGGCCGCTTTACTCCGGGGCCCTAGCCACCCCAGGGGGAAAATTCTCCACCGCAATAAGTCAAATACATTCAGAAATATTGTATTTTTGACATTCCAGAAAATGTTCGACATATCCCACAGTATTTTTTTTACGGTAATCAAATTAAACAGAGTCCTACCTGATTGTTTAATTTATTTATTCGATAGTACTTGGGCAAAAATGCTTATTCTGTAATGAACTAAATTTACTCATCATGTATGGAAACTACAAGTGTCGTCTGCATCGCGCGCACGAGTTGAGACAGAATTTATTTGGCTCCAAATGCACGGTCAGAATGCTCAACCTCGCACCACTGCGCTAACGAAATGTCGTGCCAGAAGTAAATTGGCACGGTTAGAGGCGCGCGGCGTTCTATTAGATTTTTCTCTACTCATTAAACTTTTGCAGGTATTGTTTTAACATATAAAATGTCGAGATAGTGTAAAACTCTATTTCATTAAAAATTCTTGCTAAGATGGAAACTAGAGGTAGTGCCATGGCTCCTTGGCTCTATATGACGAGCCGTCCCTGATTATAGCACCACGGGCGTAAAATGGATTTTGGCCCGAGGGTGGAGATTGCCGACCGACGCTCTTGATACATGAATAAATATTTCGGTCAGAAATATTTTGACAATTGGATATTTTCGAGTAACGAGAACGCGCTCGAAAGTTCACGCGAAAATTTCACATTCGACCTGATTCAATTAATTCGCAAACAAATTAATTTTAATCCTTTCTAATGTTTTTTTTTTGTAATAACATGTCTGGCAAGGTTTTGATTTAATTAGTTTAAAAGTAATATTTTCCATGAATTGTTAATTGAGGATGTAAATTGAGATTGTTGGTATTAGAAAACAAAAAAAAAAGCTGTGGATCAGTGAAACCATTAAATCCTGTTAGACAGAAACATTTTTTCCCATCGCCGCGGCGGCGTGATTAAATTAAATCAATAAAAAGGAGCCGTTTATAATATTAAAGCGGTTTTATTTGAAAGCAATAATCTTTTAGATCCTACCAAATTAGTCGATGACATGGCGTGGAATCTGTGGCACGCATAAAAAGCGGTTTTATTACATGGAATTATTCCGAAATAGGTGGTCTCGTGACTTTTTTCCTTTTCGTAAATAGCTCCGCTTCACCAGAACTGAATGCCAACTTATTAACATCGATGGGAGCTTTTTTCCCTCGCGGCAGCAGCGGCTCGAAATTCTCCGTAATCTAATGAAGAAAAACTCGATGATTAATTTCATCATTAAGGATAATTCGCCGCCGCCTGTTTACGGTATTTCCTATTGCTCTATTGGGATTTTTATTGGGCTCCCAACTATTTGTTTTTCTCATCTGCCGGTCGAAAAATTGCGTGATTCTAAACTATCAGCAACGTAAATAACGATAATAACTAACCAGTAGCCGAGGAAATATTTGTATCGCGGCGAGTTTTTAAACAGACATTCCTCGCGGCTCGCCCATCATTTGCGGTATTGCCGGGCGGGGAAGAGGAACGGGGGATTACCCGTTCCGGCATAATTTTAGATATTAAGTTTGCGGTTTTTGTTTGGTGGTTTGAATATATCCATTATCTTAATGACTTGTGACAGGAAAAAAAATCTACTCATCGTGATTAATATCGATCTAAAGTATTAGTAATCACTTCTAATAAAAAAAATCTGATAAATACGTACTCGTATATGAAGTGCTTATTGCAGGGGCGGCTCGTTATATAGAGCCAAAGAGCCATGGCACTACTTGTACTTTCAAGCTCAGCAAGAATTTTTAATTAATTCTTAAAACACTCTTTCGCCAGTTATTTTGGTCTACGAATATAAATCGTTCTTTTTTAAAAAAAGGTGGGGGGGCTGTATTGTATAAGTGGCTCTACCATCAACATGTTGCACGAGCCGCCACTGGCTTATTGTGGCAATTATCCGCACACAAGCAGTATATTTGGCTGTTTTCACATTTTGTGTACGATATACGATAGTTGTGATACAATATGAAATTATTATAATAAGTACAAGGATATCACTTTCCATTTATAAGATTTTTGTAAACCATTATAACATCTAGTACGAAAACAGAGCTACAATAAATGAGTTATTTTAAAGTCTTAGTTGTACGCAACTCGCTTGCCAAAATAATATTTTGTTTCGCTAGGCCATCTATTTAAAATATACATGTGCACCATCGTAAAGCGAGACAATTGTAGTTCCACACGGCTGCAATTCAAAACTGGCATGAGATATAGATGTCACATCTAACGGCACGGCAAGCCAAAGCTGTCGAGACACGTCTAACATGTCTCATGGCAGTTTAAAGTACAAATGGGCGAAATTACTCTTTTTTTATGAGGCGCCTCACTGAAAAGAGTCAGTGAAAAGGATTCGACTACAGCAGTCAACACATGACATCCAAATGGCTCAAACAGAGCTGCAAATTTCTACAGGAGTCCCTTGACTCCGCGACTTACTTATCAGCAGTGACGGTTCGCGGGGTTTTTTTCTGGTACGGCCGAGGAACAAGAGGAGGTAATAGAGATAGGTGCGGCCACGCAGCCAGCCGTCTCTGCAACTGACCCTACCTATCTGTATTACCACCTCTTGTTCCTCGGCCGTACCAGAAAAAAACCCCGCGAACCGTCACTGCTGATAAGTAAGTCGCGGAGTCAAGGGACTCCTGTAGAAATTTGCAGCTCTGTTTGAGCCAACCGTCACTGCTTACCAGTGTCGACATTTATGAATTACCCATCTCTAGTTTAAAGTTTAAACCAAAAATAAATGTTACTATTTGTAATGAAAACGGAGTTATTTTACAATTTTAAAGTTTTACGCAACCGATCTTACCTACTCGCAGGCCAAAATAAAAGTTTGTTTCCTCAGGCCATCCATTTGCAATGTTCATATGCACCAACGTAAAACGAAACACAATTTCAGTTCCACAAAATAAACAAAAATCTTTAAAAATCCATATCTCTATTGAAAATCGTTGAATTTACAAAAACCAAATTGATTTTGAATAAGCGGTACTTCGAACATTGAGGATGATTTTTTATGGAATTTTCCTGCGTTTTTTATATTTTTTTCTGCGATGTTATTTTCAGGTGCTCAAAAAATTAAAATACCAATTTTCAAAAATCCATATCTTTGTTGAAAATTATTAAATTTACAAAAACAAAATTGATTTTGAATAAGCGATACTTCAGCCATTGACGATGATTTTTTCTGGAATTTTTCCTGCGTTTTTTATATTTTTTTCTGCGATGTTTTTGTTCAGGTGCTCAGAAAATTATTTTTTTTTTCAAAATTCCATATCTCTATTGAAAATCGTTGAATTTACAAAAACCAAATTGATTTTGAATAAGCGATACTTCGGCCATTGAGGATGATTTTTCATGGAATTTTTCCTGCGTTTTTTATATTTTTTTCTGCGATGTTTTTGTTCAGGTGCTCAGAAAATTAAAACAAAAATTTTCAAAAATCCATATCTATTGAAAATTGTTGAATTTACAAAAACCAAATTAATTTTAAATAAGCGATACTTCGGCCATTGAGGATGATTTTTTATGGAATTTTTCCTGCGTTTTTATATTTTTTTCTGTGATGTTTTTGTTCAGGTGCTCAGAAAATTATTTTTTTTTTCAAAATTCCATATCTCTATTGAAAATCGTTGAATTTACAAAAACCAAATTGATTTTGAATAAGCGATACTTCGGCCATTGAGGATGATTTTTCATGGAATTTTTCCTGCGTTTTTTATATTTTTTTCTGCGATGTTTTTGTTCAGGTGCTCAGAAAATTAAAACAAAAATTTTCAAAAATCCATATCTCTATTGAAAATTATTGAATTTACAAAAACCAAATTGATTTTGAATAAGCGAGACTTCGGTCATTGAGGATGATTTTTGATGGAATTTTTACTGCGTTTTTTATATTTTTTCTGCGATGTTTTTGTTCAGGTGCTCAGAAAATTAAAGCAAAATTTTTCAAAAATCCATATCTCTCTTGAAAATTATTGAATTTACAAAAAGCAAATTGATTTTGAATAAGCGATACTTCGGCCATTGGGGATGATTTTTTATGGAATTTTTCCTGCGTTTTTTATATTTTTTTCTGTGATGTTTTTTTCCGGTGCTCAAAAAATTAAAACAAAATTTTTTAAAAATCCCTATCTCTATGAAAATTGTTGAATTTACAAAAACCAAATTGATTTTGAATAAGCGATACTTCGGCCATTGAGGATGATTTTTTATGGAATTTTCCTGCGTTTTTTATATTTTTTTCTGCGATGTTTTTGTTCAGGTGCTCAGAAAATTAAAATAAAAATTTTCAAAAATCCAAATCTCTACTGAAAATTATTGAATTTACAAAATCCAAATTGATTTTGAATAAGCGATACTTCGGCCATCGAAGATGATTTTTTATGGAATTTTTCCTGCGTTTTTTTATATTTTTTTCTGCGATGTTTTTGTTCAGGTGCTCAGAAAATTAAAACAAAAATGTTCAAAAATCCATATCTCTATGAAAAATTATTGAATTTACAAAAACCAAATTGATTCTGACTAAGTGATACTTCGACCATTGAGGATGATTTTTTTATGGAAGTTTTCTTGCGTTTTTTTTATTTTTTTCTGCGATGTTTTTGTTCAGGTGCTCGGAAAATTAAAACAAAAATTTTCAAAAATCCATATCTCTATTGAAAATTGTTGAATTTACAAAAACCAAATTGATTCTGAATAAGTGATACTTCGGCCATCGAAGATGATTTTTATGGAATTTTTCCTGCGTTTTTTTATATTTTTTTCTGCGATGTTTTTGTTCAGATGCTCAAAAAATTAAAACAAAAATTTTTAAAAATCCATATCTCTATTGAAAATGATTAAATTTACAAAAACCAAATTGATTTTGAATAAGCGATACTTCGGCCATTGAGGATGATTTTTTATGGAATTTTTCCTGCTTTAAAAAAAAAAAAATTCTGCGATGATTTTGTTCAAGTGCTCAAAAAATTAAAACAAAAATTTTCAAAAATCCATATCTCTATTGAAAATTGTTGAATTTAGGAAAACCAAATTGATTCTGAATAAGTGATACTTCGACCATTGAGGATGATTTTTAATGGAATTTTTACTGCGTTTTTTATATTTTTTCTGCGATGTTTTTGTTCAGGTGCTCAGAAAATTATGAATATCTCTATTGAAAATAATTGAATTTACAAAAACCAAATTGATTTTATTTTGAATAACCGATACTTCGGCCATTAAGAATGATTTTTTATGGAATTTTTCTTGCGTTTTTTATATTTTTTTCTGCGATGATTTTGTTCAGGTGCTCAGAAAATTAAAACAAAAATTTTCAAAAATCCTTATCTCTACTGAAAATTATTGAATTTACAAAAACCAAATTGATTTTGAATAAGCGGTACTTCGAGCATTGAGGATGATTTTTTATGGAATTGTTCCTGCGTTTTTTATATTTTATTCTGCGATGTTTTTGTTCAGGTGCTCAAAAAATTAAAATACAAATTTTCAAAAATCCATATCTCTATTGAAAATTATTAAATTTGCAAAAACCAAATTGATTCTGAATAAGTGATACTTCGACCATTGAGGATGATTTTTATGGAATTTTCCCTTCTTTTTTTATATTTTTTTCTGCGATGTTTTTTTCAGGTGCTCAAAAAATTAAAATACAAATTTTCAAAAATCCATATCTCTATTGAAAATTGTTGTATTTACAAAAACCAAATTGATTCTGAATAAGAGATACTTCTACCATTTAGGATGATTTTTTTTATGGAAATTTTCTTGCGTTTTTTATATTTTTTTATGATCATGGTCACAGTTTAAAATCACTGATATTAGAAAGTAGCAATCACAGGTAGCAAGTAGCAGTTTTGCCCATCTCTAAGGCAAACGGTTAAGTAAACATTATTTTTCTGGTTTTTCCAATCACAAAATTAATTAAGTTCTGGACGTTACGTACTTAGTTTAACAATTACTTACCAGTTTTTCTTTTCATGTTGGCTACATCTCCTCATTCACCACGTTATGTAAATATTTCAAAGGTAATTTTTGGATAAATATATACTCAGCTGAGTGAGTTAGGTTCCCCGGGCGGTAAATTTTCCTAATAGAAAAATATCCTTTCGGGACCCTGGGTGTTGCATGTGTCGGTTATTATTCATTTATTCGCATCGTTTCCAATATATTCATAAAAATTAAAATAATTTATGATGGCTAATGGTCTATGTAACAAGGCCAGGCGTAAAGGTCGGACAAAAAAATATTTGGAGTACAATTGTCTAATTTTGACATGTCGGACTTCTACGTAAAGCTAAACGCACACTTGTCGGAATCGGACGGACGGCACGCATCGGATAAAATTGCTTAACAGAGTTGTAAACTCATAGACACAATGTATGTTAACCCTTAATCTGGCGATATTTTTGGATAGCACTTTACCGCAACCTCTATTGGTAGTCACACTACATAGTATACATACTAAACTCTACTGCGACATCTCTTGACAATCACACTACATACCAACCACTTTACCACGACATTTCTGCATATGAAGTAGTGAATACACTACATACTAACAACTCCAGTGTATATTTTTTAAAGTATTTTTTAACGATTTATTAAGGTAACATTTGTTAGTTTTAAATTAAATTAAGGCACCCGTGCGTGTAATATTCACGTGGAATTATCCACTCCTAACAACGCAGACTTTTAATTACGTTACGTGGCCCTAGGTATATTTACATGCTCGCATACTTTATTTGATTAACGCTAATTATGTAATGTTACCTAATTGGGTGTTGCAATTATTAATTAACCATTTTCCCTTTTCTTTCTGTTGCAGTATTACGAAATGTCTTACGGATTAAACGTGGAAATGCACAAACAGGTAAGTCCTTATTTTATTTTTTTTACTTCATCACATTTATCGACGGAACATGAAAATCTACTTTTTGGTTTGTTTCTGTAATCCGCGCCCGCGCTCCCTCCCTTTATTATTATTCACCCCTCGCTTCGGAGAGCGCATTTGAAAGAACGTTAATTATAAATTACAATTTTTCAACCCCCGCCACGCCGAGACCCTCCGCGATTTACATATCCTTCTCCCTTCCGAGAATAAAATTCATTTGATTCATTTTTAATACGCACGGAATGAAAAGTATTACGTGCCCGAATTCATTAAGGCGCATTAAATATATAAATAATAAAACTTTCTTGGCTTGTTACAATCACGGAACGTTTTTAATGATAGTAATTAGCCGGTCGGGTGTTAAAGGCCCCCAGTTCTGATGACTGGAATTTTGATGTTATAATTGGCGGCTTAATTCGCGTGATTATGTAACGTAAAAGGCATTTCGTATTCGTAACGACCTGCAAAGAAGTCAAGGAGAACACTTGTTTGAAAAACAATGGGATATGTTGCAGAATTGTTACGTGATTAATCGCATAGTGATCTTAAGCTCTTACTCTTTGAGGAGGCAAAGGTAGTCGGAGACATCGCCAAAATATCTTACTGATTCCAAGTTTATTTCATCATTGAATTTTCTACTGGATAAAAGCTCTCCCAGCTAATTTCAAATTATATATTGTGTAAAAATTGAATGAGTGTTATTTGCTAATAAATAATGGTTGTTCTTCATATTGTTGTGGATTCGTAACGTCATTTGTTTTATTTGACAGACAGGAATAACAAGTTAACAGAAGAAGGGGGAAGTTCAAGGTTGAATTGAAATGAAAAACTATAATAGTTTACTTCAACACTTCCCCTAAAATGTTATAGTTTTACAACATCCCTATCAAGGATCGAAGACGAACAAATGTAACACGCGAAACAGGCTTCGTCAGGATGTCCGCTACTTGCTCTACACCTGGAACATGCTGAATCTCCAAGCGCCGTCCTCGAACTTGCTCTCGGAAGTAGTGATATTTCACGTCAATATGCTTCGACCGTTTGTGGAACTCCGGATTCTTCGCCAATTTAATGGCACTTGCGTTGTCTACAAGAAGAACCGGAGTGCCATCCAGTGGAGAAATCTCCTCGAAGAGTCGAGCCAACCAAACGGCTTCTCGTGCCCCTTCATATGCTGCAATATACTCCGACTCCGTAGTTGACAGCGTCACGCATTGTTGTCGCCTGCTACCCCAGGTGATAGCTGCTCCGCAGTACTTTACAATCATACCGCTGACGGAACGGCGAGTCCCAGGGTCACTCGCATAATCGGCGTCGGTGTAGATGTGCAGCCTCGTCGCGTCGTCATCTGCCTTGTATTTGATGCTCGTTTCCGTAGAACCCTTAATGTATTTCAGAATCCTTTTTAACAGTTCCCAGTGTCGCTCTTCCGGTCTTTCGAGAAACTGAGATGCGTAGCTGACCGCAAATGCAATGTCAGGTCTCGTAGCAACTGCCAAATACATTAGGCTTTACGATATGGAGCGTTTGTCAAACCGCAGTTCGATGATCCATCTGTTTGTAGATACTGCTCCCTCGGTATTGCCACTGGGTTTGCGTCTGACATCTTGAACCGTCGAAGTATATCCTCAGCATACCTCTTCTGGCTAATGGCAACCGAACCATCTTCGTGGCAATTTATGAGGATATTCAGGAAGTACCCAACTGGTTCAGCAGTGATCTTGAACTTGTGTTCCAGTTGATGAAGAAACGTCTCAGCATCTTGTTTTCGGGTTGCCGCCACCAGTCCGTCATCAACATATAGGACTACCATCAACTTCTCGTTGCTATTCTGTCGGTAGAACAGGCACGGATCTGCCTTGCTAACTAACTAGCACGTCTTTGAAACACTCGTTCCAGCATCTCGGCAACTGTTTCAAGCCATAAAGACTTTTCAAGAGCTTGCAAACTTTGCCTGTCCCATCTTGAAATCCTTCTGGCTGCTCCATAAATACATCTTCTCGTAGAATGCCGTTTAAAAACTGTGACAAGTGCAGATGAAGCTTGGCCGACACGCTCAGAAAAGACCGACTGGACTATACGGCTCGTTGTAATCAACGCCTTGCTTCTGGCTGAAGCCACGGATGACAAATCGCGCCTTATAACGAGCAACGTTCCCATCAGCATCACGCTTGATTCGGTAAACCCAGCGATTTGTTACCGGTTTACGACCAGCTGGCAGCTCCACCAATTTCCACGTTTCGTTTTCATCCAGTGAAGTCATCTCTTCGAGCATTGCCGTCTTCCAATGGTGTTTTTCCGCAGATTGGGTTGCTTCAGCGAAACTTCTTGGTTCACCCATTTCAGCCAATAGCATCTCCGACAGCCGCTCTGTTTTCTTGAGAGTTTGTCTGTCTCGCAACTGTCTGCAGCTCGGTGATGGACTGGGAATGGTTTCTTCACCACCTCCTGCATTACTTATTAAAGTGCTGTCAGCATCTTCAAACTCTTCACCATCAGCTTCGCTTACAGGACCTTCATCCATCGTCAATCGTGATCCGTCGTCAGCCTTAATCGGATGCAGTATCGTCGATCTTCCAATCTTTTCAGGTTCAAATACTACATCTCTGCTACGAATCACCCGATGTTCTGACTCGATCCATACCCGAACACCATCAATGCCATCCGAATACCCGACAAAGATGCCTTCTTTCCCTTTCGCGTCCCACTTGGGAATCAAAATATAGCACTTGGAGCCAAATATGTGGAATTTGTCCAAATGCGTGGTCTTCCCCGTAAACACCTCATAGGGTGTCTTCCCGTCTACACGACTCGAGCCAGTGCGATTCAGGACATGCACCACAGTATTCACTGCTTCTGCCCACAATCCCTTCGACAGATTTTGCGCCAACAGCATAGTCCGAGCCAGTTCCACTACAGTCCTGTTGGTCCGCTCAGCACACCCATTTTGCTCCGGGATGTATGGATTGGTAATGACGAACTGCACCCCGTTCTCCTTCAGAAGCTCTCTGACCTCAGTGTTGTCGAACTCCTTGCCACCATCGCACTGGAACACCTTCGGTTGACGTCCGCAGTTGTTTTCGACGATCTTGAGAACTTCTCTGATTTTCTCCACTGTCTCCGACTTGTGCTTAAGCGAATTTTTTAAAAATCGCAGGTGAAACAGACAAAATACTCACTTCCACCTATTGACGTGGTCTCCATAGGTCCACACAAGTCGGCATGGATGACTTCCCCCGGCTGCGTTGCCCGTTGATGCCGCGACTTGAAGCTTTCTCGATGCTGCTTCCCCTTAACACACGCTTCGCAGAAATATTCATCCAGTTCCACGTCGATTCCGCGTTATTTCAGGAACTTCTGGACGTAGCGTTTGTTCTGGTGGCCAAGACGATCATGCCAACTCTGCAATGATTTCTTCGACATCAAATTCGCCTCAACGACACAGGATTGTTCTGGTGCTTTCATTCGGATCATCATCTTGAACAGCATCCTGCTGCGCACACTGCACTGTCCGTTGACTGAAGAGTCAGACCCTTGTCCAAAACAGCTGTCACGAAGAAAAGGTTTCTTCGAGCTTCTGGAACGCAAAGAACATCCTCCATCTTACACGGGGACCAGCTTCCGTTTACGCAGGACTCGAACTTGAGTGTGCCCTTCCCTAGAGCGTCGATCGTCGAGTTGTTGCCCATCAGAATTTTCATTGCTGTTTCGAAGTATGTGAAGGATGAGAACCAGTCGCCTCTGTTGGTTAGGTGATTAGTCACTCCAGAGTCCATGATCCAGGAGTCACCTTCAATTTCCATGTTCATGACTTCCGTCACAAAGGCTTGCTCCACTGGACCCTTTTTCTCATGTTTCCTCTGCTGGTCAGTCCATCCTCCGTTCTTGTTCTGCTTGGAGTTCTGGCAGTTTCGTTTTATGTGACCCAGACCTCCGAATCCGTAGCATCTCAACTCAGGCTTGTCGGACTTCTTCGCCTTGTCTCGCATTCCAGTACTACCACCTGAATACTAGCCTTTGATGCCATTAATGCCACCAACTCCTCTTGCTGACCCTTTCGCAGATTTCGTCGCCTCTCATCTGAAGTCAGCACTTCCACCAAGTTGATCAGCGTTTGTTGATCATTAGCTCTTGCCCACCAGGATTGTCGAAGACTCTCGTAGCTCTCGGGCAGAGTGCCCAAAAGCCTCACCATCAAGGATCCTTCATCCGCTTTTACGTTGAGTTGCTGCATCCGAAGTGTTCCAATTGAAATGAAAAACTATAATAGTTTACTTCAACACATATATAACTGGATAAAAAGTGTGAACATGCCTCCGACAGGGATGACATCGTATCAAGAACGCGGGATTGCTTGACTTAACATAAGCCTGGGGTCTATTTTACTCACCCACTTGTCAGCGGTGACTTTTCCCTCCAAAAAGACGTTTTTTTTTTACTATACTCGGTCGTGACTAACCGAAAACGCGCTATTCTAAAGGCCTCTAATCATTCCAGTTCCTTCAGCGGTTAAGTAATTTAGCTTTCTAACGGATTATCTCAATGAGTATATCATTATTTATAAAGGAATGAGTTGCCAACGTTTTATCGTTGATATTAATGGAATATTAAGTTGTGAAAGCATTATTCTCCGCCTCTTGAATTATTTCTAAAATATTTACTTGCCAAGCTTTAACGTCGAGATCGGTTCCAAAATAACACATACACATCCCTCGTAAATTCTACACATACCGGAAGGCCGATGGTCCGGCAAAGGGAACGACCACGCAAACTGAGCCATAAGCAAACGCTAATAAATAAACAATTTAATCTCGGCAAAAACGCCCTCATTAAGTCCGGCCCTTTCTGTTACTTTTTTCGCCCCCCCCCCCCCTCGTTTTGTTTCGGCGCTCTCTTTCATTCGGAAGCTCTCTCCGCGCCGGCAGCACTACTATTAATGACGGGAACGTTGCCAGCAGGAATTTTTACACATAAAAATGTTTTCGCCTCTTCAATAATATCCATCAACTGTTTTGATTTATGTCGGAGCATATGCCGGAACCGTGAATGTATTCCATTTTTCAGCCGTCCCGGAGTAAATGCGGGAATTTCGCGCTCGCAGAAATTCTTATTAAAATGCGAGCGGCGATCATTTATTAAATGGTCCCTCGATGACACGCGTAATTTCCCACCTTCCACCATCGATAAATCTTTGGGCCACTAAATGTATTTGCAAAATATCTAATATTACTGATCGTGGGTTGTTGAGCTGATCAATCATAATAAAAGTAAATACATTTAAAAATATTTGACATTAAAAAAAATTCTCAGCATAATAGATGAAATTATGAGAAAAATAATTGATACTTTGAATAAACATAAGCCAACTTAGAGATGCTATCAACATGCTAATTTAGCACGACTCTACTTAAAAAATGTCAACATTATAGATGAGATTATAATAAAAAATAATTGATGCTTTGAATAAACATATGCCAACTCGAGATACTGCCAACATCTTAATTTGTTCACGACTCTACTAAAAAAAAAATGTCAGCATTATAGTTGAGATAATAAAAATAATTGATGCTTTGAATAAATATATGCCAATTTAGAGATGCTGCCAACATGTAAATTTATCTATCACTTTCGAAAATAAAGTTTTTACACTTTCGCCAATCTTCGGCTTATCTTCTTGTGAAAACAAACAAGATACTCTATTTAGCCTTCAGTGACTGATCCAGAAGGGCTTAATAGTTCCAACGTGAAAAAGAGAAATGATAGCTTGAAAAACTAGCGATTTTTTAAATAACATTTTAGGGACAGTTTTGCCCCCCCCCCCCTTCCCTATTCAGAAAAACTCACCCTTCACCAACAGAATTATAGAAAAAGTGGAGCTGGTCAAAATTGAAATGCAATTATAAATTAAAATTAGTTTTATTCGAATAGAATTAAAATGTTGTCTCCTTCAAAGTAATTCCCTTGGAAAGCGGATGGTTCTTCCACTCCTCATAGCAATTCTGGAACTTGGATACTACAGAAATGTTTTTCTGGCCAAAAACTCGTTTATTAAAATTGCTGTGTGACAAGACGTATTATCATGATGCAGGATCCAATTGTTCTTGATGTTTGGTCTCACATGAATGACCCTTTTCCGGAGTCTTTCAAGAACCTCGAGGTAAAAGTGTTGATTTACTATTTGGCGTTGAGGCACAAACTCTTTGTGGACAATTCCCTGGCTATCAAACAAACAAATTAGAATGCATTTGATCTCTGATTCCATGTCATATTCAGACATCTAATTCTCGTCACCAGTGATGACATGTTCCAAAAAATGAGGATCATTTTCAATCGATTCCCGAAAGTCAAGGCACGTTTCCCTCCTAATGTACTTTTGTTCCTGCCAAAGGTTTTTTGGAAAATTGGTCAAAACCTAACGAACGATAGTGCGACTCATATTCAACTATTCCCCGATCATTCTGATCGTCAAACGATGATCTGAGCGCACAAGTTCCCGGATTCTGTCGTCATTTTAATCGGTTCTTGCAGTTGAAGGCCTTCCGCTGCGTGGTTTATCTTCCATCGACTCTCTTCCTTCTGAAAATACCTCAAACCATCGAAAAACCTGGGCTCTTGACAGAACACTGTCTCCGTAGGCCTACTGAAGTTTTGCAAAAGTTTCTCAAGCCTGAAGCAAAACCTGATAGCACACCGTTGCTCGAAATTACTACAAAATACGGTTTCACGAGAACTTAATGACTCGGTTAAGTTCAAACTTGTACTAAACGCACATTGCATGTCCACCTACCGCCCCTCCAAGTCACGTGCTTCCAGTGTTGCCGTATCGTACGTTACGCTGCCAGTCTCATCACTTAATTTCAACACCTCGTATGCTTATGCAAATATATTCCATTATACATTAGACAATCGATCAATTCTGAAATGCTTTATAAAACATAAGCCCCACAAGAGTTGCCGCCAACTCGTTTAATATGTTGCTTTCTATCCAGAAGCAGTGTCTGAAAGGGACGTTGAATCTTTGCCTATTGCGCAGGATAATGTCTCTCTAAGCATGTCCACAGGTCTGAATGTGAATCATGGCTGAAAGGGACGTTAAGTCTGTGCTCATAGCATAGGATAATGTCTCTCTAGGTCCATAGGTCTGGATGTGAGTCATGGTAATGTGGAGGAATTAGTGCATTGGCACAGGGAAAAGATGACTACTAAAAAGCTTCAGGAACTTAAGGAGGAGCACAAGATTAAGATACATACACTTTTTTCAGGTTTGGAGGAGGATACAGAGGAAATGCCTTGTTCATTCATCAAAGAAATATTTGCCAAATGGATGGATGTCAAAAAATGTTTAGAGAAGCCGTAATAGCTTTGTCTGGAGTGATCAAACAATGTAACAGTTCTGAAACATCCTGAGCAGTAGGCAGAAGGCAGAAGCAAATTACTTTAACAGATTTTCAGTAAACGTCAAACCTAATAATTCTCAACCAGGTCCAAGCAGTCGGATCTCTAAACGCGTAAGCCCTAAACGGGAACCTCGAAAGCTATTGAACAGATTGTCTTGAAACTTGGACCCCTAATTAAGAACGGCAAGCAAAAGCCGCCACGTAAATCGGCGACCTTCAACCGGAAATGCACCCCCACTCTTCGGAGGCGGGGGTGATTTAATTTTTTTTAACCGGTCCTGTTGGTCCCTCCAGGTACCACAACTCGGACACGCCCCACGCCCTGGTGCGAATTAAATGAAAACGCCCCGGATGAGAAATTTGCTTCGAATTTGCCTTAGCCAAAAAAGTGAAGTTTGCCATTTTTTTTATGTGAGGAGAAATCTTTTATACACACCCCTGCAGTGGAGTAGTGCTAAAATCCCTGAAGGGTAAACCAGCTAAAACTCCTCCTCGTTGATGCTCTGTTTGAGATGTTATCCTATCAGAGGTCGTTTCATCTGCTGCCATCGTTGTACTTCGGTTTATCGGTTGGAGACGGTGGCGCAAGAATTGCCACCGAAATTGGGATTCGTACTGGGCCTGAAATAAAAGTAATATTATTTTTGTCTAACAAATTGTTTTCCCAAGACCACAAAGACGATCTTGGGAATTACTCCTGCAACGATGGTTGCGTGATCCATCGGGCCTTTCGCTGTGATGAGGGCCTGTGGCAGCTCGGCGACGATGCTGCCGACCTTCGCGAAATCTGGTTCCGGCCGTCCCGGCCGTCCCGGAACGGCTTTCCGTGTCGTGGACCCCTGGGTGATGGGAGCCCCCGCGGCGGCGGTGGTAGGGCACACTTCGTCTTCCTGGCAGTGTACTTGGTGCTTCCTCTATAGCTCGCGGGGTGAACCTCTGCGCAGTTCATACACGTCGTCTGCTCTTCCCGTGGCCTCGCACATTCCTGCGACAAGTGTACTCCTGCACACTTGACGCAATGGGGCGGCATCGTGCAGCAGCTCTGCACCTGCCCCAACTTCTGGCAGCGGTAGCATTGCTGCTAGCTACCATCGTGCCGTTTGGCCTCCACCTTGACGGTGAGACCCAGGACATGTTTGCGTCTCGCATCTTCGGTGGCCTCAATCCCGACGTCGGTTGCGTCTGGAAATCCTCTTCAAAGATGTCGCGGAGAGCTTCTGGGCTCTCAGATTTTCGGCGATCTGGTCCTCTGTGATCTACGGGGCGATGTTGCGGAAGGTATTTTCTTCCTGAAGTTGAAAAGTGTGTTACGAGACAGCTTCTTGGTCCAGGATCTTCATCAGGTTGTGAAAGTCCTGGGGCATCTCGGGGAAAATACGCAGCCATTTGGTGCTAGCTACCATCGTGCTACCGCCTTGACGGTGAGACCCAGGTCATGTTTGACGTTGAAGATGCGTCTCGCATATTCGCTGGCCTCAATCCCGAAGTAGACCATCCAGAGAAGATGGGTCTCGCCAGTCTGGTTGTCGCGTCTGGACATCCTCTTCATAGATGTCGTGGGGAGCTTCTGGGCTCTCAGATTTTCGGTGAGCTGGTCCTCGGTGATCTGCGGGGCGATGTTGCGGACGATATTTTCTTCCTGAAGTTGCAAAGTGTGGAGACAGGTTCTTGGTCCAGGATCCTCATCAGGTTGTGGAAGTCCTGGGGCATCTCGGGGAAAATACGCAGCCATTTAGTGCTAGCTACTATCGTGCTACCACCTTGACGGTTAGATCCAGGACACGTTTGACGTTGAAGGTGCGTCTCGCATCTTCGGTGGTCTCAATCCCGACGTAGACCATCCAGAGAAGATGGGTCTCGCCAGTCTGGGGGTCGCGTCTGGGCATCCTCTTTATAGATGTCGTGGGGAGTTTCTGGGCTCTCAGATTTTTGGCGATCTGGTCTTCTGTGAACCGCGGGGCGATGTTGTGGAAGGTATTTTCTTCCTGAAGTTGAAAAGTGTGGTACGATACAGGTTCTTGTTCCAGGATCTTCGTCAGATTGTGGAAGTCTTGGGGCATCTCGGGGAAAATATGCAGCCCACTTGGCGTGAGCGAATCTGGTGGAATGTCGTTCGGGCGAATTGCTCGGCGTATTTGTCGATCATTACAATTTCCGGCGATTCATGGGTCCGTTCTGGTAGCTGTGAAAACAGCTTGTACGAATCGAGAATGTATGCGTTCGTTCGACTGGTGCGTCTTTCGTCCTTATGGTCCGGCAATTGAAGGGCTATCGTTTTTATAGTTTTCACCAAAGATTCTGCCCCTCCATCAAAGTACTCACAGCGAGTTTACCAAACGCAGGGCCACTGATTTCGGAGTATTGGAACGAAACATGAAAATCACTCCAAGGGAGCAGAGGCTAATTTTCAGATTTTTGTTTTGTTTTGACATGGTCTGATGCACCCTTACCGACTTTGTCGATCCCGCCTGGTCCCGTCCCCCGATTCACCATACGTCACCACACCACGTGAATTTTCAAACTAAAAAAATTGAAAAACCGGAATGTGTCGACTCTAATTTTTCACAGATTAAAAAAAAGACTCCACTTGGCAAATAAAGCAGGCATTGAGGGCCAATCAGCCAAAAATCGTTTGGAGACGTTTCGGAGCTGTGGCCCTAAATATAAGATTTCAGCTGTGTGCTAGAACGCCGCTCCAGATGTTAGTTTTGCTCCTGAAGGATCCGTTAATGATTGGATCTGTTCACAAAGCGTCCTCCTAAAATATTTACGATTTGTTGCCCCGGTAAAAAAATATGATTTTTCAAAATGCTTTTAACTTTTTTTATGCTCCTTTGAAAGACTCATTTCTTTCTTTTAAAGCGGAAGAGCTGAACCTTCTAGGGTCAGTGAAGAGGACAACTAGCTTTGATTTGTATTTAAAAAAAAAAACTTAAGACCTGCTCCTGGGTTCGTTTTGCTTCCTCCAAGGACGTATTTTTTTTTTCTTTAAAAGTGGAAGAGCGGAAATGTGTAGTGTTAGTAGAGAGTACGACTAGCTTGATTTGTAAGTTTTTCAAAAATTTTGGAACAAAATGAGAAAATGCTTGTACGTTTTTTGATGCCTCTTTCTTTTCAAGTGGAAGAGCTGAAATTTGTAGGGTGCGTTGAGTGGCGAGCTTTGATTTGGAAATTTTTCAGAATTTTTAAAACACCACCTACGATTCCAGGGCGCGTCAATTGGTACCTGGGTTCGTTTTATCAGTGATTTTTTCAAAATATTTTAAATATCCCCTAGGGTTCCAGAGCGGTTAATTTGGCAGTTGGAAGACATTTTTCAGGGTGCGTTTTTGCCCTCGGGTTTTAATGGAAAATAACATAGATAATTCAACTCATGTATAAAAAGGTGCATTTAAAACGGCGGACAAAAAAATTTGCAAATGGTTAAAAATTTATTTACCTTCACCATGACAACGATCTCTATAATAATAATTTTAGTAAACAGCCAACTTCAGTTGAACAGGGGTAGAATACATATGCGGTGAAATATAATTGAAATCCGTTTCAGACACGCTTCCACGTGAAATTTTTGTTACGATTTTCATTCCGATCGTTGTATCAGTTATCAATTAAGTATTTCACCTTTTAGTTAAGTGCATTTGCAATTAAAGCCGGCAACGGCATTTCGTACTTCGGCCGCGAGATGTCACAAGCGTACGGTAGCTCTGCCACAATGCGAGAATTAAAGAATTGGATTGCATTTAATATCTATCTTGTTCTATCGTGTCTTAATAGTATGAAATAAATATTGATATATTAGTGTATTTGGCGTTTTCTCTTTTATATGTGTTGGAAATAAGTTCAGCGGCCATTAAACGATCAGCTGTTATTGGTTATTGCGCGTGTGTGTGTTGTGTGAGGTTATAACCTATAATATAATATAAGAAACGCCAGAAATGTAAGGAATTTATACTAAATGTAAGTAATAACATATATTTATATAAAACAATAATTATAAATATCATTTTAACGGCTGGATCCCAGTGTTTGTACCACTCGTAAGCGTGCAGGCGCGAATTTCGTGATTCCCCTGGCACACACACGATTTTGACGATTGGTGCTTCATCCAATTCCATCACAGATAAACAATGCTCTTTCACCCATTGTACAATTAATTAACATAAATTGCTAATATAAATATAGTTCTTATTCGTTAAATTATCTCCACAAATACCACTCGCGGTTATAATTTCGGTAGGATAAATTTTATTTTAAGCACTCGTCATTTCATCGCAAATTTCTTGAATGAATTGAGATTACGCAAAATCCACTCGCGCTGAAGCGCTCGTGTATTTTTCCATCCCAATTCATTCTCGAAATTTGTGTCGATTCAATGGCTCGTGCAAACAAATAAAATTTATCCGGCCAAATTAAACCTCTTGTGGTATTACCCCCGAGAATCAGTTAGCAGAGAATTCCTCTACAATATTTGTATCGGCGAATTTTTCCATTTGGTGCTCCATTAATGAGATATATATTTTTTTTTTCAAAATGTGACTCATGGTTTCCCCAGTTTCTGATACATTTTTCAGGGGCGTATTTTTTCCTTTTCGAGTGGAAGAGTTGAAATTTTTAGGGTTGGAAGACGCTATGGCGAGCCTTGATTTATGATTTTTCAAACATTTTAAAACATCCCATAGGCTTCCAGAGCGCGTAATTTGGCACTTGGGTCCGTCTAGCTTCTTTCAAGGACGTATTTATTTCCTTTAAAGAGGAAAAACCAACATTTTTAGATAGCATATGCTTGTTTCTCATTGATCACTTGGTGAAACAATATGTTAATATAGGTTTAAAATTAAAATTCATTTGGTTTGTTTCACGATTAAATTGATTTATGTTCAACTAGTTTCGGCTTAGTGCTATTTTCAAGAATGGAAAAATGGAAACGCTTGAAACATTCCAATCGTTCCCAATGAAATGTTCGAAACAGCTCCTGCGTTGATCTTGCTGTGTGAGGGCAGGCATTGTCATCCAAAAGCATCACTATACTATACCGTGGATGTCCACGGTATAGTCTCGACTTACCTCACAGTGATTTTCATCTGTTTGGGCCCCTACAAAATCATTTGAGTGGCTGTCATTTTGAAACGGTTGATGCCGCAATCTAAGAGGTTACACTTTGGCTGCGACAGCAACCAAAAGACTTCTTTACCGCCGGCTTTCAAGGATTTTTAAAGCGATGGGATGTGTCTGAATGTACAGGACGGCAAAAGTAACTTGCCGTTGCGCCGTGGCAAAATTGTGGGCGGAACCTTCGAAGGGTGCTCTCGATAGATTTCGTGAAGAGTTCGCGCGCCTGGTACATAAAATTATGTAGAGGAGAGCGCCCGATAGAGTTGTAAATGAATAGCGCACGCGAAGAATATGTGCTTGCTTATTACAGAGACTGTACTCGGCCGGCTGTAGAGAGAGAGCGTTCGCTTGCTCTCTGCGCGTCTGGCCAACTTACATATGCCGTCCTATACAGGGTGAATATGTCGAAAGTTATTTTGATTATTATTTGCTCTATCCAGTTTTGCGACTTATTTATTGACATACTGACTTACTCTCGTAGGTTTTTTCATAGGAACGGATTGTAAGGAATTAATTTGTTTTGTTTTGTATATATGGTTATGCCAATAAAGGTTCTTTTTTTTTTTTTTTTTTTTTTAATAATTTTCCCATTATTTCTTATGAGAAACATTTGTTTGGTGTTTGTCCTCCTTGGTATTTTAATTTAGGACTTCCCACCTGTATGTCAGTTTAATCCTAATGCGAGTCAAAGGTGTGCATTATAAAACATAATCCCTACAAGAGATGGCGCCAACGCTTTCCGCGACATAAGTTTTTATATTTGGCGCGTCTGCTTATAAAAGCAAACGAGATAATCTCCTTAACCTCCTCGCCCTTCCACCACAATAAACACGTGATTTAGGTGCGAACGATTAAATATTTGCCACCGCCCTATCTGTTCTTGTTATCTCAACAGCGCCCCCGCATCGGTCAGGGCTTGTTTAATATTTCACGTCGGTCGATATGAAACGGATATAAATTCAACCGACGCCGAAAAAAAGAACGGAGAGGAAGGAATTCAATATTTAAGCCGTTCCCCCGGTGTTTATATTTCCGGTTGATTTGACCTGAGTTTAATCACGGGGCGGGCGAGCGACGGACCCCTCTCTCCATTATTAAAATAAATGCATTTCCCCCGACGTTGGTAAATAATCTGAATAGTGAATCAAGCCACTCGGTGCGCGCGTACGTGCACGGAGGGGTGGACAGGGAGAGGCGTCAAGGGTGTGTTAATTGCCAGCGGCGAAAGGGAACACGCGGAACAATGTACACATTTATAAGCGCCCCGTGTTTAATGTTTGGATGCGTGTGTGTGTGTGTGTTCGTGCAGCGCTTTTTCGCAGAATGGCGAAATATTAATTTGCGCAAAATTTAAATCGCGCTAAAATAAGATACACAATCACGCACTTGTTTCCGGCGCTGAAAATGTAATTTTTACACGTTTATAGAAGTCGCACTGTGTAATTAACTCTTTGTGTTGTTCCATCATGCATACAGTAATAAATACAACCTCCCTTCATACTTCAGCGTAAAAATAATGAGAAAATTATAGTGACTTATACTTTTCAACACAATTGAAGAGTTTGTAGAAGTTGTATTACCCAAACAAGTACGCGAAAACGCGTCCTTCGTTGCGACAGATTATGAGATAAAATGTCATCTCAATGTGAATGTTAGGAGTGAAGGGTTTTAGCAGATTCTGGGACAGGGGGCGCTCTCGGAAGTGGTGGAAGTACTTGCTGTGTGGGGAGGCTTGTTATGTAGAGCCAAGAAGCCCTGGCACTACCTCTAATTTTAAGCTCAGAATGATGCTTTTTATTGCTTCTAAAAACATTGATGCGTCATTGCCTGCAAAAGTTTAATAAACATCGCAATGTATTTGTTCGCCAAAGCAACGCAGCGCGCTGTTAACGGAGCCAACTTACTTCTGGCACGGCATTTCGTAAGAATATTGGCAGCCGCAGGGAGGTGCACGGTTCGGGGGCATACGTTCTGAATCTGCATTTGGAGCCAAATCATTTCTGACCCACCTCGTGCACGCAAAGACAACAACACACAAAAGTGCAAATTAAAATTAAAATTTGCAGGCAAGTGATGTACTCATTAAATACATGTTAATTGAGCAAAAACAGAAATTCGTTGTTCAATTGTTATTTTTTTTTACTTTTTAACCCTTTGTCCTACTTTCCTTACGTCCGAATGCGTGCACTTTTAATAGCGCTCCAGTCGCGACGCACATTCAACCCATGCAGACGCGACGGAATAATTCATAAATTCATGCTTTTTCATGGCACAACTGAAAACCTAAAATATGATCTTTAAAAAATTCTGTTTCGCAAGAAAATGCATTCATTGTGCAGCACTACTAACACAAGCGCTGCGCCAGGAGTTGAGCTCGTGCTCGATTTGATTGGCCCAAGCGGCTCGCCACGAGTTGACCTCGTGCTCGATTTGATTGGCCCAAGCGGCTCGCCACGAGTTGAGCTCATGCTCGATGTGATTGGCCCAAGCGGCGCGCCACGAAATATGCTCGTAGTCGTTGTGTTTGGCCCGAACATTTAAACACGAGGAGTACAGGTGGTTGTAGGTCAAAGGGTTAAGGATAACTCTTGAACCAACGGGTAGATTTTGAAAATTCAAACAGTGCTCTTCTTATCGAATAGATGTAAATAAAACAAAAAATACTTTCGTTGTTCAATTGTTTGAAAGGATGACCAGATTTGAAAAATCCATCCCGGAAAGTGTTCTACCCGTCGAATAGAAAATTAAATGCGTCGGTCAATTGTTTTATGGTAACTCTTGAACGGATGACCAAACGGTACCTACTGGTCAAAATGCCCCGATCCCTAATTTACCCGATAAGAGGGTGTTTTGGGGTGTAAAAATTCATCCGCCCTCTGGGGGGTTAAAAAAATATAAAAAAAATTCATGAAGATAGTCCACCTATTTGACCTATTTTTCCCTATCCCTAGATTTTTGAATTTAACCGTTAAGAGGGTGTTTTGGGGTGTAAAAATACCTCTGCCCTCTGTGGAGGGGTTAAAAAAATATGAAAAAAATTCATGAAGATAGTCCACCTATTTGACCAATTTTTCCCCTATCCCTAGATTTTTGAATTTAACCGTTAAGAGGGTGTTTTGGGGTGTAAAATACCTCTGCCCTCTGGGGGGTTAAAAAATATGAAAACAATTCATGAAGATAGTCCACCTATTTGACCAATTTTCCCCCCTATCCCTAGATTTTGGAATTTATCCGTTAAGAAGGTGTTTTGGGGTGTAAAAATACCTCCGCCCTATGGGGAGGGGTTAAAAAAATATAAAAAAAATTCATGAAGATAGTCCACCTATTTGACCAATTTTTCCCCATCCCTAGATTTTGGAATTTAACCGTTAAGAGGGTGTTTTGGGATATAAAAATACCTCCGCCCTCTGGGGGGTTAAAAAATTTGAAAAAAATTCATGAAAATAGTCTACCCAAATACCTATTTGACCAATTTTTCCCAAGACCATTTAATGTCATTTAGACCCTAAAAATAATTACAAAAATTTTTATATCAATTTTCAACCTATAGCGCCCCCTTGTACCCGGTTTTTGACATTTGCATCAGTTTTGCCCCATAAAAATCTACTACACAACAAGCGGGCGCTGTAGGCTAGAAATCGATTTAAAAACTTTTGGAATTTTTCTTAAGGATCTAAATGACCTTGAATGGCCTTGAAAAATTGGTCAAATAGGTATTTGGGTAGACTATTTTCATTATTTTTTTCAAAATTTTTCATTAAATAGTTCGTCACTAGAATGTTTTAAAAACCCTTTTTTACACCCTGAGAGAGCGGATGGGGTTGTCGGCCCACTGACAATGGGAACCTTATTTTTACACCCCAAAACACCCTCTTATCGGATAAATTCAAAAATCTAGGGATAGGGGCATTTTGACTATCTTAACCGTAGGCACCCTTTGGTAAATTGTTCCAGCAATATGTTGTAATCATCAAACCAGTGGCGGCTCGTGGAACATGTTGATAGTAAAGCCACTTATACAATATACCCCCCACCCCTCCTTTTTTGAAGAAAGAAAGAACGATTTATCTTCCCAAACCAAAGTAACTGGCGAAAAAGTTAAAATTAGTTAAAAATTCTTGCTGAGCTTGAAACCACAAGTAGTACCATGTCTCCTTGGATCTATATAACGAGCCGCCCCTGCATTCAATACTCCAAGCGTAGATTTTGAATTTTCGTAACGAACTAAACGTAGAGTTAAGAAAATTTGTAAAAATGTCCGGCTATTGAAAAAAATATAAAAACAATTGCCATCGACTTGAAACTCTTCAAATATACTTAAAACATATTCTAAATTATGATTATGTAAAAATCCATTTAATGCTCCAACCGTAGATATTGAATTTTCGTAACGAACCGAGCGTAGAGTTAAGAAAATTTGTAAAAATTTCCTGCTGACAGATGCAGATGAGATCAAAAAAATTTGATTCGTAGTTCAATTGTTTTCTGTTTTTTGAAGATAATTCTTAAACGAAAAGACAGAGTTTTCAAATTCTTTTAGCAAAGTCTTATATTCATCCGAAAGATGTAGATAGAACCAATAAATTAAATTCGTTGTTCAATTGTTTTTTAGGTTTCAGAGGATAACTCTTGAACGGATGACCAAATTTGGCAACTCCTTCCAGCAAAGTAAAAAGTACTCGTCGAATAGATGCGGATGAGACAAAAAAATGTCGATCAATTGTTTTCTGGTCTTTGAAGATAACTTGAACGGATAAACAGATATTGAAAATTCTTCGAGCATAGTATAAATTACTACTCATTGAATAAACGTAGATAGTATCAAACATTTTCATTCGTCTTCAATTGTTTTTTTTTTTTTTTGGGGATAACCCTTGAACGGATGACCAAATTTGGCAACTTCTTCCAGCAAAGTAAAAAGTACTCGTTGAATAGATGCAGATAAGACAAAAAAATGTCGATCAATTGTTTTTTGGTCTTTGAAGTTTTCTTGAACGGATAAACAGGTATTGAAAATTCTTCGAGCAAAGTATAAATTTATAAAATATTAATTGTTCAATTATTTTGTGATTTTGAGAATATAACTCTTGAACGAAATAGCACATTTTAAAAATTAATTCAGTAATATGTTACTCATTGAATAAATGTAGATTAAGTCTGCCCGCGCTATGAAGGCATCTGAGGTGCTATCTGTAACCTTTTGAAAACCACTGATGTATGAAGAGAATCGGATAGTGGCACCAATAGCTAGCAAGTAAACTGTAAATATCTGTGAGTGTGAAGTAACAAAATCCAATCACTTCAGATGAGGGCGACCCTTCCGACCCTTCGTTAACCACCTCAGACGCCTTCATAGTGCGGCCAGAGTATAGGACCAAACATTTTCATTTATCTTCAATTGTTTTTTTTTGGGATAACTCTTGAACGGATGAACAAATTTGGCAAATTCTTCCAGCAAAGTATTGTACTCATCGAATATATGCAAACAGTTTTCTGAATTTGGAGGGTAACTCTTGAACAGATAAGCAGTTTTTGATTATTCTTTCAGTAAAGTAAAGTATTCACCGAATAAATGTAGATAAGATTTAAAAAAAAGTTGTTCAATTATTCTGTGGTTTTGAGAAGATCACTCTGAATAACAAAATGGCCGATTTTAAAAATCCTTCCTGAAAACTGTTGTACTCATCGAATAAATGTAGAAAGAACCAAAAAATCATTCTTCTACAATGGTTTTTTTTTTAACTAAGGACAACTTTTGAACGGATGACCATGTTTGGTAAATTCTTTCAGCAAAGTGTTGTACTCGCCGAATAGATGCAGATAATACTCAATTGTTCTGTTTTTTTTTTGAGAATAGCTCAACGGACGAAAGGACAGATTTTGCAAATTCTTTCAGTACTCGTTAAAGAGATGTAGATAAAATCCAAAAAAAATAAATTCGCTGTGTAATTGTTTTCCGTTTTTTTTTTAAACAAAAACAGAATTTCAAATTCTTAAAGTATTGGAATCATTAAAGAGATGTTATGAGGTTATAAAATCGTCATTTAATTGATTTCCGTTTTTTTTTTAAACGTGGACGAAGAACGGTATTGCAGATTTAATGCAGGCTACTATTTTTTTAATGCTTTCGCAACAAGTAAATATTTTTAGCGACCGTTTTTTTTTCTTCAAAAAGAAGGCGGTGGGATATATTGTAAGCCACGTGGCTGTAATATTCCACGAGCCGCCACTGCTTGCTGTATTCGTAGGCAAGTTCCCAAACAGCAACAGCGTTTTGTTTAAAAATTAACTGTGTAAAGCTAACTGTCTTCCAAAGCTTAAGATCGTGAGATATTTCTGGGCGGAATATTCAAATTACAGAATTTTCACAGCGACAAATTCAAATCCAAAAAAATTTTTTGACGAAAAATTCAAATCTAGATAATTTTCAAGGCGGGAAATTTAAATAAAAAAAAAATTAGGCACAAAATTCAAATCTCAAGAATTTTCTGGTCGAAAAATTCAAATCTAGAGAATTTTCACGGCGGGAAATTCAAATTCGAACAATTTATCAAGGCAGGAAATTCAAATCTGGTGAACTTTCAGGACGGGAAATTCAAATCTCAAGAATTTTCTGATTAAAAAATTCAAATCTAGAAAATTTTCACGGCGGAAAATTCAAATTTGTTGAACTTTAAGGGCGGGAAATTAAAATCTGTTAAACTTTCAGGACGGGAAATTTAAATCTGGAAAACTTTCAGGGCGGGACATTCAAATCTGGTGAACTTTCAGGACGGGAAATTCAAATCTTAAGAATTTTCTGGTTAAAAAATTTAAATCTAGAACATTTTCACGGCGGGAAATTCAAATTCGAACAATTTATCAAGACAGGAAATTCGAATATGGTGAACTTTCTAGAGAATTTTCACGGCGGGAAATTCAAATTTGAACAAATTATCAAGGCAGGAAATTCAAATCTGGTGAACTTTCAGGACGGGAAATTCAAATCTGGTGAACTTTCAGGACGGGAAATTCAAATCTGGTGAACTTTCAGGACGGGAAATTCAAATCTCAAGAATTTTCTGGTTAAAAAATTCAAATCTAGAAAATTTTCACGGCGGAAAATTCAAATTTGATGAACTTTCAGGGCGGGAAATTAAAATCTATTGATCTTTCTGGGCGGGAAATTCAAATCTGGCAAACTTTCAGGGTGGGACATTCAAATCTGGGGAACTTTCAGGACGGGAAATTCAAATCTCAAGAATTTTCTGGTTAAAAAATTCAAATCTAGAAAATTTTCACGGGAGGAAATTCAAATTCGAACAATTTATCAAGACAGGAAATTTGAATCTGGTGAACTTTCTAGAGAATTTTCAAGGCGGGAAATTCAAATTCGAACATTTTATCAAGGCAGGAAATTCGAATCTGGTGAACTTTCTAGAGAATTTTCACGGCGGGAAATTCAAATTCGAACAAATTATCAAGGCAGGAAATTCAAATCTGGTGAACTTTCAGGACGGGAAATTCAAATCTCAAGAATTTTCTGGTTAAAAAATTCAAATCTAGAAAATTTTCACGGCAGGAAATTCAAATTCGAACAATTTATCAAGACAGGAAATTCGAATCTGGTGAACTTTCTAGAGAATTTTCACGGCGGGAAATTCAAATTCGAACAAATTATCAAGGCAGGAAATTCAAATCTGGTGAACTTTCAAAGCGGGAAATTCAAATATGTTGAACTTTCAGGGCGGGCAATTCAAATCTCTAGAATTTTTTGATCAAAAATTCAAATCTATAGAATTTTCTCGGCGGGAAATTCAAATTTGATGAACTTTTAGGGCGGGAAATTAAAATATGTTGAACTTTCAGGGCGTGAAATTCAAATCTAGCAAACTTTTAGGGCGGGAAATTCAAATCTGGTGAACTTTCAGGGCGGGAAATTTAAAGTTAAGTCGGGAAATTTACAGCTATGGAATTTCCAGGACGAAAATATCTCTACCACGAATTATAAATGTCGGTGGTGTTGATACCGACATTTGGAAATAATTAATTATACCTTTGATGCAAATTTGTGTTAACAACCCGATGAGATTTTAATTTAGCGCAGCCGAAACGGGGGCGTACGCGATCGTTTCGAGCATTCGTGTTTTCCTTTTATTATTATTCCCGGTTGTGTTTATGCAGCGGATCAATTTAATCGCGGAATGAAACGGGGATCGCAGTCGGCGCGTCGAGCGCGCGAGCACAATGGGATCGTTAACCAGCGTTCACAGTTAACCGAACTATAAACATAGTCCTTTTACTTCGAAACATCTCGTTACTTGGATGGATTGGACGAGTCGCAACAACAGCAATTACACAGTAAGTGACCCGAGTTTAGAGGCTACTTTAAGCAGCCTCGCCGGCCGTAAATCTTGGCGGTGAGTAACCGCACTGTAAACTTCCTCCGCGCGGCAAACCCGGAAACGACTCCGGTGCTTCCGGTCGCAGCGCCACCGCCGGAACTTTTATACCCCGACGCGTTTACCAACCCCTTTAGAAATTGTTACCGGAGCATCGCGGAAAGCTTTTTACTTTTATTTCGCGGCGCAAAAAGGTGGAAGTGGAAATTGCATTTTTGCCCAATTTTATTTAAGCAAGCGTAACTTTTTTTCCAGGGTGTGGTCAAGTGAATTAATTAATTATATTTATCTGCTCAATATTTTATTTAAATATCGAATATAAAAACTAGTATATGTAATGGAAAATGTTTATCGTTGCTAGAATTTTAAACTTTCCTTCATTCGACCATCGCTACACTAAGCTTTATAAGACTGAAGGATCTCAATCAGGATTTTCAACGAGTTTTTTTTTCTAAATTTGGCAATAGTATTACCTAATTATGATATTAATATGAAATACCACTTTATATTTTAAAGAAATGACTGGAAACGCCGAAAAATCGATAAAATTGAATTTTTCTTCAAAAATTTTGTTTTTGTTTTTTCGAGTCCAAGAGACCATTCTGAACACTATTTGTCCATAAAAAAAGTTTTGTGGGACTTCCAGGAACCGAGATACGCAAAATTACTTTTTTCGTAAATAGTGCTTAAATCGACATAAAACGCCTAAAAATCGATTAAATAATTTTTTTCTTAAAAATGTTTGGTTGTTTTTTTTCAAGTCAAAGCGACGTTACTGAACACCATTTGTCTATGAAAATATTTTGTGGGACTTCCGGGAACCGAGATACGCAAAATTACTTTTTTCGTAAATAGTGCTTAAATCGACATAAAACGCCTAAAAATCGATTAAATAATTTTTTTCTTAAAAATTTTGTTAATTTCTTTTAAGTCAAAGCGACCATTCTGAACACCATTTGTCTATAAAAATATTTTGTGGGACTTCCGGGAACCCAAAATTACCTTTTTCGTAAATAGTGCTTAAAACGACTGGCAACGCCTAAAAAACGATTAAATTTTTCTTCAATATTTTTTGTTTATTTCAAGTTGAAGAGACCAATCTGTACACTATTTGTCCATAAATTTTTTTTGTAGGACTTCCGGGAACCGAGATATGCAAAATTACTTTTTTCGTAGATAGTGCTTAAATCGACTAGAAATGCCTAAAAATCGATTAAACGAACTTTTTCTTCAAAAATTTTTTGTTGTTCTTCTAAAGTCCAAGAGACCATTCTGAACACTATTTGTCTATAAAAAAAATTTGTGGGACTTCCGGGAACCGAGATATGCAAAATTACTTTTTTCGTAGATAGTGCTTAAATCGACTAGAAATGCCTAAAAATCGATTAAATAAATTTTTTCTTCAAAATTTTTGTTTGTTTTTTTTTCAAGTTAAAGCGACCATTCTGAACACCATTTGTCTATAAAAATATTTTGTGGGACTTCCGGGAACCGAAATACACAAAATTACTTTTTTCGTAAATAGTGCGTAAATCTACTAGAAATGCCTAAAAATCGATTAAATAAATTTTTTCTTAAAAATTTTTATTTGTTTTTTTTTTTTCAAGTTAAAGCGACCATTCTGAACACCATTTGTCTATAAAAATATTTTGTGGGACTTCCGGGAACCGAAATACACAAAATTACTTTTTTCGTAAATAGTGCTTAAATCGACTAGAAATGCCTAAAAATCGATTAAATGAAATTTTTCTTCAAATTTTTTTTTGTTTTTCTCAAGTCCAAGAGACCATTCTGAACACTATTTGTCTATAAAAATATTTTGTGGGACTTCCGGGAACCGAGATACACAAAATTACTTTTTTCGTAAATAGTGCTTAAATCGACTAGAAATGCCTAAAAATCGATTAAATGAAATTTTTTTTCAAAATTTTTTTTGTTTGTTTTTCTCAAGTCCAAGAGACCATTCTGAACACTATTTGCTTATAAAAATATTTTTTGGGACTTCCGGCAACCGAGATACACAAAATTACTTTGTTCGTAAATAGTGCTTAAATAGACATAAAACGCCTAAAAATCGGTTAAATAAATTTTTTCTTAAAAATTTTTGTTTTTTTTCAAGTCAAAGCGACCATCTGAACACCATTTGTCTATAAAAATATTTTGTGGGACTTCCGGGAACCGAGATATGCAAAATTACTTTTTTCGTAGATAGTGCTTAAATCGACTAGAAATGCCTAAAAATCAATTAAATAATTTTTTTCTTAAAAATGTTTGGTTGTTTTTTTTCAAGTCAAAGGGACCAATCTGAACACCATTTGTCAATTATATGTTGTGGGACTTCCGGTAACCGAGATACACAAAATTATTTTTTTCGTAAATAGTGCTTAAATCGACATAAAACGCCTAAAAATCGATTAAATAATTTTTTTCTTAAATATGTTTGGTTGTTTTTTTTCAAGTCAAATCGACGTTACTGAACACTACTTGTCTATGAAAATATTTTGTGGGACTTCCGGGAACCGAGATACGCAAAATTACTTTTTTCGTAAATAGTGCTTAAATCGACTAGAAATGCCTAAAAATCGATTGAATTAAATTTTTCTTCAATTTTTTTTTGTTTTTCTCAAGTCCAAGAGACCATTATGAACACTATTTGTCTATAAAAAAAATTGTGGGACTTCCAGAAACCGAGATATGCGAAATTACTTTTTTCGTAAAGAGTGCTTAAATCGACTAGAAATGCCTAAAAATCGATTAAATGAAATTTTTCTGCAATTTTTTTTTTTGTTTTTCTCAAGTCCAAGAGACCATTCTGAACACTATTTGTCTATAAAAATATTTTGTGGGACTTCCGGGAACCGAGATACACAAAATTACTTTTTTCGTAAATAGTGCTTAAATCGACTAGAAATGCCTAAAAATCGATTGAATTAAATTTTTCTTCAATTTTTTTTTGTTTTTCTCAAGTCCAAGAGACCATTATGAACACTATTTGTCTATAAAAAAAATTGTGGGACTTCCAGAAACCGAGATATGCGAAATTACTTTTTTCGTAAAGAGTGCTTAAATCGACTAGAAATGCCTAAAAATCGATTAAATGAAATTTTTCTGCAATTTTTTTTTTTGTTTTTCTCAAGTCCAAGAGACCATTCTGAACACTATTTGTCTATAAAAATATTTTGTGGGACTTCCGGGAACCGAGATACGCAAAATTACTTTTTTCGTAAATAGTGCTTAAATCGACTAGAAATGCCTAAAAATCGATTGAATTAAATTTTTCTTCAATTTTTTTTTGTTTTTCTCAAGTCCAAGAGACCATTATGAACACTATTTGTCTATAAAAAAAATTGTGGGACTTCCAGAAACCGAGATATGCGAAATTACTTTTTTCGTAAAGAGTGCTTAAATCGACTAGAAATGCCTAAAAATCGATTAAATGAAATTTTTCTGCAATTTTTTTTTTTGTTTTTCTCAAGTCCAAGAGACCATTTTGAACACTATTTGTCTATAAAACATTTTTGTGGGACTTCCGGGAACCGAGATACGCAAAATTACTTTTTTCGTAAATAGTGCTTAAATCGACTAGAAATGCCTAAAAATCGATTAAATGAAATTTTTCTTCAAAGAGAACATTCTGAACACTATTTGCTTATGAAATTCTTTTGTGGGACTTCTAGGAACCGAGATATTCAAAATTACTTTTTCGTAAATAATCGAAATGCATAAAAATCGATTTAATGAAATTTTTCTTCAAAATTTTGTTTTTTTATTTTTCTCAAGTCAAAGCGACCATTCTGAACATCATTTGTCTATAAAAATATTTTGTGGGACTTCCGGGAACCGAGGTACACAAAATTACTTTTTTCGTAAATAGCGCTTAAATCGACAAGAAATGCCTAAAAATCGATTAAATGAAACTTTTCTTCAAACATTTTTTTTTGTTTTTCTCAAGTCCAAGAGACCATTCTGAACACTAATTGTCGATTAAAAAATTTTGTGGGACTTCCGGGAACCGAGATATGCAAAATTACTTTTTTCGTAGATAGTGCTTAAATCGACATAAAACGCCTAAAAATCGATTAAATAATTTTTTTCTTAAAAATTTTTGTTTATGTTTTTTTTTCAAGTTAAAGCGACCATTCTGAACACCATTTATCTATAAAAAAAATTGTGGGACTTCCAGGAACCGAGATACACAAAATTACTTTTTTCGTAAATAAATCGACTGGAAAGGCCTAACAACGATTAAATTTAATTTTTCTTCAAAATTTTTTTTTCCAGTCTAAGAGACCGTTCTGAACACTATTTACTATAAAATTTGTTTGAGGGACTTCCGGGAACCGAGATACACAAAATTACTTTTTTTGTAAATTTTGATAAAAATCGATTAAACTTAATTTTTCTTCAAAAACTCTTTTCTTGAAACAAAAAAAATAATTTCTCGCTACAAAATATATCATTACCAGGCGTGCAGGTGCGTGTATATGGTTGCAAACGACACACCTTATTGTTAAAGTGATTGTCTTTAGCAACAAAAACTTGTTTTATTACTTATCATTCTGCATTAACAACAAACTGCAGACCGGTTTAAGACCATTAGTCTTCATCCGTGCAGTAGCTGGTTTTCGGCTTTAGATAAAATGGCGGTAAAACTTCTAATTGACCAAAATTTATTTATGTATAAATAAATCATATCGGCAATCCAGGAGTAAGCAGTAAGCTAAAGGTTGTATCAGAAATATGCTTGTAATGAAGTTGAAGATGCGTACAGTACTTATCAGTGGCGGCTCGTGGATATTCGGGGAGGAGGTTACGGAAGAAAATTTGAGCAAAACTGCAGCGAAATATTTGCTTCCTCTGTAAGAGTGCAGCACGAGCAGCATCTTTGTATTAGCCTCCTCTGCGAAGATCCACGAGCTGCCGCTGGTACTTATGACTTATGCAATATCATTATCCTGTACAAATAAACAAACGGATTTAATTTTTTTATACAATTTTCTGATATTTTTACACCCAAAAGATTTTCTTTAAGAATTATTTTCAGTTACGATATTAAAATTTATCTTAAATTTATTATTGTTTATGCTGGAGGCTTCTTATAATACTTAAATTTATTGCTGATTTTATTATTATCAAGATTAAAAGATATATGTAATAACGTGACTACCACAACCAACATCAAACGATTTACATCAATGTTTATGTGGATGTAAGTTGTAGTGAATCCATTAAATATATCCCGAGCCACCCCTAAAGGGCGACCAAAAGTCGACTCATCAGCTCGTGATGATTTAATATTATCGGGGTGTTCATTAAACTCAGGTAAGCCCGCAGGTGACGCCCCGGTGGTGTGCGCGTACAGAATCGTTCAGGCGTCGTCAAAATTAACCCCCGTCAAGGTATAAACATCGATTATAAATTATAATTCGGGGAGCCCCCAGTAATGTTTATTAATTGCTATAATTGATTATTTCACGGGAGGCGCGTTACTAATTTTAATATTCCCTAATTGAAAGAGCGGGGTGGAGATTCGCATTTTTTTTGATCGGAATAAATTGGATTGAGATCAATCTGAAAAGTGCGTGCACGTGTCCTCCTCCTTGGTGTGGGGTGCGCTCTCCCCCTCGCCCTCTCGTGTTTTATTGCCGTGGGCTCGAGGGCTGTTTGGAATGCATTTTATATGCCTGACTGGCCATTTTTTTCCTGGGGGCTGATGTGATTTTCGTCTAGTCCGTACTGCGTAACGATATTTCACCACTGAGCTGACCCCACCCTGAAAAAATCTGTTTGCTTAATAGAATGTAGCACGTGCTCGAATGTACATAAATAAAATAATAATATTGTTCTCGTGTGGTATTTATGGTTTCCTGTATTTATGGATTTTGGGCAAATATCTGGCCATAAAATTCTATCCTTTATTTTTCTAGTTTTTTAGCTTTAATAAACTTATTCAATCATCATAATCATCATCATCACCATCCATTGCTTTTCGGTTCTATTTTGCACCAGTTCTATCCGTTCAGCGGATTCTCTTTATGTCATCCATCCATGTCATTCGTGAACTTCCTCTGATACTGTAAGCTTCCTGCCATTGCTGGTCCTGCAATTCGCGCCATTCACTTCTTTTTTTCAGTTCCCCGGATTCTCTTTATGCCATCTATCCATGTCATTCGTGAACTTCCTCGGTTACTGTAGGCTTCCGTTATTGGCTTCCTCCCCATTCACGCGGAAGTTAGCTGGATAATAGGAAATGTTGGGTTCCTAATGTGAAGCTGATATGCTGATAACGGCTTGCTCCAGTTGTCGCCAATGACTTATGGAGGGAACCCGAATGGTATAAAAAAATCCTCGATAAGGATGGACGTGATGGCTCGTGGAACATGTTGATGGTAGAGTCACTTATATAATATACCCCCCGCCCACCTTTTTTTGAAGGAAAAAAGAACGATTTATCTTCCTAGACGAAAGTAACTGGCGAAAAAGTGTTTTAAGAGTTGATTAAAAATCCTTGCTGAGCTTGAAACTACAAGTAGTGCCATGGCTCCTTGGCTTTATATAACGAGCCGCCCCTGAGGATGGACATTGCTCTGTGGTTGCAAATCAACACCATCGTTGTTTCATCTAGCGTTTTTGATAGAGGTGCAAAAGGGTCAAACGCAAGTCATTCGAATCGTTTACTAGGGGATTGCAGTTGAAGTCATATTGATAGGTGCTGCACGCTTGTAAATGACGAGTGCCATCACATGTCATTTTCTTCCATAAGTACCAATTCTGGAGTTGCTGGAGTGTATCCCATAGCGTCCTATGTGGGCAACTTCTAAAATCCTGGGAACTTCTTGCTTGGTGACCACTTGTTGTGAATCTTCTTGATCTCAAAAAGGTTCCTAGGTAAGAAGTTTCCAGGATTTTAGGAGTTGCTTACGTAGGACGCTATGGGATACACTCCAGCAACTCCAGAAGGAGATCGTATATCAGTTAAGTTAACGACATCTTGGGTAAGAACATCCTTTATTGGACCAGCAAGCGACATCGACCTCCAAATATGTAATAATGGTCTCAAGATCCTCGACCCGGAGCTGCGTCATTCATTTCGTTCCTTCGCATAAGGTTCTGCGTACCTGATCCGCGACATATCTGCTTCCTCAGAATACCGTTCAGCCACCAGTCCAACACTTATCCCAATCACGTTAATAGTCGTCAGTAGAGATGATCTTCCCTCGTTGAATATGTTTGCAGTGTAGGTCGCGATTTGTACAGTTTGGAAGCCACTTTACAGATGTTTTCTAGAATAAATTATTCAAATTTTGCGTGCTTGCTCCAGTGCATCGTTGCAGTAGTTCATCCGCAGAAAGAACTTCGTATACCGGCCTGATTAGCATTTTGCACATTTTGTTGAAGAGGCTGTGGATGATTAAATGTGTCCAGTGATCCTGCGGTCTCTGCAACACGGCATTTACACCAGCCGTCTGCTCCCTCCGGACAAAATTGGTGTTGTGGATTTTCGTTGCTCAAGCACTTATGTTGGAATGTTGCCCAGCTAGCGTTCTTCATTTTCTGCACAGAATTCGAGTTTCTTTGAATATCGAGCCCGTAATAAACAGTCAGTTCTGCAATCAGCTTATGCATCGAAAGATTTTGAAAGCCTTCGAGTTCCCATCGCCGATGTAATTATCACGATTTAAACACCCTCCGATCGCGCGAAATTTTCCTTTATGGCATCCACCTTATTTTGACAGATGCTTGAAATTTTAACAGATTAATTGTGAATAATGCGTGTTTATATCTTATCTTAAAAGAGATTATCCGAACTTTGCAGTAAGAAAAATGGCTGCGCTAGAAGACAAATTTGAATGAGCTAAAATGGCCAGAAATTGCTTTATGAATTCAACATTTATTTTGGCAGATGCTTGAAATTTTGACAGATTAAGACTAATTATGGATAGGTTTTTTTGCGTCTATTTCGCGGGGCACTACACTATATTTAAGTGCGGAATTCTCAATAGTTCACGCGGTCACGCGTCACGACTAGCGTTCCGTGGTCATGGTCACCAGGGTGGTAGTGGGTTGCCATCCGTGGATGGGACGGTCGCTTGTTGTGGCGTGCAGAGCAGCTGGTGCGGCGTTTCGAGACGACTGGCAATTGCAGGCCGGAGGGTGTCTTCCTCTAATTGTTGCTCTAGGTTTCAGTCTGTCTGCCTTGATTTGTTTCGCCGGTGGGTGCTGCCCTGGTACTCGTTGAGGTCGGACGTATAGAGGTGGCTTCGGTGGTCCTCTGGGGAACCGGCGTCTGCATGATTCAATGGAATACATGGGGTCCGCGGTAATAGCGAAGCGTTCCTTTGCTTCCCCGTCCATGTAGTGGTTCGCCATCACAAGTTTTTCCCAGGAGGGGGCTCGTTGCGCTGACATGGTTGATCTTCACGAAAAATCCTTCCACGTTCTCTCCACGGAACCGCGAGAAGTCGATTGCACTGTTATCTCGGCAACCAGCAGAACCGCCTCCTTATACACCACAACGGTGGCGGTGGTGCCGCCTTGATTTTTTCGCCAGTGGGTGCTGCCTTGGCACTCGTTGAGGTTGGGCTTGTCGAGGTGGCTTCGCTGGCAAGGTCCCCTGCGGGAACCAGCGTCTGCATGATTCCATGGAAAACATGGGGTCTGCGATAATAGCGAAGCTTTCCTTTGCTTCCCCGTCCATGTAGTGGTTCGTCATCACAAGTTTGTCCCAGGATTTGTTTCACCGGTGGGTGCTGCCCTGGTACTCGTTGAGGTCGGGCTTGTAGAGGTGGCTTTGATGGCAAGGTCCTCTGGGGGAACCAGGGTCTGCATGATTCCATGGAATACATGGGGTTCGCTTGAATAGAGAAGCGTTCCTTTGCTTCCTCGTCCATGTAGTGGTTCGCCATCACAAGTTTACAAGTTTGTCCCAGGAGGGGGCTCGTTGCGAAGACATGGTAGATCTTCACGAGAAATGGGTGGTAATGGTGGCATGGCACTGCTCACTGCATCCACCCTTATCCTGGGGTTGTGTTGTTGGAGGAACCTTGTAGTCCGGTTGTCGAGGAAGTTCTGACCGGCATGCACACCAAATTCCCCGCCTCTGTGATGGTTCTGGGTGTCGTATGCGGTGAGGACGACGTGATGCCTCCACATTTCTTTCGTCAACGCAGTTGCTTACACCGATTTGTTGGAACAGAGTTGTGCAGCCCTGGATTAATACTGTAGCACGTGGCAGGCCATATGTTTTTCAGCAGGACTCCGCTCCAGCCCATACAGCCCATTCAACCCAAGAATGGTTGGCCACCAATTTTCACGACCACGTCACCCCCAAACATTGTTTTTTTCCTGAAATGTTCATGGCCGCCCTTCGAGTTGCCTAATGATGGGCACACTTGCCCAGCGTCCCCAGAAATTACTGTTGAGCATTGTATAAGAACTTCTTGGTCCAAAGCCATCGTTGTATGTGTTCTTCACCCCGTTTTTACGATTTTCGATTATCGGTGAAATGAGATCTTCTTCGGCGGATAACTCAAAATCCTTACATAGGATTTTGTTCCGCCCATAAGGACTTTTGTTCAGGATGTCAAAAGCTAGCTCCCTGCAAAAAATGGGACAATTTCGATGAAACCCATTTTACATTGAAATACTGCGGGGTCCTTTGTGGTATCAAAAATAAAAATTCATTTACGATGTATGGAGTAGTGCGCCAAAATGACGATGGACATGAATTAGGTGTTTAGCGTTAATTATATTACATATTTGCAATTCCAGGCGATTTTTCCCAAAATTTTGAATAACCGAACAACTAGTGGTCTCGACCACGTTCGAATTATAAATACCAGCGGTTTTCGCTTTTAGTTAAGTGATAGATTATTAAACTCCATTTCAAACGCAGTAAAGCGCATGTTTCTAAGACCATCCGGTCCCGTTTTATAGCAGCAAACGTCGTAGATATGGCAACTCCGCTGTACCCAAACCATTTGACCGATTGACTTGCAAAAACTTCTGTATGAAACCTTAAGTCACTCCAAAGTGGACGTGATAAACAGTTTTGCCATTTATACATGTTTGTCATTAATTTCCACTCAAATTTTCTAAATTCCAAATTTTAATTTCATCCAAATATAATCTTTGGAATACTTTTTCCCAAAAGTTTGAAAAACTGGACAACTAGCATTAGAATTATAAGTACCAGCGGCTTCAAATTAAATGATAGATTTTTACGCTCAATTTGTATGGCAAGGATCGAGTACTTGCATAAAGAATCGGCCTAGACCGAAATGTTTTGCGCAAATTGTATGGGGACTTTAATGCTTCGCCACAAAATTTGTGTATCAAATCCTCATCACTCATGGATGGGATTGATGGGAGTCAAGAACTTACTATCATCTATCTCTACCAATTCCCATTTTCTTTACGAGTCCACTTACACAATCAATAAAATTCGGATAAGAAGTAAATAAAAATCGCGTATCCGATGAACGAATAGAATAATACAGTCCTATCTAATAGGTGTACTTAAATATTCTCGGATAAACTAGTTAATATTAATCTGGCCCTAAGGTGAAATGAATAAACCAGTTCGTGTTACATGTAAGTAGCTCCATCTAATAGCAACGATAACGACCGATTAATTAATCTCGCATTCTCGCCTCCCCACAAATACACTCAACCGCTCCCTCTCTCAATAAAGTCATCCAGCCTCGACCCAAACATCAAAGTGGTATTTCGGTCTTGCGCCCGCAAACAATTCCGTCGTTGTAGGATCACGTGTCCGTCCAAATGTTTATTATTCTATTATCCGATATTAAAGTTTTATTATGAACGTTAAATTTCCCCATCGTATATCTATATCTGTCCGGAACACAAAAAACAATAACTTTGTTAGGGGCCGTATTAATTTTAATGCCCAAACAATGTAATCGCCTTTTATTTCAAAAACGCAGGGTCACATTTTTTATTAACCGAAAAGGTGAGTCTACGCGAGTGCGGGGAGTGATAAATCTATATGGGCCGACGGGGTTTCTTTACGTCGTTTTTAACATTTAAAGGGTACGTCGGGATTTTAGTGTGATGATATATTTTAACAGTTTGGTTAATTGACCTTTGATAACTGTGTTTAGGAGAATCCCGACTTGCTTTAGATTACGACAAGTTTACTTACATTAAATTTCAGAATTCGATACTTTTTTAAATGAATTCCTTCTTTTTCTACTGTAATTTTTTTCTCATGTGAGCCTGGCATACGATGCTTGTCTACAGCCAATCGGTTATCTAGGTCTATACGGTTTTAATAAATATGAAATTAAATTAATAAATGAATAATGAGAGACAAATACAACGACCACGGACCCAAGCGTATATATCTCGATCAGGAAAATGTTCCGTCCGGGCGGGGAATCGAACCCACTCGACTTGGGATCCACCACGCAGATGCTCGCGGTCTTACCCACTACACCACCTTGTGTTTTATTCAGTTTTTACAATTAAAGAAAACATAATCGTTTTTTACTTTAATTTGTAACATTTATTTCGGTGTAGATAACTCCACATTATATTGAGTACTATTCCCCCCGTGTATAATTCTAAGTAATTTATATTCTGTTACATCGTCAAATAATTAATTAATATTACGTCGATAATCTATTACGAAATTACATAGATGAGTAGTTAACCGATACGTACCTTACTATATTGGATGGATCGGAGGTGATTCCAGAGAGAAATAATGCGATTACCGTTGTGCAGCAAATGTACAGGTTAATTAATTACGACCAGGTGGAGTTTGTTTGCCTTAACCTGGCCGTGGCAAATCTATGTATCACAATGATTGTAACTTTGTGGGATTTACACCTAATCGCCGATCACCTGCGAGAGAGCTCGCAAACAGAAGGCGCGCCCATGACATGGTAAATAACATCGGGGTCGTGGATTAATTAAATGTTCGGACAGGATAAGCAAGCGACCTAATCGAATAAACATATGTACGTACAGACATGATTTATGTAGTGTTTCTTTAATTCTCTTAAACCAAGATTTCTTAAAAATAGTAATGTGAAGTAGATGCTAATACTACCAAATAAAAAGACCAATTTTCGACAGCAATTGCTTGATCTATCCAAAGATGAATATCGGAAACACTACTCGTTCCAGTATCTCCGCATCAATAACGAGAATCTACGAGAATATAATTAAAACGATCCATACAATCCTGCAAGTTATTTCCTGCGGTTTTGATATTGATATAGGTATCTGCGGCTTAGCAGCTGATTCATGGCTCTAAAATAATGGAATCTTCACTGTTGCCGACAGGACAAAGACAGAAGAGACCGAAGAGTCACGAAAAGTGCCCGCCAAAAAAATAATAATTCATTGCTCAGCCGAAGCAATCGAATTATTAAAATCACTACCGACTCTAGAATCCATCAAACGTAATGAATGAAAACTCTGATTATGATACCAATTCGGCGACCGATAGTTACTAAATTAATTTAATTTATTGGTTCGTAGTTGAGTAAAGGTTATCATCAGGGTTCGGAAAATATCCGATATTTATATAAATATCAATATATCGGATATATAATATCCGATATATATCAACTTCTTGATATTTATTTTTGGTCATTAATATTAATGTTTATATGACTTATTAATTATATAATGCACATACTTTATTTATATTATATTTATTTATTGCAAACAAACACAGTTTCTTACAATATAGTAAAAAAATAACAATAACAAATTATTAAAATATTTGACATCAAATTGAATTTTTTTTGAAATAAGGACTTTTTTGCTCACTATGTTTTCAAGAATAAATGAGGACTTTTTTTTGCTTACACTTACTTTTTCATTTTTAACAGAGTCGTGAGTCACTTGAAAAATCGCCTCTTTCCGACAAAAAAGAGTCATTTCGCCCATCTCTAGTTTATATTAGAGCCAGTGGCGGCCTGTGGAACATGTTGATGGTAGAGTCACTTATACAATATACCCCTCCCCCACCCCTCATTTTTGAAGAAAGACGATTTATCTTCCTAGTCCAAAGTAACTGAAGGAAAAGTGTTTTAAGAATTAATTAAATATTCTTGCGGAGCTTGAAACTGCAGGTTGTGTGTGTCAAATATTGAAGTGGATTATCAAAATTACATTCATTCTAAATGCATTTTGAAATTTTGAAAATTACTTTGATCGAAATGAATTTTTTACAATTTTTATAAGCGCAGACTGCAATTTTTTTCTCTGTTTTTCAACTTTTGATGGTTGCCATTTTGTTTCCAGCCATGATGTGTCAAATATTGAAGTAGATTATCAAAGCTAGATTCATTCTGGATGCATTCTGAAATTTTAAAGATTACTTTGATCGAAATGAATTTTTTACAATTTTTATAAGCGCAGACTGCAATTTTTTTCCTCTGTTTTTCAACTTTTGATGGTTGCCATTTTGTTTCCAGCCACGATGTGTCAAATATTGAAGTGGATTATCAAAGTTAGGTTCACTCTGGATGTATTTTGAAATTTTGAAGGTTACTTTGGCCGAAATGAATTTTTTACAATTTTTATAAGCGCAGACTGCAATTTTTTTCTCTGTTTTTCAACTTCTGATGGTTGCCATTTTGTTTCCAGCCACGATGTGTCACATATTGAAGTGGATTATCACAGTTAGGTTCATTCTGGATGCATTTTGAAATTTTGAAGGTTACTTTGGCCGAAATGAATTTTTTACAATTTTTATAAGCGCAGACTGCAATTTTTTTCCTCTTTTTTCAACTTTTGATGGTTGCCATTTTGTTTCCAGCCACGATGTGTCACATATTGACGTGGATTATCACAGTTAGGTTCATTCTGGATGTATTTTGAAATTTTGAAGGTTACTTTGGCCGAAATGAATTTTTACAATTTTTATAAGCGCAGACTGCAATTTTTTTCTCTGTTTTTCAACTTTTGATGGTTGCCATTTTGTTTCCAGCCACGATGTGTCACATATTGAAGTGGATTATCACAGTTAGGTTTATTCTGGATGTATTTTGAAATTTTGAAGGTTACTTTGGCCGAAATGAATTTTTTACAATTTTTATAAACGCAGACTGCAATTTTTTTCCTCTATTTTTCAACTTTTGATGGTTGCCATTTTGTTTCCAGCCACGATGTGTCAAATATTGAAGTAGATTATCAAAGTTAGGTTCATTCTGGATGCATTTTGAAATTTTGAAGGTTACTTTGGCCGAAATGAATTTTTTACAATTTTTAGAAGCGCAGACTGCAATTTTTTTCCTCTGTTTTTCAACTTTTGATGGTTGCCATTTTGTTTTCAGCCACGATGTGTCAAATATTGAAGTGGATTATTAAAGTCAGATTCATTCTGGATGCATTCTGAAATTTTAAAGATTACTTTGATCGAAATGAATTTTTTACAATTTTTATTAGCGCAGACTGCAATTTTTTTCTCTGTTTTTCAACTTTTGATGGTTGCCATTTTGTTTCCAGCCACGATGTGTCAAATATTGAAGTGGAATATCAAAGCTAAATTCATTCTGGATGCATTCTGAAATTTTGAAGATTACTTTCATCGAAATGAATTTTTTAAAAATTTTATAAGCGCAGACTGCAATTTTTTTCTCTGTTTTTCAACTTTTGAAGGTTGCCATTTTGTTTCCAGCCACGATGTGTCAAATATTGAAGTGGATTATTAAAGTTAGATTCATTCTGGATGCATTCTGAAATTTTGAAGATTACTTTCATCGCAATGAATTTTTTAAAAATTTTATAAGCGCAGACTGCATTTTTTCCTCTGCTTTTCAACTTTTGATGATTGCCATTTTGTTTCCAGCCACGATGTGTCAAATATTGAAGTAGATTGTCAAAGTTAGGTTCATTCTGGATGCATTTTGAAATTTTGAAGGTTACATTGGCCGAAATGATTTTTTTACAATTTTTATGCGCGCAGACTGCAATTTTTTTCCTCTGTTTTTCAACTTTTGATGGTTGCCATTTTGTTTCCAGCCACGATGTGTCACATATTGAAGTGGATTATCACAGTTAGGTTCATTCTGGATGTATTTTGAAGGTTACTTTGGCCGAAATGAATTTTTACAATTTTTATAAGCACAGACTGCAATTTTTTTCTCTGTTTTTCAACTTCTGATGGTTGCCATTTTGTTTCCAGCCACGATGTGTCACATATTGAAGTGGATTATCACAGTTAGGTTCATTCTGGATGCATTTTGAAATTTTGAAGGTTACTTTGGCCGAAATGAATTTTTTATAATTTCTATAAGCGCAGACTGCAATTTTTTCTCACCTTTTCAATTTTTGATGGTTGTCATTTTGTTATCAGCTATAATCAGTGGCGGTTCGTGGAACATGAAGATGGTAGAACCACTTATACAATATAGAACCCCCGCCCTCCTTATTTATTGAAGAAAGAAAGAACGATTTATCTTCCTAGACCAAAGTAACTGGTGAAAAAATGTTTTAAGAATTGATTTAAAAATTTTGAAACTAGAGGTAGTGCCATGATTCTTTGGCTCTGTATAATGAGCCGCCCCTAATTAGAGCACATGCTTACTATTCATATTGCTGCAACTGGAAAAATTTGAGAAACGGGGGAATTTTTTGGTATTGTGTGTTTCATAAATATCCATGATATATATCATCGAATATATATCCGATGATATATATCGTCCGAACCCTGGTTATCATATCTCTTGCTCACGAATTATTGTTTAACCAACTAATCCACCTTTTTGAAACTTTAATTTTTGTTTACAGAGAGATAAAAATCGTCATGAAAATGATGAAGTTAAACATGGACAATTTAATACCATTGATCCCAAATATCCCAGGAAACTTCCGTTCGTTACGAATAAATTGTTGTTCGGCCAAAATTTCTGCCATTTTGAAGCCAGAGTTTTGTTTTTTTTTTGAAAAAAGTCAAGTTCGTTTTCAACGAATCCAAAAAAACGCTTATATACTCACGTGTTTCAAAAAAAAATGTTATTCAACGGTTATTTTGGATCCGCCATTTTGTGTTGAGTTCAGTTCTGGAATCAGCGACCTCCCAGATACCGAATTTCGATAGAACCCCATCATATTTCACAGGCGCGGTCCATCATCGGGAATCCCGGTGCTTTACTTGAACATTGAGTGAAGTGCTGTTGGTATTTATTTTTAGTGACTTTTATTTTTGTGCCCTGAATCTATTTTATTGACTTTTTCCGTATGTAAATAATATTCTGAACTTTGAACATTTAATGTTATTCCGTGTAATAAGCGATTATTATCGAGTTAATAAGCTTTTACCTTCCTCTACCCCATCTTCTATGTTCTTGTGCTGTTCTCAGCCCACGCCGACTCCACCATGGGCTAGCTGGAGGTTAACTATAGCGTGACAAGTGTCGCTCAACTCGAGGCGAAATTTACAACTATGGCCCGAAGGATGACAGCCAGGGACCAAGGGAGGATGCAGAGGTACACCAAAATAAACAATTCAACAGACCCTAACGTGGCCACCTTGGTTACCGCAACTGGCTGTTTGCACCTGGACGGAGCCAAGTAAAGTGCTCAAAATTAGCAACATTAGAAGGAACAGTAACAGCGCAGACAATCATTACTACGCTAGCTTGTATGACGGCTACGATGCCGTCTATTGCCGCATTTACACGATGCCAATCGAAGAGACAATTGTCGGGGCCAGTTGCGTGAATGTCTGAGGCCAGTCCAATTGAATGAGAACTTGTTCACACGGTGAAACTATTGCCAAGGCAGTTGGTGACGAAAAATGGTGGAGTGCTCATCGTCTGTTGCGTACCATTCTCGACTGACTAATGCCGCGTTTACACGATGCCAATTGGGGAGACAATTGTCAGAGGACAATTTACTGGCATAAAATTATTGGCTACGTGTAAACACCTTTGGCCAATTGGCGTGCCAACTGCCCTGCCAGTTGTCCTGAAATTCGATTGTCTCCAGGAGTAGACAGAGGACAATTGGCTGGGCGCAGTGACGCCCCCACCACTCTATCAAGACAGTTGTCTAGACAATTGGTGCCGTGTGAACGTTGTAGGGCAGTAGATCTCTCGTTTTGGGCCAGTTTGCCTTAGTCAGTCGAGACTGCTACACAACAGACAATGAGCACTCCACCATTTTTCGTCACCAACTGCCGTGGCAATAGTTTCACCGTGTGAACACGTTCTCATTCAATTGGACTGGCCTCAGACATTCACGCAACTGGCCCCGACAATTGTCTCTTCGTTTGGCATCGTGAAAACGCGGCTATAAGAATGGAACGGCGTCCCGGGCTCAAACCACTGAGGCCAATACACCTCCGTCCCAGGAATCGCAGCTACGTCACACACACATACCAGCGATGTCCAGACACAACAGGCTGTATGTCGGCAGCATTACCGGACTACAGGGTTCCTCCAACAACACAACCTCAGGATAAGGGTGGATGCAGTGAGCATCATCACAATCCATACTGACGCCAGTGCAATCGACTTCTCGCGGTTCCGTGGAGAGGACGTGGAAGAATTTCTCGTGAAGATCAACCATGTCTTCGCAACGAGCCCCCTCCTGGGACAAACTCGTCATGGCAAACCACTACATGGACGGCGTAGCAAAGGAACGCTTCGCTATTATTCCATGGAATCATGCAGAGGCTGGTTCCCCCAGAGGACCTTGTCACCAAAGCCACCTCTACAAGCCCGACCTCAAGGGCAGCACCCACCGGCGTTGTGGTGTACAAGGAGGCGGCGTCAAACTATTTTGCGGTATATTAAACATGCATTCAACCTCAATAGATTTTTTTTTAAAGGGGTGCATAAATTCTGCCCTATGACTACTAACTTAGTTTTCAAGCCACATGTGTTAATACCTTCCTAAATTTAGATGTATCTTTGAAGACCTCCGTCGGGAATGGGGTGCATAAATACCGCCCTAGCTGAATATTAAGTTTATATCGCTGTGCTTTATGCCGTGAACGAGGGTAGTAAGTGTTTGTGGTCGTTCCAATCTGATATTTGATTAGCCCATTGTGTAATTTTATATTCGGCTAAATATATTCGCGTCGGGGGTGGAATTATGGCCCTGATGGGAGTGATAAGCCGGGAATGACATATTGGTTTTTTTCGTCGGCGAGGCGGCTAGCCGTGAAACTCGGAACGCAACGAATTATATTCAGACATTATTACATTTTCCAGGTCAAATATCCGAAAGCAGCGGCAGCGGCAACCCTCTCTTTCGTTACCGTACACATGAGTAAACAAGTCTGTTTCGTGGCATTAAGTGCGCTACAATACACCTCGATAATGCGATAATCAAGCGGCCGCGGCAACCCCCAATGGTAATGGTCCTGGAACGTGGACGGTTTACTAACGTTCGCCCCCGTTTAAGGTATTCCGGACACGATCCGCCCGAATCGCGCCAGGCACTCGCCCTGAATACATCGGAAACACGATACTGGGGAATAAAATTATACGACGTCCTTTTGTAAATCTATTTCGGAGGGTAGATCCGCCATTAGGTGCTTAATATTGGCGCAGGGAACGAGGGTAACTGTGGGGCGGTTGTAATTATTTCATTTGAGGATTCAAACCTTTTTCTTGTTTTTTTTTTTCATTCCTCGAAGGTACATACATATTCATAGATTTGAGAATTGATAATGTGTGTGCTCCAGTAACCTTAATTTCCATTTCATGTGAATTTTATTCGTTTTTTTTTTGTCAATAATACAAGCCATTAACTACCGTTCAATAATCATTGCTGGAATTTGGGATTAATTATGACCAGAGTGCGATCGTATGTGTCGTGGCAGTGAGAATGTATCCGATTAAGTGGCGATGTATAAATAAACATTTATCGTACCGCAGCAAAATGCGTGCGCCTTTGTTTCAGACGATGCTCATGGTGCGTACACGATCTACATATAGTAAAATCGTCACTGATATTAAGCGAATTGGTTAAAATCATGCACAATATTCGCAAATCCAACTGTCCGCACCAGCTTCAAATTCACTTGAGCCGATGAGATGTAATTGTTAATTTCTAAACTAAAATGTACAGTAATAATACAGCGAGATCAAATAAAAAATAAGTCAAAGCAGGTCATGAACAAAAAGCCGCCGAATGTCTTTTCTTAGTTCTTAAATTTGAAAATATCAATATACGCCAGCTTGACACTTGCCAATAAATTTAGGAATTTTGGCTCATGGCCAACTTTGACTAACTTTTATTCGATCGCACTGTGTTATTCGCGTCGGGTGGAACCGTGCCCGCTCGTTGATAACTATCAAGAATCTACACCAAATTTTGATCACCTTCAAAGTAATTCTTATTGACTGTAATACACTTGTCGAATCGTTTTTACCATTGTTCAAAACAATCTGAATTGAATTCCATGACACTCCAGATATCTCACAAAGTTGATAAAAATTAGTGATGGGCCGATTCGGATAAAAATAATCGGTGACTCCGATTATTGAAATAATCGGTGACTCCGATTATTAAAATAATCGTCGAGTGGCGATTATTTTTAATCCGATTCGAAATCGTCTTCCGATTCGGACTCGTATTCCGATTCTGAATCGTATTTCGATTCGGATTCGTATGCCGATTCGAATTCGTATTCCGATTCGGATTCGTATGCCGATTCGCATTCGTTTGCCGATTAGTATTCGTATTCCGATTCGGATTCGGATGCCGATTCGTATTTCGATTCGGATTCGTATTCGGATTCCGAATATTATTCCGATTCGGATTAATATTCGGATTCGGATTTGCGTGGCATATCAACAGTTTGGCACTTCATGGACAGTAGACGCAGTGTTTTTGCGGTACTAGGGCGCATCATGGTCCTTCGGATTTCGTTTTATTGCGTCTTGTCGGGTCGATAATAAACGTAGAGAAAAAAGCGGCGCGTTTCTGTTATTTCTGAAGATTTAAGTAATTACAATTCGAAAAAATATATCTCTACTGTTAGAAATAGGATTAGGATTCTCCGTCACGAAGTACGAGATTTAAATATCGAATATGACCGGTAGGGGTACAATTTTTAAGGGAAGGCCTTTTTTTCGACTCTCCGATTATTTTTTTCGATTTCGTTTATTTTTCCAATTCCGATTATTTTTTTATTTTTCCGATTATCAAGAGATACTCCGATTACGATTATCATCCGATTATTTCCGTCATCCGAATCCAAATATTCCGATTATTAAAATCATCCGATTATCCCATCACTAATAAAAATGCTTCGGCGACGGCCTTGCGAACAAGGGTGTTGATATTTTCAACGTTGTCGTCCGTTCTTGAAGTTGAGGGGCGCTCAGAACGAGGTTGGTCTTCTATGAAAACTATGAAAACAATTTTTAATATCTCGTGTGATTTCGTTTGTAGTTTAAGCCATCTATGTAAGTCTCAATCGCGCTTAGAGCATCAGAAGAAATCGAAATGCGTCTTAATCGCGCTTAGAGCGTCAAAACGTCAAGAGAAATCAATGTGAGCCTTAATCGCGCTTAGAGCGTTAGAAGATCAAGAGAAATCAATGTGAATCTTAATCGCGCTTAAAGCTTCAGAAGGTCAAAAGAAATCGATGTGAGTCTTAATCGCGCTTAGAGCGTCAGAAGGTCAAAAGAAACCATTGTTGTCTTAATCGCGCTTAGAGCGTTAGAAGATTAAGAGAAATCAATGTGTGTCTTAATTGCGCTTAGAGCGTCAGAGGTCAAGAGAAGTCGATGTAAGGCTTAATCGCGCTTAGAGCATCAGAAGGTCAAGAGAAATCAATGTGAGTCTTAATCGCGCTTACAGCGTCAGAAGATCAAGAGAAATCCATGTGGGTCTTAATCGCGCTTGGAGCGTTAGAAGATCAAAATAAATCAATGTGAGTTTTAATCGCGCTTAGAGCATCAGAAGGTCAAGAGACATCAATGTGAGGCTTAATCGCACTTAGAGCGTTAGAAGATCAAGAGAAATCCATGTGAGTCTTAATCATGCTTAGAGCGTCAGAACGTCAAGAGAAATCAATGTGTGTCTTAATCGCGCTTAGAACGTCAGAAGGTTAAGAGAAATCAATGTGAATCTTAATCGCACCTAGAGCGTTAGAAGATCTAAATAAATCAGTGTGGGTCTTAATCGCGCTTAGAGCGTCAGAAGGTCAAGAGAAATCAATGTGAGTCTTAATCACGCTTAGAGCGTTAGAAGATCAAAATAAATCAGTGTGGGTCTTAATCGCGCTTAGACCGTCAGAAGGTAAAGAGAACTTAATGTGAGCTTTAATGGCGCTTAGAGCGTTGGAAGATCGGAATAAATCAATGTGAGTGTTAATCGCGCTTAGAGCATCAGAAGGTGAAGAGAAATCAATGTGAGTCTTAATCGCGCTTAGAGCGTTAGAAGATCAAAATAGATCAATGTGAGTCTTAATCGCGCTTAGAGCATCAGAAGGTGAAGAGAAATCAATGTGAGTCTTAATCGCGCTTAGAGCGTTAGAAGATCAAAATAAATCAATGTGAGTCTTAATCATGCTTAGAGCGTCAGAAGGTCAAGAGAAATCAATTTGTTTTGATCGCGCTTAGAGCGTCAAAACGTAAAGAGAAATCAATGTGACTCTTAATCGCGCTTAGAGCGTCAGAAGGTCAAGAGAAATCAATGTGTGTCAATCGCGCTTAGAGCGTCTGAAGATCAAAATAAATCAGTGTGGGTCTTAATCGCGCTTAGACCGTCAGAAGGTCAAGAGAAATTAATGTGAGCTTTAATCGCGCTTAGAGCGTTGAAAAATCGGAATAAATCAATGTGAGTGCTAATCGCGCTTAGAGCATCAGAAGGTGAAGAGAAATCAATGTGAGGCTTAATCGCGCTTAAAGCGTCAGTAGGTCAAGAGAAATCAGTGTGAGTCTTAATCGCGCTTAGAGCGTCAGAAGGTCAAGAGAAATCAATGTGTTTTGATCGCGCTTAGAGCGTCAAAACGTAAAGAGAATTCAATGTGAGTCTTAATCGCGCTTAGAGCGTCAGAAGGTCAAGAGAAATCAATGTGAGTGTTAATGGCGCTTAGAGCGTTAGAAGATCAAAATAAATCAATGTGAATTTTAATCCTGCTTAGACCATCAGAAGGTCAAGAGAAATCAATGTGTGTCAATCGCGCTTAGAGCGTCAGAAGATCAAAATAAATCAGTGTGGGTCTTAATCGCGCTTAGACCGTCAGAAGGTCAAGAGAAATTAATGTGAGCTTTAATCGCGCTTAGAGCGTTGAAAGATCGGAATAAATCAATGTGAGTGCTAATCGCGCTTAGAGCATCAGAAGGTGAAGAGAAATCAATGTGAGGCTTAATCGCGCTTAGAGCGTCAGTAGATCAAGAGAAATCAATGTGAGTTTTAATCGCGTTTAGAGCGTTAGAAGATCAAAATAAATCAATGTGAGTCTTAATGGCGCTTAGAGCGTCAGAAGGTCAAGAGAAATCAATGTGTGTCTTAATCGCGCTTAGAGCGTCAGAAGGTTAAGAGAAATCAATGTGAATCTTAATCGCGCTTAGAGCGTTAGAAGATCTAAATAAATCAATGTGAGTTTTAATCACGCTTAGAGCGTCAGAAGGTCAAGAGAAATCAAAGCGAGTCTTAATCGCGCTTAGAGCGTCAGAAGGTCAAAATAAATCAAAGTGGGTCTTAATCGCGCTTAGGGCGCCGGAAAGTCAGGAGAAATCAATGTGAGTCTTAATCGCGCTTAGAGCGTTAGAAGATCAAAATAAATCAATGTGAGTCTTAATCGCGCTTAGAGCGTTAGAAGGTCAAGAGAAATCAATGTGAGGCTTAATGCCACTTAGAGCGTCAGAAGGTCAAGAGAAATCAATGTGAGTCTTAATCGCGCTTAGAGCGTCAGAGAAAACAATCTGTTCAATATGTCAACCCAAAATTTTGTCAATAATTCTTGCATTCTTCATCAAACTTTATCTAAAATATACATTTTCAAGCGAGCTTTTTCCCCGAAACAGTAAAATCAATTCCGAGCAAAGCGCACGTTCCGATTCTAATTAGTATAACTCAAAAAGAGCGATTGAAACATAGTTACATTTTTCTATGGGTCGTGTAATTTAAAAATTGCGAAGCTCGAAAATTGAAAAGAGAGTAATTTATGACAGAAGGACGGCGCGAGGGTGAAACGATAAAGTGGTTGTAATTCGGGTTTATTATCATTATTAATATCGTTGCACGGCATAGGGGAAGCTAACTAACGGCCGGTAGGGCGGCTGTAATTATTTAATTTGGAGATTGGAAGTTTTTTGTGTGCGCGCGAGGGTGATAAATATTCATGGGCGTGCACATGCCGGAGCAAAAAGGCGAATTTAATGCCACCTGCGAAGATGGGAAGAAAATCTATTGATAGGTCACGTACTCGGCGCGATAAGCCCTTAAAAGTGTATGGAGGGCGAGGGCCTAATTTCCCCCTCGCGATATTTACATACGTATGCGTGTTGTGTGTGTGCGTGTGTGTGTGTGTGAGTGAGTGCGGTTAATAAAAACCGAGTCCCTCGTTATACGCACATACAAATTGCATGTGTTTTAGCGGACATACGCTGTTTATTGAGCCATTTTACATGTGATATTTGCTTTTTACTGTATCGCATTACGAGCTATTCCACAGAGGACGGTGACAGATGGGATCGGCGTTCAATCGTTTATTGGTTTTATTGTATCGAATTTCCAGTTTTAGGGGCGCGCGTTTTTATGTCCCATCCGATTATTTTGAGAGCTCGTTTTGTTTTATGCTCTGTGCTCTGTGACATTTGAGTGCTTTTGTTGTTGCATAAATACCATTTATGTGTACCGGCGCCGCCCTCGGACTAATTAAATAGAAATTATGCTGCCGGGGGTTGGGGTTGGTGGTGATCGATAAAATTTTTACGATTTCGCTTTATCCGGGGGCGGCGTCCGTGTTTCTCGCCAAACTCAATTAAACGAGAGTTATATTCAATGATAAAGAAGTCCGAGCGCGATAACCCAACCCCACGTCCCTTGGGTGCGAGCGAGGAAACTTGGTTATTGTACGAGGGGTGAAGCGAACATCGATTTGCACGGCTCGTGATCACATCAGCGGTCACTTTCCCTCCGGCGCTGCCGTCTCATTCCATCCACTCGATACAAGGGGGTAACCACCCCAACACAAAGGGCGGCCACTGGCGTATAACGACCGGATACATCATCCGGCTAATATAGACCACTTGATTCAATGGGCTCACGTGCTGTCGTGTTCTGTACTATTAACGCCGTTAATTTATAACAGCTTATTATACAATATCACGAGAAACGGCACCCGGGCACGGCACCCGTTTTGTCCCGCTCCTTAAACAAATTATCCACCCTTCTCGCCGCCTCTATTTCATAATTAACACGTCTTATCTTCAACTACGAACGGAATCTGGATTTGGGATCACCTTGCCGGACTCGGATACCCGAATACCCGAATACCCGAATACCCGAAATAGAACTCCCTGTCATCATCAGTCGAGTCGGCATTTCCCCCAACGGGGGAACCTTCGGCAACCGCAACGCCTGAGCGCGTGGCCCTCTCTCATCGCATCCTTCAACTTGTATTCGCAACACACATCATCCAACCCCTTATTTCCTTAGGGTAAAACGGCGCCACAAGGATTCCAAATATCAATTAATCAGCTGGCTCTAGACAATCACGCGTAGTGCGTGCGTGACAGGCGTCAGTACCCAATGTTTCGCTACTAGTGACAACGTTAGTACATCAATTGTAACTACCAATCAGATCGATATCTTAAACATCCGATGAAATACACTTCGTTGTCTTCGGTCTGACTCTTGTTTTTGAATAACTTTTGGCATCTGAACCCCAAAATGATCCCAGTTTTGTGTGTCACGTCAACTTTTAAGGTACAGGATAGTCTCACTTTGTCCTAAAAGTCGTACAAATGTGCATACAAAGGAAAACAATTCTTTCGCCACTTGATATTGACATCCAACCTATTAAAATTTTTCGTGTCGGTTCCAGTCAATCTAAACCCAGGCCCATAAAACTTCTTTTTAATAATCACGAAGTTGTCAAGAATGTTGTAACTAAAACCAATAAGTTAAAGGACAACATCATTAAATTTGGATACAAACAAAAATGCAACGTGAAGAATATAACACCACGAAAAAGGCATTACTGCATAGGAAGAATAATGGGGAGGAAAATTTAATTATTAAATATGTATCGGGGGTTCCTAAAATAGTTAAGGCTTCATCAAATTTGCGGAATCAAAAAAACTAAATATCTTTTTTCAAAATGCCGGCGGTATTCGCACTAAAATACGCGACTTAATGCTTAATGTTATTTCCTGCGTTTATGATGTTGTAATCATTGTTGAAACCTGGCTCAACGATGATATTCTTAATTGTGAATTTAAATTGAAGGATTACATTATATTTAGGGAAGATCGGAGTGCTCGTACTAGCATCAAGACTCGCGGAGGTGGGGTCTTGATTGCCATCCACAACAGTTTTGCTTGCGAACACATTAATATTGTTAATAATACGGTTGAACAATTGTTTGTACATATTCAGATTGGCTCTGTAAAACTTATAGTGGGTGCTATTTATATTCCACCCAATTCCTTAATTGGAAAGTATGAATTTGTTTGTGAGACAGTCGACAATATTGAAAATAATTATAATAGTTCAAAATTTCTGTTGTGCGGCGATTTTAATATTCCATCAGCATGTTGGTCTAATGATGATTTAGATCTTGTCTATAACTATTCTAATCCTGAACCGGCAAATTTACTTATTTCACGTTTTAGTGTTTATCATAATCTTCAACAGTTATGTCAAATACCTAACGAAAATGACACATTTTTAGATCTAGTTTTTTTCAGATATAAATTTTTGTGTTTCAAAAGCAATAGATTTAATTCTTCCTATAAGCCATCATCATATTCCATATTGTGTTACATCGAATTTTAATGAATATATTAAGTAGCTTAGTTATGAAGAGTATGTTTATGATTTTTCAAGAACTGATTTTTCGGCTTTGAACCAGCACCTTGCATTAGTTGATTGGAATAATATTTTAATGATCGATGACATTGATGTTATGGTTAAATCATTCTATGATATTTTGAATGATGCAGTTTATCTGTTTACACCAATCAAACGTTTAAAGCGCTCAAAATATCCATGTTGGTATAATAATGAGCTTATTAAGTTAATTATTGATAAGAAACTGGCTCACAAACGTTATTAACGATTTCAAACTTCAGAAAATTATGGTCAATTTAAGCAGCTTCGTACGAAATGTGATCACTTAAAACGTAGTTTATATAACTCTTACATTAAATCTATTAACTCGAATATTTCATCGAATCCTAAACGATTTTGGGATTTTGTAAGAGCCACAAATCGCGATTCTGGTATTCCCGCGGAAATGTTTTATAACAATGAGACCAGCAATGTTGGGTCTGAATGTGCTAACCTTTTTGCAAAAATTTTCTCATCTGTTTATACTAATAACAAGCCCACACATACACCTGTGTTTAGTGATACTGATGTTGTTGTCGATGTTCCTTGGAATGTTTCTAAAACCGAAATTGTTAACGAAATTAATTCACTTAAACCGAGTAATGCTCCGGGCCCTGATGATATTCCATCTAATGTTATCAAAAACTGTGTTTGTTCTCTGACTACACCTTTGTTTATTATTTTTAATTATTCTCTCGACAAAAGTATTTTTCCCAATATTTGGAAACAGAGTTACGTAACTCCTATATTTAAATCTGGCAACAGAAAAGATATTGGTAATTATAGAGGTGTGACCATTCAGTCAACTATACCTAAACTGTTTGATAAACTAATATATTTAAAATTAGATTGGATGTCTCGACAAATAATAATTGATGAACAACATGGTTTCCGAACTGGTAGGTCCACAACGACGAATTTATTAATTTTTCAATCAAATGTCATCAGTGCCATGGAAAATAATTGCTCGGTGGATACAATATATATATGGATATTTCCAAGGCCTTCGACAAAGTATGTCATGTTACATTAATATCCAAATTGAAATCATATTGGTTTAGACAACCCGTCATTGCATGGTTCCAAAGTTTCCTAAGTGACCGTTCATAATGTGTTAAAATCAATAATTATCTATCTAAGGTTTTTCATACTCCCTCAGGTGTACCACAAGGGTCGCATTGTGGTCCTTTATTGTTCCTATTATTTATTAACGACACGATCACATGCTATTAAGAACTCAAATTTTCTGCTTTTGCAGATGATTTGAAGATGTTTAGAGTAATACGTAATAGTGAGGATTGTCAGCTACTACAAAGTGATCTTTCGTCTGTTGCGAACTGGTGTTGTACTAATAGACTTAACTTTAACATTGATAAATGTAAATTCATGACTTTCCCGTAAGAAACATATTCATAATTTTGATTATAGCATTAATAATACAGCTCTTTTTAAAGTTAACATATTCAAAGATCTTGGTGTCTGGTTTAATAATAAATTAAGTTTCGAGTACCATATATTTGTAACCGGGCTGCGTATGTCCAGAGACTTGTCTGTTAAAATTGTATATTTTGCATATGTTCGCTCTCATTTAGAGTATGCCTCTAGTGTCTGGTCGCCTTATCAAATGAAATATATCAATCAAATAGAGAGTGTACAAAATAAATTCATCAAATTCATGTCTTTTAGGTTGGGTTTTAATTTAAGCGCGGAAACTTGTTATATTAGGAATAACTTACACATTGATAAATTATGTTGTAGAAGATTATACGCAGATATGTTAATTTTGTATAAAATTATAAATGGTGGGATCCAATGTTCTGTTATTCCCTGTATGCTAGGTTTCTACGTCAAATCCGACAACCGTTATAGCCGTCACATACCTCTATTTAGGATACCGTTTCATAAAACTAATTACAGTTTCAACAGTCCAATTAGTCGTTTCATGCGTACATGTAATTTATTATCTATGTTTCCTAATTTTAATATATTTTGTGAATCTTCATCTGTTTTTTTGCGTATCATTAAATATTCAAACGTTTGTCATTGCCTCCTTCAGATATAATTTAATTTATAATTTTTGAGCACTTGCTTTGATTTTGTTTCTATATATTTATATTTGTATTAATTTTTATTTCTATCTATTTTAATAATTTTCTTTTGTTAATTTGTATATTGGTTCTATCCGTAAATAAATGATTATTATTATTATTATTAAATAGAAAAACATGTAGGGAAGACTGGGGCTAAATGTTAATTTTTTTTTTTTGAGGCACACGCAACACATCTATCTTGTAGGAAAATCAGTCCTCAACAACTTTCTATAACCTACAGTTTGCGATGTTCACACAATCCTTCATCCCTAACTTCAATTTTTGTAACTTTTAGCCACACGGTGGGGTAAAATTTTAAATGAGTGGGGCTAAATGTTAAAACGTGTGTCTAGACTAGAGAAAACTTAATTAACTTGCGACAATTGTAAGGGCGCCACCGTAACTGTAAATGGCGAGCGTTACAGGCATATGCTAAACGAGTTTTTTTTTGCCGCAAGTTGTTGCATTGGGTCTCGATCATTATTGGTTCCAACAGGACGGAGCAACCGCTCACACACCTCGGGAAACTATGGAGATTTTGGGACACCAATTTCCAGGTCGAGTGATCTCCCGTTTTGGAGATTTGAACTGGCCGTCCAGATCGCCAGATCTAACAGTTGGGGCTTTTTAAAATCTCGGGTTTACCACAACAAACCACAAACCTTGAAGAAGAAATCGCCAATTTGGAGCCAGATGTTTTGGGAGCAACAATTGCGCCGCCTTGTATAATGATATTATTTCTGCTTTTTTTTGTTCTGTTCATCAATAGCATTTATGTGATGCATGGACGGTGTTTTGTCCTTTGTAAATCCAAACCGTGCTAAACCGACTTGTCTATTTTGTTGAGGTAAATGCTCAGGGGGAGTTTCCCTCTTGTTTTTTTTCAGCGTACCTACATACGTGTGTCCTTTACTGTTAAGCTGATCAACCAATTCTATTGATAAAAATCAATTATTATTTGTTTGTTTATTCTCGGGTTAATACCATTGCACAATCTTAATTTATCTGCCATTATGTTTTGGTTAGTATTGTAAATTATCTCAAATTTTGTTCGAAAGAAAGCAGCTGTATAAAATAATAGACCTAGCAATGTCTTTAATTTTAGTATATCTAGTTTCTTGATTTCAGGCCTAGATTTTTTTGCATACCTGCAGTAAACAACAAGCCTCATATTTTCTAGCCTTGCAGACGACAATGTCTTTGTGTTCTTGTGTGAAACTAGAATGTCTCAGATGACCTTTCAAATGGTCATCTGAGACGGTTCTTGCTGTAGAAACTTTTCTTCGTTTTCTTTATTAGAATCATCTGTTGTAGTGTATATATTTTCTTGTTCTTCCAGTGATATATTTATTCCTTCAATTATTTCAAAATCTTATTTAACTTCTTCCAAATAAATATCGGAATCTGTAGAATGGTCACATGCGTCTCCTCATTAATCATCTTGGTCACTCATCGTACTATCGTTGAGACGTTTCCTTGGGTTCAATACATTTACTGATACAGTAAATTTGTATCTTTTGAACGGTTGTTGCGGGGGGGGGGGTCGCCGCGCGGGGTGAAAACCGCCCTCGTTGACCTCCAGCTAGCTCTTGGAGTCGGTGTAGCTATGGGACACAGCACAAGAAACACTAAGGATGGGGTGGAGGCAGAAATAGTCTGATTGGCGCCATAACAATCGGTATTATTTACACACGGAGAAAATTATTACAATGATAAAAAAAATGTTCAAAGTTCAAAAATATAAAATATGTACACGGAAAATGTCAAAAAATAAGTCACGAAAAATAAACAGTCACAAAAACAATAGTCACCAACACTCAATGTTCACGAAGCACTGGAATGTCCGAAGAATACGGCGGCAAAGAAGGCGGCGGCAGCACGAAAAATAAACAGTCACAAAAACAATAGTCACCAACACTCAATGTTCACGAAGCACTGGAACGTCCGAAGAATACGGCGGCGAAGAAGGCAGCGGCGAAGAAGGCGGCAGTGGCGTAGCGTCGATGATGTTCGGACGGTGGTGTTGGCTGACTCATTATTGTAGATGTTCTGAAGTCTGAGTGATGATTGTTGAATTTCATCTGCTTGTCTGGGGAGCTCTCCACAGCCTTTTACGGGGCGCACGCCCTACTCTTCTCCGGGTTGCGGGTGGTGGTGGTGGTGGTAGGGTGTGACAGGAGCGCCGAGGTCGGCGCACGTGTTCGAACCGGCAAATTGCTCTTCCAAGTACAATTTGGGTTCGAGCCGATTTTGTCACGTAGGCATCGAGAGGCGGATCGACAGCTCATTGTGTTGCACTAGCAGCTGCACATTTTCACTAATTGTTCGGCGAAATGTTCTAACGATATCCCTCCGTAAATCGGCGCACAGCGGGTAGAGGCTCATCTTCATTGAGTTGTTACTGGCAGCTGTATTTCTTCGAAAATTATCTCGTTTGGAAATTTCAATAATGCGGAATTTATTTTAATATTGAAAAGAAGCAATGGTTAGCTCATAAAATGCAAATTAAGATAATTACGCATTTGTTAAGACGCGTAGATAAACTAAGCGCTGACAACACGGTCTAAGTTGATCAGTCATTGCCGCAGTTTAACGCTTTGAATATCACTCTGTCACCATCGTGCGTCACAGTGATCGCCCGATATTCTTAATTGCGTATCACCAATAAATAAAGTAACACACAGACATCCACTTGCAAAAAAGGTAGTGAAACGCCTATGCGTTAGATGGGGAAAGATTGGTCTTAACCACAGTCGTCCGATCACAATGACCGGTGATCGAATGACAGTGGTTAAGAGTTAATAGCTACTAGTGTTCTTGCCCTATTTTTTCTTCGTTTTTGGATTAGAGGTCTGTCTTTCCTTTATGGGTTCTCGTTGTCTCTATCTTTTCTTGCGCAACGACCCCTGTCGGACGAGGAAAAGTCTTGGTAGTTAAGAAACGACAAAGTCTACGGACGTGATCACTTTGGTTATATGCCTCTAAAAGTAGGGCCTTGCTTAACCCGTTAAGAATCGATCGACTACTCACCATCTTGTTTGGGCATGCCCATAGGGCGAGTCATGTGGGGTCTGAGCTTCAGCAAAGTGTGGCGCACATTTAGACGGCTATTTACTTTTTATGTATTGCGGCGAATTGGCAACCCTGCTTTTGCTAGGTGTGAAATAACGCTTACATCATAACGTTTGACATGGTTTGATGGTTTTCGTACGAACGATATTTGAGTTGAAAATTTCTTCTAGGCCGAAAAGGGGAATTAACTCGTGTACAGGACGGCAAACGTAACTTGCCGTTGCGCAGTGGCAAAATTGTTGGCGGCACCTTCGAAGGGCGCTCTCGATAGATTTCGTGAAGAGTTCACGCGCCTGTTACATTTAATTATGTGGAGGAGAGCGCCCGATAGAGTTGTAAATGAATAGCGCATGCGAAGAATATGTGCTTGCTTATTACAGAGACTGTACTCGGCCGGCTGTAGAGAGAGAGAGAGAGCTTTCGCTTGCTCTCTGCGCGTCTGGCCAACTTACATTTGCCGTCCTGTACATATTCGTGCGATGTTTTTTTACGACTTTAGTCGTAGATTTTATCAACAGCAGTGCGTCAATCAACTTACTTAGACTGTTGGTGATGAAGCCGCAAAGAGAGCCAATTTAAATTATTGGTTCAGAAACTTTTGGTGATGAAGCCGCAAAGAGAGCCTTTATATTATTGATGTGAATTTATTCATGGTCGTAATTAGTTGGCGGATGAATTTAAAGAAGGCCATCCAAAATCCCCTCCATTACCTTTGATGGAAATATTCTAGTGTACAGTTTGTCCACCGAGCCGTGGCTAATTGCGCAGTGACCATCTTAAATTTCAAGAGAGCGAACCCCAGAAACTCATAATTATTCAGCGAACGTCGCCTGATATAATGTAAACATAGACACATGATTCATAAGATTCATATTCAATTCGGTGGTGCGGCCACGATCTCGTTCTCTTCGAATACTTTCTCATTTTACGCAGACTTTTAATAATGAATGGGACATACACTAATATCCATGGACCCGAACGGTCACTTCTTCGTTTCGAAGATGGGATTCGAACCCATGACCACGAGGCCCGTGAGCAGGAGCTCTACTCACTAGGCCACCGCGGTCCCAAACTTTACCCTCGCCTGCCACGGCTCGGTAGATAAAGCGTAAGAACTACCGACATAATTAACACAAAGTTTCATCAGCGGTAATGCGCTTACCTCCAAGACTTATTGTTTAATCCCATTATCACGGTGATTTCGTGGAATACAATGTACGTCATATTCCCCCAGATGATTAACAGTTGCATGCGGAGTCATGCTAATTTAAATACAACAAACTAGAAGTAAAGTGGAAACGAATATATGTTCAGCGATGTGCAACAACAATGTTAAACCAATTAGAATAATACATCGTGCGTCAATGTAAATATTAATTAATTTAGCGATGATCAATGGAGCACACGTTCATTTCTAATTACAGGAAATAATGCATTTCATTCGGAATTGTATACGTTTCCGCGTAAGTAAACATCACCGCGAGGAGAATTAGTTGTTGTTGTTGTTGTTCGAGCGATGTGTTTGTGCGGGAATCAAAATTTCTAGTTATAAAATTGAAGGCGGCAATTAAACATCCGAGTGTTCGAGCACTCGAGCATCGAACACTCGGCGTGGAAGTTGCGCGAGTTAATTTTAATAGCATTGTAACATTTCACGCCGGCGGCTTACAACAGTGTACAGGAGTAGAATGGGATTACCGCAGAGTAGCGGCGGGTGAAGACAAAACCGCATGGGAGATATATGGATGTAATTAGATAAAGTTCTGGGCCGCGGTCGAGTTAATCTGCTTCCCTCTGATCGGATACTGCATTATACGTGTTGGTCTTGTGCTTCCACGCCGACGACAGATGGCACCACGTCAATTAGTTACCTACCGTTCGGATTATCTCTTGTTTACATAATACTAATTGTCTGATTGCGAGCTATCAAATTGTTCACACTAAAAATTTACGATACTTGCGATAAATGATCTTCTGTCGATGCGCCTTTACTCAAAATTCCTAGGTCTTTCTACTAGTATGCCGAAAAAATATTGTAGTGCTTTTACGCTTGCTTTGTTAGCAACCGTAATCTTTCCTCTCGTTCGATAATCGCAGCCTGAATGTTTGCAGTGCTTTGTTAACCAGATTTTCGCGTATATGAAAACCAGTGACGGTTCGCGGGTTTTTTTTTTTGGCACGGTCGGTTGCAGAGACGGCTGGCTTTGTGATCGCACCTATCTGTATTATCATCTCTGCTACCTTGGCCGTACCAAAAGAAACCTGTGCGCTGTCACTGGTTAAAACTCCACCAGTATCCAGTGGCGGCTAGTGAACTTTTTGAGTGATAGAGCCACTTATCATACAATATATATTTATAAATTCAAAGTATAATTGAAAAACAGTGTGTCCTACATTTGTTAAGAAAACTTAACTATTTATAGTTACATTTGAATTGTTAGTTCATTTTCAGAATTAAAAAAAAATGTCGATGTGGCCATCACGTTACTTTCTCCGATTATGATAGTTATTTATATTTTTACTTCCAGTGTAAATGATATTTTAAATATACAATTGCGGACACAAAAGCTGACATCTCTTTTTGTCTAGACGTTTAATGAATGGGCATTAAAGCCAATTTTCACGAATACAATTTAGAGGAAAGTCGCTCACTAGATCACAATGGTGTCTTACTTTATTTTGTCCGCAATTGTATATCAAATGTTTTGCAGGATCAGATGATACCGACGCTTGAAACGTCAAAATTATATAAGATGAAAATGACAGTCTTTCAAAGTTTTATAATATCTACCGTCAATTTATTCAAAAACTAACGAGATTTCGAAAAAAATTCCAACGTCAAAAAGTGCCAAATTTAATGCATTTTAAAAGTTGCTTGGATTTTCGCAAAATCAATGTAAAAAGTCAAAACTTCACATTTTCAAAGCTCGAAGATTTTAAATTGCGATTTTGATTTTTTACATTCTAGAATGTAATGAAATTTTTAAAAAAAGATTACGAATTTTTCTCATTAAATTGACACAAAATGCAAAAATTGCACTTTTTTGCATATTTTAAAATCGCGATTTTGATTTTTGAAATTGCATAACTACCGAATGCATCTTCCGATTTTTATGATTTAAACTTCAAAATATAGCGTGTTTAGTGTAATTTTAAAACGTATTTCGAAACTTTCTCGTAAAATTAAATCAATATACAAAAATTGCACTTTGTTAAAGTTTGAATACGTTAAAATCGCGATTTTGATTTTTGAAACTGCATAACTGCAAAACGCACTGTCCGATTTTTATTACTCCAACGTCAAAATGTGTCAAATTTGGTGCAATTTAAAAATTAGTTAAGAAATATTTCATAAAAATCAATGCAAAACATCAAAGTTGCAAGTTTTCAAAATTCGATTTTGATTTTTTTTTAATTGCTGTACAGCCAAACGTGCCTGACTTTGATGATTCAAACGTAAAAATATGGCAAATTTAGAGTAATTTTCAAACTGATTATAAAATGTTCTAGTAAAATTAACACAAAAAGCAAAAATTGCACTTTTTTTAAATTTGAATATTTTAAAATCACGATTTTGATTTTTAAATTGCATAACTGCAAAACGCACTGTTCGATTTTTATGACTCCAACGTCAAAATGTGTCAAATTTAGTGCAATTTAAAAGTTAGTTAAGAAATATTTTCTTAAAATCAATGCAAAACATCAAAGTTGCAAGTTTTCAAAATTCGATTTTAAATTGCGATTTTGATTTTTTTTTTAATTGTAGTACAGCCAAACGCGCCCGACTTTGATGATTCAAACGTAAAAATATGGCAAATTTAGAGTAATTTTCAAACTGATTATAAAATGTTCCGGTAAAATTAACACAAAAAGCAAAAATTGCACTTTTTTTAAATTTGATTATTTTAAAATCACGATTTTGATTTTTAAATTGCATAACTGCAAAACGCATTGTCCGATTTTTATAACTCCAACGTCAAAATGTGTCAAATTTAGTGCAATTTAAAAGTTAGTTAAGAAATATTTTCTTAAAATCAATGCAAAACATCAAAGTTGCAAGTTTTCAAAATTCGATTTTAAATTGCGATTTTGATTTTTTTTTAATTGTAGTACAGCCAAACGCGCCCGACTTTGATGATTCAAACGTAAAAATATGGCAAATTTAGAGTAATTTTCAAACTGATTATAAAATGTTCTGGTAAAATTAACACAAAAAGCAAAAATTGCACTTTTTTTAAATTTGAATATTTTAAAATCACGATTTTGATTTTTAAATTGCATAACTGCAAAACGCACTATCCGATTTTTATTACTCCAACGTCAAAATGTATCAAATTTAGTGCAATTTAAAAGTTAGTTAAGAAATATTTTCTTAAAATCAATGCAAAACATCAAAGTTGCAAGTTTTCAAAATTCGATATTAAATTGCGAGTTTGATTTTTTTTAATTGTAGTACAGCCAAACGCGCCCGACTTTGATGATTCAAACGTAAAAATATGGCAAATTTAGAGTTATTTTCAAACTGATTATAAAATGTTCTGGTAAAATTAACACAAAAGCAAAAATTGCACTTTTTTTAAATTTGAATATTTTAAAATCACGATTTTGATTTTTAAATTGCATAACTGCAAAACGCATTGTCCGATTTTTATAACTCCAACGTCAAAATGTGTCAAATTTAGTGCAATTTAAAAGTTAGTTAAGAAATATTTTCTTAAAATCAATGCAAAACATCAAAGTTGCAAGTTTTCAAAATTCGATATTAAATTGCGATTTTGATTTTTTTTTAATTGTAGTACAGCCAAACGCGCCCGACTTTGATGATTCAAACGTAAAAATATGGCAAATTTAGAGTAATTTTCAAACTGATTATAAAATGTTCTGGTAAAATTAACACAAAAAGCAAAAATTGCACTTTTTTTAAATTTGAATATTTTAAAATCACGATTTTGAATTTTAAATTGCATAACTGCAAAACGCATTGTTCGATTTTTATGACTCCAACGTCAAAATGTGCCAAATTTGGTGCAATTTAAAAGTTGGTTAAGTAATATTTTCGTCAAATCAACGGACAATATCAAAATTTCACTTTTTCAAAGTTTGAATATTTTAAAATCGCGATTTTGATTTTTGAAATTACTTAACTGCCGAACGCGATGTCTGATTTTGATGACTCCAGCGAGAAAATGTGCAATTTAAAAGTTGGTTAAGAAATATTTTCGTAAAATAAATCAAAATTTCACGTTTTCAATGTTCGAAGATTTTAAATATCGATTTTGATTTTTTTTAATTGCAGAACAGTCATTTGCGTCTGATTGAATGATAATTGAAATGTTAAAATATGGCGAATTTAGTGTAATTTGAAAACAAATTATAGAATTTTCTCGTAAAATTGCATTGTTTTTAAGTTTGGATATTTTAAAATCGCGTTTTTGTTTTTTTTTAACTGCCGAACGCGTTGTCCGATTTTAATAATTTGAACGACAAAATGTGAAAAAAAATAGTGCAATTTAAGAGTTAAAGTCCAAGAGACATGTTTGTAAAATCAACGCAAAACGTCAAAATTTCACGTTTTAGAAGTTCTAATATTTTAAATTATAATTTTGATTTTTTTTTATTGCAGAATGGGCAAATGTGATCTATGATTTGATAAATCAAATATCAAAATGAGGAAAATTCAGCGTAATTTTAGGATGGATTGCAAAATTTTCTCGTTATATAACACTTGCACTTTTTTAAAGTTGGACGATTTTAAAATCGCGATTTTTTAATTTAAAAACATATTAAAATGATTTTCGTAAAATGAACGCAAAACTTCAAAATTTTATGTTTTTAATGTTTTTAGATTTTAAATTGTTATTTTGATTTTTTAAATTCCAAAAAGCGTTCTCTAATTTTGATGATTCAAATGACAGTGTAATTTTGAAAAAGATTACGAATTTGTCTCGTTAGATTACCACCAAACGCGAAAATTGCACTTTTTCGTACTTAAGATATTCTAAAAAAAAAAATTTACTTCGTAACGGAGAAAGTAAAAATAGTGATGTTACTTTCTTCGATTTGATGATATAGTTATTTAAATCATATTTTAAATGTACTTGAGCGTTTTTTTAGGATCGAATGATACTGACGTTTAAATTATGAAAAATGAAAATTACGCTTCAAATTCTGATAGTTAATTTAGTCAAAAACTAAAGAGTTTTCTAAAAAAAACTTATTCTTTATAAGTGGTCTATTTCGGCATTCTCTGCAATTATTATTAATATAAATTTCATATAACTATTATAATTTCATAATTATAAACCAAAAATAAAAAAGAAAATAATGAAAATTTTGAAATGGAATCCAGGGACCCCAAAAACAGATATTTCCGTAAAAGAAAATTTGAAAAAATGTTTACAATCACAATACTTTCTCGTACTTCGTAACGGAGAAAGTAAATAATATCCAGCTCTACTAGAAAATTGTTTACTGATGTTTATCTATTTGAATTTACAAAACTTAAAATTATTGCAAATAAATGTTAGTTATATCTCGCGGCAAAATATGTCTAATAAGTGCGCGTCAACGCCGCGCGCCCGGGATGTGCCAGACCTTGTTCAGCACAAAATGCATGTTCAGAGCGCGATTTCTTCAGCACCCCTCGAGCCGCGCCTCTGACAAAATGCCGTGCGCTCGGTGCGCTACGTGAAGCTGGCACCGCTAACGGCTCGCCGCGGCGTTGCGTTGGGGTACAAATGCATTGCGATTTTTCTCTATTCATTAAAGTTATGCAGGCGTTGTTTAACATTTAAACTGACGAAAAATCATTTTAAAAATAAATTATAAATTCTGGCTGAGCTTGAAACTACAGGTAGTGCCATGGCTCCGTGGCTCTACATAACGAGCCGCCCCTGCCTGTATCCAGTCAATTTCGCTAATGGTTAGTATATAGCTATAATATTGCTTGAGTTACATCAAAAATATTTTTTTATACGACGTAAAAATTAATAAAATATTGAGCCCGAAAAGGATTTATAGTAAGCCCAAGGTGTCGCGCGCTGTGTCAATTAGGCCGAATATAAAATTTAAACGAGCGGGGCGTAAAAATTTAATAAAGTTGATAACTCTCCCCAAAATAATGGTAATAAAACGTAATATATCAATGAAGTTGTAGTCCCTCGTAAAATGTTAAGCGACGCTTTGATGAGTCTGGCAGGAACGGGTCATAAACTCATGGGGCAACATTTGTAGCGGTCTTCCGGCGAATAGCTGGAAACTTAGACGCCGGAAAAGTGTGAATAAGCTCGGCGATATATCAACTCGGTCTGCGACAGCGCGACCCTGTCACGCTCCACGGCCGCTTACTCGCTTTGCCCGCTTACAAGCGGTCATCTTTACATAGCGTGAGCTCTTTGCCACGTTCCCCCTTTTCCTTGTATACACGTTATTATGCTAACGGCGATTTATGTCGGTGTACAAAGGTGCAGACCTAATAATTTTTTTTTTTTAATCTTTATGAACTATTAAAACTTTCCGAAACCTCGCCATTCTCAATCAAGCTATTGGAGTAAATTAACAGCGAATTATCCAGTTTCCTTTAAATCTGTCAATGTCTATTGGTTCGAAAGACCTTGGTCGATAACCATTTCATGAAGATGCAATGAAGGCAACATGTACAAACATAAGGTGTGAGCCACCGAATTTTGTTTCTGAGTTGGCCATGCCTGAGATAGAGAGAAATATAGCAGTCACGTCTGAGATTAATTCATTTTTTAAATCTAAATCAATTGAACTAATCTAGTCTCATGACGTAATAACAAGCGACATACTTCATTTATCTCACAGCCAACTCTGAAACAAAATTTTGTGGCTCACACGATACATTGTAGTATGTGTAATTGATCTTATTATCAAAATTTGTTAATCTGTCGCTTTCAAAGAGATGGTACCTGACTTTCGAAACACGTGTGTATTAGTCAACTCTGGCGTACCTATTTTTTTTCGTAATAATGTTGGTCTGAGGCGTCCAAAACTGCGGTCTCTTGACCTATTGTAGTTCTCCCTATAATGTCTAGTTATGGTGTGAACCGGAGATGGATAAGTCATAAGTGAGTCGATTAAAAGAGTCGACTGTTAGCAATGAGTTTCGAAGTGAGGGCCTTTTTGGCTCTTCATTATGTTTTTGGGGATTAAGTCTAAAATTTTTGACGTGGGGATTTTTTTTTGCTCATCATTTCTCCAGATACACTTTTTAACTTTTCAAATGAGTCATGAGTCACTTCAAGAATCGACAGTTTTTCCGAACCCCCCTGTCGATCACTCTATGCATAAATAAATTCCCAATCAGTTTAATAAAATTAGTAGTACTTGGCGTTGGGTTTTGGTACAAGCAGATTTCTTTTAGAACGAATCACATAAATGTGCAAGAAACTTCTTACAGCGCCATGACAACCCTTTGCTCTCGAGGTCTTTTTCGATCGGGCGAATCTGCAACTCGAGACGAGTTCAGCTATATTAGGGAAAGGTTTACAGATACTTAAAAATCATTGGGATAGGTTATGTAGGGTTGGGCTAGGTTGGGTCAGGTTAGGTTAGGATACATCACACCTCCCGGGCACCGTAGCAGCGCCGCTCGAGTGGACGCATCAAACCGCCTGGGCGCCGTCGCGGCGCCGCTCGAGTATTAGGTATGTGCAGAACTAAACTACAAAGACTTACAGGACTAATAAGGACCAGGGGCGGCTCGTTATATAGAGCCAAGGAGCCATGGCACTACCTCAAGTTTTGAGCTCAGCAAGAATTTTTAATGAAGCCTTAACATGCTTTTTGTTTGATGGTGCGGACTAAGAATGGTGTTACAGATTTACACAAAATGTAAACAACAAATCACATTTTCAGCTTGTTTGAATTCGGCTGTTTGAAAATTATAAACTTTTACTTTACGACTCAAAATAACCTTGGACTATGAAGATGAATTGTTCTTTCTTTCTTCAAAAAAGCAGGCAAGGGCCTCCCCATATTGTAAAAGTACCATCAACATGTTCCACGAGCCGCTACTGAGAGTCATACTAACCAACTGAATTGTTTTATTTGATTTATTCAAAATGTATCTACTAAATCTAAAGTTGTCGAAACTGCAGGCACAAAAGGTGAAACAATAAGTTAATTCTTTTTCAAATTAGTTTCACTTTTTTGACAATTAAAACGAAAATTAAAAAAAAATATTTTCCTATAAAAAAAAATGGAAAATTATTTTGAACATTAAAGTGATTTTTGAGACTAACTTAAACCCTTTTCTTACTGGAATATTCTGCATTTTTTATTATTAAGACTGTATTTTCGATTTTTTTTGTCTAAATTTTTGATCATTTGGCCTAAATATCTTTTATTTAGACCTAAATTTTCAATTTCATTGTAAAAATTTTGGACTATTAGGTCCGCATTTTTTATATTTCCCACGAATTTTTAGTTTTTAAATTTTTGGCTTGTATTTTCGATATTTTCGGACAAAATATTTTAGCTTTTGGCCTAAATATCCTTTATTTTGACCTAAATTTGCGATTTAAATCTTCGACTTTTTGGCCCGCATTTTTTTATTTTTCCCGACGAATTTTTAGTTTTTAAATTTTTGGTCTGTATTTTCGATATTTTTGGCCAAAATATTTTAACTTTTGGCCAGGGTTTGGACGATATATATCATCGGATATATATCACGATATATATCATGATATATATCGTGATATATATTCGATGATATATATCATGGATATTTATGAAACACACAATACCAAAAAATTCCCCCGTTTCTCAAATATTCCCCGTTGCAGCAATATGAATAGTAAGCATTTGCTTTAATATAAACTAGAGATGGGCAAAATGACTCTTTTTTTGTCGAAAAGATTCGATTCTTGAAGTGACTCACGACTAAAAAAAAATCAAAAAAAAAAGGTCCTCACTTTGAAAATTCTTCAACTTATCCCTGAAAACATAGTGAAGAGCAAAAAAATCCTCATTTCAAAATTTTTTCAATTTGATGTCAAATATTTTGACATTTTAAATGTTATTTCTTTACTATCTTGTAAGCAATTGTGTTTGTTTGCAATAAATAAATATAATATAAATAAAGTATGTGCATTATATAATTAATAAGTCATATAAACATTTATATGAATGTCCAAGAATAAATATCAAGAAGTTGATATATATCCGATATATTGATATTTATATAAATATCGGATATTTTCCGAACCCTGCTTTTGGCCCAAATATCCTTTATTTTGACCTAAATTTGCGATTTAAATTTTCGACTTTTTGGCCCGCATTTTTTATTTTCCCGCCGAATTTTTAATTTTTGACCTGTATTTTCGATTCTTTTGGGTCGAAATTTTTGATCTGTTGACCTAAATGTTCTTTATTTTAACATAAATTTTCGATTAAAGTGTTAAAATTTTCGTGTTTTTTTTTGTTCGTATTTTGATTTTTCGAGCCGAATTTTTAGATTTTTGACCTGTATTTTCGATTTTTTTAGTCTAAATTTTTGATCATTTGCTCTAAATATTCTTTATTTTAACCTAAATTTTGGATTTAATTGTTAAAATGTTTGATTCTTCGGTCCGCATTTTTGATTTTTCGGGCCGAATTTTTAATTCTAGTTCCAAATTTTTGATTCGATTTTGGTGAAAATATTAATAATTATTAATTAATTAATATTACCTGAATTATTCATTTATATGTGAGATTTTTTAAATTTTTTCCGTAATTTTCGATTTTTTAGTCAGCATGTATTATTTTTAGGCCCGAGTTTTCAATGTAATCTCTAAATTTTCGACTTTCTGGCCAACATTACAGATTTTTATTATTTTTTTAACTCTTTTGACCTAAATTTTTCTTCATTTTGACCTAACTTCTCGATTTGATTGTTAAAATTTTCGATTTTTTGGCCCCCGTTTTTTGATTTTTTGTTTAGTCTGCATTTATTATCTTTAGGCCCGAGTTTTCGATGTACTCTCTAAATTTTCGACTTTCTGGCCAACATTACAGATTTTTATTATTTTTTTAACTCTTTTGACCTAAATTTTTCTTCATTTTGACCTAACTTTTCGATTTGATTGTTAAAATTTTCGATTTTTTGGCCCCTGTTTTTTGATTTTTTGTTTAGTCTGCATTTATTATCTTTAGGCCCGAGTTTTCGATGTACTCTCTAAATTTTCGACTTTCTGGCCAACATAAGAAATTTGTATTATTTTTTTAAATCTTTTGACCTAAATATTTCTTTATTTTTACCTAACTTTTCGATTTTATTGTTAAAATTTTCGATATTTTGGCCCCCATTTTTGACGTTTTGTTTAGACTGCATTTATTATCTTTAGGGCCGAGTTTTCGATGTTTTGTCTAAATTTTCGACTTTTTGACCAACATTGTGGATTTTTTTTATTATTATTTTTTTATTTGTCTATTAAAATTTTTCTTTTCTTGGTCCATTATTTTTATTTTTAGACCAGAATGTTAGATTTTTGGTTTCAATTTTTTATCGTATATTTTAGATTTTTGGTATATTTTTACTTTCTCCGTTACGAAGTACGAGAAAGCATTGTGAACGTGATTTTTTTTCAAAATTTTTTTTTACGGAAATATCCGTTTTGGGGTCCCTAGATGCAATTTCAACAATTTCTGGAAAAAAACTTTTTGTGTCTCTGTGTGTGTGTGTGTTTCTGTGTGTGTGTGTGTGTCTGTCTGTGTGCGCTGTATCTCAAAAAATTTCGTACACCGGAAGTGGGTGTTTACCTTAACTGTTTTTTGTTTTTTTGACAATATTTTCTTAAATATGAAAAATATCACAAAAACATTCAAACAAACATTGAAGACAACAAGGAATGAACATCTTTTGCTTGAAAATATTGTTCATAAAATCATTGCTATTCGAGAAAAAACTTTATCTATTTTTTTCAATTTTTGGTTTATAATTATGAAATGATAATAGTTACAGCAAATTTTTGTGCATAATTGTAGAGAATACAAAAATGAATAACTTCTAAAGAATAAGTTTTTTTCGAAATCTCGTTAGTTTTTGTGTAAACCGAGTTTTTGAATTTGAAGTATAATTTTTCCATGTTTCATAATTTTGACGTTTTAAACGTCAGTTTCATCCGAGTTTACGCAACGCTCGATGTACATTTAAAATATGATTTTAATAAACCATGAAAACGTAAATATAAATGGCTATACCATCAAGTCGGAGAAAGTAACATGATGGCCACATCACCATTTTTTATCCCATATTTTAGATTTTTTTAACTTGGATTATTGATTTTATTTCGTAAATTTTCATTATTTTCGAATTTCTGGTCAGAAACTTATTTTTGGCGGCTGAGAGCGCCAAAATATTTTTGCTATTTCTAGTTTTCCATTTTTTATCTGCGTTTTTACTTTCTCCGTTACGAAGTACGAGAAAGTATTGTGATCGTGATTTTTTTTTCAAAATTTTTTTTTACGGAAATATCCGTTTTGGGGTCCCTAGATGCCATTTCAACAATTTCTGGAAAAAAAAAATTGTGTGTGTGTGTGTCTGTGTGTGTGTGTGTGTCTGTGTCTGTCTGTGTGCGCTGTATCTCAAAAACCAATAGAGCAATTGATATGAAACTTTGAACATAAGTCTTATTTGATAATCCGAAGAACTGAAAAGCTTTTGGTAAAATTTCGTACACCGGAAGTGGGTGTTTACCTTAGCTGTTTTTTGTTTTTTGCCAATATTTTCTTAAATATAAAAAATATCGCAAAAACATTTAAACAAACATCGAAGAAAACAAAGAAATGAATAGCTTTTGCTTGAAAATATTTTTTATAAAATCATTGCTATTCGAGAAAAAAATTTATGATTTTTTTTAAATTTTTGGTTTATAATTATGAAACGATAATAGTTACAGCAATTTTATATGAATAATAATTGTAGAGAATGCCAAAATGAACAACTTCTAAAGAATAAGTTTTTTTCGAAATCTCTTTAGTTTTCGAGTAAACCGAGTTTTTGAATTTGAAGTATAATTTTTCCATGTTTCATAATTTTGACGTTTTAAACGTCAGTTTCATCCGAGTTTACGCAACGCTCGTTGTACATTTAAAATATGATTTCAATAAACCATGAAAACGTAAATATAAATGGCTATACCATCAAGTCGGAGAAAGTAACATGATGGCCACATCACCATTTTTTATCCCATATTTTAGATTTTTTAACTTGGATTATTGATTTTATTTCGTAAATTTTCATTATTTTCAAATTTCTGGTCAGAAACTTATTTTTGGCGGCTGTGAGTGGCAAAATATTTTTGCTACTTCTAGTTTTCCATTTTTTATCTGCGTTTTTAATTTTTAGATATTTGACCGATATTTTAGATTTCTGTATTTTCGATTTTTTTGTTCCATTCTGTTTTATATTTTTCTTTATTTTGACCAAAATATTCGATTGGTTTGTAGAAATTTTCGATTTTTTTTGTCTACAACTTTTAACTTTACGCTCGTTTTCGTCTAAATTTTCACCGTTTTAAGCCCTATTGTAGAACTTTTACTTTTTTGGCGTATATTTTGTATTTTTTGGTTTCAATGTTTGGTCTTTTGGCCGAAATTTTCTTTATTTCGACTTAAATTTCTTATTTGTTTGTTAAAAATTTTCATTTTTTGGTCTACCGCTTTAATTTTTGGGTACGAATTTTAGGTTTTTGGTCTTAATTTTTTAGTTTTGTGTCATATTTTTGATTTTCTTAACTTTTATTTTTGTAATTTTTATATTTGCTATTATTTTCAAATTTCTCGTTGGAACTTATTCTAAGCTAGCAAGAGTTATTTTTGGGGCCGAAAATAACAAATTATTTATCTTTTGCTTGTAATTTCAATATTTTTGGTCTTTATTTTTATTTTTAAACCAGGATTTTTGATTTTTTGGCCAATATTTTAGATCTTCGGCTGTTTTGTTCCAAATGTTTAATTTTGTGGCCAAAATATTCGATTGGTCTAGGAAGATAAATGGTTCTTTGTTTCTTCAAGGGGGGGTGGGGGTATATTGTATAAGTGGCTCTACCATCAACATGTTCCACGAGCCACTGATAAGGACTAATAATAAGACACTTTAGTCTGAATGGAAATTAAAAAAAAATGCATAGAATTGGATTACAGACAGACCCTCTGTGTTATTGATGCTTGAAGGATGAAAACTCTACAGCATTTGCTGTGTAAACGCGAGGAATTCAAAATTCAACGTTTAGCACTATTCGATAAGCTCGAGCCAACCGACGGAAACAATCCCTTGAAAAAAGTTCATGGACTTTATCAACGGAATTGGGCTGTCATTGGAATAAATCTTCAGAGGCTCATTAAAATCGAATTAAAAGTATCGATAAAAGTATATCTACTCTACTCTATCGAAGAGGCGCAGAATAGGTCTACGAAGATGGCAACTTCAGAGACTCTCAAGGCACAAAAATAAAAATTACATTTAGCACCCTACATTATTGTGATCAAGTTTGCTTTTCAACAGTTGTAGAGCTATGACACGATTTGTTTGATACGTAGGTGTGAGATGCTAGCACTAATGTTGGTGTGTCTGTGCAAATTTAAAACATCAACAAAAACACTTAACTAAAGTTTTATAAGTGGTTTAAAAATGTTGATGAACACAAATAGTTAAGATTTCGGTGGGGAAGCGTCGAGGAGAAAATGTGCGAAGAGGGGGCCCGCGATGAGCGGTTGCTTGAAGTTTTAGTTCCACCGGCGCTGCATGATAATTAGACAGCCAATTACAAGGCAACTTTTTTTTTGTTGCAGTTTAAGCAACAGTAATTAAAATCTCAATTAGACTTCCCTTCTCATTATGTTAGGCCAGATTTAAGGCCCTCGGGATTTTATGTGTGCGCCGCCGGTTTCGGTAATGAAACGTCGCGGAATTATTCACTTCAACCCCATCCCCCCATCCCCCCACCCCCGCACCGCCGACTTGTTTACGTCCCCGAAAACTTTTTAATTTAATCTTAATTGACTCAATCCAGAAACTGATTATTATCGACGCGTAAGGGTATTAAAGGCGAATCACGATCGGTCTCCACTCCCCATTTAACATCATCTTGTGAGCCGTGAAGTTCGAGATACCGGGGGGAAAAAAATCTTTTAACATCCCCGGAGGAGTTATTCTGCAGTTTCTGTGCGGAATCGATGCCGAGTAATGCATTTTATCTCTGTCACGATGGATCCCACGGCGGCGAGATTCTGTTAGTACTGATTGATATCTACATTTTATTTAGCTCACGATGTTCTTGATTCAGCTGGGACGTTTAATCCCGCGGGCTTTATCCCGGCTATTGGGGAAGTAATTCTTTAAAAATATATTTGTAGATAAAGAATATTAATTGATCCCATCCAGGGGCGGCTCGTTATATAGAGCCAAGGAGCCATGGCACCACCTGTACTTTCAAGCTCAGCAAGAATTTTTTATTAATTCTTAAAACACTTTTACGCTAGTTACTTTGGTCTAGGAAGATAAATCGTTCTTTCTTAAAAAAAGAAGGGGGTGGGGGCTCTACCATCAACAAGTTCCACGAGACGCCACTTGTTGTTAAACATGCATTTTTTAATTGCGTTCAAAATTTAGCATTTTCTAAAATAAATAAAAAATAGTAGAAATTGTTTTAAAATTCTGAAATAATTCTACACAGCTCCCACATTATTATATTTTGAGAATACAATCAACTTTTTAAACTCCAACATTTTTTTAATGGGTTATAACTGTTCGTAGTTAAACATGCATTTTTTAATTAAGTTCAAAATTCAGCATTTTCTAAAATAAATAAAAAATATTAAAAATGGTTTAAAAATTCGGAAATAATTCTATACAACTCCTTAATTATCATATTTTGAGAATATAATCAACATCTTAAATTCCATTATTTTTTTACTGGGTTAAAACTGTTCGTAGATAAACATCCATTTTTTAATTGCGTTAAAAATTGAGCATTTTCTAAAATAAATAGAAAATAGTAGAAATTGTTTAAAAATTCCCAAATAATTCTATTCAACTCCCACATTATTATATTTTAAGAGTATAATCAACTTCTTAAATTCCAACAATTTTTTAATGTGTAATAATTGTTCGTTGTTAAACATGCATTTTTTTAATTGCTTTCAAAATCGAGTATTTTTAAAACAAATAAAAAATAGTAGAACTTGTTTAAAAATTCTGAAATAATTCTATACAACTCCAAAATCATTATATTTTAAGAATATAATCAACTTCTTAAGATCCTCGTGAATAATATAATTAGCAGTTCTACATCTTATCTCGACCTCCGTGTTAAAATTCGACCAGTTTTTAATCTGCCCCGGGCGCTTGAAGATTATCAAAATATTCGTATTTTTTTCTCCGCTCGAAGCGACATAATTCTTATCGCCAATCCATAGCTCACCTGTTGATATCAATTCAGTTTGTTGATCGCGGTCGCGGAAGACGTTTGTTCTGGTTCGGAATTTTGATTTTTCGAAAGTTTTAGTACCCGCTGTGTTGTGATACATCTAGGATTTGTGTGTGTGTTGGTGTTTGTGTTTTCCGCTCCACCAATCCGTGAGGGAAGCAAAGAATCATCATCTAAGTAGGTTGCATCTTAACCGCCAAAACGCCTCGAAAGATTTTCCTTTTTCGTAAGTTTTGATTTTCTTGTATTTCTTGTGTTCACCGAAAGTGAAATAAAATATTATTTCAGTGGCTTTAGACGATTTCAAGTGTTTGGCAATTGCATTTAAAATTGAGCATTTTCTAAAATAAATAAAAAATAGTGGGAATTATTTAAAAATTTTGAAATAATTCTATACAACTCCCAAATTATTATATTTTAAGAATATAATCAACTTCTTAAATTCCAATAATTTGTTAATGTGTTATAACTATTCGTTTTAAACATGCATTTTTTAATTGCGTTCAAAATTGAGCATTTTCTAAAATAAATAAAAAAATAGTAGAAATTGTTAAAAAAATTCTAAAATAATTCTACACAACTCCCAAATTATTATATAATCAATTTCTTAAATTACAATAATTTTTTAATGGGTTATCTGTTCGTATCGGCTCATTATATAGAGCCAAGTAGTTTCAAGCTCAGCAATAATTTTTAATTATTTCTTAAAACATATTTTCGCCAGTTACTTTGGTCTAGGAAGATAAATCGTTCTTTCTTTCTTCAAAAAAAGCGGAAAGAGGGTCTATTGTATAAGTGGCTCTACCATCAACATGTTCCACGAGCCGCCACTGGATGAGATTATTATTATTATATATTATTAGTCTAATTTTTGGGAAATACGCAAAATAATTTTTACTTCATTTCTCGTTAAATATCACATTAAACAATTTTGTTGCAAATAAGATCGTAAAAACATTGGTAAAAATACTGGAGAGCACAAATAATAATAATTTTAACAAAAAAAGCATAAATAAACAAATTGTTCAACAATAATCAAAACACTTTAATTTTTAGGTTTTTAAATTAAATGCAGAAAATAAGTCCCACGAGTTTATTTTTAAATAGTCTTTTATTATTTCAAAACTTCAAGTTTAAAAATGGTCTCGTTTTTTACCAATGTTTTTACGACCTTATTTGCAACAAAATGGTTTAAGGTGATATTTTAAGAGAAATTGGAATAAATGCTATTAAAAAATATTTTGCGTATTTCTCAAAAATTAGACCACATTTTTTGCAACAGATAGTTGAAATTTTGACAGACTAATTTTAAATAATGCGTCTTTACAAATTTCCAAAGAAAATCATTTTTTTCTAAATTTTCGATTTTTTTGTTTAAATTTTCGATTTTTTGGTCCGCAATTTTGACTTTTAGGATCGAATTTTTAATTTTTTATCCTATATTTTAGATTTTTTTAACCTAAATTATTGATTTTTATACGCAACTTTGATATTTTTTTGCCAATACTTTCAAGTTTTTTTACAGTTTTTGATTTCTTTCCCTTCATTTTAGATTTTTAACTTAAATGATTATTTTTTATGGACGATTTTTTTTACTTTTTGACTAAAATCGATTAAATTTAATTTTTCTTCAAACATTTTTTTTATTTTTTTCAAGTCTGAGACCATTCTGAACACTATTTGTCAATAAAAAAAAATTGTGGGACTTCCAGGAACCGAGGTTTTCGAGTTTCTAGTCAGCAACTTATGTTGAGCCAAAGAGTTATTTTGGGCGCTAAAAATGGCGAATTATTTTTGTTTTCCTTGATTTTTCAATTTTTTGGTTTGCATTTTTTATTTTTAGACCAGTATTTTTTATTTTTTTTGGCCTATATTTCAGATCCATGACCTGTATTTTTTTTATTACTTTCTCCGTTACGAAGTACGAGAAAGTATTGTGATCGTGATTTTTTTTTCAAAAAATTTTTTTACGGAAATATCCGTTTTGAAGTCCCTAGTTGCCATTACAACAATTTCTGGAATTTTTTTTTTGTGTCTGTGTGTGTCTGTGTGTGTGTGTGTGTGTGTGTGTGTGTGTGTGTGTCTGCGTGTGTGTGTCTGTCTGTGTGCGCTGTATCTCAAAAACTAATAGAGCAATTAATATGAAACTTTGCACATACGTCTTATTTGATAATCTGAAGAACTGAAAAGCTTTTGGTAAAATTTCGTACACCGGAAGTGGGTGTTTACCTTAACTGTTTTTTGTTTTTTGCCAATATTTTCTTAAATATAAAAAATATCACAAAAACATTTAAACAAACATCGAAGACAACAAAGAAATGAACATCTTTTGCTTGAAAATATTTTTCATAAAATCATTGCTATTCGAGAAAAAAATTTATTATTATTTTTTAATTTTTGGTTTATAATTATGAAACGATAATAGTTACAGCAAATTTATGTGAATAATAATTGTAGAGATTACCAAAATGAACAACTTTTAAAGAATAAGTTTTTTTCGAAATATCGTTAGTTTTTGAGTAAACCGAGTTTTTGAATTTGATGTATATTTTTTCCATCTTTCATGATTTTGACGTTTTAAACGTCAGTTTCATCCGAGTTTACGCAACGCTCGATGTACATTTAAAATATGATTTCAATTGAAAATAAACCCATGAAAACGTAAATATAAAGTCGGAGAAAGTAACATGATGGCCACATCACCATTTTTTTATTTCTCAGTTTTAAATTTTAAAGTTTTTGCCCTAAATATTCTTTATTTTTGATTTTTTGTTGTTGAAATTTTCGGATTTTTTGGTCTGCATTTTTTTAACCGCGAATTTTCGATTTTTTGTGCTTATATTTTAGTTTTTTTACCTTAATTAAGAGCTAATTCTGCAAGTGATTAATTTTTTACAATGTTTCAAAACATTGAGTGTAAATTTCCTCCACTACAGAGCAAATTTTGAGTTTATTCCTTTGTTTTCTGCAGGAGCATGTCGTTGTTTTCGCAGGAAATCAAAAGTACACTATTTTTGAATAATTGAAGTTTATTTGAAGCGAATCCTTGGGATAATACATTTTTACAATTTTTCAAATCGTGGAGTGCAAATTTCCTTCGCCACAAAGCAAATTTTGAGTTTTTTCCTTTGTTTTCTGGGGCTAATCACCCCGAGTGCTGAAAATGGCAATTTTAGTACTTGAATTTTCAATCTTTTTGTTTTCATTTTTTATTGTTAAGGCGGGATTTTGATATTTTGGTCTAAATTTTTGATCTTTTAGCCTAAATTTTCGATTTGTTTGTTGAAATTTTCGATTTTTTTGGTCCGCAATTTTGATTTTTAGGATCGAATTTTTGGTCGATTTTAAGATTTTTTTAACCTAAATGATTGATTTTTATACGCGACTTTTTTTAATTTTTTTGTTGATATTTTGAAGTACAGTTTTTGATCTCTTCCCCTTAATTGTAGATTTTGTAACTTGAATTATTATTTATTATGGGCGTTTTTTTTTACTCTTTGGTTACTTTTTGACTGCCGCTTTCGCGTTTCTGGTCGGCAACATATTTTGAGATAATGGGTAATTTTGTGGTCTGAAAATAGCAAATTATTTTTGTTTTCCTTGATTTTTAAATTTTTTGGTTTGCATTTTTTATTTTTAGACCTGTATTTTTGTTTTTTTTGCCTATATTTGAGATCTTTGACCTGTATTTTTATTTCTTCGTTCCAAATTTTAGAGTTTTTTGCCGTAAATATTTTTTATTTTGGTTAAACTTTTTATTTATTTTTGGTGAAATTTTCGGATTTTTGTTCTGCATTCTCGATATTTGTCTATATTTTTCGTGCTTATATTTTAGGTTTTTACCTTAATTAAGAGCGTATTTTTTATTGGTCTATGATTGTTAAGGTGATTGATTTTTATGTGCAAATTTTTGATTTTTTGGCCGGTATTTAATTTGCATAATTTGCTATCTTTCATCTAATAAATTGTAAAAGTGGCTCTACCATCAACTTGTTCCACGAGCCGCCACTGATCCCATCTGCAAGGCTGGAAAATGATGTTCATAATTTGATACCGTAGGTGTGTTTGAAAATCTTCGGATCTTGTTCAGGTGGGTGGTTGCAACTGCCACTGAGTGATAATCCATAATTAAATTAAATAGAAGCTGCAATTTCCGACCAATAAAAAAGGAAGACTTTGTTTGTTTGTTCCACTAGAGAGAGAGACCATACATTTATTGAGACACTTTTACGAAAGACCTCAACAGGCAATTGACCAGAGATCTTTCAGCCTTGTTCCACGATTTATTTAAAGATATTGAAAAGTATTTTATTTTAGATGACTTGCAAATGGACTACTACATCGTAACATTTGCAACGATCTTCGCAAGCATTATCCTTGCGGTTTCGGTTAGAGGCAACCTCAACCTATTTTGCCTCATCAAAGGGGCAGGAATTAGTTAAAAATGTTTATGTATTTTTCGTTAATAGTGGAAGAAGTTGATCGTAGAAAATATGATGTGCGTTATTTCGAATACAACGTATCATTACCGATTGAGAGAATGCAACCAACTTTCTACTTTTAATACACGAATAACTTTTAACTTTTAATTTATCATCTCGAAGTCCAAGTAATTTTCAAGTTCATCATTAAATTACTAAGAGAGAGTGAGAGGGGGGGGGGGGGGGGTAGATATAACAATTAGATTATTCCATTGCGCGGAATAACGTGAAGATTTGTGTAAATCTCTGTCTCGACACACAGAATGTCTGTCACGTAGTCGGTAGTCCCTAATAACAGTCGTCATTCTATATGGGTAAATATTGACGCTCCGTGGTCGGTACACATTGAGTTTCTCACCCTCGCCGTCCCAACAACCCTGTACAAACTACCGGCTGCAGTTCTATTGGGTAAATTATTTGAGTTGCTGAACTAACAAAACTAACGGTCCCGTGTTTACTTCCCGTATTATCTGTGATGAAAATGTGGCTCGTTTATCTACAAACAACTTCAAACTGCGCTCCGCGAGATCTTCCCCCTTTCCGTACCCCGGCGTCCGAGAGAAAATTTCCATACTCATAAAAAACCTACACCACCCGTATATTTATCTAACATTTTTCACCCGTCATATATTATACAAAATAAGAAGACATTACACCCTCACCGCACGTATATAAATTTTACAGTTTCAATAAAGTCTCGGGGCGGACGCCATATACAAAGCGTAAAATCTAACCGTTATATAGTCGCCACTTTTGACGTAAAGTGTACCTTTTATATTTCTTATCTCTCCGGCCCCGTCGACATACGGGTAGGGTCATAGTGTAGTTTTCTACTCCCGGCCCCACCCTTCCTTTCACCCTCAAGCTACCCACTTGATCCGATAAAACCTGACAAACATATCAAGATTTCCTCTCCAACTTCCTCCTTCAACAACGTCATCGCGACCGGATTTACACGGCACAAAAAGCATCCCGGCTGCTCTGTCCTTTTTTTTCCAGGAAAACAGTTAAAAACTTTCCGCAGGAATTACCCCTTCATTCATAAATATCTTCTAACGGAGTTGGCTACTTAATAACTATACAGAAGGTAGGGAAAGTTTATACATATGTAATCTTAATTTTGATATTATTAAACCAATAATTACATCCACTGGCTTGATCTGAATTACTAAGTAGCAGTGACGGTTCGCGGGGTTTTTTTCTGGTACGGCCGAGGAACAAGAGGTGGTAATACAGATAGGTGCGGTCAGTTGCAGAGACATCTGCACCTATCTGTATTACCACCTCTTGTTCCTCGGCCGTACCAGAAAAAACCCCGCGAACCGTCACTGCTGATAAGTGATGCAAACGGCGATCGACCAATCCTCTCGCATCTATCTCCACCTTCGTCGATCGCAAATAAATGCCAATGTCAACAACTTTTTCGCACTTTAAGTCAATTCGCTATTACCCGTTTTCTCAGGCTCATACGGTATAGCGACTTTTTCAATTTAGTGTAACACTAAACTAAAACGATACCTGTTATTTATAGAGCGATTTTTTTTCAAGCTCGCTACGAGGAAACTAGACAAAACCTTAAGCTCTTTGTTGATGAAAAGTTAAAAAAAAAATCCAGTGTATCTCTGGAGAGGCGGAAATCAAAAGATCAATAACATTTTAGTTTTTGCGCAAAAAAGCCCAGCTGGCTTTAATGTATTTCTAATTGAAAATTACAATATATTTATCTGTTTTTGCCTTAATTTTGTTTGACCCTCTTTGCCAGCCTAAAATTTGTGCGCCAATTTTTTGATTAAATTTTCACCAGGATCTATACTACTACTATCAAATGAGGCATCCATAGATGTTTACCAAAAATTGTTCTCCCAGTTTCGGAGTCTAGGTCCGGAACAAACGATTTAAGGCGTCCCTTGCGAACGCCACCCCTGACGTAATTTTTGCCCATCCATGATCCAATCCATTCCAGAGATGGGCGAAGTTATCCTTATTTGTGAGTCGCGAAGAGTCAATTGAAAAGAGTCGATTCTTGAAGTGACTCATGACTCTTTTGAAAATGAAAGTGTGTGAACATGTTTTCTTTCATACAGAAATTTCGAATAAATAACCGTCAAAAATGACAATTTCGAATTATCAAAAATTCTGCATTTTTGCCACCGCGAACGACACAAAGAAATTTGCAGCTGTTCAAAATTATGGATTTTTACTGTCAAATACGGCATTTTTTGATATAAAAAAAAGAAAATGATGATTTCGAATTATTAAAAATTCTGCATTTCTGCCACCATAAACGGCACGATTCAACGGTAAATAAAGAAACTAGCAGCTGCCAAAAATTGTGGATTTTTACAATCAAAAACGCAATTTTTTGATATTAAAAAAGAAAATTTGTCGTGTTTTTTACTATCAACGACTTCATTTTTTGATGTTAAAAAAAGAAAATTTCAACTGCTAAAAATGACAATTTCGAATCAAAAATCGCACTACTATCACAAATGGCACGTTAGCAACAATAAATAGAAAATTTACAAATGCCAAAAATGTTTAACTGTCAAAATTTGAGCATTTCCACTATAACTATCGGCATTTTTCAATATTAAAAAATGGAAATTTCCAACGGCCAAACGTAACAATTATAAATTGTCAAAAATTGTGCAACTCTGCTGTCAGAAACGGCATTTTTCAATAGTAAAAAGATAATTTTTTAACCGTCAAAAATGACAATTTCGAATTATCAAAAATTCATCATTTCTGCCACCACAAACGGCACATAAAGAAATTTGCAGCGGTCAAAAATTGTTAATGTCTACTAAAATCTACTAATCTGCATTTTTGGCTTTTTTATATTAAAAGAAAAATTCAACTGCTGAAAATGACAACTGTTAAAAATCGCAAATTTCTATCATTACAAATGGCACGTTGGCAGTAAAAAGGAAATTTTCAACTGTCAAAAATTGTTAATTCTGCTAATATCTACTAATCTGCATTTTTTCCACCTCAAACGACAGGTGCAGGTGTTCAAAATTATGGAGTTTTACTGTCAAAAACGGAATTTTTTGATATAAAAAAAATAAAATGACAATTTCTAATTATTAAAAATTCTGCATTTCTGCCACCATAAACGGCACGATTCAACGTTAAATAAAGAAATTAGCAGCTGCCAAAAATTGTGGATTTTTACTAGCAACGACGGCATTTTTTGATGTTTAAAAAGAAGTAAATTTCAACTGCTAAAAATGACAATGTCGAACTGTCAAAAATCGCACTTCTATCACAAATGGCACGCTAGCAGCAAAAAACGAATTTTCAATTGCTGAAAATAACTATTCTGAACTGTCAAAAATTGCCCATTACTGAAACCAGCAAGTTTCAACAATAAATAGAAAATTTCCAAATGCCAAAAATGTTTAACTGTCAAAATTTAAGCATTTCTACTATCACTATCGGCATTTTTCAATATTAAAAAAGGGAAATTTCCAACGGCCAAAAGTAACAATTACAAATTGTTAAAAATTGTCAGAAACGGCATTTTTCAATAGTAAAAAAATACATTTTTAACCGTCAAAAATGACAATTTTGAATTGTCAAAAATAACAATTTTGAATTGTCAAAAATAACAATTTCAAATTGTCAAAAATGACAATTTCTAATTGTCAAAAATTCTGCATTTCAGCCATCACAAACGGCATAAAGAAATTTGCAGCGGTCAAAAATTGTGAATTTTTACCATCAAAAACGGCATTTTTTAATATTAAAAAAAAAATTAACTGCTAAAAAATGGCAATTTCGAATTGTCAAAGATTCGGCCACCACAAACGGCATGATTCAACGGCAAATAAAGAAATTTGCAGCTACCAAAAATTATGTTTTTTTACTATCAAAGACGGCAATTTTTTATATTAAAAAAAGGAGTAAATTTCAACTGCTAAAAATGACAATTTCGAACTGTCAAAAATAGCGCTACTATCACAAATGGCACTTAGCAGTAAAAAGGAAAATTTCAATTGCTGAAAATAACTATTCAATACTGTCAAAAATTGCTCATTACTGAAAACGGCACGTTTCAACAATAAAAAGACAATTTCCAAATGCCAAAAATGTCAAAATTTGAGTATTTCCACTATCACCATCACCATCAGCATTTTTCAATATTAAAAAAAGGAAATTTCCAACGGCTGAACGTAACAATTGCAAATTGTCAAAAATTGTGCAATTCTACTGTCGGATACGGCATTTTTCAATAGTAAAAATATATATTTTTAACTGTCAAATATGACAATTTGGAATTGTCAAAAATTTTACACATCTGCCATCACAAATGGCACGATTCAGTGGTAAATAAGGAAATTAGCAGCTGCCGAAAATCGTGGAATTTTACTATCAAAAACGGTATTTTTTGATATTAAAAAAAGAAAATTTCAACTGCTAAAAATGACAATTTCGAACTGTCAAAAATTGCACATATCTACCATCACAAATGGCACTTTGGTAGTAAAAAGGAAATTTCAAATGCCAAAAATAACTATTCAGGACTGTCAAAAATTGCTCATTACTGAAAACGGTTTCATTTCAACAATAAAAAGAAAAATTCCAAATGCTAAAATTTGAGCATTTCTACTACCACTATTGTCATTTTTCAATATTAAAAAAGGGAAATTTCCAATGGTCAAAAGTAACAATTACAAATTGTTAAAAATTGTCAGAAACGGCATTTTTCAATAGTAAAAAGATCATTTTTAACCGTCAAAAATGACAATTTCGAATTATCAAAAATGACAATTTCGAATTGTCAAAAATGATAATTTCGAATTGTCAACAATGACAATTTCTAATTGTCAAAAATTCTGCATTTCTGCCACCACAAACGGCACATAAAGAGATTTGCAGCGGTCAAAAATTGAGGATTTTTACTATCACAAACGGCATTCTTTAATATTACAAAAAAGAAAATTTTAACTGCTAAAAATGGCAATTTTGAATTGTCAAAAATTTTGCATTTTTGCCACCACAAACGGCACGATTCAACGGTAAATAAAGAAATTAGCAACTGCCAAAAATTAGGTTTTTTTTACTATCAAAGACGGCAATTTTTTATATTAAAAAAAGAAGTAAATTTCAACTGCTAAAAATGACAATTTCGAACTGTCAAAAATAGCGCTACTGTCACAAATGGCACTTAGCAGTAAAAAGAAAATTTTCAATTGCTGAAAATAACTATTCAATACTGTCAAAAATTGCTCATTACTGAAGACGGCACGTTTCAACAATAAAAGGACAATTTCCAAATGCCAAAAATGTCAAAATTTGAGCATTTCTACTATCACTAGCAGCATTTTTCAATATTAAAAAAAAGGAAATTTCCAACGGCTAAACGTAACAATTGCAAAATGTCAAAAATTGTGCAATTCTACTGTCGGAAACGGTATTTTTCAATAGTAAAAAGATATATTTTTAACCGTCAATAATAATAATAATAATATTTTTTCATTTGTTAACTCAAACTCAAATACAATGCAATAAAATAATAAATAAATTTGAAATTAAAATTTGAAAATTGAAATTTGAAAATGACAATTTCGAATTGTCAAAAGTTCTACAAATCTGTCATCACAAACGGCACGATTCAGTGGTAAATAAGGAAATTAGCAGCTACCGAAAATTGTGGAATTTTACAAAAACGGCATTTTTTGATATTAAGAAAAAAGAAAATTTCAACTGCTAACAATGACGATTTCGAACTGTCAAAAATCGCACATATCCTCCATCACAAATGGCACTTTGTTAGTAAAAAGGGAATTTCAAATGCCAAAAATAACTATTCATGACTGTCAAAAATTGCTCATTACTGAAAACGGTTTCATTTCAACAATAAAAAGAAAAATTCCAAATGCCAAAATTTGAGCATTTCTACTACCACTATTGGCATTTTTCAATATTAAAAAAAGGGAAATTTCCAATGGTCAAAAGTAACAAAAATTCTGAATTTCTGCCACCACAACGATTCAACAATAAATAAAGAAATTAGTAGCATCAAAAAATTGTGGATTTTTATAATCAAAAATGGCATTTTTTTATAATAAAAGAAAAAAGAAAATTTCAACTGCTGAAAATGACAACTGTTAAAAATCGCACATTTCTTTGATCACAAATGGCACGTTGGCAGTAAAAAGGAAATTTTCAACTGTCAAAAGTAACAATTTACAACTGTCAAAAAGTGTTAATTTCTACTAAAATTTACAGTAATAATACAGCGAGATCAAATAAAAAATTAGTCAAAGCAGGTCATGAACAAAAAATTGCGTGTATTTTCTTAGTTCCTAAATTTGAAAATATCAATATACGCCAGCTTAACACTTGCCAATGAGTTTAGGAATTTTGGCTCATGGCCAACTCTGACTAACTTTTATTCGATCGCACTGTATTATACGCGTTGAGTGGAACCGTGGCCGCTCATTCTTGTACGTCAACATTTTTGGGATTCATCGAATATAACGTGAAACGGACTTTTTGTTATAATTTTTAATTTTGATGTGATTGTTAAAGTATACTTTTACCGACTACATACAAGTTTAGTATATAAAATATTACTTTAATTTAATAAATTCATTTTCCTGGAGGGGCAGCGGACGCCCATGGGCTGGGGTGACTCATGGTACGGCCGAGGTAGCAGAGGTGGTAATACAGATAGGTACGGTCATGCCGCCAGCCCTACCTTTTATTGTATTGCCACCTCTGCTACCTCGGCCGTACCTTGAGTCACTCCGCGAGTCGTCACTAAAAAAATCATTAATTAATAGGGTCATTAATAAACGTTTTTCGATGCGATAATCAAACCTATAAATATTCGATCAAAAGAAAGATGCAGTATATTTTAAAAAGTGTATTTATTAGGTTTTCAATTTAAATGAAATTGCAATTATTATTGTAAATATTTAATTAAGTGTACCTGTGTAATTACGAAGTATAATTGTGCATTTATTGCAATCAATGAGTGTTGGATCTCGACATAAATAAATGATGGATACATTTGGGATGTGCATGTTGCATGGTACGGTGGTATGGTCGAGGGGAGTGGTTGCGGTAACGGCGGCGGACCGCGACACAGTGACGTCACGCCGCGCGGTCCACCGCCTGGATGTGGCCTGCGGTCACATTAACATTAACATATGTAGTTCCCAGTACTTTGACGCGAACTTGTGCTAATAATACTATTAGCGAGCATCATTAATGTAAATTACTATTTGTACATTTCATTACATATAAATATGTAATTGCAGATTCATTCTAGCGTTAAGCTTGCGGTGCGTACCGCAATATTACCTCCTGCATATATTATGTCTCCGACATTACCACTATGACGGTTTAACGTCGTGTCGCCTAATACGGATTAATTATTTCAAACTGTGACTGGTCATCAAAACGCTAAGCTCGAATTATTCTCTTATTTAGCAGCGTGAATGTTACGCATACAAATTTAATAACGCCGACTGTACGTCAATTATAGAATAGACCTAAGATTGTGGCTCCACGTCACAAATTGATCGATGTCTACACAAGAGACATTAACCCTTTGAATGTTTAATGTTGGTGGTGTTTACTTCGTTTTACATCTTGATTGTAGATTGGAATAAAACACTAACTTTTTTATACCAATAGACTTATGTTTGAAAATGACAAGTGAATGGTCGAAACTATAGTCTCATAAACTAAAAAAGTTAGTGTTTTATAATAATAATAATAATAATAATAATAATACATCTATTTATTTGTAACTCAGTCTCAATCACATACAATAGTAAATATTAATAATTAAAAATGCAATATTACAGAAAATGAGTGACAAAAACAAATCTAGATCAGCATATTATATCAGAACAAATCTGATATCGCTCTTACTTCCTCTAGATCGAAAAAACAAGACAAAACAAAAATATATATTAAACAGATTTAAATAACTAAACTAAATAACTAAAAATATATGACTAAGAATAGGGATATTCCAATCTATTGTATATCTATGGGTCCCAGGGGTCGTTGGAAGTACAGTCAGAGAAAATACAAATGCGAAACTTGCTCAGCGAGGGAACGCTGCCGCATGTCGGTTCTTAGTTCGGTCGAAACCGGTCAGTCCCTGCTTAAAATAGAATTATTAGCTAATAAAATTTACACGCCTACTTCCCTTCTCGCCCCTAAGTGATCGAGTGACGGACTCCATATCTGTGATTTTTTTCATCTTCCAATTTTTGGTGCGTCATTTTGAACAATTTGAATAACTAAAATTTTTACGTTATATTGATATTTTTTTTATATATTTATCAATTAAAGAGTAATTTTATTTAAAATTATTGGTAATATTTTGGTATTAATAATTTTATTTCAGTTTCGTGTAAATAATCCCATTTTTGCCAAGATATGACCTTGAAACCCTCGAAAAATAAGATTTTATTTTTTTAACCACTAAAAATTATTATAATAATCTGAAAAATTCACATATATTTTTTACCCAAATAAAAGGTTATTTAGGGTATTCATGTTTTTATTAGGTTTAACCATTTTTTTTTCGCCCCGAACCGATCAAGTGACGGAAAATTTTATTTATATATATAGTCAATGTTCTTTCAATGTTTGGTGCGTCATCTTGAAAAATTTGAATAACTAATCTTTTTACGATATTTTGTATATATTTATCAACAATTAAGCAGCAAAATTTTATCAAATTAATAATAGAGTAACAGTATGTTTATGTTGAGTTTAGATTCTTTTTTTAAAATTTCAAATACCTTATATCTTTACCAGTGGCGGCTCGTGGAACATGTTGATGGTAGAGCCACTTATACAGTGTGTCCACGGATGGATTTGACGAAAGGAAAAAAAACTTTATTATTAATTTTACGGCAAAAAATCATTCTTTATAAAAAATTCTGCTTGTCGAAAAAAAATGTTTGTAATCAAAAAAATTGAGATCAGATGTACAGGGTGTTAATAAATTTAAAAAACCACAAAATGCTGGTTTAAATAAACCATAAAATATGGACCAATGATTCTATCAAAGATAATTCCACACCATACGTTAACTTTGTAACCTTGACTTCTTCTATTGATGACGTAATTAGGATTCTCGAAAGCCCAGTGCCGACTATTTTGGGTAGATACGTGCCCGTTGGTGCAAAATGTAGATTTGTCGGTGGAACAAATTAATCTGGGAAACCTTCTGTTTTCGATTTCGAATTTTCATTTCCTTAAAAATAACTTGTAATGTAGTTTTGCTTACTTCCAGCATTCTTGCACGCTTCCTTAAAGACAATTTAGGATTATCTACAACTAACCCTAATGTTAATAATGTAGATGTGTCATCTTCATCGCAATATTTCTTCGTTTTCTTCACATTCATTACTGAGTTTCAGTGAATTTTTTTATTAGTTTTCGTAGTGCTTCCTTAGACACAGCCGTATTTGGAAATTTTTTTCGTGGAAAAGATCAATTGCGTATTGATAAGATACATTTCCTATTCCGTAGCACTGTACTAAATAAACACGCTCTTCTTTAGTTAACATTTCTGAATACTGTCAGACGTAACATTGACGTTTACGGAATCTTGATTTTTTGTTAAATTCTCCAAATCGCATAAAATCATGAATTATTGTAAATAGTATAAATTATAATTTTTATTAGAAAAATTTGTATTTATGCTACATTTTAACTTATAAACAACTTTGTTTAATAAACATTTTGTATAAATTAAAAAATAATGGTTCTTATCTCTTGAAGCATTTTCTTGTTTTCTTAATTATTAACACACTGTACATCTGATCTCATTTTTTTTTATGACAAACAATTTTTTTCGACAAGCAGAATTTTTTATAAAGAATGACTTTTTGCGGTAAAATTAATAATAAAGTTTTTTCTCCTCTCGTCAACTCCATCCGTGGACACACTGTATAATACCCCCCCCCTTTTTTTTTTAAACAAAGAACCGTTTATCTTCTTAGACCAATCGAATATTTTGGCCAAAAAATCAAAAATTTGGAACAAAAAAGATCTAAAATATCGGCCGAAAAAATAAAAAATCCTGTTTTAAAAATAAAAATGCAGACCAAAAAATTGAAAATACAAGCAAAAGAAAAATCATTTGCCATTTTCAGCCCCAAATATAACACTTTTTAGCTTAAAATAAGTTCCAACGAGAAATTTGAAAAAAATGGCAAAAATTAAAATTAAAAAAAAAATCGCACAATAAAATCAATAATTCAAGTTAAGAAAATCTAAAATATGGGACAAAAAATAAAAAATTAAGACCTAAAATCTAAAATTCGTACCCAAAAATCAAAGTGGTAGACCAAAGAATCAAGATTTTTAACAAACGAATCGAAAATTTAAGTCGACTAAAATTGAAACCAAAACAATCGAAAATACAAAATATAGGCCAAAAAAGTAGGGCCTAAAAAGGTGAAAATTTAGACAAAACATCGAAAACTCGGACGTATGCAGACAAAAAATCGAAAATTTCTACAAACCAATCGTATATTTTGGTCAAAATAATGAAAAATAAAAAGAATTGGAACAAAAAAATCGAAAATACAGAAATGTAAAATATGGGCCAAAGAATCAAGAATCCTGATCTAAAAATAAAAAACGCAGACAAAAAATTAAAAACTTAGAAGCAAAATAATTTGCCAAAAATAAGTTTCTGATCAGAAATTCTAAAATAATAGCCAAAAAATAAAAAAAAACACGGAATGAAATCAATAATCCAAGTTAAAAAATCTAAAATATTGGATAAAAAACAGACTTTAAATGAAATATTCGATACAAAATTTAGACCAAATATCTAAAATTCTGGCATAAAAATAAAAATTGTGGACCGAGAAAAGAAAAATTTTAACAGGCAAATAAAGAAAATTTTAGGGCAAAAGATAAAAGAAAATAAAAATCTACAATGTTGGCCAAAAAGTCGAAAATTTAGACAAAACATCGAAAACTCGGATCTAAAGATAATAAACGCAGACTAAACGAAAAATTAAAAATGCGGACCAAAAAATCGAAAATTTTGACAATAAAATCGAGAAAAAATTTAGGTCAAAAGATTAAAAAAAATAATAATCCAAATTTGTAATGTAGGCCAGAAAGTCGAAAATTTAGACATTGAATAGAAAATTCGGCCCTAAAGATAACAAATGCAGGCTAAAAAATCGAAAATTTAAACAAACAAAACTCGAAAATACCGGAAAAAATTAAAAAAATCTCGAATATAAATCAATAATTCAGGTTATAGATATTTTAATCAAAATGAAATCAAAAATTTGGAACTAGAATTAAAATTTCGGCACGAAAAATAAAAAATGCGGACCAAAGAATTAAAAATTTGAACAATTAAATCGAAAATTTAGGTTAAAATAAAGAATATTTAGAATATTTTAAAAAAATTAAAAATACAAAGATAAAATATTTTGACCAAAAATATCGAAAATATAGGTCAAAAATTTAAAAATTCGTCTGGAAAAATAAAAAATGCGAACCAAACAGTCGAAAATTTTACCAATTAAATTTAAGCCAAAATAAATAATGTTTGGGCCTAATAATCAAAAATTTAGACAAAAAAATAATAATATACAGGTCAAAAATCTTAAAAAAATCTATTTGCTGAGTACAATACTTTTTACTGATTCTGGATTCTAATCCAAGAATTTCATGAAAATTTTCCAATTTGAACTTAAACGCATAATTTGTGACCTAAAATTAAAAATCTGGATTTAAATTTGATAATTATATGTAAAATCCGAAATTTTAAATACTCAATCTAAGTTTTTGGCCCCTAAATGCAGAATTTGAGACTTAAAATTCAAAATTTGGATTCTAATACAAGAATTTCAATAAACATCTCGAATTTGGACCATAGAATCCATGGTTTTTAAACGCAAACTTTGTGTTGAAAAATCCAAAGTTTGGATTTTAATTTGATAATTATATGTAAAATTTCTAATTTGAAACTTGAAATCCAATTTTCTGGTCCCTAAACGCAGACCTTGAGACCCAAAATCCAATATTTGGATTCAATTGATCAATTGCATTTAAAATCTGGCATTTGGAAGATAAAATCCAAGTTTTTGTCTCTTCAACGCAGAATTTGAGCCCTAAAATCAAAAATTTGGATTATAATCTAGGAATGTCATGTAAAATCTCAAATTTGGATCATAGAATTCATGGTTTTGGACCTTAAACACAAAATTTTTGCAATAAAATCCAAGATTTTGATTTTAATCCGATAATTTTATTGAAGGTTTTATTAAAATACAGGGTGTTCCATTTAAAAAGAAACACAACTTTGATATTTTAGGGCGTTTGGAACACCCTGTATAATATGAAATTAATTTTAAAGAGTAACCATAATAGACCCCTGTATATCCTAAAAGTCAAACTTTTTGAAAGCCACGTATTTTGGCCACAATATTCCGTGCCGTATAGAGTGAATAACCCTATATATTTCAATCTATCCTAAATTTATTTCAATTGTTGATAAATTTATAAAAATATAAAATGACCTAGAAAAATTCATCTAATTTGGTATTTGGTCAATAATATATGTGATTTTTTCAGATTTTTTTTTAGTGGTTAAAAAAATTATATTTGAATAAATCTTATTTTGGGGCTTCCCGGGTCATATCGGGGTTTTTTTGATATACGGCTTACGACTACTTTGGTTAAGGACACAACTAATGATATTTTCATATTTATTTAAAAATCTGTGTCGGGTGGCATTTTGACCATCTTATATCGGGATACCCTTTTATTACTTCATAAATGAATTTTAAGCAGGGACTGACTGGTTTCGACCGAACTAAGCACCGACATGCGGCAGCATTCCCTCGCCGAGCGGGTTTCGCATTTGTATTTTCTCTGACTGTACATGGTTGAGAAACGCCAAACAGCGTAAAAGCGCTCGTCCTTATCGATTGCGAAGAGGTCCGACTAAAAATCTTAACAGCGCGATAGCGGTCAAAATTAGTGGATTGCTATGTACAAAAAATGGTCTATTAGTATTAACAGAATGCTGCTGATGTTTTTTCCAAGAGGTCTTTTTAAGCTTATAACGCGATATGACGAATGTCGCAACGAATTTGTTCTTATGTGGAAAAGTAAAGTCAATCTTCTGTATTTTGCCTTATTATATTTTTTGTCTTTCATATGCATCTCTGTCCACAGTCGTGCATTACATCAATGTAACTTGCAAATAATAATAATAATAATAATGCTTTATTAGTGCTATTACCAGTTGGCTTACACAAGTCTACACAAGCAAGAGAGTACAGATTAAAATTTCCATAGACATTAAAATTACAATTACAAATCACAAATTAAAACTACAGTTACAAATCACAAATTAAAACAACGATTACAATCACATATTAAAATTACAGTTACAAATTTCATATTAAAAATTACAACTACAATTACTGATCAAAAAACCACAACTTTAAATAAAAATTGAAATTAAAAGCAAAGTTCTGATTGAAGAGGATGATTGCGATCGGTTACTACTGAATTACAAAAATCACTATGTTTTATCCACAACTGGTTATTTTTTCAATTGAGTTTACCTTGCAAATTCTTCCTGTGTGTGTAATCCTAATACTAATTTCATGGTCGATTATCTTTTTCCAAACGTTAAAGTAAATATTACATCTCCGTGGACGAGTTAATCTTTTCTAAATATTACAAAGCGATAAATCGAAAGCAAGCTGTATTCCGTTCCGGTGGTTAATCTGCGGTTTCGATAGGATTAAGTTCAATATTAGCTGAAGCAATAGCTGTAACCTAGGCGACCGCACATTCCAATCGCTCTCTGATTTAGATCGGCCCTTTGTTTACTTACTGTATCTATTTGGTGTGCTCGGTTAACTGAAATTCGCGGGCGTATAACAAAAATACGCTTCAATAATTCGATACCATACCGCACGAGAGTACATGTGATGTTAAATCAATTTATTTATTGTTTTGAAGTAAATTTCCTTGGAAGATTTAATACGTGATGAAAGTTTAAATTAAACTTATCGCAAGCTAAAATGAGTGTGAAAACTATTAATGTTGTATCTTGAGTGATTATTTATAATTTATTTGCATATTAATTAGTGCTTTGGCAGGGTTATTTGTGCTCGAAAAGTATTCCGGCGCGGTGTTGTGTTAAGCAAATAGACGCCTCGGCGCCACCGACGACGCACTAAAAGCTCGCCTAATTCAACCACTTGTTAATAGGCGGCTTTTCTGTTGTAATTAAGCTTTAGAAATAACTCTCTCGTATTCGTTTACTTAATAAGTTTGTGCTTTTGCGGGGATTATTTACTAAACCATTTTAACTCCTGGCGGAGCCCACGTAAATTGTTACGCCGGTAATTATCAAAACTTGCAAATTCATCCGCGATCATTAACATGAAGCCTTACACCCTTGATCAAACGAATTAATGAATTTTGAAGGCGCGTCTTGATCAAAGATTTAGTTTAGAAATGTATTGTATTTTTCGATGGCTTAAACTGCAAACCTGCTAATTCCGAAAATGACAATTTTGCATGAGACAAAAAACTGTTTTTTTTTTGTAAATACCTATTTTAAAAAGTTTAATGAAATTAATTTTATAAAATCACAACTAATAATTAGTAGGAGTATTATTTAACAGTTTTTGTTCATTTGAGTTTTTTACGTTAAATAAGGCAAGCTTTTCGACTAAACGTGTTAGCTGGTTTGCTGTCTATCGAATTGAGGCGTTGATTTCTTAAACAGCAACTGTCCAAAAATGATGTTTTGAGAAAATCGAAAAACTGTTTATCTTGGCAACCGTTACAACTTCTATTTTCACAATAATTTTTATTATTTATCATAAATAACTGATAGTATTAAGTGCCTAATCATTTAGTCCATTTACTTGTATTAAAAAAATTGGGCATGGACAATGTTGCAATAAACAATAAAATAAATATAATTTAAAGCGTTGTAACTTTGTTCGTGTGTGGTTTTTGAATTAACTACGTACACCGTCGGATAGCTTGCAAAATACTCTACCAGATGCCGCAAAAATGTCGATTTCTACAATTTTGGATACGTGCTGTTTATGAAATCAACGCCTCAATTGTTTAATAACTTATCCGGATTTATAACAAAGTTCCAGGATAAATCTTGTCGTCATGAACTTTTCAATTCCTTCTTTAATTGTTGAATTTATTTCTGTTCTATTTTTAGGTTTCATTTTAAGAACATTTTCATTTTTTCTTAGACAGATATTCACTTTTTGATGGACGGATTTTCTTTTTTTTTTTTCTTGGACAAATTTCTATCTACCCAAGCTACCCACATTTTTTGCATAATTTTATTTCAGAATTTCATGATTCTTTTTTGATGTTTTTTACTTTTTACTTTCTCTGTTACGAAGTACGAGATCGTGATTTTTTTTTCAAAATTTTTTTTTACGGAAGTATCCGTTTTGGGGTCCCTAGATGCCATTTCAACAATTTCTGGAAAAAAAAATGTTGTGTCTGTGTGATATTGTTATTGATATTGATCTTTATTATGTGTTAACCATACAAAGTATAGATACATTCGTCATATAAATATATAAAAAATATATATGTGCCTGTGTGTGTGTCTCTGTGTGTGTGTGTGTGTGTCTGTCTGTGTGCGCTGTATCTCAAAAACTAATAAAGCAATTGATATGAAACTTTTAACATCCGTCTTACTTGATAATCTGAAGAACTGAAAAGCTTTTGGTAAAATTTCGTAAACCGGAAGTGGGCGTTTACCTTAACTGTTTTTTGTTTTTTGTCAATATTTTCTTAAATATGAAAAATATCATAAAAACATTTAAACAAACTTTGAAGACAACAAAGAAATTAACATCTTTTGCTTGAAAACATTTTTCATAAAATCATTTTTATTCGAGAAAAAAATTTATTTATTTTTTTTTAATTTTTGGTTTATAATTATAAAACGAGAATAGTTACAGCAAATTTATGTTAATAATAGAGAATGCTAAAATGAACAACTTATAAAGAATAAGTTTTTTTGAAATCCCTTTAGTTTTTGAGTAAACTGAGTTTTTGAATTTGAAGTATAATTTTTCCATCTTTCATAATTTTGACGTTTTAAACGTCAGTTTCATCCCAGTTTACACAACGCTCGATGTACATTTAAAATATGATTTCAATTGAATTATTTACTTAATGAAATGATTTTTCCTTATTAATTCCAATGTTTTGATGAAACCATGTTACCGGAAATAAAATAGTAGTTGTACTTTTTTAAACGCCATTTCTTCGAAAACAGCTGAATATCGACATGGGGTACGTTACATGAAAAATACTCAGAATTTTACGTAGAATCCATAAATGCAACAAAAAATGGGGGTTCATATTTGAAAATTTTAACTTAGGGGTCGTATCTCGATTTTGGGACACCCTGTACATTTGAATTTTATCTAAAAAAAATACGCATTAAAAATTATAATACACGTGTTCGAGCACTTTTCTGAAAGAAAATGCCCCGAATTTTAATAGAATTTATTCCTTACTTTATATAGGGTGTTTCAGACCACCCGTACACCCCAAATATCTCCTGAAATACAAATCGGATTGAGATTTAAAAAAATATATCCAAAACTGTTTTTTAAGCCCTATCATGTGGTGTAAAATGTGAACCGCCTCCCCTCCCCTCTGGGGCGGGGAGGGGGGTAACTTTGAAATCTTAAATAGGAACCCTTATTTTTTATTGCAGATTTGGATTCTATGCTAAAAAATATGAGGCTTTTATTCGAAAAAAATATTTCGATGAACGACAAATGGTGCTATATTCGGCAAAAACATTTATTGAATTAAATTAATTTCTCGCATCAAATGACAGATTATGACATTTTTACGTAGTCATCTTTTAAATAAGGCGTTGATTAAAGTCATTCGTAATTTTATGTCATAAATAAGTAAAAAAAAAAAAAATTCTATGTAAAAAAAATCGCAGAAACGAATAAAATTGAATTTGATTATCAAATTCCTTTCTATTCTTCTCTATTGTGGTGGTGTATGAATGTGTGTAACAACAAACTGAATTTTTTTTTTAATTAAAAATATAAAAAATTTAAAAACATATTTTTTTGCTAATCAAACTTCTTTTTTGTATGAAAACCTAATATATTTTAGAGTAGAATCCAAATCTGCAATAAAAAATAGGTGTGCCTATTTAAGATTTCAAAGTTACCCCCTACCCCGCCCCAGGGGGGAGGAGTAGTGATTTACATTTCACACCATGATAGAGCTCAAAAAACAAATTTAGACGTATTTTTTTGAATGTCAATCCGATTTGTATTTCGCGAGATATTTGGGGTGTACGGTTGGTCTGAAACACCCGGTATATACAGTGTATATTCTTTTGAAATCATTTTAGTTTTCGAAATGTTTATGTGAGTTATAAATGTTGTATGTAATATATATGTGTCATATTAACAAATACAAAGTGTTGTAGACTTTTTGGTCTTTCTGCCCTCCGATGTATAATAATTCAAAAATTAAAAACAACTAATAAGTCTTTGTTCTGAAAATATGCCAATTTTTAAAATAGTCATGAATGTTGAAAAATAATTATTTATATTGTGGAAGCGCTGATTAATAAAATCGAAAAAATCTATGTAAGTCTGAAATAAAATTAAGCAAAAATTAAAAGTAACTGAGAAGAGTATATTCTATTAAAATCATTTGGACTAAACTAGGCTGAAAGACCTCTGGTCAATTGCCTTTTGACGTCATTTGTAAAAGTGTCTCAATAAATGTATTGTCTCTCTCACTCTATCATCTTGACTTTCAAAAATACTCAAATTTTCAAGTGAAAAAATATATTTAAGTTGTGGAAATATTGAATGAGAAAAATATAAAACGCCGAAATGAAATTATGCAAGAATTAAATCAACGCGGAAGGTTTTATTCTTTCGAATCATTATTGTTACTGAAAGTGCACTTTCTGAGTGAATAATGATGAAGGTTTAAAAAAAATGTTTTGAGTTGTAGAAGCGAAAATAAAAAAAAAATCTAAAAATATACAGGGTGTATTTGAAATAACGAACAGGCTCGTAACCACAAAGAGATTATATTATTTTTAAACAATATTCGCAATTATTTTGTTTATAACTGTAACAAAAAGCCCGCAATTAATTATTAAAGGTAATGAGTGAAAATACGCAACATGTTTGGGGGCAGTGGTAATGTGACCTAATTTTTAAACGGCATCGGCTTTAGATATCGAATTACAACAAGCGCGTAGGAAATATCTGAGTTCGCCTCTTAAAACGTCAATGAACTTGAGGACTGTTTATCTTTTACAAAAAAAAAACGTTGCGATAACACTTAAAATTTCGGAGGCAAGAAATCGTATCTCGCGTTTTAAATAAACAAACACACATTCCATGCAGACCTAATTAAATGAGAAAAGCATCGGTTCTCAAAATGTTTAAAAAACCTCGAAAAATTAGGAAAATTCAAATTTTTTTTTTCGAATAAATTTTGACGGAAATGGGTTCACAAATATTTTGTGTATGTGCCCTTGAATGCCTGTTTGTTATTTCAAATACACCCTGTATATGTGTCATATTAACAAATACAAAGTGTTGTAGACTTTTTGGTCTTTCTGCCCTCCGATGTATAAATAATTCAAAAATTAAAAACAACTAATAAGTCTTTGTTCTGAAAATATGCCAATTTTTAAAATAGTAATGAATGTTGAAAAATAATTATTTATATTGTGGAAGCGTTGATTAATAAATTCGAAAAAATGTATGTAAGTCTGAAATAAAATTAAGCAAAAATTAAAAGTAACTGAGAAGAGTATATTCTATTAAAATCATTTGGACTAAACTAGGCTGAAAGACCTCTGGTCAATTGCCTTTTGAGGTCATTTGTAAAAGTGTCTCAATAAATGTATTGTCTCTCTCACTCTATCATCTTGACTTTCAAAAATACTCAAATTTTCAAGTGAAATATATTTAAGTTGTGGAAATATTGAATGAGGAAAATATGACACGCCGCAATGAAATTATGCAAGAATTACATCGACGCGGAAGGTTTTATTCTTTCGAATCATTATTGTTTCCGAAAATGCACTTTCTGAGTAAATAATGATGAAAATTTAAAAGAAAATGTTTTGAGTTGTAGAAGGGAAAATTTAAAAAAATTCTAGAAATATATAAAAGGCCAAAATAAAATAATGCAAAAGTTTTAAACAACCGAGAAGATTTTATTATATAAAAATAATTTTGGTTGTTAAAAATATTCCAATTTTGTGATTTTATGAGTTGATGATTGTTAAAAACATTGATTTATATTGATTGAACAAATCGAAAAAAATATATGTAAGCCTGACCTAAAATGAAGCAAAAATTAGAAGCAACTGAGAAGACTATATTCAATATTAATATCAAAATCATTTTGACTTTCAAAATTTTTTCAATTTTCATATGTTTAAATAATATATTTAAGTTAGAAGCAACTGAGAAGACTATATTCTATCAAAATCATTTTGGCTTTTTGAATTTTTCAATTTTCATATGTTTAAATAATATATTTAAGTTGTGGAAGCATTGAATGAGAAAAATATGAAACGCCGAAATGAAATTATGGAAGGATTAATTAACTAAGAAGGTTTTATTCTTTCGAAATAATTTTAGTTTTTGAAAATACACGATTTTCTAAGTGAGTAATGAATGTTAGAAAAAATGATCTGAGTAATGGAAGCAAACATTGCCAAAATAAAATTATGTTAAAATTAAGGAAAAACCAGAAGACTTAATTTTTTTGTTAAAGTATTTAAATTTTAAAGTGAATTCTGAATGTTTAAAATTTTTGATATGCATTGTGGAAGCTGTGTGAGAATAATAAAAATATATACGATTTTATGAAAACTATTTTAAAAAATGTGTTCATTTCTTTGTTGTCTTTATATAATAATAATAATAGATTTATTTATTTACAATCATATCATAACTAGTACATACTTTGTTATTAACAATATATATAAATAGATAAATGGAGATTACTAACCAATTCTCTTTTCCCGAAGCTTGAAGCAAAAAAATTGGTACTTCCGGTGTACGAAATTTTACCAAAAGTTTTTCTGTTCTTCTGATTGTCAAATAAGACCATGTTCAAAGTTATGTTAATTTTTGTATTAATTTTTGAGATACAGCGCGCACAGAGAGACAGCCATATGCACACACATACACACTCACACGCACAAATTTGTTTTTTTTCCAGAAATCGTTGAAATCACCTCTAGCGCATATTTCCGTTAAAAAAAAAATCGAAAAAATTTTCACGATCACAATACTTATACTACACTCGTACTTCGTACCGGAGAAAGTAGAAAAAAAATATGAGTAATACCGGTCACGGCATTTTGACAGTTTGTAATTGTTAAATATACTTGCAGAAAGGCATTGCAAAAGACAATTTTTTTTATTGTGCCCGTTTTGAGTTACATTTTTTTTAAATGCCACACATGCGCTGCTCGATAAAAAAAAAATATTTTTATTAATTTTCACGGTTTTTCTACAGTTTGTGTCATACTTGCAAATATGGACTGCATATAATATAATATAATCTATTTATTGGTGCTGATACAGTCTTACACAGGTCAGGGAAGAATATAGAGAAAAATAAAATTTAAAAATCGCACCCTACTTTTGGTGCATTTGTCGGGAAATATATGGCTAACTTCTCGTCGGTTAAAAGTTAGATCTTATTTTTATTTATTAACGTCTGCATGTATTTCACAATAACGGTTTAAAATTATTTGACCAAAAATCGATTTTTTATCTCGTCAAAGTCACATCGTGCGGCAAACGATTACTTTGCACACTTGGTAGACAAATAAGTATTAACTGTAATTAGATTTATTTATTTATTTATTGAAATTAATTTCATCTTACAATTAGTTTAACTACAAATATTTTCATTATTATTTAAAAAAAGATATGTTATTTGTATTACAACAGGACGACTATTCGGATTTTAGTTCGAACTGAGTAAACCCAGAAAAACATCACTTCCCTCCCTCGCATGGGAAAAACAGATGTCGTCCCCCTGTTCGCCCTTTCATCTCGTCTAGGTGGAGGTAAACAAGTGGCAGGACGCGAGGATTGATTGGGGTCGCGAGTCGAAGATTTCACATTTTTTATGGAGTACATCCACCGGAATTGCACCCTCGGGGCCGAGACAAACACAACTTAATAAGGACCTACCGCGTCCTCATCCCCCTTTTCCCGTCGTCCCAACAATAACATATTAAACGTGCATTTCGGAAGTTCAGCCCGCGGCCGCACACATCACCCCGACGGAATCATCCGCCCTTAGGGAAATTGCCGGAAAAGGGGACGCCCTACTCATCCCCTCGGACGTAATAGAATCCCATTGTACGTGTGTGCGTGCGTGCATGCATGCCTGAAAGGGCACCGTCTCGGCATTCGGAATTAAGAGATGAAGAAAAGATGTAAATCGATATTAATGTAAAAATTCAATTAAAAATTACTTTCACTGTCAAATTACATATTTTCTGAAGAAGGCACAGAAATACGTATTCATACTACCAGATAAAAATGCAGAAAATTTTACTCTGCAAAAAAAATGTTTCCTTTAAAATGATCAGGGAAGATAATATTCCAATATAAAGAAATTAACATTGAAAATCCTATGTTCCGTTTTGTTCATCTACAATTGAATAGAAATCCGTGGCTAGCGCATAAGTCAAAAAGGGCATAACATGTTATCAATATAAGTAATACCGGTCACGTGCTTTTTTTACAGTTTGCAATTGTTAAATATACTTGCAGGAAGGCAATGCAAAAATAAAATATATTTTTTTTGTTATGAGTTACGATTTTTTTTTATCAATGATCTGCTCGATAAAAAATATTTTTATGAATTTTCACGTTTTTATATAATAAATATATTTGCAGAAAGGTACTGCATAAACAAAATTTAAAAATCGCACCTTACTTTTGGTGAATTCGCCGGGGAATCTATGGGTGGAAATTTACTCTCGTGGGTACTTTATTATGATCTTTAAGTTTATCTCTAGTTTCGCGTTGGCGGGCTTGAAAAGTGTTTTCCGCACGTCGTTATGTAAACAACTTTCACAATCAGTATCAGTTTAATGGAAACCAATTTCGCATCATTTTAACGTCAGTAGAAAAATTTTAATTACCTACAAACACCTCCGATTAAAAACCAATTAGACGATTCCCCGGAGCAAACTGAACACTTACTTTTTGATGGGTGATTCGTGAAATGTTTGTTTTATATTTCGATAATGTACAAGGAGCACTGGGAAAACTTCTCCGCCCTCCCCCGTCCATATCTTATTCGAAATGGAGTTTTTACATCCTTTTTATTGCGCCATAAACCACGAAGTGTTCTCGAAAGCATTGTAAAATTTTCAACTAATATCACATTTTATTCCGTCATTTATTTTTGAGACGGCCGTCCTCCTCCTCAATTTCCGAATTACCGCGACACCCTAAAACTTTTTATCGCCCGGTGGAATTAAATAATTTAATAAGTGGTTTATGGAACGGTGGGCGTTCTCGGGGGTTCTTCAAGTGCGATGGTTGATGAAATAATTTTATTATAGTTGGGAGCAGTGGCGGCTCGTGGAACACGTTGGTGGCAGAGCCCCTTTTACAATTTATTAGATCGGATGACATTTGAAATGTCAAAATTATGAAAGATGGAAATGACAAATTATACAAATTAAATACCGGCCAAAAAATCAAAAATTTCCACATAAAAATCAATCATGTTAAAAATTTAAAGTATAGACTAATAAAAAATACGCTCCTAATTAAGGTAAAAAACTTAAAATATAAGCACAAATATCAAAAATTCGCGGTTAAAAAAAATACAGACCAAAAATCCGAAAATTTCAATAAAAGTTTAACTAAAACAGAGAATATTTAGGGCAAAAACTCTAAAATTTGGAACGAAGAAATGAAAAAACAGGTCAAAGATCTAAAATATAGACCAAAAAAATAAAAAATGCTGGTCTTAATCTAAAAAAATTCAAATCAAAAAATTGAAAAATCAAGGAAAACGAAAATAATTCGCCTTTTTCAGCCCCCAAAATAACTCTAGCTCAAAATAAGTTGCCGACCAGAAACTCGAAAACCTCAGTTCCTGGAAGTCCCACAACAAAGTTTTATGGACAAATAGTGTTCAGAATGGTTTCCGTCTTGAAAAAATTTAATCGATTTTAGTCAAAAAGTAACCAAAAAGTAAAAAAAAAATTGCCCATAAAAAATATTAATTTAAGTTAAAAAATCTAAAATCAAGGGCAAGAAATCAAAAACTATCAAAAAACCTTGAAAATGTCGACAAAAAAATACAAAAAGTCGCGCATAAAAATCAATCATTTAGGTTAAAAAATCTAAAATATAGGATAAAAATTCAAAAATTCGATCCTGAAATTCAAAATTGCGGACTAAAAAATCAAAAATTTTAACAAACAAATCGAAAATTTAGAAAAAAAATTAGGCTAAAAGATTAAATTTTTAGACCAAAATATTAAAACTCGGCTTAACGATAAAAAATGAAAACAAGAAGATTGAAAATTCCAGTCCGATTTCAGCACTCGTGGTGATTAGCCCCAGAAAACATAGGAAAAAAACTCAAAATTTGCTCTGTAGCGAAGGAAATTTGCACTCGACGATTTGAAAAATTTAAAAAAATTATTACTTGAAGGTTTCGCTTCAAAGAAACTTATTATTCAAAAATAGTGTACTTTTGATTTCCTGAAAACAACGACACGCTCCTGCAGAAAACAAGGGAATAAACTCAGAATTTGCTCTGTAGTGAAGAAAATTTGCACTCAATGTTTTGAAATATTGTAAAAAAATAATCACTTGTAGAATTAGCTCCAAAATGACTAAAACTATGCAGAAAGAGTGTACTTTTGATTACTTGTAAAAATAATTGCAATATTGCTACTGAAAACAACAGGAATTGACTCAAAACTGCACTGGAAGGAACGAAAATTGCACTCAATGTTTTCAAAAATTATAACAAATTAATCACTTGCAGAATTCGTTTCAAAATTGCTGAAACCATTCAGAAACAGTGTATTTTTGATTATTTGAAAAAAAAATTGCAATATTGCACCTGCAAACAACAGGAATGCACTGGAGGGAACGAAAATTGTACTCAATGTTTTGAAAAATTGTAAAAAATTAATAACTTGCAGATATAGCTCTTAATTAAGAACAACACTAAAACAAATCGAAAATATACACAAATATCGAAAATTCTCGGTTAAAAAAATGCAGACCAAAAATCCGAAAATTTCCACAACAAAAAAAAATCAAAAAGTTTAACCAAAATAAAGAATATTCCGGGCAAAAACTCTAAAATTTGGAACGAAGAAATGAAAAATACAGGTCACATTACTAAACTATAGGCCAAAAAAATCTAAAATTCTGGTGTAAAAATAAAAAAAGCAAACCACAAAGTTGAAAAATCAAGAAAAACAAAAATAATTTGCTATTTGCAGCCCCCAAAATAACTCTTGAAAACTAAAAGATATGCACAAAAAATCTAAAATTTAGACAAACATAAAAAATTCGCGGTTAAAAAAATGCAGACCAAAAATCCGAAAATTTCAACAACAAAAAAATCAAAAAGTTTAACAAAATAAAGAATATTCCGAGCGAAAACTCTAAAATTTGGAACGAAGAAATGAAAAATACGGGCCAAAGATCTAAAATATAGGTAAAAAAAATCAAAAATGCTGGTCTAAGAATAAAAAATGCAAACAAAAAAATTGAAAAATCAAGGAAAACGAAAATAATTTGCCATTTTCAGCTGCCAAAATAACCCTAAAGCTCAAAATAAGTTGCCGACCAGAAACTCGAAAACGGTAGTCAAAAAGTAACCAAAAAGTAAAAAAAAATCACCCATAAAAAAATAATAATTCAAATAACAAAATAAAAAGGTTGCGTATAGAAAGCAATCATTTAGGTTAAAAAAACTAAAATATAGGATAAAAAATTAAAAATTTTGACCAAAAATTCGATCCTAAAAATCAAAATTGTGTACCAAAAATTCGAAAATTTTAACAAAAAAATCAAAAATTTAGAAGAAAATTATTTTCTTTGGACATTTATAAAGACACTTTATTTAAAAGTACTCTGTCAACCAGTATTAGATTTCAACCATCTGTTGCAATTAATGTGGAATTTCCATGCAAATTTCTGAAAAATGCGCCTTATTGATCATCAAAATTTGCTTTTTAGTACAACCATTTTTGTTGTGGTACACTTGCGATTGCTTTTTTGGAAATTATTCAGAAATAGTCTGTCAAAATTTCAACCATCTGTTGAAATTAATGTGGAACTTCCACACGGTGTTACAGGTGTTTTTTAACATTTAAATTTTTTTTTAAGAATCAGTTACAAATTCTCGCTGAGAATTGGGGCAAAGTTGTGTATTATAACGTTGATTAATAATCTGTTAAAAAATTGAAGTTACATTTTTTCAAAAAATCGCGAAAAAATAAAAAAAATAAATTTTCATTTTTACTTTTTTTTTCGAAAACTATTACTATACAACTATTACTATACATTTCAAATTTTGGCTCAAATGTAAAATTAAAACATAATGTGTGATATATCATCGTAAACAGAAAAAAAATCTTACATTAGAAAATGTAGAAATCCAATATGGCGCCCATAAGAAAAACAAAAGTTGTCTATTGTTTCTCCGCCATCTTGAAAGCTACAATAAATCTAATAACATATTTAGATCCTCCATTAAAAAGTGCTCTAATAATGTCTAAGTGCAAAATGCGTAATAGTAATAGTTTTCGAATAAAAAATTAAAAATAAAATTGAATTTTGTTATTTTTTCGCGATTTTTTTAAAACAAAAAAAGGTAACTCAAATTTCTCAACAGATTATTAATCAACGTTATAATACACAATTTTGCTCTAATTTAACCAACCTCGTATCTCTTAAGATAACTGAAATCCCCTTGGTGCCGCTCGAAAAACGGGTACCCTGTATATAACGAGCCGCCCCTGGCAACTAGTAGCGTTCAAAATACCAGCCTTTGAAACTGCTTCTTCGCTGTGGATACAATTTTTGCGTAACTTCATAATAGGCGGCACCCCGTATGTTTTTGAAAAATTTGTTACTGCAAACCGAATGCAGTTAATCGGTACCACAAATTAGTATTAATCTGTAATCGGTACCAAACAACTTTTAATTCCTTCACAGTATGACTAAGTAACCTCCGACCGTAGGGAAGTTCGATGGAATTCTATTCCGCCAAATACGTCCACTACGGGACACATATGCCCCGTAACGCAGTGAACGTGTTACGGAATGCATGATCTCACATCTAATTACTTATTTTACTATCAGTCTGGTGTTAATTTTTTTTACCGCACTCTTGCGCGTACGTACAATCACGCGTTAAGAGTGTGCGTCCAAAGGCTAGTTACACTGCGAAAAACTTCAACTCGATCGATGGTCAGATACATCGCGTATCGAGACATATTGGTGCGTAACTAAACGCAACTAATTTCGTCGCTCATTTACCATCACATTTAACGCATCGTTTATTTCGTATTTTACAGATGCATACATTTTAGGACGCCATAATGTGTCTTCGCAATAAAAACACTGACAATTATAAGCGCATAGATGGAAAGACTGGAGCATTTTTAAACTGGAATCTCTAAATTACCAATTGCAGGCCAAATGAATCGTTTAATGCGGTTGCCCATGAAAATTTATTAAATCCTGAATTCCGCTTTAAATCTTCCACAGTTAATGATACTTCAAACGAGCCGGATTATTACGACCACGGAAGAAAAACTGTTTTGTGTTTTAAAATTAATTACAACGTTTGCAACCATTTATTAAAATTATTTATTTTCGACGTTATTTTAGAATAAACATGCTAATGTTATACCACGTTGTACTTCTAATTAAATAACCTTTCAAATAATACCAAAAAAACCTAGGATGCTATTTAGAAAAATTCAACATGGCGGCCTCTGACAAGAAGCAAGTCGTGCGAAACAAATGAAACTCATCTTAAAATATGGGTATTTATATCTAATTTAAACCTACTAAATATAAAATCTAAATGTCAAACCGTTTCCATATAATCCCATTTGGTGCGATACTTTCTACGCACCCTGTATATTACACAGCCCCACAAAAAAAGTCCGGATCTGTAGATTAGACATGTGTATTCTTATGTTTTTCACCGGTGAATCCGAATCTGAGGTCAGAAAGGGCCTACACCCCTGGAATCGGCCGCAGAGGCTGAAAATGGCCGCTATAAGGTGTGAAACGTAGATTCCGGGATGACGGATGCTCAGGCGAGGTCGAGATTGTATTCCCAAGCTAAAGTCGAATTCGTGGTCAAAAAAGTTTAGAGCCGACTGGGGTTCACCCTCTGAGGTCTGAAAATGGCCCTGAGTATCCGTCATCCCGCAATCCAGGTTTCACACCTAATAGGGGCCATTGTTGGCCTCTGGGGCTAATTCCAGGGGGTGTAGGCCTTTTTCTGACCTCAGATTCGGATTCACCGGTGAAAAATACATAGGATACACATATCTGATCTAGAGATCCGGACTTTTTTTGTGGATCTAAACGATGCACAATAGTACATTATTATACAAGTTTATAAGACGGTCTATTGTGGTAGGAGTGGGATTGGAACGAGTGCCCTTCAATGCCTTTTATTAAACAAGTATAATATACGATTTTTTCTGCTTTAGATTTAGGTAAGGATTTATTTTTAAGTTAAACCACTTAAAAATGAAGACACCCATTTAATGTTTGTATCATTAAAGCCATATGCTTGTAATTTTAAAAGCATAATGGAATGATATACTCTGTCAAATGCCTTGCAGGGAAGAAAGACCTAAATGAATGTATCTGACAAAAACAAGCAGCTAAGAACATGAGGTTACATCTGTTGATTAATTCACTTGAGAAGAAAATCTTGCGGAATCTCCAATTTCTACTAAAATTAGTTGATTGACATCTCTTAATCGAATAAAGATATTTGTGGCATTTGTGGCTCCTCCAAGAATTATCCATCTTTAACATACATGGTTTAATAAGCGTTTCTCCAGTCGTGTGTCTGGCAATTTCCAACACGTCTTCGTATGTGCTTAAATTGTTGATAATTCTGCTGTTGAATATTCCTGTAAGATCAAGCGTCTGATAAGATCAGTTTCGTGCCGCTGGAAACACTCTTCTAATATTTTTTAACGTATTGAGGATGCTTTAACTCTAAAAGTTTTGAAGGCTTTAAAGATTCAGCAGAACTACGGGTCCTTATAATTCGAAGTTTTCGAAGAATCGAAGTTGCTAATATTCGAGGTATCAAAAATGCGAAATTTCGAAGTTATCAAATTTTTCAAAGAATCGAAGTTTAGAAGTTTTCGATTTTCTTTAATCTCAAAACCCTAAACAGTTAGCGATTTAAACTTTTATATAATTTGTGTTTTCTGTTGTTATCTTGAAAACCAGTAATGGGGTATTTTGAGTTTTTTGGAGGTTTATTAAGATTAATGTATTTTGAGTAAATTTGAAAAGTTTCAAGTGTGTTACAGTTGTTTTTGCATTTTTTTTCACTCCGAAGAAGTGAAACTTAAAATCTTGAAAACCGGTGATGGGGCTTTTTACGTTTTTTTGAGGATTGTTAATATTAGTGTATTTTGAGTAAATTTGGAAAATTTCAAATGTGTGCAGTTGTTTTTATAACTTTTTTTCACTCCGAAGAAGTGAAACTTAAAAAAACTTAACGGCTGTTCTCGTTCGGTTATCTTGAAAAGCAATGATGGAGTTTTTTTTATTTTTTGGGAGATTATTAAGATTATTGCATTTTAAGTAATTTTAGAAAGGATCAAGTATTTTACGGTTATTTTTTATATTTTTTTCGCGTCAACAAAAAATGATTAAAATTTTTCATAAATTCACATCAAAAATCGCCAAAGCAATCGACGGAATGTATTAGAATTTTCTACCAAATCACTCTTGAATTAATATTGAGTAATTTTGCGAAGTTGAAAGTGGATGGCAATTGTTTTTATATTTTTTTGCGTCAAAAAAAAAATGCTTACAATTTTTCATAAATTCACATGAGAAATTGCCAAAGCAATCGACGGAATGTATTGGAATTTTCTACCAAATCACTCTTGAATTAATATCGAGTGATTTTGCGCAGTTTGAAGTGGATGGCAATTGTTTTTATATTTTTTCGAGTCAATAAAGTACTCATCGGATAAATGTAAATAGGACCAAAAAATTAATTGGTCTTTAATTGCTTTTTTGTTCTTTAAGGATAACTCTTGAACGGATGACCTAATTTGGCAAATTCTACCATCGAATAGACGCAGATGAGACCCAAAACATGTAATTTATAGTTCAATTCATGAACGCGAGGAGAGCTTTGAAAATTTTTTCAGCAAAATATTGTGCCCATTGGAGAGATAAGATCAAAAAATATTTTATTATTATTGAGGATAACTCTCGAACGAAAAGCGTTAGCAAAGTATTGTTCTTATATAATAGACGTAGATTAAAAAAATAAAACTGTTAAATTATTTTTTTTTACTTGTGAACTTATGGTCGGATTTCTTAGACACTTTCAGCAAAGTCTTTCATTCATCCGAAAGATATGTAGAGGACCAAAGAATTGAATTCGTTGTTCATTTTTTTTTTTTTGGTTTACAGAAGATAACGGGTGACCAATGTTAAATTCTTCCAGAAAAGTTCATCGAATAGATACAATAAGTTATTTGTTTGTTAGCCTTTGTAAGACTTAATTTTGTAGAATTACGGACTGCTTGAATATTTATATATGAAGGCTACTTTTCTCTTTATTTAATTTACTGAATAATTTTGCAACAATAATCGTTTTTTTTTGTTCTCAAAAAGAATATTATATGCTAAGTGGCTCTACCATCAAAATGTTGCACGAGCCGCCACTGCATGTGATACATATTAAACGTAAAATTTAGAAATAATTCAAATCATTCAGTAACCTATCACGTCGTTTCTTAACGTTATTATTATTGATTGTGGTGAAACCAAGCTTGAGAAAATCTTAGAAATCTTTTTTAGCCATGATCCAAATTTTCTGCGTCCAAAATTAGTATCAGAAATTTGTCCAATAGCAACACAAACACACCACTGACAGAAACACAAACTCGATTCGGCACTCACATATTTGTAAAGAGACATGTGGCTGTTAGGGTGCAGGATGCCTCCTGAAGACTGAGAAACTCTGCTCTAGTAGTTGTCTCTACATTAGTGGATACGTTATTCAGTTGTAAATTAAAGTATTGGTATAATTCATAACGTCTTTAAATATAGTCTGTAACCTATTTGTTGAAGATAACCTCTAAACCGACACAATCAATTTAATTACCCCCATTAATTAAAAACACTATCTGGAGATCTTAACGAGCCAGCAAAGGCATTTGAGAAAAAAAGAGTCAGTGAATAACTTTATTTGAATAGACATTAATATAATTCCGAGATTATATTTATAATGGCGTTCGTGCAAAGCGTGCGATATCACAAGTACTCGCTATTATGCAGCACGTAAGAAACTACTTTATTACGATGTAGGGGCACAGAGACACGAATTACATCACGCAAATTGAATATTTATTCTCACTGTTTACGCTCGCAGCGATCCTATCGCGCCTGTTTGCTTCGCACGACGAAAAAGAATGCTTGCTAAGTATTCTGCACGGTCGATTTGTATCCGATTAAATCTATATTCGTCGCCACATGGTAATCTCGTTCATGGGTTGGAGTACCTTCTAGTCTGCATGAAGCAGTGGTGTACAAAATGGATTTCCTGATATTCAGCGATCATAGACATTTGATCCAAGATAGGGTCTATTGGCTATAGTTAGCTTCAGTGACGGTTCGCGGGTTTTTTTCTGGTACGGCCGAGGAACAAGAGGTGGCAATACAGATAGGTGCGGTCACGCAGCCAGCCTTCTCTGCAACTGACCCTACCTATCTGTATTACCACCTCTTGTTCCTCGGCCGTACCAGAAAAAAACCCGCGAACCGTCACTGGTCAGCTTACCAGCACTGCAACCTAGGTAGGTCTAGATTGCTACTAGTAATTTCCCAGAATTAATTTTCCTTAGCTAGACCAATTAGTTTCCTGCGAGGCATGGTCGCTTTAGTAAGACCCTATTGCAATGGTTCCATAACTAGGATAAAAAAGTTTGATGACCACTGGAAGGAGTGCATAATGCGAAAATGCGAACTCGAGCCGAGAAATGCATCGAGCGCTCCTCTCCCCCGAGAAGATCCATTAAATCCATCATGCATAACATGCAAGTAGCATACGAGAAGGCAAGTGCGCGAACTTAATACCTAGTAAAACCCAACTGTAATGACACCTCTGCACGCCAGAGGCGGCACGGTTTAATGAGGTCGCAGGCGAAGCGCACTCGCTAATCCCGACATCCAATGTGGCGTCTCGCGATCACTAATTGCAAATTAAAACAATTATCCCTTCTAGCTGACTAATATACAGAGACTCTTGCGGCTTTGTTAATTGTGAACCAACAGATTTCGTATCTGCTATGAACTGATGCACGGATCGTATCTCTTCGAATGTATTGCATTAGCGCGTCACTTAACTGCTTACTATATTCGTGCCAACATTCATTCACGCTGTAAAGCAGAAATTAAATAAAATACAAAATCCTCACTTTTCGTTGTAAAATAATTCAATACAAAACGTATATCAACTAATGTCCAGTAATGTAATAATAAAATACATACACCATTGCGGCGACATCTATTGCCTTAATCGATAGCTACAGATTGGTTTCAGTTTCCCCGCCAATGAAGAGTTCAAATTCAACGTTAAAACCACGGCTTAATTAAGTAACGTCAGAGAAAATACAAATGCGAAACTTGCTCAGCGAGGGAATGCTGCCGCATGTGGGTTCTTAATTCGGTCGAAACCGGTCAGTCCCTGCTTAAAATAGAATTATTAGGTAATAAAATTTACACGCCTAGTTCCCTTCTCGCCCCTAAGTGATCGAGTGACGGACTCCATATCTGTGATTTTTTTCATCTTCCAATTTTTGGTGCATCATTTTGAAAAATTTGAATAACTAAAATTTTTACGTTATATTGATATTTTTTATATATTTATCAATTAAAGAGTAATTTGATTTGAAATTATTGGTAATATTTTGGTATTAATAATTTTATTTCAGTTTCGTGTAAATAATCCCATTTTTGCCAAGATATGACCTTGAAACCCTCGAAAAATAAGATTTTATTTTTTTAACCACTAAAAATTATTATAATAATCTGAAAAATTCACATATATTTTTTACCCAAATAAAAGGTTATTTAGGGTATTCATGTTTTTATTAGGTTTAACCATTTTTTTTCGCCCCGAACCGATCAAGTGACGGAAAATTTTATTTATATATATAGTCAATGTTCTTTCAATGTTTGGTGCGTCATCTTGAAAAATTTGAATAACTAATCTTTTTACGATATTTTGTATATATTTATCAATAATTGAGCAGCAAAATTTTATCAAATTAATAATAGAGTAACAGTATGTTTATGTTGAGTTTAAATTCTTTTTTTGAAATTTCAAATACCTTATATCTTTACCGGCGGCTCGTGGAACATGTTGATGGTAGAGCACGGCACGGGACAAAAAAATAAAAAATTAAGACCTAAAATCTAAAATTCGTACCCAAAAATTAAAGTGGTAGACCAAAAAATCAAGATTTTTAACAAACGAATCGAAAATTTAAGTCGACTAAAATTGAAACCAAAACAATCGAAAATACAAAATATAGGCCAAAAAAGTAGGGCCTAAAAGGTGAAAATTTAGACAAAACATCGAAAACTCGGGCGTAAGCAGACAAAAAATCGAAAATTTCTACAAACCAGTCGAATATTTTGGTCAAAATAATGAAAAATAAAAAGAATTGGAATCCTGATCTGAAAATAAAAAACGCAAACAAAAAATTAAAAATTTAGGTAGAAGCAAAATAATTTGCCAAAAATAAGTTTCTGATCAGAAATTCGAAAATAATAGCCAAAAAATAAAAAAAAATCACGGAATGAAATCAATAATCCAATTTAAAAAATCTAAAATATTGGATAAAAAACAGACTTTAAATCTAAAATATTCGATAAAAATTTAGACCAAATATCTAAAATTCTGGCATAAAAATAAAAATGGTGGACCAAGGAAAGAAAAATTTTAACAGGCAAATAAAGAAAATTTTACGGTAAAAGATAAAAGAAAATAAAAATCTACAATGTTGGCCAAAAAGTCGAAAATTTAGACAAAACATGGAAAACTCGGACCTAAAGATAATAAACGCAGTTTGAACGAAAAATCAAAAATGCGGACCAAAAAATCGAAAATTTTGACAATACAATTGAGAAGTTAGTAAAGAAAAATTTAGGTCAAAAGATTAGAAAAATAATAATACAAATTTGTAATGTAGGCCAGAAAGTCGAAAATTTAGACATTGCATAGAAAATTCGGCCCTAAAGATAACAAATGCAGGCTAAAAAATCGAAAATTTCAACAAACAAAACTCGAAAATACCGGAAAAAATTTAAAAAATCTCGCATATAAATCAATAATTAAGGTTATAGATATTTTAATCAAAATCAAATAAAAAATTTGGAACTAGAATTAAAATTTCTGCCCGAAAAATAATAAATGCGGACCAGAGAATCAAAAATTTGAACAATTAAATCAAAAATTTAGGTCAAAATAAAGAATATTTAGAATATTTAAAAAAAAATTAAAAATACAAAGATAAAATATTGTGACCAAAAATATCGAAAATACAGGTCAAAAATATAAGAATTAAAAATTCGTCTGGAAAAATAAAAAATGCGGACCAAACAGTCAAAAATTTTACCAATTAAATTTAGGCCAAAATAAATAATGTTTGGGCCTAATAATAAAAAATTTAGACAAAAAAAATCGAATATACAGGTCAAAAATCTAAAAAAAAACTATATGCTGAGTACAATACCTTGTACTGATTCTGGATTCTAATCCAAGAATTTCATGAAAATTCTCCAATTTGAACCACGGTTTTAGATCTTAAACGCATAATTTGTGACCTAAAATTAAAAATTTGGATTTTAATTTGATAATTATATGTAAAATCCGAAATTTGAAATATTCAATCCAAGTTTTTGGCCCCTAAACGCAGAATTTGAGACTTAAAATTCAAAATTTTGATTCTAAAATAAGAATTTCAATAAACATCTCGAATTTGGAACATAGAATCCATGGTTTTTAAACGCAAACTTTGTGTTGAAAAATCCAAAGTTTGGATTTTAATTTGATAATTATATGTAAAATTTCTAATTTGAAACTTTAAATCCCAGTTTCTGGTTCCTAAACGCAGAACTTGAGACCCAAAATCCAATATTTGGATTCAATTGATCAATTGCATTTAAAATCTGGCATTTGGAACATAAAATCCAAGTTTTTGACTCTTAAAAGCAGAATTTGAGTCCTAAAATCAAAAATTTGGATTATAATCTAGGAATGTCATGTAAAATCTCAAATTTGGGCCATAGAATTCATGGTTTTGGACCTTAAACACAAAATTTTTGCAATAAAATCCAAGATTTTGATTTTAATCCAATAATTTTATTAAAGGTTTTATTAAAATACAGGATGTTCCATTTAAAAAAAAAACACAACTTTGATATTTTAGGGCGTTTGGAACACCCTGTATAATATGAAATTAATTTTAAAGAGTAACCATAATAGACCCCTATATATCCTAAAAGTCAAACTTTTTGAAAGCCACATATTTTGGCTACAATATTCCGTGCCGTATAGCGTGAATAACCCTATATATTTCAATCTATCCTAAATTTATTTCAACTGTTGATAAATTTATAAAAATATAAAATGACCTTGAAAGATCTTATTTTGGGGCTTCCCGGGTCATGTTGCGGTTTTTTTGATATACGGCTTACGACTACTTTGGTTAAGGTCACAAGAAATGATATTTTCATATTTATTTAAAAATCTGTGTCGGGTGGCATTTTGACCATCTTATATCGGGATACCCTTTTATTACCTCATAAATGGATTTTAAGCAGGGAGTGGTTTCGACCGAACTAAGCACCGACATGCGGCAGCATTCCCTCGCCGAGCGGGTTTCGCATTTGTATTTTCTCTGACTGTAAGCTCTAACCTGACTGACTGGTACCAAGAGGGCTTACGCTGACTACGATGTGTGTGATGTGTGAACTAGAGGTGGAAAACTTATGAGCGAGTCAACTCAAAGAGATGTGTGTGGTGTGAGAACTAGAGGTAGGAAACTCATGAGCGAGTCCACTCAAAGAGTCATGAATGAAGGCAGGAACTTTTTTTTGTTGCTCTTTACTACAAAAAAGTCGACTCTGACAACTTATTAGCCGACTCTTTCATGAAACCATTTTAATAAATGCCCTTACGTTCTTCGTATTTCATGAAACTAAAGGTAGTTACTCAGGAGCGAGTCCACTCAAAGATAAATAAATAAATCGACTCTTTCATGAACCTATTTTCATAGGTGCCCCTTACGTTTTTCGTATTTCATAAATTTTTTGTTCATGTATAAGACTGTTGATTTGTCGCCAAAGTGGTCTATATAGACCCCCAGGGGTCTATTTAACAAAAGTAGGGGTCGATCTAAGCCAGGGGGTCTAATGGGGGTCGATCCGAATCGGAGGGTCAATTGGGGGTCGAAGGAAAAACAAGTGGAAAAAATGGAAAAAAAAATGTAAGGAGATATAAACCTCAATTTTCATATTTTCTGCTAGTGAACATGAAACCGTTTTTAGTGAAAAGGTTTTATTTATAGGAAATGTATGAATATATCAAATATTTGGATCCCGCGTTTAGAAAAAATTATTTAACTATTTTAGGTCATCGTCATTTATGTCTTTATTTATAATTTTTTTTTAATATCATTATTACAGGAAATACAAGCAATAAATATCAATAATTCTTTTTACAGTCCCAAAGTAGTCAATACACATATTTGTTACACCTGTGGATAGGCTTTGAAATTTAGTACATTTACGAAATTACGCTATCAAGATTTGTTCATAAGTTATAGCCAAATTGCCAAAAGACAAAAATATGGCTGATAAGGGGCGAGTTCACAAAAAAAATACTTTTGTGGGAGTCGATGGAGATTTCGAAAAATTATATAGGGGTCGATGATCAAAAAAGTTTGGCGACCCCTGTGTTAGACTATTTACTCAATCCTCTCCCAACCAGGGGCGGCTCGTTATCTAGAGCCACGGAGCCATACCTGTAGTACTACCTGTAGACTCAAGCTTAGCAAGTTTTTTTAACCGATTCTTAAAAAAAATTTAAATGTTAAAAAAAAACACCTGTAACACCGCGTGGAAGTCATTAATTTCAACAGATGATTAAAATTTTGACAGACTATTTCTGAAAAATTTCCCAGGAAAGCAATCGCAAGTTTACCACAACAAAAATTGTTGCACTAAAAAGCAAATTTCGATGATCAATAAGGCGCATTTTTCAGAAATTTGCATGGAAATTCCACATTAATTGCAACAGATGGTTGAAATTTTGATGAGTAATTTTAAATAATGTGTCTTTACAAATTTCCAAAGAAAATAATTTTCTCCTAAATTTTCGATTTTTTTGTTAAAATTTTCGAATTTTTGGTCCGCAATTTTGATTTTTATGATCGAATTTTTAAATTTTTTAACCTATATTTTAGATTTTTTTAACCTAAATGATTGCTTTTTATTCGCAACTTTTTTATTTTGTAATTTGAATTATTATTTTTTATGGGCAATTTTTTTTACTTTTTGGTTACTTTTTGACTACCGTTTTCGAGTTTTTGGTCGGCAACTTATTTTGAGCTAAAGAGTTATTTTGGGAGCTGAAAATGGCAAATTATTTTCGTTTTCCTTGATTTTTCAATTTTTTTGTTCGCATTTTTTATTCTTAGACCAGCATTTTTGATTTTTTTGGCCTATATTTTAGATCTTTGACCCGTATTTTTCATTTCTTCGTTCCAAATTTTAGAATTTTTGCCCGGAATATTCTTTATTTTGGTTAAACTTTTAGATTTTTTGTTGTTGAAATTTTCGGATTTTTGGTCTGCATTTTTTTAGCCGCGAATTTTTGATGTTTGTCTAAATTTTAGATTTTTTGTGCGTATCTTTTAGTTTTCAAGAGTTATTTTGGGGGCTGCAAATAGCAAATTATTTTTGTTTTTCTTGATTTTTCAATTTTGTGGTTTGCTTTTTTTATTTTTACACCAGAATTTTAGATTTTTTTGGCCTATAGTTTAGTAATGTGACCTGTATTTTTCATTTCTTCGTTCCAAATTTTAGAGTTTTTGCCCGGAATATTCTTTATTTTGGTTAAACTTTTTGATTTTTTTTTGTTGAGGAAATTTTCGGATTTTTGGTCTGCATTTTTTTAACCGAGAATTTTCGATATTTGTGCATATTTTCGATTTGTTTTAGTGTTGTTCTTAATTAAGAGCTATATCTGTAAGTTATTAATTTTTTACAATTTTTCAAAACATTGAGTACAATTTTCGTTCCCTCCAGTGCATTCCTGTTGTTTGCAGGTGCAATATTGCAATTGTTTTTTCAAATAATTAAAAATACACTGTTTCTGAATGGTTTCAGCAATTTTGAAACGAATTCTGCAAGTGATTAATTTGTTATAATTTTTGAAAACATTGAGTGCAATTTTCGTTCCTTCCAGTGCAGTTTTGAGTCAATTCCTGTTGTTTTCAGTAGCAATATTGCAATTATTTTAACAAGTAATCAAAAGTACACTCTTTCTGCATAGTTTTAGTCATTTTGGAGCGAATTCTATAAGTGATTATTTTTGTACAATATTTCAAAACATTGAGTGCAAATTTCCTTCACTACAGAGCAAATTTTGAGTTTATTCCCTTGTTTTCTGTAGGAGCGTGTCGTTGTTTTCAGGAAATCAAAAGTACACTATTTTTGAATAACTGAAGTTCCTTTGAAGCGAAACCTTCAAGTAATGAATTTTTCAAATTTTTCAAATCGTCGAGTGCAAATTTCCTTCGCTACAGAGCAAATTTTGAGTTTTTTTTCCTATGTTTTTTGGGGCTGATCACCACGAGTGCTGAAAATAGCAATTTTCAGACTTGAATTTTCAATCTTCTTGTTTTCATTTTTTATCGTTAAGCCCGGATTTTGATATTTTGGTCTAAAATTTGAATCTTTTAGCCTAAATTTTTTTCTAAATTTTCGATTTGTTAAAATTTTTGATTTTTTGGTCCGCAATTTTGAATTTTAGGATTGAATTTTTGAATTTTTATCCTATATTTTAGATTTTTTAATCTAAATGATTGATTTTTATGCGCGACTTTTTGTATGTTTTTTGTCGACATTTTCAAGTTTTTTTGATAGTTTTTGATTTCTTGCCCTTGATTTAAGATTTTTTAACTTGAATATTATTTTTTATGGGCAACTTTTTTTACTTTTTGGTTACTTTTTGACTAAAATCGATTAAATTTAATTTAAAAAAAAAAAAAATTTAAATTTTTTTCAAGACGGAGACCATTCTAAAAGGCGAATTATTTTCCTTTTCCATGATTTTTCAAATTTTTTGGTTAGAATTTTTAATTTTATTTTTTTGGTATATATTTTACATCTTTGACCTGTTTTTTCATTTCTTCGTTCCAAATTTTAGAGTTTTTGCCCTAAATATTCTCTATTTTAGTTAAACTTTTATTGAAATTTTCGGATTTTTCGTCTGCATTTTTTTTAACCGCGAATTTTCGATTTTTTGTGCTTATATTTTGAGTTTTTTTACCTTAATTCGGAGCGTATTTTTATTGGTCTATACTTAAATTTTTAACATGATTGATTTTTATGTGGAAATTTTTGATTTTTTGGCCGGTATTTAATTTGTATTATTTTGTCATTTCCATCTTTCATAATTTTGACGTTTCAAATGTCATCCGATCTAATAAATTGTAAAAGTGGCTCTACTTGAGAGGCTCTACCATGTGAATATACGTATAAATCCTTTGGGAAAGAGTGTGCGTCTAGTCAACAACAGAATTTATACTTTCGCTTTTTACCACCTCAGGGTTCATAAAAGAAAACTTTTTTAGGTTATTATTTTTTAAAGGAAACCTTGCTATAATTTGAGCACAACCTTCAATATAAAAATCTAAGCACCTTAATATAAAAAAAATGTTTTTTTTTTGTTTTCTTCAATTGTCATTTGCTGCAAAGAAGCAGAGACCGATAATGTTAGGCGAAAGTTAACAAATACAATCACTACTAGTGCTTCCTTATAAGTACAAAAGAAAAACCGTTTTTACAGAGCATTCCATGCGAAATAAGAAATTATGTGAGGTAACTTTGAATTCAAATTGTATGTCCAGTTTTGTCATGGGATAGATTTTGGATATTTTTTTGCCAAAAGATCTGTTAGTTCAAAGAGGGATGTTGACCCAAGGAACCAACATATATAAGTCAATTACGTTATTGACTATGTTTACTTTTATTAATTGCGAGACTTCATTGAGAGACAGGTTGAGCGTTAACAGGATGATTATTCTTTTATTGTAAAAATACAGAATTAGCGTGTATTTCACAATCTATTTTTGTTTTTCTTCTTCTCCATAGTAACCGAATTTCCTCACGGCTACCCGTGATCCTCATTTTCCGTTTTCCTATTCCCGGTCCAGGCAGTCACCACAGATCCTTCTTCTAGCAGGTACTTTTCACCCATCAACCTTGAAACATTACCCTGTCCGCAGACCAATAAAATTAAGACGTTATGGCATGATTCTTAAATTAATCGTAATTTTTGAGACCTAACTTCAAACTGTACCTCGTCACCGCTGTTAATTTTAAGTTGTCTCCTTGTTGTTTTACTTTAACCCTTGCATTTCTGTGTACGAGAGAAGTGTTTGCAAGATGAAAGCATGTAGTTATATATAAGCTGTACATTATCAAATTAGCATTGTTAAGTAAAATACTGAAATGCAAAGTCAGAATTGCAGTGAACTGGAAAAGCAAACAGAGAACACAATGTTTGCACGGGGCTGAGCAAACTCTCGTCAGCAATGCTCAGAGCCGAGAGGAAAAAAGCGTAAAAACCGGCAATGGCCGGGACGTATTTATTTTTGAAGGATCGGCATTTGAGCCGAGGGATTTTTATGCGCGACTTTTTGTATGTTTTTTGTCGACATTTTCAAGTTTTTTTGATAGTTTTTGATTTCTTGCCCTTGATTTAAGATTTTTTAACTTGAATATTATTTTTTATGGGCAACTTTTTTTACTTTTTGGTTACTTTTTGACTAAAATCGATTAAATTTAATTTAAAAAAAAAAAAAATTTAAATTTTTTTCAAGACGGAGACCATTCTAAAAGGCGAATTATTTTCCTTTTCCATGATTTTTCAAATTTTTTGGTTAGAATTTTTAATTTTATTTTTTTGGTATATATTTTACATCTTTGACCTGTTTTTTCATTTCTTCGTTCCAAATTTTAGAGTTTTTGCCCTAAATATTCTCTATTTTAGTTAAACTTTTATTGAAATTTTTGGATTTTTCGTCTGCATTTTTTTTAACCGCGAATTTTCGATTTTTTGTGCTTATATTTTGAGTTTTTTTACCTTAATTCGGAGCGTATTTTTATTGGTCTATACTTAAATTTTTAACATGATTGATTTTTATGTGGAAATTTTTGATTTTTTGGCCGGTATTTAATTTGTATTATTTTGTCATTTCCATCTTTCATAATTTTGACGTTTCAAATGTCATCCGATCTAATAAATTGTAAAAGTGGCTCTACTTGAGAGGCTCTACCATGTGAATATACGTATAAATCCTTTGGGAAAGAGTGTGCGTCTAGTCAACAACAGAATTTATACTTTCGCTTTTTACCACCTCAGGGTTCATAAAAGAAAACTTTTTTAGGTTATTATTTTTTAAAGGAAACCTTGCTATAATTTGAGCACAACCTTCAATATAAAAATCTAAGCACCTTAATATAAAAAAAATGTTTTTTTTTTGTTTTCTTCAATTGTCATTTGCTGCAAAGAAGCAGAGACCGATAATGTTAGGCGAAAGTTAACAAATACAATCACTACTAGTGCTTCCTTATAAGTACAAAAGAAAAACCGTTTTTACAGAGCATTCCATGCGAAATAAGAAATTATGTGAGGTAACTTTGAATTCAAATTGTATGTCCAGTTTTGTCATGGGATAGATTTTGGATATTTTTTTGCCAAAAGATCTGTTAGTTCAAAGAGGGATGTTGACCCAAGGAACCAACATATATAAGTCAATTACGTTATTGACTATGTTTACTTTTATTAATTGCGAGACTTCATTGAGAGACAGGTTGAGCGTTAACAGGATGATTATTCTTTTATTGTAAAAATACAGAATTAGCGTGTATTTCACAATCTATTTTTGTTTTTCTTCTTCTCCATAGTAACCGAATTTCCTCACGGCTACCCGTGATCCTCATTTTCCGTTTCCCTATTCCCGGTCCAGGCAGTCACCACAGATCCTTCTTCTAGCAGGTACTTTTCACCCATCAACCTTGAAACATTACCCTGTCCGCAGACCAATAAAATTAAGACGTTATGGCATGATTCTTAAATTAATCGTAATTTTTGAGACCTAACTTCAAACTGTACCTCGTCACCGCTGTTAATTTTAAGTTGTCTCCTTGTTGTTTTACTTTAACCCTTGCATTTCTGTGTACGAGAGAAGTGTTTGCAAGATGAAAGCATGTAGTTATATATAAGCTGTACATTATCAAATTAGCATTGTTAAGTAAAATACTGAAATGCAAAGTCAGAATTGCAGTGAACTGGAAAAGCAAACAGAGAACACAATGTTTGCACGGGGCTGAGCAAACTCTCGTCAGCAATGCTCAGAGCCGAGAGGAAAAAAGCGTAAAAACCGGCAATGGCCGGGACGTATTTATTTTTGAAGGATCGGCATTTGAGCCGAGGGAAATCATCCGCGTTTTCAGCTAACTCTCTCTCTCTCTCTCCCTCCCTTCAGCCCGCCTCGCGCGATGAACACGTTAACGTTCTGTTTGGGAAATTGTAAGGAAGGACGTACAGGCGGTGCGGGAGGGTAGGGGGGGTTATTTTTTAATATTTCACCGCCGCGAGGGTAGGCGTCCCTCGGCGAGCGGTAATTATAAGCAATCCCTTTTCGTCTTCGCGACTCCCCCCTCTGCGGATTAATTATCATTGTTGCGGTGCGCTTCTTTAATTCACTCACGTTCCCTTTTTTTTCGTTCCAGACTGAAATTGCGAAGAGACTGAACGCCATCATTGCACAAATCCTGCCCTTCTTGTCCCAGGAACACCAACAGCAGGTCGCCAGTGCGGTAGAACGGGCAAAACAAGTTACCATGACAGAACTCAATGCCATAATTGGGGTAAGTACTTAATTATTTTAAAGTTAATCAAATAAAACACTTGTTGATATATTTGTTATGCGGATAATATAGGCCAGTGTTTATCAATTGATGAACAGGCTATGGATGACGACATTTCTGTCCGAGCAATGTTGCCAATTTAGAAGCTGTCCAACTATGCTGTTTAATGAATAGGATAGCATTTACGGTCGCAGCTAGAAAATGCCACAAATATCCGATAACATCAGTATAAGATTTTAATGTACGTAATTACATATAGTTCATCCGTTGAGAGCTGACGGTGATGCATTTTCGTACTAAGAATTGCTTTGCATTTTATATCTATCTCTTTCTATCATGTACGAAGCAGTATGAAATAAAAGACGAAACGTGTGTCTGCGTGTTTAAGAATGGGGCAGCATAAACGTAAGTCTTAGCTCATGCATGACTCTTCCATCGCATTGGCACGCTTCATATAAACACACAAAACACGCGAGCGCTACGTCAAATAACATAACCGTAAAAGATTTTCTTTAGATTTCATTTCGATCGAGTTAATACTTAATTCATTCATCATGCTTAGAAATAAATCGCTAAAAAGTCAGTTTTAACATATGTTGATTAACGTGTTTAATTATTTTGAACGCAAAGCGCCAAATGATAAACTTGTCTGAAAATATATAAGGTGTTGCGCGAGAATTTTTAAATATCCCGCCAATGAAAATCAGCGCGGCACCAAATTTTCTTACGAACATACGTTCACTTAAATCTTGATTCATGCCATTTTAAGCGATGAGTCACAGTCAGCTCTCAGCGGCCCGACTATATCAGTAAACCCCGCCCATCCTTATCATTTCATATGCGAGCGCTTAGTCATGCGCTCGTCGTCCGTACTCGGAAGGACGGCAATAAATGAGCCGTTTATTTTGAAAGTGGGGCAAGTCCATTTTTTGTTATTGCGAGGTATTTAAAGGTTTGCATTTTGATCAATCTAAAAATATTGGTAAGCACTAATAGACATATTTTTTGTATTTTGTGGCATTAGATAATGTAAGTTTATTATCCAATAGTGTTTATAGTGTTGGCTAAAATAATAAAGGTGTAATTATACCTAAATGGACTTGCCTCACTCTCAAAATTAATGAATTATTGTAATCGTTAATTAAAGTGATAATATTTCAGTGTATCAGCGTTTTTAAATATTATAGTAGAAGATATAACATAACAAAAATCAATTCATTTTTATTAAGAATTCAATGAAATTATACATATTTGTTAATCATTTACTTTATACGTATATTTATATTGAATTTTACTTAGGATTTAACATTTTTAAATATTCATGATGAACGAAGGTATATGTGGTAATAAATCCATCATGTCCTTATATCTGTCAGATGTAATAAATCTACTTTTCTTCATATACAGAAGGTCATTTCAATTGCAAAGATTTTCTAGCCAGTTCGGCATTTATTGTATGAATTTCATGTTATTTTGTCAGATTCTATAATATTTTTCCACTATTTCGATGGACTTTTCTTGTGTTTTAGTCATAAGTAACCTTGTTTTCCTTCGTAGTGTTCCTCTGTAGCATCATTCTCATCTGATGATGAACTTAATATTTCAACTCTTCTTCTTCTTTTTCTGGATTTTTTGGAACGAATTGTCTTCATATTCAGATTCTGATTAGAAGATTCTTCTTTTATTACCGATTCTCAAGGATTTTATTTTTCCAAACATAATAAAAATAATGAAATTACTTGCAAATGAGGATTTTATTGGAGTGTCGTAATAACGTATTTTCATTTCATTTTTTTTTACCTACCAAATTCACTTTCAGATGCATCAAAGTTGAAATCGTTTTTGTTTTTATAAAATATACAACAATTCGTTATTGATTTTTAAAATAGGAGTGAAACTGTTTGGTGCACCTGAGTTGAAACAGCACTATGCCGAATATTAAACAATTTACAGTTTTTCTCAGTGTTGCCAATATGACTAAACTTTTCCAGTATTGCAAGTAAACATATTATCGAAACACTAAAATTATGAAATACTTATTATTATTCTAAATTCTGCCGTAATATATTCGGTTACAAATAATTTCAACCTTAGATGGACTTGCACCGCTTTCAAAATAAACATATTTACAATAGTGTTAACATCTAAAACTTCCACCTCACAAATATTAGGGAATCTCATTTCTTATTACCATAAATAGTTTACAGATAAGAAGATTACACTAAGTTTTCTATATAATTATCCTTATCTCCATTTTCTTCAAAAATGGACTTGCCCCACTTTCAAAATAAACGGCTCAAATGGTGAAAGTGCAATCATGATTTTATATCATTCAATGCCCTTTCCAAAACCTGTAATTAATCAATGTTAAACAAACGTGAATTGAACAAATATCATCCAATTTAAGAGGTGGGCTAATTTGAAGTATGTACGGGAAATAGTTTTCTTATTAACCAAGATAAATTAATTTAAAATCGAGATATCCACTTGTATATGGGGTATTCCGCCAGAGATTTTTTTTCGAAATGTAATGACCACGTCAAAATGTTCGTCTACTTGTCCCTAAAGACCGCGAATTTTTTTCGCTCGCGTTCCGGAGATATCCACGATTCAATATAGAAAAATCCAGGTTTTTGTCCATTTTTCTCAGACGTTCATGTGAAAATAACTTTGAATAGACGCGTTTTAATGGAAAATTCAAAAGGACCAAAGTTGCTCGGCTTGGATAGACGAATAAGATCCCGAGGTGGAATTTTTTTTTTCGGCGAAAACATAACCTAAAAATTGCGTTTTTCCGGAAAATTCAGGGAGAACCTATTTTTGCCCCTTTGAAAATGGCTCATCTTTCTCCAAAAACTTAGATAAATGTGTCGAGAATAATTTGAAAAATTTTCAGAGTGGTTCTCGACAAGCATCAGACGCAATATCAATCAAAAATAGCCATAAAAAAAGAGGCAAAAATTGAATAATTCGAGAAAATAAAAGATGACAATACAACATGTATCCTGGACGTTTCCGAAGTTATTTCCCATTAAAAATATGCCTCAAAAGTAACGCAGAGAACCCCGAAAACCCACTTCAACCCTCGAGACATACATTTTTTTTATAAATTCAAAAAACGAAATATAGCCTGAATATATAAATATTCAACCTGTTCGTAACTCTGCAAGCAAAATTAAGTCTTACTAAGACTATATTTATTTATCTTTTTTTTTTATGGCTATTTTTGATATTACGTCTGATGCTTGTCGAGAACCACTCTGAAAATTTGTCAGGTTATTCCCGACATATTTATGTAAGTTTCCGAACCAAGATGAGCCATTTTTGAATGGGCGAAAATGGGTTTTTCCCAAATTTTCCGGTAAAAACGCAATTTTTAAGTTATGTTTTCCCAAAAAAATTCCACCTCTGGATCTTATTCCTCTATCCAAGCCGAGCAACTTTGGACCTGATGATTTTTTCATGAAAACGCGTCTATTCAAAGTTACTTTCAGAACGCCTGAGAAAAATGGACAAAAACCTGGATTTTTCTATATTGTATTCGGGAGCGAAAGAAAATCTGAAAAAATTCACGGTGTCTAGGGACATGTAGACAAACATTTTGACGTCCAACTTCCATTTCGAAAAAAAAAATGGAATGCCCCATATGCATATAACTCCGTAATTTATGGTTGTAAGTAAATCAATATTTCACACTTCTTAGCCCATACCGCGACCATTCCAAATGTCCGAAAGTTTTCTCTTTATCTTAATAAATATTCGAGTAGTATTGAATTAATTATAAATTAGCTATCTTTTCAACTGTAATTAAAATCAATGGATGACGACATTTCTGTCCGAGCAATGTTGCCAATTTAGAAGCTGTCCTGCTATGATGTTGAATGAATAGTATTTTGCAGTCCGTTAGGATAGCCTTTCCGGTCGCAGCTAGAAAGTTTTGGACGAAATTCGTGAAAAAACTCTTAAAAAAAGCATTAAAAAAAACGTTTCATACAAAAAGTTTGTATTTTTTCCCGTAGAATACGATCCCGCAATAAAAAATAGGAGGTTCTATTTGAAAAATAAAATCAAAGTTGACCTTCGTTTGACCTTAAAAATTACCGCCAAGGTCATTTTTAAGGTCACCAGCATATGTCCCCTCCGAACTCTACGACTTTTATCTGAAACATTTTTCGAGATATTTGGGGTGGCTATTTAAAATGGGTCACCCTGTATAACAAGCGCTGTCATAGTGAATAGTGAAGTTGATGTTATTGTCAAGGCCGCCTAGATATATACCCAAAATCGTCCCGACAGTTACAAAAATCGTCCAGAAAGTAAAGAAATCGTTCCGAAAATAACTACTTTCGGCATGATTTATGTAAAGTGGTACTTTTGATTTAAACAGTGGCGGCTGGTGGAGGAATCTTGTGGTAGAATTATTTTTGAGTAAATCTAGAAATTTTCCCGCTTGCGGCAATTGTTTTTATGTTTTTCTGGTCCCTAGGCAATTGAACAACTGCAGAATTTCAACAATTTGTGTTCTCGCGCAAATATTTCGAAATCTCGCAAACGACAGTCTTTTGATTGTTATGGAATCTTGAAGTAGAATTGATTTTAAGTAAATCCAAAAAATTTCTAGTTTGTTGCATTTTTTTAAATATATTTTAAGCTCTGATAAAATGCAAAACTTCAAAATTTCAGCCAGTTGTCTTCTCGGGGAAATAAATCGAAATCTCGTGAAGGAAAGTCTTTCGATTTTTATTGAATCTTGAAGCAGAACTGGTCTTAAGCAAATCTGAAAAGTTTCTCTTTTGTGGCAATTGTTTTTATATTTTTTTGAGCTCTAGGCAAATTAACAACTTCAGAATTTCAAGAATTTGTATTCTCACGCAAATATTTCGAAATCTCGCGAAAGACAGTCTTTTGTTTCTTATGAAATCTTGAAGTAGAATTGATCTTAAGCAAATCCAGAAAACTTCAAGTTTGTTGCAATTTTGTAAATATTTTTTTGAGCTTTGGTAAACAAATTCAGAATTTTAGCCGGTTGTGTTTTTGCGGAAATAAATGAAGGAAGGTCTTTTGGATCTTTATGGAATCTTGATCTTAAGCAAATCTGAAAATTTTCACGCTATATTTTTTTAGCACTAGACAGTCGAACAAATTTCAGGATTTCGACAATTTGTGTTCTGGAGCAATTATTTTCAAATCCTATGAAGGAAAGTATTCGGATTTTTGAGGAATCTTATAGTAGAATTGTTTTCGAGTAAATCTGGAAAACTTTACGTTTGTGGCAATTGTTTTTATACTTTTTTATGCTCTTGACAATTAAACAACTTCAAAATTTCAACAATTTGTGTTATCGCGCAAATATTTTAAAATCTCGTGAAGGATAGTCTTTTTATTTTTATGGAATTTTAAAGTAGAATTGATCTTAAGCAAATCCAGAAAATTTCAAGTTTGTTGCAATTTTTTTAAATATTTTTTGTGCCCTGATGAAACGCACAACTTCAGAATTTTAGCCGCTTGTTTTTTACGGAAATAAATCGAAAGCTCGTGAAAGACAGTCTTTAGTTTTTTTATGGATTCTTAAAGCAGGATTAATCTTAAGCATATCTGGAAAGTTTCACGTTTATGGCAATTGTTTTTATATTTTTTGAGCTCTAGACAATTAAACATTTTTAAAATTTTTGAATATTTTAAAATCTCACAAAGGACAGTCTTTTGATTTTCATAAAATCTTGAAGTAGTGATCTTAAGCAAATCTAGACTATTTCAAGTTTGTTGCAATGTTTTAAATATATTTCTTCAGAATTTCAGCCAATTGTGTTCTCGCGGAAATAAATCGAAATCTCGTGAAGGAAAGTCTTTAGATTTTTATGGAATCTTGAAGGATAATTGATCTTAGCCAAATCTGGAAAGTTTCACGTTTGTGGCAATTGTTTTTTTTTAATATTTTTTGAGCTCTAGACAATTGAACTATTTTAAAATTTAAACAATTTGTGTTCTAGTGCAATTATTTTAAAATCCAGTGAAGGAAAATCTTATTTTTGAGGAATGTAGCAGAATTTATCTTAGGCAAATACAGAAAATTTAAACTTTGTTGCAATTCTTTTTTAATATTGTTTTGAGCTTTGATAAAACGCACAACTTCAGAATTTCGGCGAGTTGTGTTCTCGCGAAAATAAATCGAAATCTCGTGAAGGAAAGTCTTTGGATTTTTATGGAATCTTGAAGCATAATTGATCTTAGCCAAATCTGGAAAGTTTCACGTTTGTGGCAATTGTTTTTTTTATATTTTTTGAGCTCTAGACAATTGAACTATTTTAAAATTTAAACAATTTGTGTTCTAGTGCAATTATTTTAAAATCCAGTGAAGGAAAATCTTATTTTTGAGGAATATAGCAGAATTTATCTTAGGCAAATACAGAAAATTTAAACTTTGTTGCAATTTTTTTTAATATTGTTTTGAGGTTTGATAAAACGCACAACTTCAGAATTTCAGCGAGTTGTGTTCTCGCGAAAATAAATCGAAATCTCGCGAAGGAAAGTCTTTGGACTTTTATGGAATCTTGAAGCATAATTGATCTTAGCCAAATCTGGAAAGTTTCACGTTTGTGGCAATTGTTTTTTTTATATTTTTTGAGCTCTAGACAATTGAACTATTTTAAAATTTAAACAATTTGTGTTCTAGTGCAATTATTTTAAAATCCAGTGAAGGAAAATCTTATTTTTGAGGAATATAGCAGAATTTATCTTAGGCAAATACAGAAAATTTAAACTTTGTTGCAATTCTTTTTTAATATTGTTTTGAGCTTTGATAAAACGCACAACTTCAGAATTTCGGCGAGTTGTGTTCTCGCGAAAATAAATCGAAATCTCGTGAAGGAAAGTCTTTGGATTTTTATGGAATCTTGAAGCATAATTGATCTTAGCCAAATCTGGAAAGTTTCACGTTTGTGGCAATTGTTTTTTTTATATTTTTTGAGCTCTAGACAATTGAACTATTTTAAAATTTAAACAATTTGTGTTCTAGTGCAATTATTTTAAAATCTAGTGAAGGAAAATCTTATTGTTGAGGAATGTAGCAGAATTTATTTTAGGCAAATACAGAAAATTTAAACTTTGTTGCAATTTTTTTTTAATATTGTTTTGAGCTTTGATAAAACGCACAACTTCAGAATTTCGGCGAGTTGTGTTCTCGCGAAAATAAATCGAAATCTCGTGAAGGAAAGTCTTTGGATTTTTATGGAATCTTGAAGCATAATTGATCTTGGCCAAATCTAGAAAGTTTCACGTTTATGGCAATTGTTTCTTTATATTTTTTGAGCTCTAGACAATTGAACTATTTTAAAATTTAAACAATTTGTGTTCTAGTGCAATTATTTTAAAATACAGTGAAGGAAAATCTTATTTTTGAGGAATGTTGTAGTAGAATTTATCTTAGGCAAATACAGAAAATTTAAACTTTGTTGCAATTTTTTTTAATATTGTTTTGAGCTTTGATAAAACGCACAACTTCAGAATTTCAGGGAGTTATGTTCTCGCGAAAATAAATCGAAATTTCGCGAAGGAAAAGTCTTTGGACTTTTATGGAATCTTGAAGCATAATTGATTTTAGCCAAATCTGGAAAGTTTCACGTTTGTGGCAATTTTTTTTTATATTTTTTTGAGCTTTGGGCAAATTAACAACTTCAGAATTTCAAGAATTTAAACAATTTATGTTCTAGTGCAAATATTTTGAAATTCAGGCAAAGAATTTTGAGGAATATTGTAGTAGAATTAATTTTGAGTAAATTTGGAAATTTTCACGTTTGTAGCAATTGTTCTAGACAATTGAACAATTTCAGAATTTTAACAATTTGTTTTCTCATGCAATTATTTTGACAATTAATGAAGGGATTTTTGAGGAATCTTACAGTAGAATAAAATTTGAGTAAATCTGGAAAATTTCACGTTTCTTGCAAATGTTATTATATTTTTTTAAGCTCTGGGCAATTGAACAACTTCCTAATGCGAACAATTTGTGTTCTTTTACAATTATTTTGAAATTCAGCGAAGGAAAGTCTTCGGATTTAGAATTAAAAAATCCTTGCTGAGCTTGAAATTAGTGGTAGTGCCATGACTCCTCGGCTCTACATAACGAGCCGCCCCTAGTAAAGAATGCCAAAATGAACAACTTATAAAGAATAAGTTTTTTTTCGAAATCTCTTTCGTTTTCGAGTAAACTGGCTATTAGGATTTGAAGTAATGAAGTAATTTGTCATTTTCATCTTTCATAATTTTGAGGTTCTACAAAACGCTCGATTTACATTTAAAATATGATTTAGTTTGAAAATAAACCATGAAAGTGTAAATATAAATGATGATACCATCGGAGAAAGTAACATGATGGCCAAATCACCTATTTTTTTTTCGTAGTAATACAACATCCATGGCTGAATTTATTCAGTTGTAATCGCTATCTTTTATAGTTATAAACACGATACCTTTACGATTCGCAGTTAAAGGCAACATAGTATCATTTAATTTTGAAATAATGCGTAAAATGGCAATAAGTACACGCTGATAAAGCGCCGCCGTAAAGTGTACTTTTACGATCTTGCTATAAGTCCCCGGCGATAAACTTATGAAAGCTATATAATATTAATACAGCGCCTCCAAACGAGGGTGGAATCTGGAAAGAAACGCTCGCTCGCTCACCCTCCGTCCCTTTTTTTCCATCCCCTAATCAACATTCCAATCACCTTTGGACTTTATCGGGCGGAGGCCGCCAATTCCCGACAGGAAAATTAAGTGGAGTCGGGAAATTCCGTCCCCCCAGACACACAGGGTTCAGAAATCTTGTTTTATACAAGGGGAATCGATACCGATGCAGAGAGTTAGTTCTTTATGTTATGGTATTAGTGTAGTTTTCTTTTCTATGTGTTTCGTGGTTTGTTTATTTATTTCTTTTCTGTAGTCGTGTTTTGCCTTATGCTGTTCGTCAACGGAGATGTCCGAGAAGATCAATGATTATTCTATTGACGGACAATACTTACAATATATCACGTCTGGGGCGGGCGGAATTTATACCACTATTTAACACCACGCTTCACGGTAAATCACTTTTAAATTCAACAATGCAACGAAATAATAATATATTAAATAAAACGAAATTTAACCTGAATATATGAATATTCAACGTGTTCGTAACTCTGCAAGCAAAATTAAAAGATAATATATTTATTTTAAGAAACATTGATTCGAATTTTTATACTAAAAGTTTTCGAGTGATTAAAAAACAAAGCAATAATTATCTGCTATACTGACGCGAATAATACATGTTTGGCTTTGAATCATCATTATTTCTTCCAAAGCCTAATTCTTGTTTTGATTAAAAAAATAAATATAAAATAATATTCTCCTAAATTGTTAGTTCACTTTTCGCCTACGAAGTATTTTTTTTTCATCGATAAGATTACGAAAAACCGAGAACTATGTTTGTTTAGTTGCATAAATAAGAGACCGGCGACGAGCGATACGCTAAACAGCGATTTTAGCGCCTACAAGCGAATGCAAATAGCGTTCACAAAGTCGTCCGACGACGTGAAACCCACTATGAGTACAACAAATTAAGACAATTAGCGACTCAGCTCCAGAACATTTACCTCTACACCGTAAATTCTAATCTCCGATAATATACCAGGCGAGCGCTTTACATACTAAACAATCTAATCAATAATTTATGCGCCACTTAACCTAATAAATTTAATTACAACCAATACCGTAATCAGGTCGATATCCATTACACGGAGAACGATCGCAAAAATGCCACACGCTGTGTTTGTACAAGTATAGTGTAAATTTAACGAGCCCTCCTGTATATATGTATATAATCCGGTGTGTTTACACGCGAGTTCTGGGAAATGTAGGTTGTCTGTATGGAAATGTAAACATACACAAGTAGTAAAGTCTAAGTACAAACAAACATTGCTTTAGTTAAAATGTGTTTTCTATTTACTCATTGTTTTTTTTTTATTATTGATAGTTTATATATCTTATTTTCAATAGCAATTGCTTATGCAAATATAAGCAAATGTGTGTGCTTACTTACTTCGTTAAGATAATATTTGATAAATAAATGGAATTTGTTCTGTGTAATATTTGACTGGCACTCTTAGCGAATTATAAACATGGCATCGTAGGGGTTTAAGTATTCAGTGATGTTAAAGGCGTGTCATGTCTATAACCATGACTGCTTTAAATTCCCCAAACTACGAAGAAGTTTTTGAACTCAGAAGTAACACACCCACCAATCCATATATCATTATAATTTTGGAAAATGTGTCCATCTGCAAATGTAAATATACTGAAGAAAACACTTGAAATTCGTGAAATTTCGACCATTTTCAAACCGCCATAACTCAGCGTATTTTCAATCGATTTTGATGAATCTTTGAGGGCAAAAAACTTAGAAGTGTCTTCTTTAAAGTCATGCATGCGAAAGTAAGCGTAACCCCTTCCGCCCCCTCTAGCGCCCCTGTGAAAAAACAAGTTTTTTTTCTGGAAACCATGTCCAACTTTGACGATGTCTATGGAGTTGGAAAAATTTTGTCGACTCGATCCACCTTCAAAGGATTAAAATTTGATCAATTCCCTATGCAGGACTCAAAGAGCGAACGTCCTACGACGATTTGGCACTAAGTTATGGGTGTGCATTTTGAGGTCTTTTTATTTTTTCGTTTGGAGGGGTGTAGAGCCTTCTCCTTGTGTAGGGCATAAACCCTCTCAAAGAGGACACATTTTGCTTTTGATTTCTCAAAAGATTGTCGAAATCGGTTGGATAGAAGCGGAGTTATGGCTATTTGAAAATTAAAGTGAAAGTGTTTAATTTTTTTCCGTCAATGTAATTTATTTGTTTTTATTGGACGAATGAAAAAATGGGCCAATGGTGGTGAGTTGGGCCCACATTTTTTTCCGACCTCACAGAGATCGTTACAGTGACCCTTTAAACCTAAAATATTTTTTTTTGTTATTGGAGTTCTAAGGAACAAAATGCGACATTCATGATTTCGCGCAAACAATAAATTTTCGTGCGTATCTCAAAGAACATTGAAGGAAGATTTCATTCGTGAAAACAAAAACAATTTCGTCGAAAAACTTCGGACTTCGAATTTTGGTTACCGTCAACATAAAAATCGCACATGTCGTTGTTTCCTTAACAACCAATAACAAATAGCATTTTATTTGTCAAAGTGCAGAAAATTGAGAAAGAGGTGAGTCAAAAAATTCGCTTTTTTTCAAACACCCATGACTGTGCCAAATCATCGTATGAGTCCAGCATAGGGAATTGATTAAATTTTAATGCCTTTATGATGGATCGAGTCGACAAAATTTTTCGGTACTCAAATATTCATCAAAATTGATTGAAAATACGCCGAGTTATGGCGGCTTAAAAATGGTCGAAATTTCACGAATTTCAAGTGTTTCATTTTTTTCCACCAGTGTATATTCAGGTAATTCGTTAAAAAAAACTGCCGATAAGGTGGTCATATCTCGAAAAATAGGATAGCTAATTGGAAAACAAAGTACGTCACTGAATGGAATGAAGAAAAGTCCAAAAATTTCTTTTAAGCCCCTACGGCTTGTCCGGGATAAACATCGTCAAGATAATTGTAAATATTCTCCATAGTTTTTGACACATAGCCCGAATCGGGACGTCCCCTTTTTTTGACTGGGTCGTTTGATTTTAAAGAAATCCTTTTAGCACTTCTCTTGGCAATCACTATTAGATTTTTTTTTTTTTTTTTTTTTTTACTTAGGCTTTCGCCATTCAGTCACACACGGCTGTTTTTGTATTTTTGTTTTGTTTTTGTATGAATAATGAACGTAAATGAACAAATGAATAATGTAAGACGTATACAACAACCACGGACCCAAGCGGATACTTCTCGGTCGCCGAAATTTTTATTTAGAATTTTCGAAGTAGATCACTCCAGGGGCGGCTCGTTATATAGAGTCACGGAGCCATGACACTACCTGTAGACTTAAGCAAGAATTTTTAATTAATTCTTAAAAAAAAAAATTAAATGTTAAAAAAACACCTGTAACACCGTGGAAGTTCCACATTAATTTCACGCATTTTTCAGAAATTTGCATGGAAATTCCGTAACAGATGGTTGAAATTTTGATAGAGTAATTTTAAATAATGTGTCTTTACAAATTTCCAAAGAAAATAATTTTCTTCTAAATTTTCGATTTTTTTGTTAAAATTTTCGAATTTTTTATTTTTAGGATCGAATTTTTGAATTTTTTATCCTATATTTTAGATTTTTTTTAACCTAAATGATTGCTTTTTATACGCAACTTTTTTATTTTGTAATTTGAATTACTATTTTTTATGGGCGATTTTTTGTACTTTTTTGTTACTTTTTGACTACCGTTTTCGAGTTTCTGGTCGGCAACTAATTTTGAGCTAAAGAGTTATTTTGGGAGCTGAAAATGGCAAATTATTTTCGTTTTCCTTGATTTTTCAATTTTTTTGTTTGCATTTTTTTTCTTAGACCAGCATTTTTGATTTTTTTGGCCTATATTTTAAATCTTTGACCCGTATTTTTCATTTCTTCGTTCCAAATTTTAGAGTTTTTGCCCGGAATATTCTTTATTTTGGTTAAACTTTTTGATTTTTTTGTTGTTGAAATTTTCTAATTTTTGGTCTGCATTTTTTTAACCGAGAATTTTCGATATTTGTGTATATTTTCTATTTGTTTTAGTGTGTTCTTAATTAAGAGCTAATGCAGAATTAGTGATTAATTTTTTACAATTTTTAAAAACATTGAATGCAAATTTCCTTCACTACAGAGCAAATTTTGAGTTTATTCCCTTGTTTTCTGCAGGAGCGCGTCGTTGTTTTCAGGAAATCAAAAGTACACTATTTTTGAATAATGTGCAAATTTCCTTCGCTACAGAGCAAATTTTGAGTTTTTTTTTCCTGTTTTCTGGGGCTAATCACCACGAGTGCTGGAAATGGCAATTTTCGGACTTGTATTTTCAATCTTCTTGTTTTCATTTTTTATCGTTAAGCCCGGATTTTGATATTTTGGTCTAAAATTTTAATCTTTTAGCCTAAATTTTTTTCTAAATTTTCGATTTGTTTGTCAAAATTTTTGATTTTTTGGTCCGCAATTTTGATTTTTAGGATCGAATTTTTGAATTTTTATCCTATATTTTAGATTTTTTAACCTAAATGATTGATTTTTATGCGCGACTTTTTGTATTTTTTTGTCGACATTTTCAAGTTTTTTTTACAGTTTTTGATTTCTTGCCCTTGATTTTAACTTGAATTATTATTTTTTATGGGCATTTTTTTTTACTTTTTGGTTACTTTTTGACTAAAATCGATTAAATTTAATTTTTTTCAAAAAAAAAATTTTAAATTTTTTTCAAGACGGATACCATTCTGAACACTTTGTCCATAAAATTTTGTTGTGGGACTTCCAGGAACTGAGGTTTTCGAGTTTCTGGTCGGCAACTTATTTTGAGGTAAAGAGTTATTTTGGGGACTGAAAAAGGCAAATTATTTTCGTTTTCCTTGATTTTTCAAATTTTTTCGTTAAAATTTTTTATTTTTAGACCAGCATTTTTTATTTTTTTTGGTCTATATTTTAGATCTTTGACCTGTGTTTTCATTTCTTCGTTCCAAATTTTAGAGTTTTTGCCCTAAATATTCTCTATTTTAGTTAAACTTTTGTTGAAATTTTCGGACTTTTGGTCTTCATTTTTTTTAACCGCGAATTTTGGATATTTGTGTAAATTTTCGATTTTTTGTGCTTATATTTTTAGTATTTTACCTTAATTAGGAGCGTATTTTTTATTGGTCTATACTTTAGATTTTTAACATGATCGTTATCATGGTTATTTTAATATTGTTCAAGTTTTATTTATTTTTATTATTGTTGTTTTTTTTTTACTAAAAAAAAATGGGGTTTGTTTGTTCATTTATTATTTAAAAAAATCAATTTTTTTCGAGGGCGGTCAAAGTTATTTTTTGCACAATTGTGGCTATATGCCTAGAACATCATCAGATGGTCATAAATGAATGTCAAAGAGTATAGCGAAATAAGATGGTCAAAAGTGCCCCCAAACTAAATGAGCTGGGAGGCTAAAAATACTGTTAAGGATCATAAAAAAGTCAGATTCGACAAAAAAGTAGCCCCCCACCTTCTCTCATTCGCTGCTATAGTCAAAAACGTGTTTTTTTGATTTTTAATTTTTCCTGTGCATCCAACTAACTTTTGACTGTCGATAGGTACCAGTACCTTGAGATTACAATATTATCTAATGTATTTTTATAAAACGGGAATTTTTGGCGGGAAATTCGAATTTTGACAATATAAAATATCACTAAATAGGGATTATTTCAGGTAAGTTAAAAGGTGCTCCTCTAGAAAAAATATATATTGGGTGTCTATTGTTTCTAAATATGTGTGTTTTTTTTTCAGAATTTTCCGAGTAGTACAACATGGTCAAAATATTTAAAAACCGCACTTTTGACTAATTTTAACCTTATCACTTTCATTTTGTGTCATGTATTTTCAGAAATAAACTTATCTATTGGTACCATTTATTTTGCGTTAAAATTACTTACTTAACATTTTATATTAATTCGGCAGTAGCACCTTTCAATTTCAACTAAAAAAGTAATTTTGAATGATTTTTTTTTTAGTTTCAGGTATTGGAGTTTCCCACTAAATGTGCAAAACAAAATTGTGTAGCATACATCAATACAAGAAATGACCTAGAATGTACCAATAAAAAGTTTTACAATGTTTTTTTTCCGTTTGAAAAATAAGGTTAAAATTAGTCAAAAATGCGGTTTTTAATTATTTTGGCCATGTTCTATCACTCGGAAAATTCTGAAAAAAATCTCGCATATTTAGGAACAATAGACACTTTTTATGTATTTTTTCTAGAGGTGCACCTTTTAACTTCTCTGAAATAATCGCTATGTAGTGATATTTTATATTATCAAAATTCGAATTTCCCGCCAAAAATTTCGGTTTTATAAAAATATATTAGATAATATTGTTATCTTAAAGTACTGATACCTACCGAAAGTCGAAAGTTAGTTGGATGCACAGGAAAATTAAAAACCAAAAAATCACGTTTTTGGCTATGGCAAGGGTTGGGAGGGGGTTGGAGAGACTATTTTTTTGTCGAATTTCACTTTTTTATGATCCTAAACATTATTTTTTACCCCTCAGCTCATTTCATTTTGGGGGCACTTTTGACCATCTTATTCCACGCTACCCTTTCCCTTGCAGGAATAGTTTAAATTCTCTAAGTCAGATAATGTCAGGTCTCTAAATGTTGGTCTCTTTTTTTCATGGGCGGCCAAAACCATTTTTGCGCAAGGGTAGCTATATGCCCAGAACATCATCAGATGGCCATAAATGAATGTCAAATTACACTTGCAGGAATAGTTAAAATTCTCTAAGCCAGGCAATGATAGGTCTCTAAAGTTTCTGTTTTGGTCTCTTTTTTCGTGGGCGACCAAAGCCATTTTTGCACAAGGGTGTCTATATACCCAGAACATCATTAGAAGGTCATAAATGAATGTCAAATTTCGCTTGCAGGAATAGTTAAAATTCTCTAAGCCAGGCAATGTCAGGTCTCTAAAGTTTCTATTTTGCTTTCTTATTTCGTGGACGAGCAAAGCCATTTTTGCACAAGGGTGGCTAAATGCCCCAGAACATCATCAGATGGTCAGAAATGAATGTCAAATTTCCCTTGCAGGAATAGTTCAAATTCTCTAAGCCAGGCAATGTCAGGTCTCTAAAGTTTCCATTTTAGTCTCTTTTTTCGTGGGCGACCAAAGCCACTTTTACACAAGGGTGGCTATATGCCCAGAACATCACCAGATGGTCATACATGTATGTCAAATTTCCCTTGCAGGAATAGTTAAAATTCTCTAAGCCAGGCAATGTCAGGTATCTAAAGTTTCTATTTTGGTTTCTTAATTCGTGGACGACCAAAGCCATTTTTGCACAAGGGTGGCTATATGCTCAGAACATCATCAGATGGTCATAAATGAATGTCAAATATCCCTTGCAGGAATAGTTAAAATTCTCTAAGCCAGGCAATGTTAGATATCTAAAGTTTCTATTTTGGTTTCTTAATTCGTGGACGACCAAAACCATTTTTACACGAGGGTGGCTATATGCCCAGAACATCACCAGATGATCAGAAATTAATGTTAAATTTCCCTTGCAGGAATAATTAAAATTCTCTAAGCCAGGCAATGTTAGATATCTAAAGTTTCTATTTTGGTTTCTTAATTCGTGAACGACCAAAGCCATTTTTGCACGAGGATGGCTATATGCCCAGAACATCACCAGATGATCAGAAATGAATGTCAAATTTCCCTTGCAGGAATAGTTAAAATTCTTAAAGCCAGGCAATGTCAGGTCTCTAAAGTTTCTATTTTGGTCTCTTTTCTCGTGGGCGACCAAAGCCACTTTTGCACAAGGGTGGCTATATGCCCAGAACATCACCAGATGGTCAGAAATGAATGTCAAATTTCCCTTGCAAGAATAGTTAAAATTCTTTAAGCCAGGCAATGTCAGGTCTCTAAAGTTTCCATTTTAGTCTCTTTTTTCGTGGGCGACCAAAGCCACTTTTGCACAAGGGTGGCTATATGCCCAGAACATCACCAGATGGTCATAAATGAATGTCAAATTTCCCTTGCAGGAATAGTTAAAATTCTCTAAGCCAGGCAATGTCAGGTCTCTAAAGTTTTAGTTTTGGTTTCTTAATTCGTAGACGACCAACGCCATTTTTGCACAAGGGTGGCTATATGCCCCAGAAGATCATCAGATGGTCAGAAATGAATGTCAAATTTCCCTTGCAGGAATAGTTCAAATTCTCTAAGCCAGGCAATGTCAGGTCTCTAAAGTTTCTATTTTGGTCTCTTTTTTCGTGGGCGACCAAAGTCATTTTTGCACAAGGGTGGCTATATACCCACAATATCATCAGATGGTCATAAATGAATGTCAAATTTTTCTTGCAGGAATAGTTCAAATTCTCTAGGCCAGGCAATGTCAGATCTCTAAATTTTGGTTATTTCTTCGTGGGCGGCCAAAGCCATTTTTGCACAAGAGTGGCTATATGCTCAGAACATCATCAGATGGTCATAAATGAATGTCTTTCCCTTGCAGGAATTTCCTAAGCCAGACAATGTCTCGATCATTAGATTATTGTCGGTGAGTGTATTTACTTTAGGTGACCAGACTTCTTCTTCTTCTTCTTCTTCTTTTTCTCTTTATTGTTATGATCGCGCACCTGACACCTGTTTAATATCGTGCCGATTACCACAGCACAAAACTTTCTACAACGTCTAATTACTCCAACAAGAAACATCTACCCCGTAAGTGTATTATAAGCTAGTTTAACAAATTGAAAGAATAAACAAGTCCCACAAAACGCCAACGCCAACGCAGATATCGATAGGGCTGACAATGGCTTTAATACGCGGATTAAGACACGAGCAAAAACAAATCGCTCAATAGAGAATAAAACGGTCGGAAAATTCTAGCCGAGCTGAGTGAGAGAGAGAGAGGGGAAATAGAGTGGGTTAATCAAACCAAAGTTACTCCACAAATATTTTACAATGGCTGTCCAATTTTCTTGTCCAATCTCCGGGAGTCGGACGGGTAAAACAATTTGAAACGTGCGGCCTGAATACGAAATCAGAGCTTACCGAGGATGAGGAGGGAAGCTGTTCAACCCCCCACAATGCTCACATCCACTTACTTTACAGCACCGTTGCGGTTCCCTCGCCAACGATCCACTTCTTTTCTTATTCTTTTCATTTTATCATAAGGTCTACAAACGTGTATGAAATATTTATATTTGTATTTCCGCTCTCTGGATGCGCGCACGAAACACAGAGAATCGCTTTCCTGGGAAATGTTTCGAAAATATTACAAATATCTAGTCGGTAAATATCGTATTAATAATATCCTTTATCAGGAAATAATGTTCGCCGATCGAGTCAACAAGACTACAAAATATAAACAATGTATAGTGATACATTGTTTATATTTTGTAGTCTAAAGTTAGACTCATGTGGATTACAATAGTCATTTTTCTGCAGCCGTCCCGAAAATAAAACTTTCGTTATGATTTATTAAATCGAAAGTACCGCTTTACATAAATCGTACCGAAAGTAGTTATTTTCGGGACGGTTTTGTTTCACTTTCGGAACGATTTCTTTACTTTCGGTACGCTTTTTGTCACTTTCGGGACGATTTTGCATATATATGTAGGCGGCCTTGACAGTCCCGTAAAATCACTTTTGGAACGAGTTACGTACAATATTTTTTCTGCAGCCGTTTTCTATGCTAAAAAATTAGAAACATACACGAATGTTATATGACAAGCGCTGTCATAATTAAATACGAAGTTGATGTGTTTGTCAAGGCCGCCTACATCTATACGCAAACTCGTCCCGAAAGTAACAAATGGCGTCCCGAAAGTAACAAATGGCGTCCCGAAAGTATAGAAATCGTTCCGAAAGTGAAACAAAATCGTCCCGAAAATAACTACTTTCGGTACGATTTATGTAAAGTGGTACTTTCGATTTAATAAATCATACCGACAGTTTTGTTTTCGGGCCGGTTGCAGAAATAATGTATTATTTCACTTTTAGAAATCTAAAGTAAAATTCCCTTGTAATGAAATGATGATAGCACATTATTATTTTAGATTTTAATATATTGTAAATCAGTGGCGGCTCGTGGAAAATTTTGATGGTAGAGCCACTTAGCGTACACAATATAGGTATCTCACCGCCTCCTTTTTGAGGAAAGAAAAATCGACCATTAAAAACGTTTACTTGTTGCAGAAGCACTAAAAGAATTAAATAAAGACGAAAAATAGCCCGCATTTAATCTGTAACATCGTTCTCTCTCCACGAAAATCAATTAAACCACGAATTGTATTTTGTAAAATTACCTCCTTTTTAGGTGCTAAACAAGACATTTTCAAGTGCCAAAATTGACAATGACATTTTGCAACTGCCAAAAACTATCATTTTCGAATGGTTCAAAATATTACCATTGTTAACTGCGAAAAACGACAATTTTCAGGAGTCAAAAATGTAAAATTTCAATTGCCAAATTTCGCAATTTTCAACTGTTAGAAAAGGTAATTACCAACAGTCTAAAATGAACATTTTTAAGTGCTAAAAAACAACTACAAACTGACCATTTTCAAGTGCCAAAAAAGATATTTTCAAGTACCAAAATTGACAATTTTCAAATGGAAAAAATGACATTTTCTAACTGCCAAAAACGACCATTTCAACTGTCAAAAATGATCATTTTCGAGTGTCATAAATGACAATTTTCAAGTTTTAAAAATGACCATTCTCAAATGCCAAAAACGACAATTTTCAAGTGCCAAAAATGACAATTTTTAACTGCCAAAAATGTCCATTTTCAAGTGTCAAAAAAAAACAGTTTTTAATTGTCAAAAATGACCATTTTCAACTGTGCAAAATAACCATTTTCATGTGCAAAAAAAGTCAAAATTCACAATTTTCAAGCCCCAAAAATGGCATTTTCCAAGTGTCAAAAACGATAGTTGTCAACTGTCAAAAATTTTCATTTTTGAGTGCTATAAATGACAATTTTCAAGGTTCAAAAATGACTATTTTTCAGCTGTTAAAAAAGACAATTTTCAAGTGTCAAACATGACAATTTTCCTCCGTGTAAAGTGCCGAAAAAGACATTTTTAAAAGACCAAACTTGACAATCAATAATTGCCAAAAAAAGACATTTTAAAGTGCCAAAATTGACGACATTTTCCAACTGCCAAAAATTATCATTTTCGAATGCCATAAATGGTTTATATATTACCATTGTCAACTGCTAAACACGACAATGTTCAGGTGCCAAAAATGAAAATTTTTAAATACCAAATGCCACAATTTTTAACTGTTAAAAAGGGCAAATACCAACAGTCTAAAATGAACGTTTTTAGGTGTCAAAAAGGCAATTTTTAACTGTACAAACCGATTATGACATTTTCCAACTGTCAAAAACGATCATTTCAACTTTCAAAAATTATCATTTTCGAGTGCCATAAATTCAAATTTTTAAGTTTCAAAAACGACCATTATGCAAAATAACCATTTTCATGTGCAAAAAAGTCAAAATTCACAATTTTTAAGCGACAAAAATTACATTTTCCAAGCGTCAAGAAGGATAGTTTTAAACTGTCAAAAATTATCATTTACGAGTGCCATAAATGACAATTTTTAAGGTTCAAAAATGACCATTTTCAACTGTCATAAAAGACAACTTTCAAGTGTCAAGAATGACAATATTCAACTATACAAAGTGCCAAAAAAGACATTTTCAAGTGCCAAACTTGACAATCATCAAGTGCAAAAAATACATTTTCAAGTGCCAAACTTGACAATCATCAAGTGCAAAAAAATGCATTTTCAAGTGCCAAACTTGACAATTATCAAGTGCAAAAATACACATTTTCAAGTGCCAAAATTGACAACCTTCAAGTGCCCAAAAATGACATTTTACAACTGTCAAAATTTATCATTTTCAAATGCCATAAATGGTTAAGAAATTACCATTGTGAACTGCCAAAAACGATAATTTTCAAGTGCCAAAAATGAAAAATGTATTGCCAAATGTCGCAATTTTCAACTGTTAAGGCAATTACCAAAAGTGCAAAATGGACATTTTTAAGTGTCCCAAAGGCAATTTTCAATAGTGCAAACTGACCATTTTCAAGTGCCGAAAAAGACAGTTTCAACTACCAAAATTGACCATTTTAAGTGCAAAAAATAACATTTTCCAACTGTCACAAACGATCATTTCAACTGTCAAAAATTATCATTTTCGAGTGCCATATATTAAAATTATCAAGTTTGAAAAATGATCATTCTCTACTGTCAAAAACGACAATTTTCAAGTACCAAAAATGACAATTTTTAACTGCCAAAAAATGACAAGTTTCAGCTGCCAGCAAATACAATTACCATTTGTAAAAAATGCCCATTTTCAAGTGTCAAAAAAACAGTTTTCAAATGTCAAAAATTACCATTTACAACTGTGCAAAATAACCATTTTCATGTGCAGAAAAATATATTTTCCAAGTGTCAAAAACGAGTTTTTAACTATCAAAAATTATCATTTTCGAGTGCCATAAATGACAATTCTCAATGTTCAAAAATAACCATTTTTAACTGTCATAAAAGACAACTTTCAAGTGTCAAAAATGACAATGATCAACTATGAAAAGTGCCGAAAAAGACATTTTCAAGTGCTAAAATTGACAATCTTCACTAATTTGATTCATCGTGGATGGCGCGGAAATACGACTGACAAGTGCACGTCATCGTCGTGCGCATGAGCGGAGCCAGAAATTATTTGGTTCCTAATGCAGTTCCAGAACGGAAAAATTTCGAAATTAGAGGTAGTGCCATGCCTCCTTGGCTCTACATAACGAGCCGCCCCTGTTGTAAATCAATCATTACTCAAAATGTTTTGAAAAGTATATTCCTTACTCGGTTGCAGATAAATATAATTACAGTGAAAAAATACGATACAAATACTTAATTGGAGTAAAAGTATGCAAATGGTTTACACAAATGCAGATTCTAAATTAATTCCTAACTTTTTGTCTTACAATTATAAATCTACCTTAGTAATATCCCATGCCGTTCACGACGAGAAGATTTGTTGAGATCAAGTATCATCCTCGTAATAGAGCAGTCCAGTAGACAGGCAACCCATCACACATATAATTGCTGCCATTTTACAAAGAATTTAATTAAAATAAACTTGATTTGTAAGTCTTAAATGGAAGATAAAACTGTACTCTATTTATGAAACTCAATTGTATAATTTTATTAATGAAATCTATTTAATTAAAACATTAAATATTGTTCCCCCATCAGAACACCTACAGACCGGTTTCGACCTTTCAGGTCTCATCAGTGTAGTTAGTTGCTGATGGGGAAACGGAGATTACTATTGGAATATGCTGGCAATGTCCATATCTTGTCGGTGTTAAAGCCACCCGGATTTGGTTCAGTACAGCATTCAGGCAATAGATTCCGCCACTTTGGCGTTTCTACCTATTTAATTAATTTTGTGATTTAATAAAAATAGAAGTTTTGCCGTTTCGATATCAGGTTTTAAAATAGCATTGTTTTTGATTTGCATTTCTCTATATAAATGAGAGAATCCCCCGAGTACATTTAGCTAGCTACAAGAGCTGAGCTACTTCCACCCCCCTGTTGGCGTGAAACCAAACACCAGCGGCGGTAATTGAAAAATTGTCGGATTGAAAATAGGAGGGCGACGTGTAATTATATCAGTAAACACACGATCATGCTTCCATTTTGCCAGCCCCGGCCTGTCTGCACGCTTCATTGGCCGCTCCGACTATTAAATTATGTTGCTGCCGCTGTGAAAAAAAAGGAAACACCGAACGAGAGCACTGGACAATTTTTATTCAGTTACAACGACCAATTAGACTTTCATGAGGTGCCGATCGGATTATGAAATTGTCCTCCCGCTTTTTTTCGAGAGGGAGGGCAGAAAGGAGCCGTGATTGAATTTCCGCTCCAATTAAAATTCCACTTATCGTTTAATCCGCCCCCGCGATCCGCCCGATTAAGCTGTGCGCACATTAGACCCCGCAAAACGGACCCTAATCCTAGATTACCGTACAGAAATATTTAACGCAACTCACAGGCTGTATTGAAATTTTTAATGGGTTAATAAAAAGTTAATCAACGAGAGGTGTGATTTTAAATTTGCCACATTTCGATCCCCGAGGCAAAGCCCGTAGCACGTTAGTTTTGTAAAAATCGAATATTAATTATTGAGTGGTGGCCGATTTTGCAATGTGATTGATTAAAAACTGTTTGTGGTCCGAATTGGATGGTGTGGGTGTAGATGGTATGTGGTTTCAACAAGACGGAGCGGAATGCCAAGTAACGATTTGCAGCGATCGAAATTCTCGACTTACGCTTTATGAAAAAAAGTACAAGACCGAAAGTACTGAAAAAATACAGCAGTGCAAAGACAATCCAAAATGTTTATTGATTTCTAACTAAGCAGACCTAAACAGCTCTAAAACCGAGATAAAACTAGTCACCAACCTCCTTACAGGGCATTGACCAGTGAAAAATCATCTTCACAAGATGTGTAAAGTGGACAACACTACACATAGTCTACAAGTAGAGGAAACTGCCAAACACATTCTATGCGAGTGACTAGAATTAGCTACCACCACCCCTAACCAAAGAAATGACGATAACGCGAGATCGAATTAGGGAAGTTAATTGACCAAGGAAGTTGAATTCCTGGGAAACTACCAGCGGTAGGGCATTAATACAAAAGACTTAACTAGGCCGCAGTGCTGAATTCTTCCCCCTCTAATCTAATCTAATAAAATATGTTTAGAAAAGGTGGCAACAATTGGCCGCCGAGATCTTTCATTTTAACATCTCCGGACTTTTTTTGTGGGGCAACGTTCTAACAATCAACAAACGATTCCGTAACTGAAAAGGGATATTTGAAGAGTAATCCTTAAACAATGAGTACACTTCATCCGTTTTAACCACCTCTCCCACTCTATGATCCAGTTCAGTGTAGTTCCATGTAGATCACCTTTTCCTGAATCCCGCTTGCACCTCTGGTAGGAGCAAAAAAATTGTCGGAATCGACGAAATGGATATTTCCGCAAAAAAAATGTTTGGAAATTCTTTTCGATCATAAGTAAATATAAAAAATAAATATGGCAGACAGGCAGACACACATTTTTTTTTACAAAAATTGTCGGAATCGACTGAAATAGATTTTGCCACAAGAAAAATGTTTGGATTTTTTTTTACGATCACAATAGTTTCCCGTAGTTAATATGGAGAAAATAAAAAATAAATTTGACAAACAGACAGATACAAAGGCAGACTCACTTTTTTTTACAAAAATTGCTGGAATCGACAAAATGGATATTTTCGCAAAAAAAAAATTGGAAATGTTTTACGATCACAATATTATCCCTTAGTTTGTAAGGAGAAAGTAAAAATAAATATGACAGACAGACACGAAGGCAGACACACAGACACCTTTTCTTACAAAAATTGTCAGAATCAACGAAATGGCAAATTCCGCAAAAAAAAATGGAAATTATTTACAATCACAATACTTTCCCGTAGTTTGTACGAAGAAAGTAGAAAATAAATATGACAGACAGACGCACATAAAAGCAAACAAACATATTTTCTACAAAAATTGTCTGAATTGACGAAATAGATATTTCCACAAAAAAAATATTTGGAAATTTGTTACAATCACAATATTTTCCCGTCAATTTGTACGGAGAAAGTGGAAACTAAATATGATAGACAGACAGACACAAAGGCTGATTCACATATTTTTTTACAAAAATTGTCAAAACCGAAGAAATTGATATTTCCGCAAAAAAAATATTTGGAAATTTTTTACAATCACAACACTTTCCCGTAGTTTGTACGGAGAAAGTAAAAAATCAATATGAGAGATAGTCAGACGGAAAGGCAGACACACATTTTTTTAACAAAAATTGTCGAAATCGACGAAATGGGCATTTCCGCAAAAAAAAATATTTGGAAATTTTTGATGATCACAATACTTTCCCTTAGTTTGTAAGGAGAAAGTAAAAATAAATATAACAGACAGACACGAAGGCAGACACACAGACACATTTTTTTTATAAAAATTGTCGGAATCAATGAAATGGCTATTTCCGCAAAGAAAAAATGGAAATTATTTACGATCATAACACTTTCCCGTAGTTTGTACGAAGAAAGTAGAAAATAAATATGACAGACAGACGCACATAAAGGCAAACACACATATTTTCTACAAAAATTGTCTGAATTGACGAAATAGATATTTCGGAAAAAAAATATTTGGAAATTTGTTACGATCACAATATTTTCCCGTCAATTTGTACGGAGAAAGTAGAAACTAAATATGACAGACAGACAGACACAAAGGCTGATACACATATTTTTTTACAAAAAATGTCTGAATCGAAGAAATTGATATTTCCGCAAAAAAAATATTTGGAATTTTTTTACAATCACAACACTTTCCCGGAGTTTGTACGGAGAAAGTAAAAAATCAATATGACAGATTGACAGACAGAAAGGCAGACACACATTTTTTTAACAAAAATTGTCGAAATCGACGATATGGATATTTCTGCAAAAAAAAAATGTTTGGAAATTTTTGATGATCACAATATTTTCCCTTAGTTTGTAAGGAGAAAGTAGAAACTAAATATGACAGACAGACAGGCAGAAAGGCAGACACACATTTTTTTAACAAAAATTGTCGAAATGGATATTTCTGCAAAAAAAAAATGTTTGGAAATTTTTGATGATCACAATATTTTCCCTTAGTTTGTAAGGAGAAATAAATATGATAAACAGACACAAAGGCAGACACACAGACATATTTCTTTCACAAAAATTGTCGGAATCAACGAAATGGCTATTTCCGCAAAAAGAAAAATTGGAAATTATTTACGATCACAATACTTTCCCGTGGTTTGTACGAAGAAAGTAGAAAATAAATATGACAGACAGACGCACATAAAGGCAAACAAACATACATTCTGCAAAAATTGTCTGAATTGACGAAATAGATATTTCCACAAAAAAATATATTTGGAAATTTGTTACGATCACAATATTTTCCCGTCAATTTGACACACAGACCGACAGACACACATATTTTTGTACAAAAATTATCAGAATCGAAGAAATTGATATTTCTGCAAAAAAAAATATTTTGAAATTTTTTACAATCACAACACTTTCCCGTAGTTTGTACAGAGAAAGTAAAAAATAAATATGACAGACAGACAGACAGAAAGGCAGACACACATTTTTTAATAAAAAATGCCGGAATCGACAAAATTGATATTTTCGCAAAAAAATATTTGGAAATTTTTTACGATCACAATATTATCCGTAGTTTGTACGGAGAAAGCAAAACATTATTATTATGACAGACAGAAAGGCAGACACACATTTTTTTAACAAAAACTGTCGAAATCGACGAAATGGGCATTTTCGCAAAAAAAAATATTAGAAAATTTTTGATGATCACAATATTTTCCCTTAGTTTTTAAGGAGAAAGTAAAAATAAATATGACAGACAGACACAAAGGCAGACATATAGACACATGTTTTTCACAAAAATTGCCGGAATCAACGAAATGGCTATTTCCGCAAAAAGAAAAATTGGAAATTATTTACGATCACAATACTTTCTCGTGGTTTGTACGAAGAAAGTAGAAAATAAATATGACAGACAGACGCACATAAAGGTAAACACACATAGTTTCTACAAAAATTGTCTGAATCGACGAAATAGATATTTCCAACAAAAAAACATATTTGGAAATTTGGTACGATCACAATATTTTCCCTTAGTTTGTAAGGAGAAAATAAAAAAAATGATATGACAGACAGACAGACACAAAGGCGGACACACAGACACTTTGTTTTCACAAAAATTGTCGGAATCAACGAAACGGCTGTTCCTCAAAAAAATGGAAATTTTTTACGATCACAATATTTTCCCGTAGTTTGTACGGAGAAAGTAGGAACTAAATATGACAGATAGACAGACTGACAGACACAAAGGCAGACACACATATTTTTTTAGAAAAATTGTCAGAATCGAAGAAATTGATATTTCCGCAAAAAAATATTTGGAAATTAAAAATCAATATGACAGACAGACAGAAAGGCAGGCACACATGTTTTTAACAAAAATTGTCGAAATCGACGAAATGGATATTCCCGCAAAAGAAAAATATTTGAAAATTTTTGGTGATCACAATATTTTCCCTTAGTTTGTAAGGAGAAAGTAAAAATAAACATGACAAACAGACACAAAGGCAGACACACATACATATTTTTTTCACAAAAATTGTCGGAATCAACGAAACGGCTGTTCCAAAAAAAAAATGGAAATTTTTTACTATCACAATATTTTCCCGTAGTTTGTACGGAGAAAGTAGATACTCAATATGACAGATAGACACACATATTTTTTACAAAAATTGTCAGAATCGAAGAAATTGATATTTCCGCAAATTTTTTTTGGAATTTTCAACACTTTCCCGGAGTACGGAGAAAGTAAGACATAAATATGACCGACAGATAGACAAAAAGCAGACACACAGTTTTTTATAAAAATTGTCGAAATCGACGAAATGGATATTTCCCCAAAAAGAAATTTTTTGTATTTTTTTTTACGATCACAATAGTTTCCCGTCAATTTGTACACACCCTGTATAGTATAAGTTATGGTTTTAGCCCGAGGGTGGAGAGTGCCACTGACACGAAGCCTAGGGCCAAAAACCATTTTATTAATTAATCCGTGGTGATTATTTGGTACATTATTTTTTTTTTATCATTAAGTTTTAATTTATAGAAAATTCAAATTACAATTTATACGAGAGGATAGAAATAGTCGTAATTTACATGACGCGTTTATTCTGTACGTAACCATGGTAATAGGTGTAAATAAGAATGGATGTTTTTCACTAATTTTGAAAATATTCATTAAATTGTTGTTAAAGTTGCGAATTTCTTCAGTGTGGCCAAATAAATGTAAAAACAAATGATACAAACTGGAAATTTTCCAAATTTACTAAAAACTGATTCTTCTTTATGGTTTAAAAATAATTCCAAACACATCTTTACTAAATTTCAAAATAATCACCCGAGAACTGAGTTAATTGTAACGCTGAGATTGTGCATTACTTCAGTGCTGCCAAAAAATATTAAAACAATTGTTACCGACTTAAAATTTTCAAAATTTACTCGAAGTTTATACCATTTTAAAAAAGAACTTCTACAAACCTTGACTAAATTATAAAATAATCACCGGAGAGCTGGGATCATTGTTATTCTAAAATATTGGATTTGTTCAGTGCGGACAATAATAATTTTATCACTTATGTCGTCCGTATTGGATCCGCCATTTTGATTTTTTTAGTTTTGACATCAAATTCATAATCTGCGATTAGTACCCATTTATGTCAAAATTTATCAAGATTTTGACTTTTGGCCAGCTTTTTCGAATTCTGACCCACAGTGTTGGGATGACTTCCTCGTCTGAGCCAAATCTCTTGCCACGGAGCATCTTTTTGAGTTCTAAAAAGAGGTGGTAATCGCTGGGGGGCAGATCTGGACTATACGGCGGGTGCGGAAACAATTCAAAGACCAATTCATGCATTTTTGCGATCGTTTTCAGTGGCTTGTGATACGGTGCATTGTCTTGGTAAATAACTAACTGAATATGTTTTCCTCTGGCCTCTTTTTGGCGATTTCGGTCTTCAAACATTCCAATAACCCAATATAATGGCTGTTGATTGTTTTTCCATGTTCAAGGAAGTCAATAAAAATTATATGCGCATCCCAAAACGCTGAAGCCGGCTGATTGTTGCGTTTTTGTCGCTCGGACGGCTTTTACAGCCGGAAGGGGTGCCCGTAACGTTTTTTGACTTTTGATTATTAAAGTAAATATATTAGTGTTAAGAATAGGAATTTTGATTCAGTTAAGGCTGATTGCAAACTTGGTCAAAAATCGAGATTTATATCACGAGGTATGGATTTTTGCGACTTACGGAGAAATTATTTTTTTCTGGGTTAAAGGGGTGCCCGTAACGTTTTCTGACTTTTGATTATTAAAGTACATACAAATTGGTGGCGCGTATTAGGAACAAAGGGCATGCACGACAGTCATTAATTTACACTATTCGCCTTGATAATTTGATTTAAATAAGTGCGCTGTCAGTTTATTTAGTTGTGAAATTTACTTTTGTTATAATGAATACATATGTTGATGATCTTATATTTTTTTCTTATTGCTGGTTTGAAAGAATAGTATACACCCATTTAAATCTTTACAAACTATAGTGAAAATTGCCATCGTAGATTAATATGCATATTGCTTTAATTGAGTTTTCTTTAAAGAAGGCGTTATTGTGATTTTTTTAATTAAAGTTCCGTATTTTGCCGGCGAATATATATTTTTACATAAATATTCTTACGGTTAAATTTCGCTCAAAAGTTTTAAAGCGGATTGCCGTTTCCCCCTGGGGAGGATCTTTTGTTATTCATGCAACGGCGCGCTCTCCTTGATAAAAAAGAAGAGGCGAGAGGAGCCCGCCTCACCTACCTTAGGCCTCAGAGCTGCTTTACATAGGTCCCTATCTGGGAACTTCAATTCTAAGCTTTTGTACCCAAAACCTTCTTTACTATTGATGACCTTCTCTACTTCTCCCCTCTTTTTCCTCCGTTCTTTCTCACCGAATATTTCAATAACAACGCGCGCGCCCCGGAGATATTTTATTTCCCGAACATAATTTCAATTTCACGGAATGCGGTGAAAAATAGAATTAGTTTATTTGCGAATGGGCGACAGTCCCTTTTGCGTGACTTCAACCACTTTATCCGGCAGATTTCCAGCGCAGCCAGCCGCAAAGTCTACTGAGCAGATAAGCCGATTTCTGATCCCCTCTGAATGTCGTATCCTCTGTGCGATATATCTATTCCCGGGAATTGACGTTTCTTTATTTGCTTCAATGGCTTCGGATTTTATAGGGTGTTACAAGAAGTATTAATTATTATTCCCCATCAACGATCATCTCCATATCTAAGGATGGGGAGTTTGTAGGTTATTGCATAAATCTGAATGTGTTTTAAGAAAATTATTATTATTATCATACGCTGTGTTTGTACGGAATTATCTCGAAATCCAGAGATTCGTTTTTTACAGAATCATAAATGTGAATGCGTTTTAAGTGAATTTGGAACATTTCGAGCCGGTAACTTTTTTGAAGCCTTTAAAATGTTAATTTTTTAACCTTACGCTTAGTTTGTGTTGGATTTCTCAAAATCTAGAGAGTGTTTTTACAGAATCTTGATTATAAATGTAATTCTAGTGAATTTGGAAAGTTTCATGTCGATATCAATTGTTTTTATATTTTGCTCAACGCATAAAATGTTTGAAAATTATTACAATATTTCGCTTTGCTCGCAAGTGATTACTTTGAAATCTAGTGATGGGGTATTTCCGGATTTTTACAAAATCTTAGTTATAATTGCGTTTTTAGAAAATATGAAAAGTTTTAAGGAATTGGCAATATTTTTTTTTCAAGTCCTAAAAATGTTTTAAAATTATTACAATCTTTCGCTTTGTACGCAAAGGGATCGGGTACTTCCGGATTTTTACAAAATCTTAATTACAATTGTGTTTTTAGAAGACATGAAAAATTTTAGAGTTGGAAATTGTTTATATATTTTTTTCAAGCACTAAACATGTTTTAAAATGTTTACAATCCTTCTCTTTGCTCGCAAAGGATTATCTCGAAATCTTGGGATGGGTATTTCCAAATTTGTACAAAATCTTAATTATAATTGTGTTTTTTAGAAAATATGAAAATTCTTAAGGCGTTGGCAATTGTTTCTATATTTTTTCAAGCTCTAAAAATCTTTTTAAATTTTTACAATCGCTTTGTTCGCAACTGATTATCCTGAAATATCAGGATGGGGTGTTTCCAGATTTTTACAAAATCTTAACTACAATTGTTTTTTTTTAGAAAATATGAAAAGTTTTAAGGCACTGGCAATTGTTTCTATATTTTTTTTCAAGCCAACAAAATCTCAATTTTTTTTACAATCTTTCGCTATGTTCGCAAAAAAAATATCTTAAAATCTAGGGATGAGGTATTTCCGGATTTTTGCAAAATCTCAATTATAATTGTGTTTTTAGAAAATTTCAAAAGTTTTAAGACGTTGACAATTGTTTCTGTATTGTTTCAAGCCCTAAAAATGTTTTTAAATGTTTATAATCTCACGCTCCATTTGCAAAGTATTATCTCAAAATATAGGAAAAGAGTGCGTTGTAGATTTTTGCAGAATTATAATTCTGAATTTGTTTTTTGTAAAGTTTGGAGAGGAACAGGAAAACTTTTTGTACAGTGTACGAAATTTTTGTATATATTATAAATCACAACGGACTATCATTTAAAATTAATTAATTATCAGGACTTTAATATTTAAGCAAAAATCAATATGTTCTGGTTTTTGAGTTATTCAACTGAAAACTCGAGAATGTCAATTTTTTTAATCAAATATTTGGACAAGCTGCAACTTCGGTTAAAATCGAAGCAAATCACAACGGACTATCACTCAAACCTTATCATTATCAGGACTTTAATATTCAAACAAAATATCAAAACATTCTGAAGATGATTTTTGAATTATTCAATTAAAAACTAGAAAATATTGTAAAAAGTGAAATTTCGGCTGATATTAAAAACAAATCACAACGGACTATCACTTAACATTACTTATCAATATCAGGACTTTAATATTCAAACAAAATATCAAAACATTCTGAAGATGATTTTTGAATTATTCAATTAAAAAACTAGAAAATATTGTAAAAAAGTGAAATTTCGGCTAAAATTAAAAACAAATCACAACGGACTATCACTTAACATTACTTATCAATATCAGGACTTTAATATTCAAACAAAATATCAAAACATACTGAAGATGATTTTTGAATTATTCAATTAAAAAACTAGAAAATATTGTAAAAAAGTGAAATTTCGGCTAAAATTAAAAACAAATCACAACGGACTATCACTTAACATTACTTATCAATATCAGGACTTTAATATACAAGCAAAATATCAAAACATTCTGAGGATGGCTTTTGAGTTATTCAACTAAAAACTCGAAAATATTATTTTTTTTTGAACAAATATTGGGAAAAAGTGAAATTTCGGCAAAAATTTAAAACAAATAACAACTGACTATTACTTAACATTACTTATCAATATCAGGACTCTAATATTCAAGCAAAATATCAAAACATTCTGAAGATGGCTTTTGAGTTATTCAACTAAAAACTCGAAATTATTATTTTTTTGGAACAAATATTGGGAAAAAGTGAAATTTCGGCTAAAATCAAAAACAAATCCACTACGCACTGTCACTCAATAGTACCTACTAATATCAGAACTTTAGGATTTATGAAAATATCAAAATATTCTGATAATGGTTTTTGAGTTATTTCACTAAAAACGCGAAAATGTCAATTTTTGTAACAAATATTGGGAAAAAGTGAAATTTAGTTTAAAATTAAACAAATCACAATGAACTATTACTCAAAGTCACTTTTTAATATCAGGGCTTTAATATTCATGCAGAAGATCAAAACATTCTGCAAATTGATTTTTTTCAACTAGAAACTCGAAAATGTTCGTCTTTTTATATTAAATCTTGAGAAAAAGTTAAAATTGGTTTAAAATCAAAACAAATCACAATGAACTGTCACTCAAAATCACTTATTAATAATTCTGCAGATGGTTTAACTGAAAACTCAAAAATAACAATTTTTTGGAACAAATATTGCGAAAAAGTGAAATTTCGGCTAAAATCAAAAACAAATCACAACGGACTATCACTTAACATTACTTATCAATATCAGGACTTTAATATACAAGCAAAATATCATAACATTCTGAGGATGGCTTTTAAGTTATTCGACTCAAAACTCGAAAATATTTTTTTTTTTTTGAACAAATATTGGGAAAAAGTAAAATTTCGGCTAAAATCAAAACCAAACACGACGCACTGTCACTCAACATTACCTACTAATATCAGAACTTTAATATTTATGCAAAATATCAAAACATTCTGATAATGGTTTTTGAGTTATTTCACTAAAAATGCAAAAATGTCAATTTTTGTAACAAATATTGGGAAAAAGTGAAATTTTGTTTAAAATCAAACAAATCACAATGAACTATAACTCAAAATCACTTATTAATATCATGGCTTTAATATTCATGCAGAAGATCAAAACATTCTGCAGATTGATTTTTTTCAACTAGAAACTCGAAAATGTTAATTTTTTTATATTAAATCTTGAGAAATAGTTAAAATTCGTTTACAATCAAAATAAATTACAAGGAACTGTCACTCATAATCACTTATCAATCATTCTGCAGATGGTTTAACTGAAAACTCGAAAATATCAATTTTTTGGAAAAAATATTCGGAAAAAGTGAAATTTCGGCTAAAATCAAAAACAATCACAACGGACTATCACTTAACATTACTTATCAATATCAGGACTTTAATATCCAAGCAAAATATCACATTCTGAGGATGGCTTTAAAGTGATTCAACTCAAAACTCGAAAATATTATTTCTTTTGAAACAAATGGGAAAAAGTGAAATTTCGTCTAAAATCAAAACAAATCACTTATCAATTTCAAGGCTTCAATATTTATGCAAAATATTCAAGCATTCTGCAGATGGTTTTTGAGTTATTCAACTGAAAACTCGAAAATGTCATTTTTTTGGAACGTTTGGAAAAGCTAAAATTTCGGTTAAAATCGAAGCAAATCACAATAAACTGTCACTCAAAATTATTTATCATTATCAAGACTAATATTCAAACTACAGATCAAAACATCCAGAAGTTGGTTTTAGAGTTATTCAACAGAAACATTGAAAATATCAATTTTTTTGAACGTTTGGAAAAGCTAAAATTTCGGTTAAAATCGAAGCAAATCACAATAAACTGTCACTCAATATTATTTATCATTATCAAGACTAATATTCAAAGGACAGAAGGACAGATCAAAACATTCCGAAGTTGGTTTTATAGTTATTCAACAGAAAAATTGAAAATATCAGTTTTTTGTAACACATATTGAGGAAATCTGAAATTTCGGTTAAAATCAAAGCAAAGCACAATGATTTGTCACTTAAAATCGGTTATCGTTATTAGGGCTTCAATATTTTTGCAGAAGATCAAGACGTTCTGCAGATTTATTTTGAGTTATTCAACTAAAAAGTCGAAAATATCAGTTTGGGAAAAGGTGAAATTTCGGGATAAATCAAAGGAAATCATAACGGACTGTCACTCAAAATCACTTATCAATATCAGGGCTTTAATACTATTTTTTCGGACATACGGAGCAGATGTTTTAGAAATATTTTATCATAATCGCACCTAACATCAGTGGCGGCTCGTAAAACATGTTGATGGTAGAGCTACATATACAATATACCCCCTCTTTTTTGAAGATAGAAAGAACGATTTATCTTCCTAGACCAAAGTAACCTGCAAAAAAGGATTCATTAAAAATTCTTGCTGAGCTTGAAACTACAGGTAGTACCATGGCTCCTGGGCTCTATATAACGAGCCGCCCCTGTGTGCCAAATTGAATTGTTAATCTATCAGTTTCAAATCTCTTTGCTCTCATTCTTTTCGGATGCGCCGTGCGTGTTTATTAACTATCAATTTGTTAAAATACTTGACATTCAACATATAAAATGTATCATTCTCTCGCTTTTTTTTGTAATGGTGTTGTTTTGTTAGAATTATGGTATTTTAAAGTTATCCCTGCTGAAATCGTTGAGAAGAATCGATAATGTAAAGGTATCGGCAATATTTAAAGTCGCGCAACTTTTTCCTCCCAATACATACAATTTTCCATCATAGACATTCGTGTGTGTGTGTGTGTGTATCTCTGGAAAAGCGATGAAACACAAGGCACGGTAATCCAACAAAACAAAAAGTCTACAAACCTGATATAGAGGATATCTCCTGAATATCAATGCATCCCCTCGGGGAGATGAGGTAGCGAAGTGAAGCACTCGCTTGAGATGGCATCCGCGTAGCAAATAAAGATGTGCGGCTTCGTCCTCCTGAATTTGATTCCGCCGTAATATCTGCATCTCTGTCGGAGATGCGACGGCGAAACGAGAGGGAAGAGGACGGGCGGATGTAGGTGATTTCGCGAATACTTGTCTCTCTGGTTGTCATCGTCGATAACGGCGGTCGTCTGGTGCAGCCAGACGTTTACATAATTGCATCATATCTTGTAGGAATATCATCATTGGACAGTATCAGCAACTTCTAGCACTACCTGGTAATTACACGATGCAATTTTTACGGAACAACAATCTGACTCGATCCCTCTTCTCTCTTTACTAATTGGATTTTGATGGTCCCAACTTTTTATCACTTCTCCTTCCGCTCCTTAATTACATTAAATTAATCATATCAGTGTTTTTGAATGAAATACCCATCGCCGGCCCTAATTGGCGGTGCGAGTCCCCCTCTTCCTTTCAAGCATTAATTATTTAACAGTAATTAGAACGACATCTTGGAAAGAGGGTCGCCTGGGTCTTTAGATCGGTAAGCGCCTAATACTGTAATTCATCTCGTTACCATGGGGTGGAGCACTCCGAGCTGCAAATGTAGTGTAAACACAACTCCAACTTTAAATTGAGCAGAATGGATCCGAGACACGTGACAAGAAGTTATATTTTTATCGGGGGGAGAAATATGTTCAGTCAGATACTTCTTGCGAGTTCTTTTCAGGTTCAGTGCGCCCGACTTATCTGACTCGCTGGGGCAGCCATTATTTAAAATTCACATTGCTGAGAGCTTGCAAATTGATTTCTTTGGCATCCCCGCGCCCTCTCTCGCGCTCGCTCTCTCTCTCTCTCACTCTCATTCTCTCGCGTTTACTCTCTCGTCCCCGTTTTACCCCATTCTCCGACCGGAGCTGATGGATTTCATTATAATTACATTTTTCCAGCGCTCGAGCTGCCTGTTTAATTAACTGAAAAACGTCCAATTTTTTCTTGCTGTTAGCGTTAATAATGTTACGTTACTGCATGAATAAATAATTGCTATTTTATATAGCAGGTACTACTAGAACACCTAAGTAATTGATTTCGGATTAAAACTTTTCCTTCGTAGCTTTGGGAAAAAAACATTATTGGCGAGACCTGATTGATAAGTTAAATAACGCGTTCAAATACTTTCCATAATAATATTGGAAAGTGAATAAAATTAGAACTAAAAGACCAGTTTTTTTAATTTTTTAATAAAGCTTTAATAAAATTACAGCTACGGAGAAGGAAATGAAATGCATTTATTATATTTGTATATTTGTTATGCATAATTTTAAGACCGACAGGAATTAAATACACATTGTGGGTATTGAATAAATAATTTAATTTATTTAATGCTTCTGTAACAAACGCGGGTTTTTAATTTTAATAATATTGAAGTAATTAAAGGTACATCTTAGCCTGGAGTCTTCAAAGTTGTACACGTTTACCTTTTAAAGTCTGTTCATATTCAAGAGGCAGTAAGTGTTAACACAATCACGTGACCAGTGAGATTGTACAGGGTAGCCACGCGCGCTCTCACAAAATGCACGGCGCGCTCCACAATAGACGGGCACGAGATACAAAGTAAATCCAGCGCGAATTCGCATTGCTGATTGACCTAATGCATCTAACAAAGTGATCTCGCGACTAGAATGCAGCCAGCGTTCTTTACATTTACTGCTTTTTGGAAATTAACAGACTCCCGGACTCGTTTAACTCTTTATAAAATCGTAGATACGCCATAAAGGCGAAATCCATTATCTATCTAAATAATGACTATACGACGGTGACTCTGATTTAGTCACCCATAGTAAATTTATGTTCATCTAGTGCTGATGAGATAAAGCAGTGGCAGCTCGTGGAAAATTTTGCTGGTAGAGCCACTTAGCATACACAATATAGATATCTCACCGCCTCCTTTTTGAGGAAAGAAAAATCGACCATTAAAAACGTTTACTTGTTGCAGAAGCACTAAAAGAATTAAATAAAGACGAAAAATAGCTCGCATTTAATCTAACATCATTCTTCGTCCACAAAAATCAATTAAACGACGAATTGTATTTTGTAAAATTACCTTCTTTTTAGGTGCCAAACAAGACATTTTCAAGTGCCAAAATTGACAATGACATTTTCCAACTGCCAAAAATTATCATTTTCGAATGGTTTAAAATATTACCATTGTCAACTGCGAAAAACGACAATTTTCAGGAGTCAAAAATGAAAAATTTTAATTGCTAAATTTCACAATTTTTAACTGTTAAAAAAGGTAATTACCAACAGTCTAAAATGAACATTTTTAACTGCTAAAAAAACAACTACAAACTGACTATTTTCAAGTGCCAAAAAAGACATTTTCAAGTACCAAACTTGACAATTTTCAAATGCAAAAAATTACATTTTCTAACTGCCAAAAACGATCATTTCAACTGTCAAAAATGATTATTTTCGATTGTAATAAATGACAATTTTCAAGTTTTAAAAATGAGCATTCTCAACTGCCAAAAACGAGAATTTTCAAGTGCCAAAAAATACAATTTTTAACTGCCAAAAATGCCCATTTTTAAGTGTCAAAATAACAGTTTTCAATTGTCAAAAATGACCATTTTCAACTGTGCAAAATAATCATTTTCATGTGCAAAAAAAGTCAAAATTCACAATTTTCAAGCCCCAAAAATGGCATTTTCCAAGTGTCAAAAACGATAGTTGTCAACTGTCAAAAATTCTCATTTTGAGTGCTATAAATGACAATTTTTAATGTTCAAAAATGACTATTTTTCAGCTGTTAAAATTCACAATTTTTAAGTGTTAAAAATGACAATTTTTATCCGTGCAAAGTGCCGAAAAAAACATTTTCTAAAGACCAAACTTGATAATCATTAAGTACCAAAAAAGACATTTTAAAGTGCCAAAATGGACATTTTCCAACTGCCAAAAATTATCATTTTTTAATGCCATAAATGGTTCAAATATTACCATTGTCAACTGCTAAACACGACAATTTTCAGTTGCCAAAAATGAAAATTTTTAAATAGCAAATGTCACAATTTTTAACTGTTAAAAAGGGGCAATTACCAACAGTCTAAAATGAACGTTTTTAGGTGTCAAAAAGGCAATTTTTAACTGTACAAACCGACCATTTTCAAGTACCAAAATTGACAATTTTCAAGTGCAAATAATGACATTTTCCAATTGTCAAAAACGATGATTTCAACTTTCAAAAATTATCATTTTCGAGTGCCATAAATTCAAATTTTTAAGTTTCAAAAAAGACCATTTTTAAGTATGCAAAATAACCATTTTCATGTGCAAAAAAAGTCAAAATTCACAATTGTCAAGGGCCAAAAATTACATTTTCCAAGTGCCAAGAACGATATTTTAAACTGTCAAAAATTATCATTTACGAATGCCATAAATGACAATTTTCAATGTTCAAAAATGACCATTTTCAACTGTCATAAAAGACAACTTTCAAGTGTCAAGAATGACAATTTTCAACTGTACAAAGTGCCAAAAAAGACATTTTCAAGTGCCAAACTTGACAATCATCAAGTGCAAAAAAATACGTTTTCAAGTGCCAAAATTGACAATCTTCAAGTGCCCAAAAATGACATTTTACAACTGTCAAAATTTATCATTTTCAAATGCCATAAATGGTTAAAAAAACACCATTGTCAACTGCCAAAAGCGACAATTTTCAAGTGCCAAAAATGAAAAATTTAATTGCCAAATGTTGGCAGCTGTTAAAAAAGGCAATTACCAAAAGTGTAAAATAGACATTTTTAAGTGACAAAAGGGCAATTTTCTATTGTGCAAACTGACCATTTTCAAGTGCCGAACAAGACATTTTCAAGTACCAAAATTGACAATTTTAAGTGCAAAAAATAACATTTTCCAACTGTTAAAAACGATCATTTCAACTGTCAAAAATTATCATTTTCGAGTGCCATGAATTAAAATTTTCAACTTTGAAAAATGACCATTCTCAACTGTCAAAAACGACAATTTTCAAGTGCCAAAAATGACAATTTTTAACTGCCAAATAATGGCAATTTTCAGCTGCTATTTTCAAGTGTCAAAAAAACAGTTTTCAAATGTCAAAAATTACCATTTACAACTGTGCAATTTGAACAGTCTAAAATGAACGTTTTTAGGTGTCAAAAAGACAATTTTTAACTGTACAAACCGACCATTTTCAAGTGCCAAAAAATACATTTTCAAGTACCAAAATTGACAATTTTCAAGTGCAAATAATGACATTTTCCAACTGTCAAAAACGATCATTTCAACTTTCAAAAATTATCATTTCGAGTGCCATAAATTCAAATTTTTAAGTTTCAAAAAAGACCATTTTTAAGTATGCAAAATAACCATTTTCATGTGCAAAAAAAGTCAAAATTCACAATTGTCAAGGGCCAAAAATTACATTTTCCAAGTGTCAAGAACGATATTTTAAACTGTCAAAAATTATCATTTACGAATGCCATAAATGACAATTTTCAATGTTCAAAAATGACCATTTTCAACTGTCATAAAAGACAACTTTCAAGTGTCAAGAATGACAATTTTCAACTGTACAAAGTGCCAAAAAAGACATTTTCAAGTGCCAAACTTGACAATCATCAAGTGCAAAAAAATACATTTTCAAGTGCCAAAATTGACAATCTTCAAGTGCCCAAAAATGACATTTTACAACTGTCAAAATTTATCATTTCCAAATGCCATAAATGGTTAAAAAAATTGACAATCTTCAAGTGCCCAAAAATGACATTTTACAACTGTCAAAATTTATTATTTTCAAATGCCATAAATGGTTAAAAAAATACCATTGTCAACTGCCAAAAACGACAATTTTCAAGTGCCAAAAATGAAAAATTTAATTGCCAAATGTTGGCAGCTGTTAAAAAAGGCAATTACCAAAAGTGTAAAATGGACATTTTTAAGTGTCAAAAGGGCAATTTTTAATTGTGCAAACTGACCATTTTCAAGTGCCGAACAAGACATTTTCAAGTACCAAAATTGACAATTTTAAGTGCAAAAAATAACATTTTCCAACTGTCAAAAACGATCATTTCAACTGTCAAAAATTATCATTTTCGAGTGCCATAAATAAAAAATTTCAAGTTTGAAAAATAACCATTCTCAACTGTCAAAAACGACAATTTTCAAGTGCCAAAAATGACAATTTTTAACTGCCAAATAATGGCAATTTTCAGCTGCTATTTTCAAGTGTCAAAAAAACAGTTTTCAAATGTCAAAAATTACCATTTACAACTGTGCAATTTGAACAGTCTAAAATGAACGTTTTTAGGTGTCAAAAAGGCAATTTTTAACTGTACAAACCGACCATTTTCAAGTGCCAAAAAATACATTTTCAAGTACCAAAATGGACAATTTTCAAGTGCAAATAATGACATTTTCCAACTGTCAAAAGCGATCATTTCAACTTTCAAAAATTATCATTTTCGAGTGCCATAAATTCAATTTTTTAAGTTTCAAAAACGACCATTTTTAACTATGCAAAATAACCATTTTCATGTGCAAAAAAAAAGTCAAAATTGACAATTGTCAAGGGCCAAAAATTACATTTTCCAAGTGTCAGGAACGATATTTTAAACTGTCAAAAATTATCATTTACGAATGCCATAAATGACAATTTTCAAGGTTCAAAAATGACCATTTTCAACTGTCATAAAAGACAACTTTCAAGTGTCAAGAATGACAATTTTCAACTGTACAAAGTGCCAAAAAAGACATTTTCAAGTGCCAACCTTGACAATCATCAAGTGCAAAAAAATACATTTTCAAGTGCCAAAATTGACAATCTTCAAGTGCCCAAAAATGACATTTTACAACTGTCAAAATTTATCATTTCCAAATGCTATAAATGGTTAAAAAAATTGACAATCTTCAAGTGCCCAAAAATGACATTTTACAACTGTCAAAATTTATCATTTCCAAATGCCATAAATGGTTAAAAAAATTGACAATCTTCAAGTGCCCAAAAATGACATTTTACAACTGTCAAAATTTATCATTTTCAAATAGCATAAATGGTTAAAAAAATACCATTGTCAACTGCCAAAAACGACAATTTTCAAGTGCCAAAAATGAAAAATTTAATTGCCAAATGTTGGCAGCTGTTAAAAAAGGCAATTACCAAAAGTGTAAAATGGACATTTTTAAGTGTCAAAAGGGCAATTTTCAATTGTGCAAACTGACCATTTTCAAGTGCCGAACAAGACATTTTCAAGTACCAAAATTTGATAATTTTAAGTGCAAAAAATAACATTTTCCAACTGTCAAAAACGATCATTTCAACTGTCAAAAATTATCATTTTCGAGTGCCATAAATTAAAATTTTCAAGTTTGAAAAATGGCCATTCTCAACTGTCAAAAACGACAATTTTCAAGTGCCAAAAATGATAATTTTTAACTGCCAAATAATGGCAATTTTCAGCTGCCAACAAGTACAATTACCATCTGTCAAAAATGCCCATTTTCAAGTGTCAAAAAACAGTTTTCAAATGTCAAAAATTACCATTTACAACTGTGCAATTTTTTAGCCATTTTCATGTGCAGAAAAATATATTTCCCAAGTGTCAAAAACGAGTTTTTAACTATCAAAAATGATCATTTTCGAGTGCCATAAATGACAATTCTCAATGTTCAAAAATAACCATTTTCGACTGTCAGAAAAGACAACTTTCAAGTGTCAAAAATGACAATTTTCAACTATGCAAAGTGCCGAAAAAGACATTTTCAAGTGCTAAAATTGACAATGTTCAAGTGCCCTCTATACTACATGAGCAAAAAGACGTATTCGGTAATGAACTAATTTCATTCATCGTGGATGGCGCGGAAATACGACTGACAAGCGCACGTCGTCGTCGTGCGCATGAGCGGAGCCAGAAATTATTTGGTTCCTAATGCAGTTCCAGAACGAAAAAAATTCTTACCGATCTCGAAATTAGAGGTAGTGCCATGGCTCCTTGCCTCCATATAACGAGCCGCCTCTGAGATAAAGTAATGTCAAAGGCAGTTCATCGTTGTAAAGCTACGCGCACACTTATCGGAATCGGACGGACGGCACGCAACGGATAAAATTGCTAAACACAGTTGTAAACGAGTCAACGCACATTTATCGGTACGGCATGGAACGGATAAATGTGCGTTGACTCGTTTACAACTGTGTTAAGCAATTTTTTCCGATGCGTGCCGTCCGTCCGATTCCGATAAGTGTGCGCGTAGCTTTACAACGATGAACTGCCTTTGACATTACTTTATCTCTCTTTATCAATTTTTGCCGATGCGTGCCGTCCGTCCGATTCCGATAAGTGTGCGCGTAGCTTTATGCTACAAAATCTTCAAAGTAGTACATACAGTCAAAAGCATAAACCTTGACTAGTCCCAGAAGAGTAAGCTAGTATATGTCATGTCATTAGCTACGAACTTAGATGCTTCAATAATCCTAGAGAGACATTTTTGTAGCTACTGCGAAAAAAATTTGTTGAACCAATAAACTTATTTTTTGTTTTGTTTCAGCAACAAAGGCCGGATCTTCCACGACTACTGCAGCAGATGCACGCCCAGCAATTGCCGGCGCACGCGGCACCTCCTATACCGATGATGCCGCATCCCGGTCTAGGAGGTGCGCCGCCGAGTTCGGCCGCCAGCATCCTAGGACTTTCAGGTGCCTTGGCTCCGGGACAACACCCTTTATCGATGCTGGCCAAGCCGGAACTCCACAGGCCAGACGACGTGAAATCAAACAGCGGTTAGTACCTTTTTACACCTTTTGTACTAGGCTGCATCGAATCACGGGGGGCTAGGTGTAAGGATTGGGTTTTGAAAAAAAAAAGTTCTGAATCGATTATTAGAGATTATTTGGATAGCGATTAAGTTTGTTATTATGTAATGATACTGATTGGGATCTTGGATTGTGCCGATGGCCCCTTTCAAAAAATTGTAATTTGTTAGAATAAAGTTTTTATTTTTATCATTACGAATTTCTTTCATTTCACATTTAATGGTAGTTACACTTGATGGGTTTTCATTTGCTCATTTAATTGCATTTACGGTTCAATTTACTATTTAAAAAATAATAAAAAATGCAAATCCCTATGGAAGATAGTCTCAGCATCCTATTTTATAATTCATAACCCAGATTTTCATTTTTGTAACGAACGTTTGGAAAAACTTTTCTTCTAAGACGAATGCTATAAATAATATAGAGTGCGCCCCGACACTAATACATGGTTATTACTCGCTCAATTTTTGAGAAGAAAAAATTCTATAGGTTATGGTATGCTATTGAGGAATATTAGGTGCGAAAGGTGAGGTGACGGCCCTTTTCTTGGAAGTTCTTGGAAGTTGGTATCGACTCTTTTAATCGATATCGCCGATCTCCTATCGTATTGCGACCTTCAACTCTTCTAGTGTCCTCGGTTTCACGTTCCCCACAGGAAGAAGTGACTACCCTCAAAGATTTGCTTTCGCTCAAGCAAATTGTTTTAGAAGAAAAAGGGAGTGCGAAGTGAACAACGTGTTAGTGCCAGATCTACATAGAAGACGAATCGCTGGTTCTTACATGATGGGGCCACCGCCAACGCAGCCAGAACTTCTGTGGCAGCTGCAGCAGCTTTATTTCCATGTCGAATCATTTCTCAGTTAAGGTAGCTGGAGCTACCCACAAAGATTTGCGTTGTTTCAAGCCATGCAAATCGCTTCAGAGGAAAAGGAGAGTGAGAAGTGGACGACGTGTTTCGCTCAAGCCATGAAAGTCGTTTTAGAGGAAAAAAGGAATGCGAAGTGAACAACGTGTTTGTGCCGGATCTACACAGAAGATGAATCGATGGTTCCAATAGGACGGGGCCACCGCCAACACAGCCAGAGCTTTCCTTGGCAGCTGCAGGAGCTTTGTTTCCAAGCGAGTCATTTCTCAGTTAAGATAGTCGAGGCTACCCACAAAGATTTGCGTTCTCTCAAGCCATGCAAATCACTTCAGAGGAAAAGGAGAGTGATAAGTGAACAACGTGTTTCGCTCAAGCGATGCAAATCGTTTTAGAGGGAAAAGAGAGTGCGAAGTGAACAACGTGTATGTGCCGGATCTACACGGAAGATGAATCGATGATTCCAATAGGACGGGGCCACCGCCAACACAGCCAGAACTTCTGTGGCAGCTGCAGCAGCTTTATTTCCATGTCGAATCATTTCTCAGTTAAGGTAGCTGGAGCTACCCACACAGATTTGCGTTGTTTCAAGCCATGCAAATCGCTTCAGAGGAAAAGGAGAGTGAGAAGTGGACAACGTGTTTCGCTCAAGCCATGAAAGTCGTTTTAGAGGAAAAAGGGAGTGCGAAGTGAACAGCGTGTTTGTGCCGGATCTACACGGAAGATGAATCGATGGTTCCAATAGGACGGGGCCACCGCCAACACAGCCAGAGCTTTCTTTGGCAGCTGTAGGAGCTTTGTTTCCAATCGAGTCATTTCCCAGGGAAGATAGCCGAGGCTACCCACAAAGATTTGCGTTCTCTCAAGCCATGCACATCGTTTCAGAAGAAAAAGAGAGTGAGAAGTGAACAACGTGTTTCGCTCAAGCCTTGCAAATCATTTTAGAGGAAAAATTGAGCGCGAAGTTAACAACGTGTTTGTGCCGGATCCACACAGTAGACGAATCGATGGTTCCAATAGGACGGGGCTACCGCCAACACAGCCAGAGCTTTCCTTGGCAGCTGCAGGAGCTTCGTTTCCAAGCGAGTCATTTCTCAGTTAAGATGGTCGAGGCTACCCACAAAGATTTGCGTTCTCTCAAGCCATGCATATCGTTTCAGAAGAAAAAGAGAGTGAGAAGTGAACAACGTGTTTCGCTCAAGCCTTGCAAATCATTTTAGAGGAAAAATTGAGCGCGAAGTTAACAACGTGTTTGTGCCGGATCCACACAGTAGACGAATCGATGGTTCCAAGAGGACGGGGCTACCGCCAACACACCAGAGCTTTTCTTGGCACCTGCAGGAGCTTTGTTTGCAATTGAGTAATTTCCCAGTTAAGATAGCTGAGGCTGCCCACAAAGATTTGGTTTCTCTCAAGCCATGCACATCGTTTCAGAGGAAAAGAAGAATGCGAAGTGAACAACGTGTTTGTGCCGGATCTACATGGAAGATGAAACGATGGTTCCAATAGGACGGGGTCACTGCCAACACAGCCAGAGCTTTCCTTGGCAGCTGCAGGAGCTTTGTTTCCAATCGAGTCATTTCTCAGTTAAGATGGCCGAAGCTACCCACAAAGATTTGGTTTCTCTCATGCCATGCACAGCGTTTAGGAGGAAAAGAAGAATGCGAAGTGAACAAGGTGTTTGTGCCGGATTTACAAAGAAGACTTTGTTTCCAAATTGAGTCATTTCCCGTTTATGGTAGCCGGGGCTACCCATAAAGATTTGCATTCTCTTAAGCCATGCAAATCTTTTCAGAGGAAAAGGAGAATGCTAAGTGAGCAACGTGTTTGTGCCGGACCTACACAGAAGATGAATCGGTGGTTCCAACAGGACGGGGCCATCGCCAACACAGTCCGAGCTTCGGTGGCCGCTTCAGAAATTTTATTCGAGTCATTTCCCGTCACGGCGATGTTTTGTGGACTCTTCGCTCGCCAGACATCATCAGGTGGCAGCTTCAGGAGTTTTATTCGAGTCATTTCCCGACACGGCGATGTTTTGTGCACCCTTCGCTCGCCAGACATCGTCAACCTGCGACTATTTTGTATGGGGCTATCGTGTTTATTTATTTGTGGAAACCAAGAACCGCAATACGAGATGAGATGGTCAACATCGATGGCGAACTTCTAGAAGGAGTGGGTGCTAACTTCCAAAAACGACTTCAAACTTGTATCCGAGATAACGGTCGTCACATTAACGACATAATTTTTCGCACCGAATATTCTGTAATGGCATGTTTTGTGAACTCATATTTTTTTCTTCTCAAGAATTGAGTGGGCACTGCCCATTTCAAAAATTGATCATTTCCGGGACGCACCCTAGCATATCATAACCTACGTGTTGTGTGCAAAGTGTTTTTTTTTTCTGAAATATTCATCGTGTACTGCTCATCTTAAAAAAAATATTATTCCCGGGATGCAGCTTGAAATACAGTATAATTTAAAAACCTCATTAGTACCAGACTTATTAAATATAAAGCTAGTTATTGTATAACATTCAAATTAAAAAAAAAAACGTCAATTGTATGGTCAGATTTTAATAAAGCTAGTGTTCAAAATACTCCAAATGAACCTCGAAAGAGACGTCTCCTGCAATATCCAAATAAGTCGGCGGCTGGTAAATATAATGACTTACTATTACAAAGAATCAAAAATATAATTGTGAATTTGTGCCAAAAAAAAAGATATTTTTTCATTTCGCTTTTCTTCTATAATATAATTCCCTGTTCAAATTAATTCGGGTTCTCAAAATTTGAAGCAAATCAGGCAATATTTACAGGTGCATCAAGCCAAAAACGTGTTTTTTGAAGTTTTTCCCCAATTTTTGAGAGGTTTCATGTCACTGTTCTTCAATAACGGGATGTTTGACACTTGGGACACATTAACACATTCAAACACGATTAATTTTATAAAGATTAATTGATTTTGGTGCAAAATTGGCCAAGTTGTGCCCAAAAAATAGCAAAACCAACTTTTTGGAAAAATCCACAACTTCGCTCCAAATCATCGTAGAAACTCGAATTTTGAGGGAACTTAGAAGAAAATGATTGGAATTGTTTTCCACAATTTTTTTGGTACTGCGTACGAGTTATCAAATTTGGATATTTTTTGACATCAGGAACATTTTTTTTCTTATCGGGTGGGAAGGGTGAAATGGATTTGGTATTACATTAACTAGGATCACATTAAAGGGATGATTCTAACTTTTTTAGAACTTGAAGATTCATTCAATTTCGACTAAACGCAACCGAATTATGGCATTTTTGTGCATGTGAGCTTCTTCACTCAAAGATTATCATAACTGATGGGTGATTTTCTCTTAAATTATCAATTCAATGATATGTGATATTAGATTACGTTAAAATAGCATGTGACGCAACACAAACCTAAAAATTTGAAGTTATTGTTTTATTCATTTATTATTATTTTTCTTATTTTCTTTATAATTTTTATGGGAGAATAAAGTTTATTATTATTATTATTATTATTATTATTGAAGTTGAAATTTGGAATTACGGTTTTAAAACCTTAAAAATGGTTGTTTTTGTCAATATATCTATCCGAAAGTGGATGTGGCGACTAAAACGCATTAAATACTTTGTGTTTGAATGTATTAGTGTGTCCCAAGTATCAAACATCCCGTTATTGTAGAACAGTGACATGAAACCTCTCAAAAATTGAGGAAAGATTTAAAAAAACACATTTTTGGCTTGAGTGCCTCTAAATATTGACCGATTTGCTTCAAATTTTGGGAACCCAAATAAATTTGAACGGGGAATGATATACTAGAAGAAGAGCGAAATAAAAAAAATATCATTTTTTCTGGCACAGTTTAATGCATATGGTAAACGTAAATCAAAAGTCAAAAGATTTTTTATTCACAAGATAATCAATATTAGATAAAATCCAAATATTTAATAAGTCAAGATTGGGTGAATATAATGCTTTACTATTACACGGAATCAAAATTGATCAAAAATATAATTTTAAAATTAGGTATTCTAATTTATGTATGTGGTAAACGCAAATCAAAGTCAAAAGGTTTTTTTGATCACAAGATAATCAGAATTCAATCAGTATTAGATAAAATGAGCTTAGTCGCAAGTTAGATTATAGTATATTAAACTACAATAGAAGAATGAAGTAGATATAATCAATTTTAGCGAAGAGATTTGGTAACAGGTAATTGAGTTCATCAATTTTAGCAGCGATCCGAAAAACAGGTAAGGATATATGATTAACTCGTTTTATGCAATATTGAAGGGTTTTAAGATATAATGCTACCATCTTGATTTAATGAACATTTTTTTTTACAATAATATTTGATAGTAATGGTAATAATTTTGATATGATTTTAAAAACAACTAAAACTTGGACTTTAGTGAGGTTGTATCATTACTGATTACACTTATGTCCGTTTGAATTTTTGAAGGTTCGAAGCTTCGAAGATTCATAGAAAATCTTCAAAGTTTCGAAGATTCTAAATTTCGAATTTTTTAAGTTTAGAAGTTTTGAGCATAGGAAAGACGGTTCTTGTATTTGGGTTAAATGTGGATAGGCCGGAAAATTTGATACCAAATGAAAGGCTAATGTTTCCAAATTTTGGATTGCCGATATACAGGGTGCCCGTTTTTGGAGGTCAAGCATGGGGATCTCGGTTATTTGAAGAGATACAAGGTCGGTTAAATGAGAGCGAAATTGCCCAATCTAGAGTGTAACATAATGCGTTTTGAAACATAAAATATTCCGACTACTTCCGAAGATATCCGAAAAAAATCGAAATTTTCAAAAAATGTTTTTATTTTTTTGCGAGACTATTTATAGAGATACTTCAAAACAATTGACACTTTATCATTGCCACTTTGTACGCTCTACAACGTGGTGATATAAGAATAAAAATTCGACGTTTCGATTTTCTGGAAACATCATCAACTTTGTTTTTTCTTATGGGCGCCATCTTGTATTTTTACATTTTCAAATACTGATTTTTTTTTCTGATTACGGTGATGTGTCATGTGTCACCTCGTTACCTCACCAACTTCGACACATTTGTCTCTGTTGAGTATATAGACGACATACTTCAGGATGTGAATTATACAAACAGAGCTTACGGATGAATATTTTATGTCAAATAGAGTCGAAAGCATTCGACAGGTCAACAAATATCGCATGCAGATACTCATTATGCTCAAAACAATCCATGCACATTTCCAGAATATATAAATCAGCTGTTATTGTAGATTTGTCTCTTCAAAATCCATGTTGGCGAGGATCTAACATATTACGTTTTACATAACACTTAGTTAAACATAATATTTTCGAAGATCTTTGAAATGACAGGTAAAATCATTCAGTGGCGGCTCGTGGACCATGTTGATGGTAGAGCCATTTATACAATACCCCCCACCTCCTTTTTTGAAGAAATAAAGAAACATTTATATTCCTAGACCAGTCGAATATTTTGGCCAAAAAATCAAAAATTTGGAACAAAACAGCCAAAGATCTAAAATATCGGCGAAAAAATAAAAAAATCCTGGTTTAACACGTTCGCTGCTACCGACGCGCTACTGCGTCCGACATAAATGCAATCCCAATTGCGGTGGCAGCGAACGTGTTAAAAATAAAAATGCAGACCAAAAAAATGAAAATACAAGCAAAAAAAATAACTCTTTTTAGCTTAAAATAAGTTCCAACGAGAAATTCGAAAATAATAGAAAAAATTAAATTAAAAAAAAAATCGCACAATAATTCAAGTTAATAAAATCTAAAATATAGAACAAAAATAAAAAAATTAAGACCAAAAATCTAAAATTCGTACCCAAAAATCAGAAATCAAAGTGGTAGATCAAAAAATCTAAATTTTTAACAAACGAATAGAAAATTAAGTCGAAATAAAGAAAATTTCGGCCAAAAGACCAAAAACCAAAATAATCTAAAATACAAAATATAGGCCAAAAAAGTAAGCATCTACAATAGGGCCTAAAATGATGAAAATTTGGAGAAAACATCGAAAGCTCAGGCGCAAAGATAAAAAATGCAGACAAAAAATCTAAAATTTCTACAAACCAATCGAATGTTTTTGTCAAAATAAAGAATATTTAGACCAAAAAATAAAAATCTACAAACCTACTACACCGTTTTAGGCTATAACGGTGAAATATTAGACAAAACAAGCGTAAAGGTAAAATTGCAGACAAAAAAAAATCAAAAATTTCTAAAAACCGATCGAATATTTTGGTCGAAATAAAGAAAAATAAAAAAAACACGGTCGATGGCCATTTGTAGCTCTTATGAGTTTCAATAAACTGTATTTATTATTAAAAAAAATAGAACAAAAAATCGAAAATACAGAAATCTAAAATATGGGCCAAAGAATCAAGAATCCTGATCTGAATGCAGAAAACGCAGACAAAAAATCAAAAACCTAGGTAGAAGCAAAATAATTTGCCACTCTCAGCCGCTAAAAATAAGTTTCTGACCAGAAATTCTAAAATAATAGCAAAAAATAAAAAAACCCACGAAATAAAATGAATAATCCAAGTTAAAAAATCTAAAATATACGATAAAAAAATTGAGACCAAAAATCTAAAATTCTGGCCTAAAAATAAAAATGGTGGACCAAGGAAAGAAAAGTTTTAACAGACAAATAAAAAAAACACAAAGAAATTTTTTTTAAAAATCCACAATGTTGGTTAAAAAGTCGAAAATTTGGACAAAACATCGAAAATTCGGGTCTAAAGATAATAAATGCAGACTAAACGAAAAATAAAAAATGGGGGCCAAAAAATCGAAAATTTTAACAATAAAATTGAAAAGTTAGGTCAAAAGATTAAAAAAATAAAAATCTGTAATGTTGGCCAGAAAGTCGAAAATTTAGACAGTACATCGAAAATTTGGGCCTAAAGATAATAAATGCAGATTAAAAAATCGAAACTTTCAAAAGGTCACAATAAAGATTATTTAGAGCAAAAGAGAAAAATACAGGTCAAAAATCGAAAAATCGAAAATTTCAAAAGGTCAAAATAAAGATTATTTAGAGCAAAAGAGAAAAATACAGGTCAAAAATCGAAAAATCAAAAATACGGACCAAAAAAATGTTTAACAATGAAATCAAAAATTAATGTCAAAATAAAGAATATTTAGGTCAACAGATCCAAAATTTATACCCAAAAGAATCGAAAATACACGTCAAAAATTTTAAAACTAATAACTCGGCGGGAAAATCAAAAATGCGGGCCGAATGTCGAAAATTTAAACAAATCAATCCCAAATTTAGGTCAAAATAAAGGATATTTAGGCCAAAAGTTAAAATATTTTGACCAAAAATATCGAAAATACAGATTAAATTAAATTAAAAATTAAAAATTCGTCGGGAAAAATAAAAAATGCGGACCAAATAGTCGAAAATTTTAACAATGAAATCGAAATTTTAGGTCAAAATAAAGAATATTTAGGCCAAATGATCAAAAATTTAGACAGAAAAAAAAATCGAAAAAACAGTCTTAATAATAAAAAAATCAGAATATTCTAGTAAGAAAATGGTCTCAAAAATCACTTTATTGTTCAAAATAATTTTAAATTTTTTTTTAATAGGAACATTTTTTTTTTAATTTTTGATTAAATTGTCAAAAAAGTGAAACTAATTTAAAAAAGAATTTAAATAAAACCATTAATTTTGTTGGGATCACCTTATTGTTTCTTGTTTTTCTTCGCTCTACTTGTTTAGGAAGAAAGTAGTAACTGCAAAAAATTGAAAATTGAGATATGGGTATCAATGGATTCGTCTAAGTTTCCTTTATCAGTTTACACTTAAAAAACAATATAAAGGTATCCTGTCCAAATTATAAGTCAAAAACAGTTACTGCTATACTGACTTTTAGCTTTATTGGAAAAAAAAGTTTTACTCATATTCAGTGTTTTTTCTTAAGGACGGCAGTATAAATATCTTTAGAAAAATTGAAAGGCGATTCATCACTGTTGTTTGGAGCACTTTTCTTGGATTTCAGCATTAATAAAATAAACATCGCAGATAACTTGACTACACAGTTAGCATGGTGGTCTCGTAGATACAAAGCATAAGACAAATACGTTTTCACTTATTATTTACAGAAACTGCACGTTAAATCAGTGACCAAAACTAAGCGATGGTCCAGCATAATAAAAAAAAAAATAGAGAGTGTGATGTTATCGTCGGTTGAACGGCATATCAAACGATCCTGCCAAACCGTATGCGTTTAAAACGCAATGTGTAGTCGTGCGCAAATTCAGTCAATTAAAAAGATTTGTTGTGGCGTTCTCCGAATACTTTCTCACGCTGCGCAAACTTTACCCCCACACGTCTCGAGTGCTCGGTAATGCTGTAGTTGGCGCTACATATGCAAAAGTGTCCGAAATCGCCCTCTAAATTTTTTAGCATAATTAATAATTAGCGATAATTCTTTTAATTGGATAATAATGCCGAAATTTAAGGCCAAAACCAACAAAGAAAAAATTATACGGAAGTGTATCACGCGTAGCCTCAGAAAACTTTGGGTACATGCAGATTATTTAAAATATTGCCCAATATAATTGCAATTATAATTCATTGCAATTTTCTACATGTATTTCGATTCTTTTCTAGCGTTAGAGATGGGTTTTTAGCTCCTCGCTATGATTTCAGGGTATATTGCAAAATTTTCGAAGTGATGACCTTTTTTTGCTCAGAAATTTTTCAGACATACTTTTAGTTTTTCAAAAGAGTCATGACTCCCTTCAAGAATCGACTCTTTTCAGTTGAGTCTCTACGACGAGTCAATTTGGTTCAATTAAAATTGGTCTTATTAACGTTTATTATACATTCCCACATGAAATTAATTTCTAAGCGAGCGCTGAAGAGCGTAATCATTAATTTGTAGTGATTTAATCCACCCCCACTGGCGGGGAAGTTTTATAAATTAGCGGCCTGGTGGAGAGTAATCGACCCCCGCCCCCGGCCCCCCCACCCCCCGAAAAAGCTGCAAAGAACCAACGTCAACATATATTTGCCGAGCCGCACCGCCAAGTGGCCTTGTTGAGATGGAAATTAAAATCTGGAGGGCGCTCCAGAGAATCCAGTAAGGTTGGGGGCCGGGGTCGGGGTTGGGGTTGGGGCAGCCGCTTGCGGAGTATTTCTTCTCCCCCTCGTATCTAATTACGGCGCCGTTGGAGGCAAACTTGTGAAATAATGGAAAGCGACACCCTTGTAGCGTTATAAAATATTTTTATTACGCTCTTTCTATCCGATTACATCGGAACGAGATCGACAAATACGTGTCGTGCAATTTGTGACTTTGAATTGATTTTGTTTGTTTGTTGGGAGTATTGTTCATTAAATAAATTTATAAAGACGAAAAGTAGTCGGGATATACAGGGTGTATTTGAAATAACGAACAGGCATTTAAGGGCACATACACAAAATATTTGTGAAACCATTTCCGTCAAAATTTATTCGAATTTTTTTTTTTTAATTTTCCTAATTTTTCGAGGTTTTCTAAACATCTTGAGAACCGATGGTTTTCTCATTTAATTAGGTCTGCATGGAATGTGTGTGTTTATTTAAAACGCGAGATACGATTTCTTGCCTCGGAAATTTAAAGTGTTATCGCAACATTTTTTTTTTTATAAAAGATAAACAGTCCTCAAGTTCATTGACGCTTAAAGAGCACTCAGATATTTCCTACGCGCTTGTTGTAATTCGATATCTAAAGCCGATGCCGTTAGGTCACATTACCACTGCCCCCAAACATGTTGCGTATTTTCACTCATTAACTTTAATAATTAATTGCGGGATTTTTGTTACAGTTATAAACAAAATAATTGCGAATATTGTTTAAAAATAATATAATATCTTTGTGGTTACGAGCCTGTTCGTTATTTTAAATACACCCTGTATAAATATTCAACCTGTTCGTATAATTGATTGATGCTGGAGGGTAAAATGTAGCTCAGCTTAAAAACAGCACGAATTTTAAATCCGCATCAACGACAAACTACAAACCGATTTCAAACAAACTGATGAAGTCTAAGACATAAGAGATTTACTATGAGGGATATTATACTCATTTATCCACTTGATCGCCATCTCATCTCTACTGTCGAGATGGCGATTAAACATTTTGCCACCATTTCAACACTAGAGACGAGTTGGCAATAAAACGTTTAATCGAATATACTACTTTTTTTTTAGTGAGCATAGAGGGAATCTTATAGACACCCCTATAGTGGGGTAGTGTTAAATTCCTCTCCCTGAAGGGCTCAACTAAAACCTCCCCTCTTTGTATTTCAAATTTAAAACTTGGAGAATTTTTTCCTACAATAACGTAGTGAATCGTGTGGATATTATAATGACGTGTGTGTGACGTTACTAATTGCAATAAATCATTAATTTGAAATTTTATAGTGATATGGATGTTTTAAGAAAATTTTTGTTTATGGCCAAAAATTTGGAAAATAATAAGAATCGCTGGTGGGGAATCTGATTTTTTTTTAACTTAAGCTGAGCCATTCAGTCACACACGGCTGTAATTTTTGTATTTATATATTTGTATGAATAATGGAATAAATGAAGAAATGAATAATGTAAGACATATACAACAACCACGGAGCCGAGCGAATACTCGATCCCCGAAAAATCTTCCGCCCGGGATGGGAATCGATTTACTATGAGGGATATTATCCACTTAGATATCCAAATTGGCCGATAAAACATTTTGTCGCCATCTCGACACTAGAGACGAGTTGGCAATAAAACGTTTAATAGAATATACTCCGAGGGGTATTACTCACTTATATATCGAAATTGGCCGATGAAACGTTTTCGTCTCTACTGTCGAGATGGCGGCAAATGCCTATCAAACGTTTTGCTGCCATCTCGACATTAGATACGAGTTGGTAATAAAACGTTTAATCGAATTTTACAATGAGCGATATTACCCACTTGGATGTCGAAATTGGCAGGTAAAACATTTTGCCGCCATCTCGACAGTGGAGACGAGATGGCGATTAAACTTTTTGCCGCCATCTCGACACTACAGACGATAAAATGATACAATGAGGGATATAATATTATATATACGATATTATATCGGGTGTAACTGAATTCTGGTAGACCCCAAATATTATTTGCATTTTTACATTTTATGAAATTTAGTATTGTATTTTTGGGGAATAAAGTGTGTCGACATGTGGACTTTCGGTGTAACCGAAAATTACATTAGCTTTTCTATTTCAAATGGAACACCCATTGTATTTTTACATAATTGAATTCGTATCTAAATTCTGAGTTTGAGAATGGAATAGTTAAGGTAATTTCCGGTTAAACCGGAAATGGAATTTTTATTAAAAGTCCACCTTATTCTCTAAAAACAGGAAACTAAATTTCATAAAGAAATATGTAAAAATTTAAATGATATTTGGGGTCTACCATAATTCAGTTACACCCGGTATATTCAGGACGTATTTTAGGACTATTTTTCGAGACTTCGTCAGGCCTTTATTTCAAAACTATTTTTTAGAACTTTCTTCAGGACATTTTCTCAACTCTCTTTGGGATTTTTTTTTCAGAACAACCTTTTTCCGAACTTTTTTCGGGTCTTTTTATGACCTTTTTATGGATTTTTTGTTTGATTTTTTTAATCACATTTTTTTCAGGACTTTTTTTAGACTTTATTTTCAAGACTTCTTTCCTCAGAACTCTTTTAAAGTCTCTTTTGGGACTTTTTTAAGGACTTCTTTTTCAAGTTTTTTTTAAGACTTTATTTTCAAAACTTCATTTCGTGACCTTTTAAAAAACTTTTTTGGGGTTATTTTGTAGGATAAATTTCAAGACTTTCAGGATTTTTTTCTCAGAATTTTTTTGAGGTTATTTTTAGGACAAATTTCAAGACCTTTTCAGAATTTTTTTCTCGGAACTTTTTTCAGGACTTTTTCATGATGTTTTTTTCTGGATTTGGCTGTTGACAATTTTTGCAGGTTTTTTCAGTAGTTTTTCAGGTATTTTTTAAGGATCTCAAAAAAAATTCAAGACTTTATTTTGAGGATTTTTTAGGACTTTTTGTCAAAACTTTTCTCAGGAATTTTCTTTTAGAATTTTTTCGGGACTTTTTCCGTTTTTTTTTTAAGGACATTTTTCAAGGCCCTTTTCTGGACTTTTTCGGAACCTTTTTAAGGAATTTTTTCAGTACTTTTTCTGAGGATATTTTTGGGACAATTTTGGTCGGAAGCTTCTTCAGGATTGTTTCAGGACTGTTTCTTCGGGACTTTTATTCAGGACTTTTTTCAGGACTTCTTGCTTCAAAACTTTTTTAAAGACTGTTTTTTAGTACTTTTTTCAAGATTCTTTTTTAGAACTGTTTTTCAAGACTTTCTTAAAGGACTTTTTGTTCAGAAGCATTTATTTGGGACGTTTTTCATGATTTTAATGATTTTTGTTTATCCGTTATACTTTCTTTCGGGACTATTTTTTCAGGTCAGTTTTCATGCTTTCTTTAGGATTTTAGAACCGTTTGCAGGCCTTTGTAAAGGCCTTTTCCAGGTCTTTTCAAATGCCTTTTTTCAGGTCTTACCAAAGGCCTTTTTTTCAGGACTTCTTTTTTATATTGGGTTTCAGGTCATTTTTTGGACTTTATCAGGTCTGTTTTAAGGATTTCTTTCCTCGACTTTTTTTAAGGACATGTTTTTTCGGGACTAGAGAGGGAAAACTCATGAGTGATACACCTAAAAACTCAGAATTTAGAGACGAATTAAATTATGTAAAAATATACAGGGTGCATTTGAAATAGTAAACTTAAGGTAATTTCCGGTTAAACCGGAAGTGGAATTTTTATGAAGAGTCCACAAGTCGACACACTTTATTCCCTAAAAACATCATACAAAATTTCATAAAGATATACCGGGTGTGGCACTTAAGACGCCTCGGACCATAGCTCCTTTACGATAAAAGCTATCGAAAAAAATCTAAGAACAAAGTGATGCATAGTTACCGTCGCTATGTTTTAAAAATATTTCTAATCATCAGTGGCGTGCCGTACTCCAGTGGCGTACCAAACTTATGTTTTTTTAAATGGAATGCCCTATTTTTTATTGCAGATTTGGAAAGTGCTCGACGAGTACTTATTTTTTTATCTAACATGTATACCCTTCACTTTAGCGGTTTCGCTGTTATAACCCCTTCTTTCAAAATTGCGCCCCATTTTTGAGATTTTTTTGTAGAGAAACTAATTGACGCCGGCGCCTAAATTTTGAATTGAGGTACAGGTTAAGACCTCGTATACCTTCACATATTTTTTTTTCGGGTAATTTATGGAAAAAAAATAATTTTTGATTGATCTTCGCATGTTGTCATTTTTTCCGAAAATTTCAAATGGCACCCCCCTAAAAAAATTACGGCGTTGTACAGCCAAAACTCTAAATTTTTCATTGGTGTAAAAAAAATTACACATTGCATAACAAAATTTCGGAGAAAAAAGGAATTTCATCGCAAATGTCGGTAAACGTTTTCCGTTCCCAAGTGTGCCATGAGAAAACAAATACACAAATACGGTCAACATTATAGTATGTACCTATTTATTCAACATGATATGAAAAATGCAGATAAAGAAAATTTAACAACTTAAACTAAATGTTAGAAATGACGACCTTCCTGCCGGAGGCAAAACCGCAACTTCGACTCACAAGCTCTAGACACTGCCCTAAGGACTTCTGGTGATATACCGCGGAAAGCCGCGCGGGTTCACTCCCTCATATCCTCGACAGTAGTTGGTACCGTCCTGTAAACCTCGTCTTTGATATGGCCCCAAAGGAAGAAGTCAAGGGGAGTGAGGTCTGGTGATCTTGGCGGCCACCTCACAGGACCCCCACGACCAATCCAGGAGTCCGGAAACGTTTCATCGAAAAATTCCCGAACGACACAGCTATTATGTGCAGGAGCTCCATCGTGCTGGAAAACTATCTGTCGAAGAGCGGCTAGAGGGACATTTTCCAAGAGATCATCCAAGTCGTCGCGAAGGAACCTCAAATAACTGTTGCCGTTCAGGTGCCCCTCGATGAAATAAGGACCCAAAAGGTGTTCTCCAAGTATGCCTCCCCAAACATTCAGCGACCATCTTTGCTGGTGGTTTATCATTCGCATGGCTTGTGGGTTTTCATCGGCGTAATAATGGTAGTTGTGGCGATTGACATGCCCATTTCTATGGAACGTTGCTTCATCTGAAAATAATACGCGCATAAGAAATGATTCCTCCTGCTCAATTTTGTTGATAGCCCACATGCAGAAATCTTGCCTCGCATGAAAATCTTGAGGTTGCAATTCTTGGTGCAGTTGAATCTTAAATGGACGGAATTTGTACTTTTTAAGAACACGATGTACGGATCGCGTTGAAATATCGTGATTCCTACTAATATCACGGATCCTGGTATGAGGATCTTCAATAACTGCCTCCAGAACCTGCAGTTCATTATTTTCGGTAATAACTGCCTTCTTTCTAACTCTCCTTGGCCGTTTCACACTTCCCGTAGTAGTAAATCTCTCCAACACTTTTTGAAACGCACGTTCATTTGGATGTGCCCTGTGCGGATATCGCGCAGGGTACACTCGTGATGCCAAGAAACAATTCTTGTTACATTCTCCAAGAATAAATATCATGTCAACCATTTTCTCTTGAGTTCGGAACATTTTTAGAACGTTTATCAAAAATGACTTATGGCTGCTACTGACGTCTAATAATTTACTTTGACAATTACCAATCTTTTGTTTTTTCATGGCACACTTGGGAACGGAAAACGTTTCCCGACATTTGCGATGAAATTCCTTTTTTCTCCGAAATTTTGTTATGCAATGTGTAATTTTTTTTACACCAATGAAAAATTTAGAGTTTTGGCTGTACAACGCCGTAATTTTTTTAGGGGGGTGCCATTTGAAATTTTCGGAAAAAATGACAACATGCGAAGATCAATCAAAAATTATTTTTTTTCCATAAATTACCCGAAAAAAAATTATGTAAAGGTATACGAGGTCTTAACCTGTATCTCAATTCAAAATTTAGGCCCCGGCGTGAATTAGTTTCTCTACAAAAAAATCTCAAAAATGGGGCGCAATTTTGAAAGAAGGGGTTATAACAGCGAAACCGCTAAAGTGAAGGGTATAACATGTTAGATAAAAAAATAAGTACTCATCGAGCACTTTCCAAATCTGCAATAAAAAATAGGGCATTCCATTTAAAAAAACATAAGTTTGGTACGCCACTGGAGTACGGCACGCCACTGATGATTAGAAATATTTTTGAAACATAGCGACGGTAACTATGCACCACTTTGTTCTTAGATTTTTTTCGATAGCTTTTATCGTAAAGGAGCTATGGTCCGAGGCATCTTAAGTGCCACACCCGGTATGTAAAAATGCAAATAATATTTGGGGTCTACTAGAATTCAGTTACACCCGGTATAAAACTTTTTGCCGAGCTCTCGACAGTTGAGGCGAGATGGCGGTAAAACGTTTAATCGATAATCAGGTGCGTTTCTGATATGAAGCACTTATCAATAAGATTAGTATTGAGGAAGATTTCGAGTTCTTGTTTTTTTTCGAGTTTATTTGTTTTAGCTGCTGGTGAATAAGATTTTTAGCAGATATTGTTATTGATATTCGTACTCATTGGCGGCTCGTTATATAGAGCCAAGGAGACGTGGCACTACCTGTGATTTCAAGCTCAGCAAAAAATTTTAATTAATTCTTAACACTTTTCCGCCAGTTATTTGGGTCTAGTAAGATAAATCGTTCTTTCTTTCTTCAAAAAATTGTGTAAGTGGCTCTACCATCAACATATTCCACGCGCCGCCACTGTTGGTACTTTAAATCATTTAAACAATAATAATACGGCAAACCGTATTGGCCATACGATTTGCTGCCATCTCGACTCTACGAGACGAGATGGCGATTAAACGTTTTGCGGCCATCTCGACACTACAGACGAGATGGCGGTAAATCGTTTAATCAACCATAAGATAAATCGACAAGCGTTTGCGGGAATCAAACACGCCTGAGAAGATGGTAAGCCTCTGAAATAACAAGCTCAGTTACACACAAAACCACACAGCTAAGGATCTCGTAATTGATGACCAGTTAGACAAAGCGTAACACAATTACTACTACCAAGATCACGCGCCGCCACTGTTGGTACTATAAATCATTTACGCGATAATTGGCCAATTCGTTTCTTGTGTCGAGATGGCGATTAAACGTTTTGCCGCCATCTCGACACTACAGACGAGATGGCGGTAAATCCTCTAATCGACCACAAGATAAATCGACAAGCGATTGCGAGAGTCAAACACGTTAGAAGATGGTAAGCCTCTGAAATAACAAGCTCAGTTACACAGCTAAAGGATCACGTGATTGATGGCCAGTTAGACAAAGCGTAACACAACTACTACCAAGATCGTCATTAAAATGAAACTTCGAAACATCATTGAGCGAATGTAACCTTAAAGGTCGCAACGCTATCAACCCTTTGGGGTTTGAAATAATAAATTTCGGGAAAAAATTCATGTGGAAGTCATATAAATGCAAATATATTCTTTGCTTTTGGATGACTTCCACATTCACAACCAGACGTTAATTTTATTGCCTTGTCACAGAATATTAATTTTGTAAAAATCAGCAGAAATCGTTACAATAATTGTTGGAAAAACCTAGACAGAAAAAAATACGTGCAAATTGGGTTGCATATAAGTATTTGTTACACCATAGATAAATTACGTTTTCCGAAGTCGCGGGGCTAATGCGTGAGCCTAAACCTTTAATGATTAAGGCGACGATAAGATTACTAATGAAGTAATATTCAATAGCTCAAGGTAATTGAGGTAAAACGCAAGGGCTCGATTGGATTTCCAAGCGCCTTAAACCCAAAACTCATTAATTCGATTAAAAGTGCTACTGTGAACTAAGTGTATTGAGGGTAATAATAATATTTTCAATACACTTAGTTTGCAGTATTTGGGATTTTTAATTGGATTAATGAGTTCATTTGCTTTTCTCGCTATACCACCGATCTGTAATTTAGCTCTAACATTTGAGGAAATGGAATAACCCTTTGTCATAAAAATTCCCGCGTAATGAAAGTCTTCATTTAGTATACAACATTGCACAAAAGAAAATCATTATAAGCATGGGAGGGAAAAAACGGGAGATCATTAAAAGCTCTGGTGAATAGCGGGAGGGTGTGAAAATGCATACGAATTGAAAAAGAAGTGGGTTTGGATATGGAGGCGGCGGCGGCGGCGCCCTAGGCGCGTTCACATCTTCACTCGTTAAGCACCCTCACCCCCCGCTCGAGCACGCTTGAGACGAACGTGATAACATGTTCCACTATCCGTCATCCACAATCGTCGATATCGCGCACAAAGAGATAAAATTTGTCGCAATAGAACTCGCTAACTGGATAACTTCTTTTAAGTAATACCGGAATTCGCATATTCCCCATGCATGATTTATGAATAATTCCATCGGGAATTGAAGGGAGGAAGTGAAAAAGTTTAATTTTGTGAGGGCGATTTATGTTCTCGGAAATCAGCTCTCAAGTTACCTAATACGACTATAAATTCCGTTCGTTCGACTTGTTCGCCCTCTCCCGCTTCAATTTCCACAGATTTGGGATGCGAGACAGGGAGGATGGGGATGAGGATGGTAGGGGGCGGCACATTTTGCATTATTTTTAGAATTTTCATCTCGGGGTTAGGAGCGACTGCTTTATGCAGGCTCGCCAACCCCATATCAGACGGAATACATTATACCATAAGAGTGGCTGTGCCAGTTTTTTTTTTTTTATTCAGAGGAAAATGGAATTGGATTTAGGATTTAGTTGCCGCTTTGAGTGCCGGTAGGAGTTATTGATGTTTTATTGCTTTGTTTACACAAGCCGCGGCCACCGATCAAACCGGAGGGATGTAATAATGTATAGCGTCACCCTTTCGATATAAGAAGGCGGAGGTTTTATTTACACATAAATCTCCGATAAAAATCATTTAAAAGTCGAAGGAGCCAAATTCGATATTTTTATTAATAATTAAATAATAACTCATGTTTATTCCTGAATCATCCAAGGTATGTGGAAATTATAGGTCATAATAAAATGACATTAACAGAAATGTTTACTTATTAGAATATACCGCGTACTTTGTATTCAACGGTTATGCATTAGTGAAGCCAAAAAAAATGACGGATAACTGTGTGCGCTTCCTTGGCGCTTGCGTCGATTCCGAGCAACTGTCGTAAACGCATGCGCGCTTATTACCTGGCGACAGTTACGAGTGAGACGAAGTCGGCTTCATATACACTAATACAGGGTTCCCCATAATAGACTACCCATTTTATTTTATTAATTAATTCCCTACGAGATAACTAAATAAGTTTATCTCTGTGGGATTATGTTATGTAGTCTTTGGGATTTAAGTTAATTATTGATCAAGTAGGCACCTGTCACAAATAAGTTTTATATTAATAATTTTGTGGAACATAATTTTTCTACGAGAAGTTTGTTAGTTTTCATCATAATTATTTAACTTTCATGGATTACTCAGTCCGACAACGTGTGTTTTGTATAGAAACTTACATAAGAAGCAATTCGATAGAAGAAGTTAGGCGTGCATTCCGGCGTCAGTTTAATAACAACAATAGAGGTCACGCGCCAAATCGTAAAACTGTTAAGTTATGGGTTCCTCATTGGCGTGAAAATGGTTTTGTACAAAATTTGAAGAAGCCTGGACGTCGAAGAACAGTTCGTACACCAGAAAATATTGAACGAGTTAGAATTGCGTTTACGAGAAGTCCTAAAAGGTCTGCTAATCGACAAACCCTTATCCTAGGAATATCAAAGGGAAGCTTAGATCGAATTCTTCAAAGAGATTTAAAATTTCATCCCTTTAAATACCAAATGGCACAGCAACTTATAAATCAAGATAAAGAAGCAAGGTCAGCATTTTGTCAAGAATTTTTGAATTTACATCAAGGAGCAATTCACAGTCTCTTAATGAGCGACGAAGCAAATTTTTATTTGAACGGCATGGTTAATAAACAGAATTTTAGATACTGGTCAAATGAAAATCCTCGTGAAATCTTTACACAGAACCTCCATAATCCAAAAGATGTTGTGTGGTGTGGAGTAGGATCTTTTGGTATTATTGATCCATATTTTTTTGAGGATGAAAATAACCGCGCTGCAACAGTAACATCCGAGCGCTACGTAAACATGCTAGAGACATTCCTCATTCCAGAATTAAATAGACGAGGATTACTAAACAATGCCTTACTATTCCAACAAGATGGGGCAACAGCTCATACCGCCAGAAACTCAATGCGGGTTCTGCGAGAAACGTTTAATGGCCGACTCATTTCTCGATTCGGAAATTTGCCTTGGCCTTCGAGGTCCCCCGACTTAACGGCATCCGATTTTTTCCTGTGGGGATATTTCAAAGCCAAAGTGTTTGCAAGTCGTCCAGGTACAATCGAGGAACTCAAAGTCAAAATTCGTGAAGAAGTTGAAGGAATACACAAAGGTTTGCTACGCCGTGTAATGAACCACTTTTTATCTAATAAAATCTTTAAAACCAACTTACATTTTCTTTTTTAAATTTGCCAATTTCTTATAAATTTTTTAAAAGTAATATTTTAAGTTGTCGAACAACGAACAAATAAAAATAAATACTTATATGATGGAATTACCTTAATATACACTTGGATTTTTGAAAATGTGTCAATTTCTGCTCGAGTCATAAATTTTTAAAAACGAATTTTTAAGTAGTCGAATATTTAAACAAGGAAAAACTAGAAAAGAAATCATATCCCTATGATTGAATTCCATAAAAAAAAACTCTGATGCAATTTGCCTTTAAAATTAACCTTAATTTTTGAAACTGAGTCAATTTGTGTGTTAGTAATGAATTTTTGAAAATTATTATTTTTAGTTGTTGAAGACGAACAAAAAAAAAATATCTAAAACAAATAAATAGTAATATAATTAATTCATTTTTGAAACTGAGTCAATTTGTGTGTTAGTTATAAATTTTCGAAAATTATTATTTTTAGTTGTTGAAGACGAACAAAAAAAAATATCTAAAACAAATAAATAGTAATATTATTAAACTCCACAAACATTTTAAAATAGTTCTACTTTACAACTAACTTAATTTTTTGCAAATTCGCCAATTTCTCCCCGAGTTATGATTTTTTGAAAATTATTTTTTGTTGTCGAACAATTGAACAAATTTAGAGAAAATAAATACTCAAATGCTCGAAATTTTTAATATATCCACAAGATTTAACATGAATTTTGTTTTTTCAGTTATAAATTTTTAAAAATTAATTTTTAAGTGGTCAAATATTTTTACTAGGAAAAACTAGAAAAAAAATCATATTGATATGATAGAATTCCTTAAAAACTCTGATGAAATTATAATACATTTACCTTTAAATTTAACCTTTGTTTTTGAAATTGAGTCGATTTTTGCGCGATATGAATTAATATTTTGAATAAAAAAATAAATTCTGATGCAATATTAATTCCTCAAAAATGTTGATAGTTTTACAAAACATTTACCTTTAAAACAAACTAACTCTACCAATTTATGCCTGAGAATTTTTGAAAATTGTGTTAGTTATGAATTTTTGAAAATTATTATTTTTTGTTGTTGAAGACGAACAAAAAAAAAAAAAATATCGAAAACAAATAAATAGTAATATAATTAAACTCCACAAACATTTTAAAATAGTTCTACTTTACAACTAACTTAATTTTTTGCAAATTCGCCAATTTCTCCCCGAGTTATGATTTTTTGAAAATTATTTTTTGTTGTCGAACAATTGAACAAATTTAGAGAGAATAAATACTCAAATGCTCGAAATTCTTAATATATCCACAAGATTTAACATGAATTTTGTTTTTTCAGTTATAAATTTTTAAAAATTAATTTTTAAGTGGTCAAATATTTTTACTAGGAAAAACTAGAAAAAAAATCATTGATATGATAGAATTCCTTGAAAACTCTGATGAAATTATAATACATTTACCTTTAAATTTAACCTTTGTTTTTGAAATTGAGTCGATTTTTGCGCGATATGAATTAATATTTTGACTAAAAAAATAAATACTGATGCAATATTAATTCCTCAAAATTGTTGATATTTTTACAAAACATTTACCTTTAAAAAAAACTAACTCTGCCAATTTATGCCTGAGAATTTTTGAAAAAAAAATTGAAAAACAAAATAATATCGATATGATTGAATTCCTATCATAACACATTTATGTACCTTTAAAAAAAACTTTAATTTTTGAAAATTTGTTAATTTTTGGGTTTTAAATTGTCGTTTTTGGCAATTGAAATTGTCATTTTTGGCAGTTGAAAATTGTCATTTTTTGCAGCTTAAAATTGTCGTTTCTGACACTTGAAAATTGGCTTTTTTGTCAGTTGAAAATTGGCCTTTTTGGCAGTTGAAAATTGTCATTTTTGGCAGTTGAAAATTGTCATTATTGGCAGATAACAATTGTCACTTTTGGCAGTTAAAAATCGTCGTTGTTGACACTTGAAAATTCGCCTTTTTAACAGTTAAAATTGTTATTTTTGTCAGCTTAAAATGGTCGTTTCTGACACTTGAAAATTGGTTTTTTTGGCAGTTGAAAATTGGCCTTTTTGGCAGTTAAAAATTGTAATTTTGGGAGTTGAAAATTATCATTTTTTGGCAGTTAAAAATTGTCACTTTTGGCAGTTAAAAATGGTCGTTGTCGACACTTGAAAATTCGTCTTTTTAGCAGTTAAAATTGTCATTTTTGGCAGTTAAAAATGGTCGTTTCTGACACTTGAAAATTGGCCTTTTGGCAGTTGAAAATTGGCCTTTTTGGCAGTTAAAAATTGTCATTTTTAGCAGCTTAAATGGGTTGTTTCCGACACTTGAAAATTGCCCTTTTTGGCAGTTGAAATTGTCATTTTTAGCAGTTAAAAATTGTCATTTTTTGCAGTTGAAAATTGTCATTTTTAGCAGTAAGGAATGGTCGTTTCTGACACTTGAAAATTGGCCTTTTTGGCAGTTGAAAATTGTAATTTTTGGCAGTTAAAAATGGTCGTTGTCGACACTTGAAAATTTGCCTTTTTAGCAGTTAAAATTATTATTTTTGGCAGTTGAAAATTGGCCGTTTTGGCAGTTGAAAATTGCTCTTTTTGCAGTTGAAATTGTCATTTTTAGCAGTTAACAATTGTCATTTTTGGCAGTTGAAAATTGTCATTTTTGGCAGTAAGGAATGGTCGTTGCCGACACTTGAAAATTGGCCTTTTTGGCAGCTAAAAATTGTCATTTTTGGTAGTTAAAAATGGTCGTTTCCGACACTTGAAAATTGGCCTTTTTAGCACTTGAAAATTGGCATTTTTGGCAGTGGAAAATTGTGATTTTTGGCAGTTGAAAATTGTCATTTTTGGCAGTTAAATATGGTCATTTCCGTCACTTGATATTACATGCTAGAATTTATCAAAAATTTAAAAAAATAGTATATTCACAAAACTTTTGAATTATCTTCAATGTTTGAACATGCGTGAGTTGTAAATGTTTAAAAATGATTTTTTTAATTTGTCGAATATTTGAGCAAAGAAAAAATATCAAAAAAAACCTTTAGTGCAATCATAATATATTTACCTTTAAAATTAACTTTGAGTTTTGAAGATGCGTGTTATGAATTTTTAAAAATTCATATTTGAAGTTGTCGAAGACAAAATCATTTTTTTAATACACTCACAAAACATCTCCCTTTAAAACTTACTGTAATTTTTGAAAATGCGTCACTTTTTCCGTAAGTTATGAATTTTTGAAAATTAAGTTTAAAGTTGTCGAACAAAAAAAAACTGATATAGAATTTCTCAAAAATTTTAGTAAGTATATTCACAAAACATCTGCCTTTAGAATAAACTTGGACTTTTGAAAATGTGTCAATTTTTGCGTGTGATTAATTTTTGAAAATTAGTATTTAAAGTTGACAAAAAAACGATTTTTTTCTTCATATATTCACAAAACATCTATTTAATTTAATTTATTTAATGTGCCAATAACAATGGGTTTTTACAGGTCAATATACATAATATAAATAAGTGCTTTCAATAAATAAAAAAAAAAATTATGAGTCATAACAGATAAAAAAACTTAGTAGAAATATACAAAATATGCGTTCATTAAGAAAACTGTAACATGGATAAATAACAAACGTATCTTCCTTTAAAACTAACTTTAATTTTTGAAAATGTATCACTTTTTCCAATTTTTAAAAACGAAAACTAGAATAAGAATTAGAAAACCTTCGCCTCACCCCTGAAATCGTTAGTTTACATCATTATAAGTGTGTATTTCTCGGAGTCCACACCCTAATAAATTATCACATCTAACATGTATGTACGGTAATTTATTAATAAGTACGGTAATTCGTTTTCGAACGTGTGGCCACACTGGGTCGACCACACATGTAAATATTGTTGTTTGCCGATAAACCTCGCACCTATGAATTCTAGGCGACTAAGGAAAGAGAAACTTCGCTCACATGCCATATTATCCCAGTTCGGAGTATAACTGTTATTTTGAATGGAACCTTTTACACCGCTTAAATTTATTTGTTGCCTGTTCACTGTTGCAAACGCAAGACCGTAAACTCATCGACCAAATTGTGGCTTCAAACATTAAGTTATTTTCAATATGCACCAATAAATTTTGATACACATAAATCTCCAATATGGACGAAAAACTATTGCTTGTCTCTCTATTTTACAAAATGCAAACAAATTATATATTGCTTATATACCATTTTCTTGAATTTAAAAAAAAAGTTCATTTTCACCCAAAAATTTCACCGAAAAATTGTTTATAAAAAGAAAGTTTATAACTTATTGCAAAATTCGTACGCTATCTACTAGCTAATGTTTATGAAAAGTCTCCCTCAATGTTCAAGAGAATCAGTTAAAGATTCGTAGGAGCTACCATTTCGCCCAATTTGAAATTCAAGCGCCCTGAATCTACCTGTTTGGAGAGCGACCTCTTTGAGATTTCTCCGGGTTACGAAACATTTGTTTTCTTATGCTTAAGGCTTTAAGCCAACATATTAACAAAAAGAAAATCGATTTTTTTTAAATTCTGGAGCGCTTGGAGCCTTAGCAAAACCTTTGAAGACGACCTCTTTGAAATTTCTCCTGGTTTTGAATTTTTTTTTCTAGTTTTAAGGCTTTTAAGCAACAAACAAACAAAATTCGGTATCTTGAAAATTCTGGAGTGGCCTTACGCCTTATGGCATTACCGCCAAGACAGGGAGAGGGCGCTAGTGTCAGTCGTCTTACCTGACCTCACTCGGGCATACTTAAGGTTACTCGAGCGGAATTTCCTTATTCTTCCAGACGGTTGCTTAGAGAGCTTGCACTAACTGTGACCTATCCAACTTGATTTACGCTTCACTCGTATATTTTTCTGTCTTTCTGTTTTTTTTTTATTGCCTTGCAAATATATTTTTTTGGATATATTAATTTTATTTATTATCGTAATTTTGGGTGTTATTTTAATTCAGACGTCTGCCTACGCTTATTACAAATAGCCTTCAGCTAAGTCGGCACCAAGGTCCTGGAACAAGAAAGTAAGGTCAGGGTCGTCCGAAGCCTTGTGAAGGCCACGACCCTTGCTTCATTAAAATCCTCCGTGGCAGGTATGTCCTAAAATTTACACGTTGAAACAATTGGATTTTTAAAAGTTCACGATGTTCAATAAAGTACGTGTAGTTGCAAATTATTTTGGCTTATGTCATTAAGGGGTAACACCACTTTAGGATTTTGGAAAACTCGTTTTTTTTTGCTTAAACAATATTTTAGGGTCTTATAAAAAACATTATAACAATATATAAACAATATTCAGTTGGTCCTGTGGTGAGAAAATTCCTCAGGGTTCCTCAGGAGTCTACAAAAGTAAGCGAATGCTGCAAGGATTTATGTGCTTGTGAAACTTTAACCCGCCAATGGTGACCTGGTCTGTGAGACCGGGTGTTTCGAATAACTTTATTCTCCCTTATTGTTTTTTGTTACAATTTCGAGTAGCTGCCGCATTGCAGAGCTTAAATTGATTAAATATCTTTGTTTTATTGTGAAAGAGCATACATTAAAAAAAAAGCATGAACTGTTAGTAACACGTTTCGAAAAATCTTCAGTTGAAAACCCCGGTACGTGAGACCGGTGTCACCATTAAATTTGCGTCACCAATGGCAGGTTAAACCACTTTTTTTTTCAAACTGGGAGGGCAGATTACTTGAAAACTGTCGTATGGATCGATTTCAAATTTTGACAGCAGCTTAACAATAACATTCTCTATGGAAGTACGTAGCCGTTTTTGTTTTATTGAATGTATACTTTTTACTTTATAAACAATTTACTGCTTATATTTTGGCCAAATATTGAAAAAAAAAATTCAAACGTGCACCATTTCTACAAAATTTAATAGAAAAAAACTCTTACGTACTTCCACAGCCAATGCTAACTAAATTATAAAACTAAAAAAAATATATTTTTTGTGCCAAGTCTTTTACTTTACGAGAAATCCGTCCTCCCGTTTAGAAGTTAAAAAAACGGCGATTTCAAAGATTGGCTTTCTCGTCGCGATTTTGCATTAAAACGATAATACAAATGTTTTATTTCATACCTCAATAAGTGTTAAATAAACCCTCTAAAAATAAATCCCATTCCTTTATCCATACGCCCAAAATAACCGTCAAAGTTAGGCTTGTTTCGGCCGCTAGAGTGGTGCTACCCCCTTAATTAAAATCATTTTGTAAATGTTAGAAAAGGATTGGATAAGAGTAGCAGGCAAGGACGAGCAAAAAATGAAATAACTGGAAAGAACGGTTGTAAAGTTCAATTATTTATATATGAATTGAAGAGAAAATCTGAAAGAGATGGATGAGAGAAGAATATTTAAAATATGTGTTCTATGTTGAGGGCAAGCATTAATGGAAAAATTGAATGCTAAAGTGTAGAGAGATAGTATAGCAAGCAACGACGAGCAAGAAAGTTCAGTTTTTCTGCAAGAATTTATATGTGAAATTGAAGATAAAATCAGAAAGACATGGTTGGAAGAAGAATATATGCAATGTGTGTTCTATGGTGAGGGCTAGAATTAATGAAAGAATTGGATGAGAGGCAAAGGCACGCAATAAATGAAAGAACTGAAAAGGATGGTTGTAAAGTTCGGGTTTTCTGGTAGAACTTATACAGGGTGTCAATTTGAAAACTTTCAATGCGAATATCTGTGAAAATAAAAGAGAAAAACGCAATTTGGTACAAATGTTATACAGGTAGGGGGAACTAGAACCATCATATTTTGGTTATGGGATGAGTGACCCCTTGGGCCCCATTCACCCTAACCCCAAAATTTTAAATGGCATCACCCCTTTTGTGATTCCTTAAATTAAACGTTTTTTAGTAGTATTCACCAGCACAAGAATTTTTTTTAAATTTAATACAGGGCCGAACAAAAAAGTATAATTAAAATAAAATAAATTCTGTTTCTATGAATTGTTATTTTATTTAATTGGATTCTTATAATTCATTCCATTTTGGGCTACATAAAAGGATAATAATTTGTTTTGCTCCAAATACTCGAAGCAGTGGTTTCAACACCTATTTCAGTCAGGTGTCTAAATCGAAATTTTTTCAGCCATACTATAGACCATGCCTAATACCGGATAAAAAAGAAAATTAAATAGTGAATTCGTCTGAAATTATTTCACTTCGATCGTTTTTGAATTTGACGTACAATCTAACACACCTGACTGCAATAGGTAATTGTTATTTGTTGAAACCTGCCGCTTCGAGTGTTTGGAGAAAAAAAAATATTATCCTTTTTTATAGCCCAAAATAAAATGCATTATAAGAATCTAATTAAATAAAATAGCAATTCATAGAATCAGAGTTTATTTTATTTTAATTATACATTTTGTCGGACCTGTATTAAATTTTAAAAACATTCTTGTACTGGTGAATACTACTTGAAAAAACGTTTAATTTAAGGAATCACAAAAGGGGTGATGCCATTTAAAATTTTGGGGTTAGGGTGAATAGGGTTCAAGGGGTCACTCACCCCATAACCAAAATATAGTGGTTCTAGTTCCCCCTACCTGTATAACATGTGTACCAAATTGCGCTTATCCGATAATAAATGATATTCGCATTGAAAGTTTTCAAATTGACACCCTGTATATGGAATTGAGGAGAAAATCAGAAACACATGAACGGGAGAAGAATATATTAGATGGGTGCTCGATGGTGAGGGCAACAATTAATGAAAAAATTGGATAAGAAAGTGCAGAGAGATAGTATGCTATACTATACCAGTTGTTTCGTTTCTTGCTCACCTAACAAGAACAAGCAAGAAATCTGGAAAAGATGGTTGTAAATTTCAGGTTTTATGCTAGAATTGATATATGGAGAAAATCAGAAAAACCTGAACGGGAGAAGAATATATGAAATGTGTGCTCTATGATGAAGGCAAGAATGAATGGAAGAATTGGTTGAGAGAGTGCAGAGAGATAATGTAGCAAGCAAGAAATTAAACAACTGGAAAGAACGTTTGTCAAATTCAGTTTTTTTGCTAGAATTTACATATGGAATTTAAGAGAAAATCAGATAGACCTGGATGGAGGAATAATATATGAAATGTGTGTTCTATGGTGAGGACAACAATAAACAACAAATCGAAGAATTAGATGCGATAGTGCACAGCAAAGAACGGTTGTAAAATTCAGTTTTTCTCCTAGAGATGTATAAAAACATTCGATAGTAAAGCAAGGTTATTACTATCATACAGAGCCACATAATTGTTAGCTTGGCTTTCAACAACAATAAAAACGAAGCAATATTTTTGTTTGTTGTGTGACAAGGGTATTGAAGGTATGTAAGGGACTGGTAATAAGCAGGGTAGGGGAATGTAGAAAATGTGAAAGCAGGTTAGTTGCAGTGTTGCCAACTGGTGAGAAATGTCCTTCAACCTCTAGAAGGGACAACGGGGAAAACATCATGAAAACGGGAATTTTATACTGTTTTAATATACCACATTCATTATTTACAACTTAATTTCGTTGAAAAGTAGTGGCAATTGATATTATATACCTTATTCTACTTAATAGCGTATGTAGGGTTCGTCAACCAGATTTTTGGCGGTAAAACAGGACACGCGACACCTAGTAATAGGCAGATTAACGCCCGGTTTCTCCAACGAATCTTAAAATACGTCTTACTTAAGTATGTCTTATTTTTAAGTAGTTCTTAACTTTTTGTTCTGTTGCACCAAACAAATTTATACATATCTTATGTAAGATTTCATTACACGTGGCAACGATGTATTTTCGAGTAAACTTGACAAGCCGTTTTATGTCAAATTCATGTCTAACCATTTTAACTCTCCTGTTGTCGAGTTTAGAGTAGTTTGATAAGAAACAAGAGCGAAATTTATTAGCGTCGTTGATATCGGTCCACAAAATTATGGAAAATAACAACAAATGCTGCCACAAACAAATAGAAAGTAAGAAGCATGGGATTCCATAATCCAGGAGCTAAACACGTGCAGAGAGAAACATGATACATGGAATAAGAAAGTGTTGCAGAAAGTAAAAGAGAACTGTCTAAGACTGGTGGAGGTATTCATGAATGAGAAATCGGTGGTTGGGTTGTCGAATGCTTTGGACAGTAATGAGAATTATCTGCAATTTCTACAGCATCTACATCAAATGCAAATGCATCCATCATTTCTAATAAATTATTAGCCATTTCAATGAATACTTCCAATGACACAGAAAGACGTTGTAGAAAATTGCTAATTTTATAGGTTAGAATCCGAATCTTAAGATGCCATTTTTGGCGTCTTATAATGTAAGACCTTCTTACGACTAAGATCTGATTTATGGTTGGTGCAACACTTAAAGAACGTCTTATTTTTAAGATAGGTTTTATCTACTTAAGATTCGTTGGAGAAACCGGGCGATAACCTTCTAAACTAACAGTTACTTAATTTAATATTGCATTTAAAATTCCCATTAAATTGTACATTTTGTGATTATAATGAGCGTCAGTAATAGTGCCGAGACCGAAACCAAAAATATTCACCATCACAATACTTTCCCGTACTTCGTAACTGATAAAGTAAAAAGAAATAGAATAGGATGTGATACAACAAGCTCTATGTGTATTCTTAGAAGCAGCTTACAAAACGAGGAAGAGCATTTAAAACTTCACAAAGAAACAATAAAAGTGCATGATATGTTGAGGAGGAAATTTCTATCTTAAAAGGGATTTTTTTTCAGTCCATGCGGGGAAAATTCATTATTTGAGATTGGCAACACAGGTTCGTTAGCCTGTCTATGTTTTGTACAGTAATATGTGAAATAAAGTTCTAATAGAACATTCATTTTTTAAATTGTAAGTTGTGAGTTACGAAACAATGCAATATGGCTTATTGAGTAAAAGCTCGTTTAAACATCACATTAATATATAAAAATAACAATATCTATTTATTTCTAAGCTCTCTTTCAAGGTTAAATTGCGTCACATGATACCTGAGTATAAAATTTTGTACTCTTTTGTGGTGTAAAAATGGTGGAAGAGGGCTTTACAAAATTACGAACACAAAATAAAAATGAATACATTCAAACAAAACCGGGCAAGAGGGCATCTTTAACAAGGGGTTTATCACTGGGTCATAGTACAAGCCCTTTTGGTACCGGTCAGGCAGAATAACACAACCCTACTAGCAAGGGCTGTATCTCTTGACGGGTTATTGGCACCTCTTACCCGTAGGTAAGGCGTACCTCATGAGCTCATGTGTCCGATTGAGATTCTTCCAGCGACGCCAGAACGGACCAGCGTGCAGATGAAATGGTTTTGTGGGACTTCGAACAGAAGGCTCTTTACTCGCCTCTTATGACTAGTGATGCAGACTGTGTTTCTCTCTGCGTTTATGGTATGTAATACAACATTACTGACTGCTTATATGGCGTTGATTAAAGCTTAATCACGTTCAGGGGACTGAAGGTGTGCTCTGTGGAATACAAGTTTTCTCATAAATTAATACAGTCAAACAATATACCATAACTATTACGTCCGTCACCTCAGTGGGAATGACGATGTGTGATTTTTTATGTGAGGATTGGAGATTTATGAAAGGCACCCCTGTAGTTGGATTTGCAGGAACTGCGCCTACCAACTAAAATCTCTCTTCGGGGGACTCGGAGTAATTACTAGACCTAGGCTCGTGGCCTTATCTAGTCTGTCATAATTTGACATAATGATGATGCGGATGACCGACAGTCCAGCCCTGGGAGGCAAGGTGGAGGTGTGGGTAGGGAAAGAAAAGTTGTCGAAAATTGCGTACAAAATTCGGTAGAAATGAAACGAAACTGTGTATGGAAATTTCTGAAGAAAGGTCGTTCGACTGGCATGTTAAGTTAATAGACAATACACACGTTCCAACATCCGAGCAGCTCAACCCACCATCGTTCACAAAAATTGAAGATCATCGATAGAACTTTACGAAGAATTGTACACAAAGAGCTCGGTATGAAGTCCAATTGGTTCCAAAATTGAAGGCAGTTGACCATCCATTGCGTTTTCGCTTCTCTGAATGTGCCAATAATTGGTTAGAAGAAGATGAGCATCTTTAACAAAAAAATATTTTTATTTTTTAGTAGTATGATATTTACTATTATCGTCGTGGATACAAGGCATGAAAGCGTACTCATAACTCCCACGGGAGATATGAGTTATATCTCCCATGGGCGATATGAGGTCTGCTCCTGTTTACCTGACAAATAATATGTACATACAATTTCCAAATTCTCCGCTCAAGATGATGGTTGAAGTTAGATAATCTTGCGTCTGCTCACGACCAACTTTATAGCGAGACATGAATTAAACTTTTCTCCCAGGTTTGTTCACTATTTTATTCACAACTGTACGTTTCTTGTTAAAGCATTAACGTCAAATCAAATCAAAATAAATAAACGTCAGTTCAGGAAATGCGGGCGATTTGATTTAAAACAAACTCATAGCAACCATGCAAATACATATTACAGATCGATATGCTGAATATTTTTACGAATTAGTAAAAAATAAAATATTGTATGCACCGCGGGAGATATTCATGTTCTTCGCCCTCGGTTGACTTACAAACCTCGGGCCAGAGGCCCTCAGTTTGTAACCCTGTCAACCTTGGGAAAAAAACATTCCATATCTCCCTTGATGCATAAATATCTATTTTACTTACCAACAAAATATCTGCAGTAAGATGATACGGTAAAAAACGTAAAACGCAAAACTGAATATAAAGTACAAATGACTCCATTAACAGTTGATGCATGGGCGCTTATGATCGAACCCATGCATTCGCAGGTAAGGTACCAACATTGCGAGATAAAAAAAACAACGCACCAAATTCAAACGCCTGTCAATGTTGAACATTTGGGTATCTTATATTACGCTATTGCGTATGTCGGGTTACTTGTTGCTTGCGTCAACCAGATTTTTGCCGGTAAAACAGGACGCGCAACACCGATTAATGGGCAGATTTAACCTACTAAACTGACAGTTATTTCACGTTCTTGTCATTGTGTATATTGCATTTAAAATTTCCCATTAAATTGCAAATATAATGTTATATAGTGTTAGTGATAGATCGAACAGACCGAAAGTAAACATTTTTGAGAAAATGTTCACAATCACAATACTTTCCCGTGCTTCGTAACTGACAACGTAAAAAAGAAATAAAATAGGAAGTGACACCATAAGCAGCATACAAAACGAGGAAGAGCATTTAAGTCTTCATGAAAAAAGAAGTATTCTTTTAAAGAATTACGTATATATTACAATAAAGTTCACAATAAAAGTTCAGTCCATGGTGTAGAAATTCATTGTTTGAGGTTGGCAACACCGGTTGGTTAGCGTATATTTAGGATTTCTCTATGTTTTGTACAGTGAGATCAGAAAGTCGAAAAATAGCCAATATAATTTTGCTGACAACTAATTTCGACTATCTGATCTCACTGTACAAAACATAGAGAGATTCTAGTGTTACCAACCTCGATGGAAATCTCCAATACACTTCTGTAAATATTTCGTTAATTTTTATTTTGCCTATTTTGAACATTAGCAGTTATTTCTAGAACTAATCATCACATCATTTGTACTCGTTTGTGTTGAAAAAAATGGTTGCGCTGCATATTCCGGGACCACTAGCATCACTAGCTGAAGGGTATTCGTAAAAGGCGGCGGCATATGGCTCTACAAAATTACGAACTCAAAATAAAAAATAATTCATTCAAACAAAACAAACAATGAAAACGATGACATTCATGAACGTTGGTGACGCCGAAATTATAATCGCTGACGAAAAGGTGGGAGCCTGAACCGGGGCATCTATGAAAAGGTGTTTGGTTCATGCAAGCCCTTTTGGCACCGGTCAGGCAGAATAAGCCAACTCTATTGAGTAAGCTATGGGAGGCTCGTGTGAGGTTAGGTCACCGCTGCTGACAAATGACTATGGATTTGTCGTACAGCGAGGGGGGTAGTGTCGGATTCACCTCAAAAACGGCACCTACCGACTAAACTCACTCATCCTTACCTGACCTGTGGTCAACGGATGGCTGTGTCTCTCGGCGAGTTATTGGCACCTCTTGCCCGTAGGTAAGGTATATCTTATGAGCTCATGTATCCGACTGAGATCCTTCCAGCGGCACCAGAACGGACCAGCGTGCAGGTGGGACTTCGGGCAGAAGGCCTTTACTCGCCTCTTACGACTAGCGATGCAGACTGTGGGACTATTATACGTCCGCCACCTCAGTGAGAATGGCCATGTGTGTTTTTTTTTATGTGAGGAAAGAAGATCTATAAAAGATCCTGTAGGGGAGTAGTGTTGGATTTGCTGGGACTGCGCCCACCAACTAAAACCTCTCTTCAAAGGACTACTAGACTATGTTCGTTGCCTTATCTAGTCTGTCATTAGTTTGACATGATGATGCTGCGGATGATACTGACAGTCCAGTCCATAAGCCTCGGGTAAGCAGCCCACCATCGTTCATAAGAATTGAATATCAGCGATAGAAGAGAATTGAAGGCAGTTGACCATCAAATGCGTTTTCAGAATGAGCCAGTTATCGATTGGAAGAAGATAACAAAAATCATATTTTCCAACAAAACTCATTTTCACCTCGGCGGTTACGTGAACAAGCAAAATTGCGGTATTTGGGGCACGGAAAATCCACATATGATAATTGAGAAGCCAATGCACACAAAACGATTGACTATATGGTGTGGAATATGGTCCAAAGATATCATAGGGCCATTTTTTTTTTTAGAAAATGAGCAAGAAGCCATACCAACAGTCAAGGGCGGCTCGTCATATAGAGCCAAGGAGCTATGGCACTACCTCTAGATTTGATCTTAGCAAGAATTTTTAATTAAATAGTGTCTTACACGCGTGCATTTGGAGCCAAATAAATTATGTCTCATCTCGTGCGAGCGACGGCGACGACGACACTTGTCGTATTTTCCGCGCCATACATGATGAATAAAATTAGTTCATTACGGAATAAGCATTTTTTCTCATGTACTATCGAGTACATAAATGAAACAATTAGGTAGCCGTAAAAAAATACTGTGGGAAATGTCGAACATTTTCCAGAATGCCAAAAATACAATATTTCTGGATGGATTTGGGAAGTTTGAAGCCAATTCCGGCAATCACTATTTAAAAAAAAATTAAATCAGAAGATGCAAATTTCGTTTTTCCAAAAATCAAGTTTCGAGTGTTGACATTTTGTTTCCAGTGGGGGTACGTCGATTATTTTCCAGTATGTTAAATATGTAATATTTTTGGATGAATTTGAGAAGTTTGAAGCTAATTCTGGTAGTCACTATTTTTTTAGAATTTTTTTAATCACAAAATGCAAATTTCGTTTTTCTAAAAATCAAGTTTCAAGTGCTGACATTTTGTTTTCAGTAAGGGTATATGGATCATTTTCCAGTATGTTAAATATGCAATATTTCTGGATGAATTTGAGAAGTTTTAAAGCTAATTCTCGCAGCCACTATTTTTTTTAGAATTATTTAAATCACAATATGCAAATTCTGTTTTTTCTAAAAATCAAGTTGCGATGGCTGACATTTTGTTTCCAGCGGGGGTATAGCGATCATTTTCCAGTTTGTTAAAAATATAATATTTCTGGATGAATTTGAGAAGTTTGAAGCTAATTCTGATAGTCATTTTTTTAATCACAAGATGCAAATTTCGTTTTTTTCTAAAAATCAAGTTTCGATGGCTGACATTTTGTTTTCAGTAGGGGTATATCGATCATTTTCCAGTATGTTAAATATGCAATATTTCTGGATGGATTTGAGAAGTTTGAAGCTAATTCTGGCAGTCACTATTTTTTTAGAAAATTTTTAATCACAAAATGCAAATTTCGTTTTTCTAAAAATCAAGTTTCGATGGCTGACATTTTGTTTCCAGTAGGGGTATGTCAATAATTTTCCAGTTTGTTAAAAATACAATATTTCTGGATTCATTTGGGAAATTTGAAGCTAATTCTGGCAGTCACTATTTTTTTAGATTCTGTTTCAATCACAAGAAGCAAATTTCGTTTTTTCCAAAAATCAAGTTTCAAGTGCTGACATTTTGTTTCCAGTAGGGGTATACCGATCATTGTCCAATATGTTAAATATGCAATATTTCTGGATGAATTTGAGAAGTTTTGAAGCTAATTGTGGTAGTCACTATTTTTTTAGAATTTTTTAAATCACAAGATGCAAATTTCATTTTTCTAAAAATCAAGTTTCGATGGCTGACATTTTGCTTCCAGCAGAAAACGTATTTTTAGTTTTTCATGTTTTACGTGGACGAAGAATGGTATTTCAGATTTAGTGCATATCAGGGAGAAAATTAAAATACACAAAAATCAAAAGTGCATATAAATAATATTTTCATTCTTTTTTCAAAATATATTGTATGGTAAGTGGCTCTACCATTAAAATGTTCCACGAGCTGCCACTCCTAACAGTCAATGGCGACCGTTATGGTGTTAACTGACTTTTTATTACCTACGATTAAAGAGGAAGACGGCCGATATTTTGTTTCAACAAGACGGCACCACTGCCCACACAGCCAACGCTGTAATCCAGGTTTGGCGCCCTATCTTCGAAAATCGCATTATCAGCGATGTAAACTGACTTCTGCGATTTGACACCGTTGGATTATATCTGTGAGGATCCCTCAAGGACAGATATTATGCCAACCATCCAGAGACAATTGAGGATTTGAAAGACGCAATTAAAGTGACTCTTGGTGAAATAGAGGCTCAAAAGATTAAAAATGTACTGAAGGTACAAATCAATCGAAAATATTTGTTACATTTTCAAAACGAGCTAAAAGCTGCCCCACCCTTTATATGAGAGCCAGCAAGTTAAGTACCATCAAAAAAGAAATTGCTAGTCCGGAAACGTTGGACGTCCTTCTGTCCTGTTAACACGTTCACTGCGTAACTTTCCGGAGGGCGGAGGTTGTAATTTCGTCGTACTTTGATGGAATTAACAGTTTTTTGGTGCCGATCACAGATTAAAATTAATCTGTGGTACCGATTAACTTCATTCGGTTTGCAGTAACACAAGTTTAAAAAAACTGCCTATTATGAAGTCGCACAAAAATCATAGCCGCAGTGAACGTGTTAAGTTGTAAAATGTAGTTATTTGTTCATAATAAATATTAATTAAAACCATGCAATACTGAGATTTAACAAGATCTACAGTGGTAGAGAAATAGCAATTAACGGTTAACATATAATTTCCTGGTAAAAACGGCAACGTGATCCAGTGGTGTAGAGCGAACAAACAAGGAGCAAACTTTGCAATCGAGGAAATTAATTAGTAGTTTTGTAGTTAGAGTCATAGCCATCTCAATTACGGGGGTTACGTTCCGTGAATTCAGGAGTGCCGTAGGAGTGGATGAGGAGAGCACAACAAAATAAGGTATACGTCTGCATCCCGCATTTCATGATTATTCTTCGAGTGAGTGGTGTGTCGGGGTGGAATGAACCGCTCCTTACAGAATATCCGGTCGTCATGACAACGGAGAAGATCTCTCCACGGTTGCTTGACTATACCACACCGATTAGGGGCGCGCTCACCTCGTTAAAAAGAAATAATCTCTCACTAAGTGCCCAACTCCACTCGTGTTCCAGACGACTGTTCAAATAATTCCAATTTTCTATATCGCCCTCCGCAAGGATCCCACTTTAATATCACAACAATAAATCCACATCCACGCATGGCCTCCCGGTCTGGGCTTATCGCGATTTATAAGATGCACGATTCTGGGGGTTAAACGTGAACAGGCCTTTATTGGACTTATTCATAGCTTAGCGCCGCCATTCAGGGAGCTGCGGAGTTCGAAGATTGAATGGGGAGGCCCGGAAGATCACGACGGAACAGGGAATATACCACCCTCTTGCACATAAAAACGATTCCCCGCTTCACTCCATTCCGCACCACTTCAATCTCTCTCGCGTACAAAGGCCGAACCGAAGAAACTCGGTGGAGTGTTGAGGAATAGAGAGGACGCTGCCTAACTACCGTTCACAAACGGCCTTTTTCAATGCAAATAAATTACGTTTATACGAGCCTATGGTGGATGACTTATCAGTCCCTTTGATCTGCAAACGGTGAAAAGGGCGTGCGTCCTTTTAATATGTAAATTTCACTCTCTTTAAAACTTCTTCGATTTTTATTACATTCATTACAATACGTATTCGATCGATACTCGTTGATTGAAACTTTCTAAGCGTTAAAAGTCAGAAGTGGGGATCGTATTCGTTTGGCCTTAACTCCACCACATGGCACTTGCTGGATGATTTGGATACGATTTATAAATCTAGGCTTTTAATTAAATAAAAGTAAATTAATGATGAATAATTCAAATAAAACGAATAACTTTGTTAGTATCACTTTATTAACTTGGAGTAGTTACTATAGTTTCGACAATTTCAGCTTGTCATTTTCAAACTATGAATATTTACATTACGATTGTACATTTATATATTTTTATTTTTACAGAGCATTGAACAGGGGGGAGAATATTAGGTCGGTCTGGTCGTTGATGAGTGGGATGTCCGGATTACGCTTAACCTTGAAAACTTCGATGGACTCGAGTAAATCCATTTTTAATCCCTTCTCGGTAAAATGGATCCCCTCGAGTACATCTTTTTCAAAGGAATGTTCATTTTCCCTAATGTGATTCGCGAACGTTGATTTGTTATTAATATTTTTATATGCGCTGATGTGTTCTTTTAGACGGGTGTTGAAATTGCGTCCCGACTGACCAATATATTCTCCTTGACAACTTGCACATTTTAACTTATATATACCAGATTTGGACATTTTATGAATGGGCGTTTTATTATTAAAGATAATATTACTTATTTTACTTGGGGACTTTAAAGCAACGCTAATATTGTGTTATTCTAAAATGGATTTAATTTTATGCGTAATTTTACCGAAAAATGTTCTAAAGTTAGAGTTTGGTGTTTTATTTAAAGCATATAAGTATTTTTGTATCGAGTTAAGCTCTTGTTTCTGAATTAATTTATTTATTAAATTATGTGAATAACCATTATTAACAAGCTGAAATTGTCGAAACTATAGTAACTACTCCAAGTTAATAAAGTGATACTAACAAAGTTATTCGTTTTATTTGAATTATTCAAAATGTATCACGAAGTGAAAGCCTCCACAATTACTTATTTAATGATGAATAATTTATGAAACATACCTCAGCGCGTTTTCTAGCTTTTCAGTAAAATTAGTCCGAATTTTGGTTAGAGCCCACCAACCACAAACAGTTTAAGGGGTTTAATCGGTATAATCAAATATATTCAAGTAATTGTAGACTTGTGTTTCTATTGTAAAGGCTTGATGTAAATGTAAAACCCTGCTTTTGTTGAAGTCATAAAATTAAAACTTTAAAAAAATCTTCCTTATTTCCCTAACATATACTGTGTCTGCATTTCGCCAGAATGTATGCGGGTCTCAGTTATTTTAAGAGATACAGAGTTGGTTTAATTAAGGCAAATTTGCGCATTTTTGGGTCTAATAATAATCTGAAAAAAAATTACCCTTAACTTTTTTGGTTTTTGAGATGTAAAAAAAATGACATTTCGATTTTTTTCTTACTCGAAAACCGGTAAAACCAGACGTTTATAATTCGAACATTATCGAGACACTTTTTAACGAGAAATACAATAATCTATTTGATTGTGAGATAACCTTAAATGTTATTGAGAAACCATGGTCAACTTTCGTTTTTTTTTATGAGCGCCATTTGGAATTTTAATAATTTATGTTATTTTAATGTTTTAGGAGAGTAATTCTTTTTGTGAATTTAATGATTTATTACATCATTTAACAAGAAGAATGACTCTTCGAAAATATTTAAAGGCCAAAATGGCGCTCATAAGAAAAACAAAAGGCCATGGTTTCTCAATAATATTTAAGATTACCTCATAACCAAGTGGATGATTGTGTTCCTCATTAAAAAGTTTTAATTGTAAACGCCTAGCTCTACTGGTTTTAGTGTAAAAAAATAAAAGCGACATTCCAAAATTTTGTTTTTTAAATATCTCGAAAACCAAAAAAAAAATAGGTGATATAGGTTTAAAAATTAAAATTCACTTGGTTTGTTTCACGATTAAATTGTTTTATTATCAACTAGTTTCGGCTTAATGCCATTTTCAAGAATGCTGTACAACGAAATTTTTTAGTTGATTATAAAACAATTTAATCGTGAAACAAACCAAGTGAATTTTAATTTTTAAACCCATATTAACATAATGTTTCACCAAGTGATCAACGAGAAACAAGTTAGGTAATATTTTGTGGTGGATTTGATGTCAAAAATTTTGAGCATAATACTTTGGAAACTAAATGAACACATTTTATTTCAAACAAAATACTGACAGTTTCCAAACATGGTGACTTAACTGTTTAGAAAAGTTTTGACAAATTTTTCACTCAAAATGATAATCATAATATTGGAAAATTACAATAAATGTTCGAATAAATCGCCATTCATCTCCAAACAGATTTCTGCCCTTTTCCTTAAATTTTTAATCGCTCTCACGGTGTCCCTTCTTCGTACTTATTGTAAACCAAGGATGATATGTCCTCTTGAATGTTTTTGAAAATTTTAGTTTTTAACACCACCCCTCTAAATTACGGACCTAGGTTTGTGAATTAAAATATCTTCACTCATTTATTAGTATTCTGCAATTGTAACAAATACTAACAACAGCGTCTGTAGTTTGTGCAGAAATAGAATCGGAGGGTCGCGGATGGGCCTTATCCTACAAAGCCAGTTGAAGACAAGTCAAGAGATTTAATAATTGAAAATTCAGAAGACAAATCCAAAATCAACAATTTCCTATTTCGAACGTTTAATTGTTCACACCGGTGAAACCTCTGTTTCGGTTCTACATATTGGACAGTAAAATAGGGCCCACCCATTGCCCTTAGTGGTGGGCCACCACTCTTGGAATTAATTTTACTTTAAACTACCGACCTAGGCTTGTGGTGAATTAATATATTTTTGATCATTTATTAGAATGCAGAGATTGAAACGAATACTAAGAACAGTTCCTGAAGTTTGTGTAAAAATTTAATTGAAGGATGGTGGGTGGACCCTCTCCTACAATCCAACCAGTAAAACGTAGATCGGGAGATTTCATAATTGAAAATTTAGAAGATAAATCCAGAATCTACAATTCTTTATTTAGAACGTTAAATTGTTCACATCTGTGGAAATCTTGTTTCGGTTTTACATATTGGATGGTAAAATTGGTAAAATAGGGAACACCCACCACCCTTACTATTCATTTTACTTTCAACTAGGGACCTAAGCTTCTGGTGAATTTAAATATCTTTAGTTATTTATTAGAATACTGAGATTGAAACGAACATTAAGAACAATGTCTGTAGTTTGTGTAAAAAATATAATTGGAGGGTGGCGGGTGGGCCATATCCTTCAATCCAACCAGTTAAACGCAAGTCAAGGGATTTAGTAATTAAAAATTCAGAAGACAAATCCAAAATCTACAATTTTTTTATTTTGAATGTTCAATTGTTCACACCGGTGAAACTCTATTAATTGATTGTAGAATAGGGCCCGCCCACCATCCTTAGTATTCATTTTACTTTAAACTACGGACCTGGACTTCTGGTGAATTAAAATATCTTTAGTCATTTATTAGAATACTGAGATTGAAGCAAACACCAAGAACAGTGTCTGTAGTTTGTGAAAAAATATAATCGAAGGGCGGTGGGTGGGCCCTGTCCTACAGTCCAACCGGTTGAACACAAGTCAAGAAATTTAATAATTGAACATTTAGAAGACAAATCCGAAATCTACAATTATTTATTTCCAGCGTTCAATAGTTCACACCGGTGAAATGCTTCTTTTGGTTCTGCATATTGGATAGTAAAATAAGGCCCACCCACCACCGTTCTACATATTGGATAGTTAAATAAGGCCCACCCATCACCCTAGTACTAATTTTCTTAAATCTACGGACCTTAGCTTGTGGTTAATTAAAATATATTTAGTCATTTATTAAAATGCTGAGATTAAAACGAACACTAACATAAGTACAGTGTCTGTAGTTTGTGTTTTGTCTTCGGGTGGTGGGTTTGTCCCAATCGAGTGGTGGGTGGTCCCCCAGCCAGTTCAACACGGGCCAAGAGATTTTATAATTGCAATTTTAGAAGACAAAATTAAAATCTACAATTTTTTATTCCGTTTTTCCAATTGTTCACACCGGTAAAACCTTGTTTCGGTTCTACTGATTGGATTGTAGAACAGGACCCACCCACCGCTCTTAACCTCTTCACGCCCAGGTCGCCACATGTGGCAACAAACAAAAAGAAGAAAACAAAAATATTTTTCAAAAAATTAAATTACACCTTTAGCGCCATCTATAGAATTTTTTTTAATATTTCTTTGCATAAATGAGTAAGTTTGTGAGTGGAACAATATTTCGTAGAAAAGGGTAACAACAACAAAAAAGTAATTTTTCAGGATTATCCTATAACCCAATCAAAGCTACATGGGTCCGAAGTGGTTAATGTTGGTTTTAATTTAAACGGAGCCAGACGTACATAAACGGAACATTTCAATGAAACTATTAGTAACCATTCGACTTGTGTAGAGGTGCGCCATCTTGTTGAAATGTAATACATTTTAAGTGCAAAACATCAAAACTCTTCCAAAAAGTTGTAGGAACTGTCAATATTTTGTTTTAAAAGAAAATGTTTTCATTCAGTTTCCAAAGCTTTCTATGCTAATGTCATTTTTTACATAAAATTCACCACAAAATATCAAGTGTGATACATCATTAAATTATTTTTTTTATTTACTTCCTTACCAACCATTTATTTGGTTTACCTGGTAAGATTGTAAGGGTGGCAGCCCTCCCCTCAGGGTGGGAGCCCTCCCTCATAAGAGTCCTCAAGGGTGGGCCTAAGGGTGAAAGCCCTCCCTTGTAAGGGTCCTCAAGGGTGGGCCCTTCCTCTAATTTAATTTGTACTAATCTGCAATCTAATTTTTTTAGTGAATCTATTTGTGTATTTATGAAAAAATATTTATTGATTTATAGTTGCAATTCAATGAAATCGAAGGGTGGGCCCAATCTCAATCTAACCAGTATTGTGATCGTGATTTTTTTCAATTTTTTTTTTTTTACGGAAATATCCGTTTTGGGATCTCTAGATGCCATTTCAACAATTTCTGGAAAAAAAAATCTTGCCTGTGTGTGTGGCTGTGTGTGTGTATGGCTGTATATGTGTATGGCTGTGTGTGTGTGGCTGTGTGTGTGTGTGTGTGTGTGTGTGTGTGTGTGTGTGTGTGTGTGTGTGTGTGTGTGTGTGTGTGTGTGTGGCTGTGTGTGTGTGTGGCTGTGTATGTGTATGGCTGTGTGTGTGTGGCTGTGTGTGTGTGTGTGTGTGTGTGTGTGTGTGGCTGTGTGTGTGTATGGCTGTGTGTGTGTGTGTGTGTGTGTCTGTGCGCGCTGTATTTCAAAAACTAATAGAGCAATTGATATGAAACTTTGAACATTAGTCTTATTTGATAATCCGAAGATCTGAAAAGCTTTTGGTAAAATTTCGTACACCGGAAGTGGGCGTTTACCTTAACTGTTTTTTGTTTTTTGCCAATATTTTCTTAAATATGCAAAATATCACAAAAACATTTAAACAAACTTTGAAGACAAAAAGAAATGAACATCTTTTGCTTGAAAACATTTTTCATAAAATCATTTTTATTCGAGAAAAAAAATAATTATTTTTTTTTTAATTTTTGGTTTATAATTATAAAAGGATATCAGTTACAGCAAATTTATGTTAATAATAATTGTAGAGAATGCAAAATTGAACAACTTATAAAGAATAAGTTGTTTTTTGAAATTCCTTAATTTTTTCTTAATTTTTCTTCCTCCAATATACGAAAGTTTGCCGCCGTGAAAATCAAAAATTTTAAAAATCTGTAACTCGCTTCAAAATGATTAGATTTTCAAAAACCAAAATTATTTGAGTAGAGTGTCATTTTCCTAATAAAAATTAATTTTTGTGTAATTTTTCCGTTACGTTTACTATTTTTTTCTTAATTTTTCTTCCTCCAATGTACAAATTTGACGCCGTGAAAATCAAAAATTTCAAAAATCTGTAACTCGCTTGAAAATTATTGGATTTTAAAAAACCAAAATTATTTAAGTAGAGTGTCATTTTCCCAATAAAGATTAATTTTTGTGTAATTTTTCCGATACGTTTACTATTTTTTTATTAATTTTTCTTCTAATGTACAAATTTGACGACGTGGAAATCAAAAATTTCAAAAAACTGTAACTCGCTTGAAAATTATTGGATTTTCAAAAACCAAAATTATTTGAGTAGAGTATCATTTTCCTAATAAAAATTAATTTTTGTGTAATTTTTCCGATACGTTTACTATTTTTTTCTTAATTTTTCTTCCTCCAATGTACAAATTTGACGCAGTGAAAATCAAAAATTTCAAAAATCTGTAACTCGCTTCAAAATGATTAGATTTTCAAAAACCAAAATTATTTGAGTAGAGTGTCATTTTCCTAATAAAAATTAATTTTTGTGTAATTTTTCCGTTACGTTTACTATTTTTTTCTTAATTTTTCATCCTCCAATGTACAAATTTGACGCCGTGAAAATCAAAAATTTCAAAAATCTGTAACTCGCTTGAAAATTATTGGATTTTAAAAAACCAAAATTATTTAAGTAGAGTGTCATTTTCCCAATAAAGATTAATTTTTGTGTAATTTTTCCGATACGTTTACTATTTTTTTATTAATTTTTCTTCTAATGTACAAATTTGACGCCGTGGAAATCAAAAATTTCAAAAAACTGTAACTCGCTTGAAAATTATTGGATTTTCAAAAACCAAAATTATTTGAGTAGAGTATCATTTTCCCAATAAAAATTAATTTTTGTGTAATTTTTCCGATACGTTTACTATTTTTTTCTTAATTTTTCTTCCTCCAATGTACAAATTTGACGCAGTGAAAATCAAAAATTTCAAAAATCTGTAACTCGGTTGAAAATTATTGGATTTTCAAAAACCAAAATTATTTGAGTAGAGTGTCATTTTCCCAATAAAGATTAATTTTTGTGTAATTTTTCCGATACGTTTACTATTTTTTTATTAATTTTTCTTCCTCCAATGTACAAATTTGACGCAGTGAAAATCAAAAATTTCAAAAATCTGTAACTCGCTTGAAAATTATTGGATTTTTAAAAACCAAAATTATTTGAGTGGAGTGTCATTTTCCTAATAAAAATTAATTTTTGTGTAATTTTTCCGTTACGTTTACTATTTTTTTCTTAATTTTTCTTCCTCCAATGTACAAATTTGACGCCGTGAAAATCAAAAATTTCAAAAATCTGTAACTCGCTTGAAAATTATTGGATTTTCCCAAAATTATTTGAGTAGAGTGTCATTTTGCTAATAAAGATTAATTTTTGTGTAATTTTTCCGATACGTTTACTATTTTTTTCTTAATTTTTCTTCCTCCAATGTACGTGAAAACCAAAAATTTCAAAAATCTGTAATTCGCTTGAAAATTATTGGATTTTAAAAAAGCAAAATTATTTGAGTAGAGTGTCATTTTCCCAATAAAGATTGATTTTTGTATAATTTTTCCGATACGTTTACTATTTTTTTCTTAATTTTTCTTCCTCCAATGTACAAATTTGACGCCGTGAAAATCAAAAATTTAAAAATCTATAACTCGCTTGAAATTTATTGGATTTTCAAAAACCAAAATTATTTGAGTAGAGTGTCATTTTTCTAATAAAGATTATTTTTCATAATTTTGACGTTTTAAAGGTCAGTTTCATCTGAGTTTACACAACGCTCGATGAACATTTGAAATATGATTTCAATTGAAAATAAACCATGAAAACTTAAATATAAATGGCTATGATACCATCAAGTCGGAGAAAGAAACATCATGGTCACATCACCATTTTTTCCAGAAATTGTTGAAATGGTATCTAGGGACCCCAAAACGGATATTTTAATAAATTTATTTTTTTAATTTTTGGTTTATAATTATAAAACGATAATAGTTACAGCAACTTTATGTTAATAATAATTGTAGAGAATGCTAAAATGAACAACTTATAAAGAATAAGTTTTTTCGAAATCCCTTTAGTTTTTGAGTAAACTGAGTTTTTGAATTTGAAGTATAATTTTTCCATCTTTCATAATTTTGACGTTTTAAACGTCAGTTTCATCCGAGCTTACACAACGCTCGATGTACATTTAAAATATGATTACAATTGAAAATAAACCACGAAAACGTAAATATAAATGGCTATAACACCATCAAGTCGGAGAAAGTAACATGATGGCCACATCACCATTTTTTTGCTTAATTGCCTTGGCGAAATATATTTTTTGGTTCAACTGGTTGGAAGATAGTCCGCTCACCACTTTCATTTCACTTAACCTTCAATACGCCATTGTTGGTGGTTAGATGAATTATATTCTCATGAATTAACATAAGTTTCATTTAATCTAAAAGCTATGTTTTGTTTAAATAAGAAATGCACCGATGGGTGGTGGATCTTATAATCTGACGTGGTGGATGAGTCCTATCCTACAATATAACCTGTTAAAGGGTGTAAAGGGTTTTTTTTGGTCTGAGCTTGGTAAGTATGTAAAGATGATTATTAAAAAAAAAACGAAAGTAGCTCTAAAAAAGTAAACGGGATGTACACACATTGTCTCAAAACATAGGTATTGCAGAAAGTTCTTCTGTGTACAATATGCAATTGATGAGATGGTGACAAATCTGGCCACAATATGGAGCGAACAGTCGAAGGACATAATGTAACAATTTTCAGCAAAGATTATCTATAAGGAAGATTTTGAATAACTTTGCGCTTAACTGATTTATCTGCGTTTTTGATTTCCAGTATTTTGGTGTTACGGTTCGAATGACCACGTCGATAAATCAATGTTTGAGTCAGTATTTTTCCCATAGAAATATCTCTAAAAATTGCAATTTGCCATATCTGATGTCTTTCATTCGTTTTTATTCTAAGGGCATACTTGAAAAAGAAAAGTGTACAAACCGCATGCATTATAAGAACAAAAGAACTACATTCGACGATAAACTTAAAATATCGAGTGTCCATATGCTATAACAATTTATGTACATTATTAAAACTTTAAAATATTCTTGTAAATTAAAAATACCATTTTGGAATCAAATTAACGGTATAGATGGCGCAACAGTGTTTTTTTTAGCATTAAGCTGACTATTTTCCTTTAAATAGTATGTATAGAAAACGTATACGAGGACGATCGCTCGTAGTCACGATCCGATTTAACATTAAATGTTATAATGCGTTTTTAAATGAAAAATTAAATATAATTCTATAATCCCCTGTTTGTATTAACCGTATCTATTTGACATCCAATTAAGAAATGAACATGATAATGAATGGATAATATTCATATCATCTCAGGTTGGACAAACAATGAATAGATTTAAATACGTTGAAATGGAAAAGAAATTATAAAGATGGAATCGCTAGCTTTACAGATAAAAGTTGGGAGATGTTCATGACTTCCGAAGGGCCATCGCGCACACATGCATTTTCCACCTCACGTAGTTTTTGTACAAATCACAAAAGCATAGATCCGACAAGCTAGCAGATGCACCGCCATAAAAACGGCAACACGTTTTGTACATTTTATCTCAATTGTTTTCGTCTCGATTGTTCCATGTTGCCGCCGATTGGCCGATGTCTACGTTGGATGCCGTTGCCATGGATGCTGCAGGTATCAACTCTGCGGAAGAGCGTCACGTGAGTACCTATTGAATACGTAATTTGATTATATTATACTTTTTGCCCTTCCCCTGTGTATATACACACACACACATTGTCTATTCGAACATTTGAGCTTTTATTCGTGACCGCCGCTGGGTTCATAATTTCGCCCCCTCGCCCCCCCGGTAAACAGTTATATGGGATTTCGGAATTTAAGCACTTCGCGGCGGCATAAAATTTAACGCGGACCCGCCGCCATTATTTTTGTGGCCGATAAAACCAGGGGCCCGAAAAGGACCGTGAAATATTTAAAATTACACTTTGCGTTTTATAACCCCCCCAAGTCTTCAAATAGATATATTCACCGCCACCGGCGTTCACTTGTTTGTCACAATGTATTTTATTGTTGTTACTTAAGAGCCTCGGCGTAAAACTCGAATGTGCGCTGCAGAACTTTATACTTTATATTTATAAATTCGAGCTTTGTGTGGTGTAAATCGAATCGTTTGATCGCTCCGACCTTTCCTGCTTGGAGTATTGTTGAAGTGTGATGGCGATGTCTTCTAAATATCATAGACGGCTTTTCAGATTTTTTACCCTTCGCCCTTCACGAGGAATTATCGTTATTTTATTTACTGCGCCCTTAATCGTATTACATCATTATATCAATAGAATAACAATCTGACAAAACTGCACATTGTTGACTAATCTATCACTTGATTAAAAATAATTAACACTACTAAAGTAAATATTGGTAATTAAAGTCACTTAGTTTGGTTATTTCACGATACGTATTCGTTCAATAATTTACAATTTCTCCAACAAGTTTCCATTGCACGATCATTCTCAAATACATTGAAACTGTTTTTGAAATTGGGAGGCCTCACATGTTGCAGATGCATTCAATAAATTACAAAAAAACGCTTTACCACACTGCGTTATGACGGAATCCTTTGATGTCAAACGGCAGCAACGCCTAAACGCATGCGTTACAAAAACGCGTGGCTAAGTGCTATGTCAAAGAAAAATGAGATATAGACATATAGAAATGTTACTTTTTTCGTTACTCAGTACTGGAAGATATTGCGATAGTAAAAAAAAACAATTTTTTTTTGACAAATGTTTATTTTGACATAATTTCAACGATTTCTAGAAAACATTTTTTGGTGCCTGTGTGCAGTGGCGGCTAGTGGAGCATGTTGATAATAGAGCCACTTATACAATATACCACCTTCCCGCTTTTTTTTTGAAGAAAGAAAGAACGACTTATCTTCCTAGACAAAGTAACTGGCGAAAATGTGTTTTAAGAAATAATTTAAAAATATTGTTAAGCTTGAAACTACTTTGCTCTATATAACGAGCCGCCCCTGGTTATAACCCATTCAAAAATTATTGGAATTTAAGTAGTTGCTTATATTCTTAAAATATAATTATTTTTGTGTTGCATAGAATTATTTTAGAATTTTTAAACAATTTCTACCATTTTTTATTTATTTTGGAAAATGCTCAATTTTAAATGCAATTAAAAAATGCATGTTTAACAACGAACAGTTATTATTGGAATTTAAGAACTTGATTATATTCTCAAAATATAATAATTTGGGAGTTGTGTAGAATTATTTCAGAATTTTTAAACAATTTCTACCATTTTTTATATATTTTAGAAAATGCTCAATTTTGAACACAATTAAAAAATGCATCTTTAACAACGAACAGTTATAACCCATTAAAAAATTATTAGAATTTAAGAACTTGATTATATTCTCAAAATATAATAATTTGGGAGTTGTCTGGAATTATTTCAGAATTTTTAAACAATTTCTACTATTTTTTATTTATTTTAGAAAATGCTCAATTTTAATCGCATTTGCCCGACACTTGAAATTGTCTAAAGCCACTGAAACAATACTTTATTTCACTTAATATTTTATTTTTTAGGGTTTTTTCGAGTTTTTTGGTCTTTCATTTTAGATTTTGTAATCCGAATATTGTTTTTATGCGTGAACTTTTTTAATTTTTTGTCGAATTTCGTGTCAAAAAGTTAATATTTTCATACGTGTTTTTTTTTATTTTTCGGCTATTATTTTACAGTTTCGAGTCGGAAACTTATTTTGGGCTAGAGTTATTTTTGAGACTAAAAATGGCAAATGATTTTTCTTCCACTTGAATTTTCATTCTTTCGATCTGCATTAATTATTTTCAAACCAGGATTTTTGAATTTTTGCGTATATTTTAGATCTATGGCCTGTTTTTTCATTGATTTTTCTTCAAATTCTTTAATTTTACGCCTAAATAATCTTTATTTTGGCCACAATTTTTGATTTGCTTGTTGAAATTTTCGATTTTTTGGTCTCAATATTTAGTCCCGAGTGTTCGATTTTTGGTCTGAATTTTTTTTATTTTTTGCCAAGATTGTTGATTTTTCATTTTTTCCCTACATTTTGGATTTTTGACCCATATTTTCCGATTTTTTTTAATCTTTGGTCCTTTGTGTCCTAATATTTTTTTGTTCGAATTTTGTATTTTTGATCCTATATTTTAGATTTTTTTAACCTGACTCTTATACGCAAATATTTTATATTTTTAGGTATTTTCGAGTGTTTTGATGTCTTGCCCTTTATTTTAGATTTTGTAATATGAATATTGTTTGGCCATTATTTTCGAGTTCTGGGTTGGAAACTTATTTTGGGCTTAAGAGATATTTTTGAGATTAAAAATGGTAAATGATTTTTCTGTCTGTTTTTGCTTTATTTTAGATTTCGTAATCCGAATATTGTTCTTTCTGCGTGATTTTTTTTTAAATTTTGGCGAGCTTCGGGCCGAAAAGTGATTATTTTTATGCGTGATTTTTTCGGCCATTATTTTATAGTTTCGGGACGGAAACTTAATTTTTCTTCCACTTGAATTTTCATTCTTTCGGTCTGCATTAATTATTTTCAGACCAGGATTTTTGATTTTTTTGGTGTATTTTTAGATCTATGGCCTATTTTTTCGTTGTGTTTTCTTCAAATTCTTTAATTTTAGTCTATATATTCTTTATTTTGGCCACAATTTTCGATTTGTGTCTTGAAATTTGCTATTTTTTGGTCTACATATTTTATTTTTATGCCCGAGTTTTCGATTTTTGGTCAATGTTTGTATTTTTTGACCAACATTGTTGATTTTCAATTTTTTGGCCTATATTTTAAATATTTTTACCTGTATTTTCGATTTTTGGTCTAATTTTTTTATCTTTTGGCCTGAATATTCGATTTGTTTGTTAAAATGTTCGATTTGTATGTTCGAATATCCCTATATTTTATTTTTTTGGCCTGAATGATTAACTTTTATGCGCGAATATTTTATTTAAAAAATTCTCGAAAATATCGTTTCGAGTTTTTTTGGTCTGTTTTTTTTATTTTTTTGGCTTTTAATTTAGATTTTGTAATCTGAATATTGTTATTATGTGTGAATATTTTGCTATTATTTTTAAGTTTCGGGTCGAAAACATATTTTGGGCTAAAGAGTTATTTTTGAGACTAAAAATAGCAAATTATTTTTCTTTGACTTGAATTTAAATTTTTTTTTTTTGGTCTGCATTTTTTATTTATAGACCAGAATTTTTGATGTTTTGGCCTGATTTTTTCTTCAAATCTTTGATTTTTTCTCCCTAAATATCCTTTATTTTGGCCCCAATTTTAGAATTGTTTGTTGACATTTTCGAATTTTTGGTCAGTATTTTTTATTTTTAACCCAAGTTTCGATATCTGTATTTTTTTGCTCGAGGTTGTTTGTTTAATTTTTGGCCTATATTTTGGATTTTCAATTTTTTTGGTTTAAATTTTTCATTTACTGTCCTAAATTTTCTTTACTTTCTTATAAACACGTAAAGAATTATAGTAACTTTCAAAATATTATTTATAAACACAGCAGACTAGATATTTTTAGAAAGGCAAGAAAAGGACTTTTTTCTATTAAAATATACTGGGTGTTCCATCATCTAAATATGTAACATTTCTATTGTTAAAAGACGCTTCGATAATTTTAAAATATTAACTGATTATTTTTCCGTGTTCAAATATTGCTTGTTTCGCCCCAAAAAAACAGAATACTTCATAAACGGCTAAGTTTAGCTCAATGAAACTTATTGTTAGTTAAATTAGTATTAAAAATACGGCAAGTGTTCCATTAAAAAAAAAAACAAGTTTGTGTTGGCTTTCCGTTATGGGGCATCCTATATACATAAACATATTTTCCGATTACAGTGCCGATAATTATTTACAACTTTTATATAAATCATATTTTTCCATGTTTAATATTCAAGACCAAAAAGTTACTTTGAGGCTTCTGTGAGACACCCTGTATACAGGGTGTATTTGAAATAACGAACAGGCTCGTAACCACAAAGAGATTATAGTATTTTTAAACAATATTCGCAATTATTTTGTTTATAACTGTAACAAAAAGCCGGCAATTAATTATTAAAGTTAATGAGTGAAAATACGCAACATGTTTGGGGGTAGTGGTAATGTGACCTAATTTTTAAACGGCATCGGCTTTAGATATCGAATTATAACAAGCGCGTAGGAAATATCTGAGTGCTCTTTAAGCGTCAATGAACTTGAGGACTGTTTATCTTTTACAAAAAAAAAACGTTGCGATAACACTTCAAATTTCGGAGGCAAGAAATCGTATTTCGCGTTTTAAATAAACAAACACACATTCCATGCACACCTAATTAAATGAGAAAAGCATCGGTTCTCAAAATGTTTAAAAAACCTCAAAAAATTAGGAAAATTCAAAATTTTTTTTCGAATAAATTTTGACGGAAATGGTTTCACGAATATTTTGTGTATGTGCCCTTAAATGCCTGTTCGTTATTTCAAATACACCCTGTATATGTAAATCGTATCATCACCTCAGGCATAGCCTATAAAGAAACCAAAGATCCATTGAGTAATTATAATAAACTTCAGCCTTATTATTTTAACCTTTGACTAACGAGCTAATTTATAATAGTCGCAACCATTGCTACAACTGAAATGAGCACATTGATGAATTTACATTATGGTGGATGCGCCAGGAAATTTACGTCATGCGCTCGTTGGCGGTTCGATCTTACTAAAATATTTTTATTGTCGCGAATAACCGCAAAATCCATAAAACTTTACGTCTTCCTCTCACTACAAAAAAAAAACATCGTAAAAGATTTTGTTATTTAATATTTCCGAACGGGAATTTTAAATACTGTATGTTGTATAATTCTGTTAAAAAAAAAGCTGAAATAGTTTTCGGTAATTATTAAAGTGAACGAGTGGGTGCACGATCCCTCGAGGAGATAAGAAGTTGTGGAAATAGTTGGAACGTAGCAGGCTATATAGAATTGTGTTGTGTAAACGAGATCATAGTGAAGTAAGTGTGGGTGCAATGAACGGAAACTCACCCCAAACCGCAACGCTCAACCCTAGCTGCGGTTAGGATGTAAACTTGTGTAGCGCCGCGGTCGAGTTGCGGTTTGAGGGAGAAACAAGACACCATTCGCGTAGACAAATCCGCCCTCCAGCGTTGTTAATAATCTAGAGCGCAAACAACCCCCGCCCGCGCTCGCGCGCGCTCTCCTTCTCACTCTCTCTAGATCTCTAGATATGTGTATGTGTGTGTGTGTGTGTGTGTGTGCAAATCCGCGAGGGAAGGCAATATCTACCGGGGATGAAATCAGCTTGTTGGCCCGAGATTGGTTTGTTTTAGCATACAGATGTATGTAATATGTATACGTCTGAATCGTTCGGGTCGGTTTCGCAAGCGGAACGAATCTATATACGGGATTCCGCTATTCTCGGCATGCTTTGGCTTTAAAATTCACGATTCAGCACATGAGTGGAAAGCGTTATAACATAAACACTTAAACAGTGTTTTAATTTTTTTTTTTTCGTTGGAGACTACCATGTATCTCGATATGCTAAAGTTATTGAAGCTGACTGTGTCTTTCAACAAGACGGTGCTACCAGACACTGGAGCTTAAGCGTGCGTATCTGCCGAAGAACAGGTTCCCAGATCGCCAGATCCTTGAGATGGACAAAACTGCTACTTTTGAATCACGTTGCTACCTGTGATTGCTACTTTTTAATATCAGGGATTTTAAACTGTGACTGTGATAACAAAAACATCGCAGAAAAAAATATAAAAAAAGCAGGAAAATTCCATTAAAAATCATCCTCAATGGCCGAAGTATCGCTTATTCAAAATCAATTTGGATTTTGTAAATTCAACAATTTTCAATAGAGATATGGATTTTTGAAAATTTTTGTTTTAATTCTTTGATTACCTGAACAAAAACATCGCAGAAAAAAATATAAAAAAAGCAGGAAAATTCCATTAAAAATCATCCTCAATGGCCGAAGTATCGCTAATTCAGAATCAATTTGGTTTTTGTAAATTCACTAATTTTCAATGGAAATATGGATTTTTGAAAATTTTTGTTTTAATTTTCTGAGCACCTGAACAAAAACATCGCAGAAAAAAATATAAAAAACGCAGGAAAAATTCCATAAAAAATCATCCTCAATGGCCGAAGTATCGCTTATTCAAAATCAATTTGGTTTTTGTAAATTCAATAATTTTCAACAGAGATATGGATTTTTGAAAATTGTTATTTTAATTTTTTGATCACCTGAACAAAAACCCACGCAGAAAAAAATTAAAAAAATTCCATTAAAAATCATCCTCAATGGTAGAAGTACCGCTTATTTAAAATCAATTTGGTTTTTGTAAATGCAATAATTTTCAATAGAGATATGGATTTTTAAAAATTTTTGTTTTAATTTTCTGAGCACCTGAACAAAAACATCGCAGAAAAAAATACAAAAAACGCAGGAAAAACTCCATAAAAAATCATCCTCAATGGCCGAAGTATCGCTTATTCAAAATCAATTTGGTTTTTGTAAATTCAATAATTTTCTATAGAGATATGGATTTTTGAAAAATTTTGTTTTAATTTTCTGAGCACCTGAACAAAAACATCACAGAAAAAATATAAAAAACGCAGGAAAAATTCCATAAAAAATCATCCTCAATGGTCGAAGTACCGCTTATCCAAAATCAATTCGGTTTTTGTAAATTCAATAATCTTCAACAGAGATATGGATTTTTGAAAATTGTTATTTTAATTTTTTGAGCACCTGAAAAAAAAACATCGCAGAAAAAAATTTAAGGAACGCAGGAAAATTCCATTAAAAATCATCCTTAATGGTAGAAGTACCGCTTATTCAAAATAAATTTGGTTTTTGTAAATTCAATAATTTTCAATAGAGATATGGATTTTTGAAAAATTTTGTTTTAATTTTCTGAGCACCTGAACAAAAACATCGCAGAAAAAAATATAAAAAACACAGGAAAAATTCCATAAAAAATTATCCTCAATGGCCGAAGTATCTCTTATTCAAAATCAATTTGGTTTTTGTAAATTTAATAATTTTCAATAGAGATATGGATTTTTTAAAATTTTTGTTTTAATTTTCTGAGCACCTGAACAAAAACATCGCAGAAAAAAATTTAAAAAACCAGGAAAATTCCATTAAAAATCATCCTCAATGGCCGAAGTATCGCTTATTCAAAATCAATTTGGTTTTTGTAAATTCAATAATTTTCAATAGAGATATGGTTTTTAAAAATTTTTGTTTTAATTTTCTGAGCACCTGAACAAAAACATTGCAGAAAAAAATATAAAAAACGCAGGAAAAATTCCATAGAAAATCATCTTCAATGGCCGAAGTACCGCTTATTCAAAATCAATTTGGTTTTTGTAAATTCAATAATTTTCAATAGAGATATGGATTTTTAAAAATTTTTGTTTTAATTTTCTGAGCACCTGAACAAAAACATCGCAGAAAAAAATACAAAAAACGCAGGAAAAACTCCATAAAAAATCATCCTCAATGGCCGAAGTATCGCTTATTCAAAATCAATTTGGTTTTTGTAAATTCAATAATTTTCAATAGAGATATGGATTTTTAAAAAATTTTGTTTTAATTTTCTAAGCACCTGAGCAAAAACATCGCAGAAAAAAATATAAAAAACGCAGGAAAAATTCCATAAAAAATCATCCTCAATGGCCGAAGTATCGCTTATTCAAAATCAATTTGGTTTTCGTAAATTCAATAATTTTCAATACGGATTTTTGAAAATTTTTGTTCTAATTTTTCGATTACCTGAACAAAAACATCGCAGAAAAAAATACAAAAAACGCAGGAAAAACTCCATAAAAAATCATCCTCAATGGCCGAAGTATCGCTTATTCAAAATCAATTTGGTTTTTGTAAATTCAATAATTTTCAATAGAGATATGGATTTTTAAAAAATTTTGTTTTAATTTTCTAAGCACCTGAGCAAAAACATCGCAGAAAAAAATATAAAAAACGCAGGAAAAATTCCATAAAAAATCATCCTCAATGGCCGAAGTATCGCTTATTCAAAATCAATTTGGTTCTTGTAAATTCAATAATTTTCAATAGAGATATGGATTTTTAAAAAAATTTGTTTTAATTTTCTAAGCACCTGAACAAAAACATCGCAGAAAAAAATATAAAAAACGCAGGAAAAATTCCATAAAAAATCATTCTCAATGGCCGAAGTATCGCTTATTCATAATCAATTTGGTTCTTGTAAATTCAATAATTTTCAATAGAGATATGGATTTTTAAAAAATTTTGTTTTAATTTTCTGAGCACCTGAACAAAAACATCTCAGAAAAAAAATATAAAGAACGCAGGAAAATTCCATTAAAAATCATCCTCAATGGTCGAAGTACCGCTTATTCAAAATCAATTTGGTTTTTGTAAATTCAATAATTTTCAATAGAGATATGGATTTTTAAAAAATTTTGTTTTAATTTTCTAAGCACCTGAACAAAAATATCGCAGAAAAAAATATAAAAAACGCAGGAAAAATTCCATAAAAAATCATCCTCAATGGCCGAAGTATCGCTTATTCATAATCAATTTGGTTCTTGTAAATTCAATAATTTTCAATAGAGATATGGATTTTTAAAAATTTTTGTTTTAATTTTCTGAGCACCTGAACAAAAACATCTCAGAAAAAAAATATAAAGAACGCAGAAAAATTCCATTAAAAATCATTATCAATGGCCGAAGTATCACTTATTCAAAATCAATTTGGTTTTCGTAAATTCAATAATTTTCAATAGAGATATGGATTTTTGAAGATTTTTGTTTTAATTTTTTGAGCACCCGAACTTTAGGAGATTTCCGCAGTTTGGTGAATTGTTTTTATTTTTAATTTTCAGTTAATGAAGTTTGCAATTTAAAAATTGGTTTCGTGGTATTATTTCAAAATGTATGTTTAGATATTCGCACTAAATCTTAAATTAAAATTAATTTTGAGTCATTTTGGGTTTACCATTTGTAGAAATTGTTTTTATATATTTGTTTTTCAGTTGATGAAAATCGTAATTATAATAACATTAGCATAAGAGTAAATGGGAGTAAACAGTATTGAATATAAAATAATATGTAGAAATGCTATTCTCCATTGTCTTCTTACAATCATGTTTTTAGGTAACAGTTGTGATTTTAGGGAGCAATCACAGTTTAAGTCACAGTTTAAATATCAGTGATTTTAAGTAGCTGTGATTTAAAGTAGCAGTGATTTTAAGTAGCAGTGATTTTAAGTAGCAGTGATTTTAAGTTGCAGTGATTTTAAGTTGCAGTGATTTTAAGTAGCAGTGATTTTAAGTAGCAGTGATTTTAAGTAGCAGTGATTTTAAGTAGCGGTGATTTTAAGTAGCGGTGATTTTAAGTAGCGGTGAAATTCACCTATTAGTAACAGTAACGACCTGTTATTTTTTAATACTAGTGAAAAATCACAGGTACGTGAAATATCGTCCATCCCTACTAGATACCATGCCGCTGGATATTATTTTGTAGGATTTTATTCTGCCGCATCAAATGGCGCGATAAATGAGTATGCCAAGGAATCACTCCTCCACGGCCAATCCAGCGAACTGGGAACATGTTCTTCGGCAGATTCATACGCTCGTCCTAGTTCCAATGTGTCTACTTTATAAAGATTGCAATCATTGTCGCCTTCAATGTCCGCATGATCGACGCAATCTCTTCCGTCGCTCCGTACACGTTGCAAGCTAACTGGAAGGATTTTGTTATCCGTTCGGATCTGTTGCCATGGTGGCAAATAAAATAATCTTTATTTTTATTGAAATTGCAATTATTAGTCGATAAATGCGTTTTATGCAAAACACTTTTCTAATCTCTGATTAAAAATCCTGCGGGCGCAGATGTAGGATGAAGCGTCATAGAAAATGAAAGAATAAACAACACCCCGCATAATTAACAAATGCAAAATCGAGGGGGAACATAGAAAAAAAATAAACGAGGGCCCTCATATATTGATACTATGATCGTAAAAGTGAAATGGTTTTATTCATTTGAACAATATCAAAAAGGGGGAGAGAGCCGAGCCGTAAAGAGTACGGCCGCTTCGGCAGTTAAAAGTTAGAGGGGGGGTGAGAGTGGTGCTAACAGAAGAGAGACCCCACTAACCCTGCTACGGTGGGGTCTGCTAATGTTGTAATCGAGATCCCGGGGTGTGATTGCACGTGTCGGCCGAGGAAAGGGGGACATTACGATCTGTCAGCCGGAGCAAAGCCGCTCCGGACTAATTTGATTTGGGTCCTCCTCTTCTAGCTCAGTTTTCCTCAGACCCCCGGTTCCATTAATCTAACGAGGTCATCACGAGCACGAGATATTTTCGAATCATGATGATTATAACAAAGCGACGGCGAAGTGCGATTCCTTGTGAAAGAGTGCAACCGTTTTGACGAAGATCTATGCGAATATAACGAATTGATAATTTAGAATCCCCGGAATTTTATTGGCCGCCCACGAGGGGCGATTAGGAAGGAAGGAAGGAAAGGTTTATTTTCACGCTTATTATTGAATCGAGCGGAACTACTCTCACGTTTTGGCTTTTTTACGCCCTCCCATCCAATAAGGGATTTTCACAGCAGATGGAACGAACCGCCGTCGTGATGTTAGAGGACAGCCCGACCCTTAAAGTCAATAACTGTTGAAGTGCAGTGAAGTGACGCGGTCAGCAAATCTAGGATTGAGAAGAAAACCGATCCGGCTTCCACCTCACGTTCCTCCCCCTAATACAAACTTCTGTATGATGATGACATTTCGTTCTTTCATCCGGCATGAAATATGGAACATCGGGAAATTTCGCAAATATCGCGATTCGTAGGCATAATAAAAATCTGTCTCTAAATGCGGATGAAATATAACAACAAGACGTTATAAAACAGGGCATTACCGTAAATTGCGCGAAGTAGCGCAAAAACTTCGACCCAAAGAAAAGAAAACTCTTTCCACTGAGGGTTGCTAACTCCGGCTATAAATTCCATCAGCGGAAAAACAACAAAAAGCTCTCTTATTACTCATCGTTTAGACGCTCCCGGAGTAAATTAGTTTAAAAGTTCAGCTGTAAAATAAATTGAGGGCTGTAATTATTTTTACATTTGTCCCCGGCGTATCCTCATAATTTTAGATTAAAACTCTTGTCATCCCCTATATAACTTTCGTTAACGAGTCTCGGGAGGCCGAGACGCCCTTATAGAATGTTATGTTATTAGATTACCAAGAACAGACTTGATGTTTTAATAAAATAAACTCCCGCTTAAGTGTGTGGCCTGACAATTTAATTAACTTTATATCTCGCTCTCTCAAGGAAGAATTTATTCCCCGACACCTTATTAATTAAACTATAGACATGTATGTGCAGACGCTCTTCCCCCCATATTTTACACGACCGCACACTTTATTACTCCATTAATTAGCATGAGAAAGCCTCATGTACATTAAAAATTACTTTTCCTTTCATTTAACGCAGCTTCGGGGTAATTAAAAATTTAGCTTGTAAACAACTGCCTTGAAATTATTTAATTTGCGCGTGCCAACAACAATACATTAGAATATTTGGTTTCTAATTTTAAAAATATATATAAAGCTAGCACCACACTAGATGGATTGTCCGCTACCGAACGCCGGTACATTATTTTTCATGTAACCATGAACAAGTCGGACGGAACGACTGTTAGCTTTTTTCGATCAGATACTGAACATCAGAGGCGTGCATGGGCCGGGCTTTGGCCGGGCCGTATTTTTCAAACTCCGGGCCGGGCTTTCCGATGCGCCGGGCCCGCAACACATTTTCGTTTCATCGGGCCGGGCCGGGCCGGGTTTTAAATTTTCACTGTCGGGCCGGGCCTGGCCGGGCTTTCAAAAACTCGCTTCTGCAGGGCTCTGCTGAACATCCGTCAATAAGGCGCTAGTCTTAAGAGAAAAAAAAATGTATCTTATGTGAGATATAAAAACCGAGCAGCGAATACACATTTTATGATGTGCAATTCTTTCCGCATCATTTATAATCGGTCTTTAATATTGAGCGGTTTCTTAAATTCTTAGGCAAAACATAGATGGCGCTTTAAATTTTAATGAGTCTTGTGACTTTTAAGACTGTATGTATGGCATTTATAAAGGTAGTGTCGTATACAATGACAAAATATTTTTTGAAAATTACGTAATGTTCAGGGTTTGATTTTGCATAATCAATCTCAAAGAACCATTAATTGAATTGTTCAAAAATTTTAAGAAAGTGTTTTGGTGGGAGCAGCGGCGGCTCGGGGATTTCCGTAGGGGAGGCAAATACAAAGATGCCACTCGTGCTCCACTTCTTACTCTTATAGAGGAAATAAATATTCCGTTGCTGTATCGGTCAAATTTTCTTCCGCTGCCTCACCGCTGAACATCTACGAGCCGCCGCTGGTTGGGATGATGATAATGATGGTTTGTGGAGGGCGACCAAATGGTCGCAGCACTTAGACTGTTCGTTGGTCCTTTGTGCCACCTCCTGAGCCCTACTCCTCAAGCCAACCTAAACTACTTGTGAAGTTAAGTAGTTGGCCATGTGGAGTGTTGCCCAGTTGTGACCAATCTGGCCACTCCTCTCCGAATACGGACCACCTGAGTTGTTTGAGTGACTCACATTCACACAGGACGTACCTTAGGGTCTCCTCTTCTTGCTCGCATTTCCGACAAAGGGGATCTTTTACCACCCCTATGTTATGGAGGTCCTTGTTTAGTTTGCAGTGCCCAGTAAGGGTACTGATTAGCAGCCGCAAACTACTTCTTGGTAATTCAATGTATTTCCTGCTCAGCTTCGGTGTTGGTGAGTGGATGATTTTTTTGGCGACCACATACTTGTCAGTTTGCAGCCATTCCTTTTTGTGTTCTTCAAGGGAGTTTCCTTTAAGTATTTGGGAGATAGTGAGTGGTGCCAGTGGCAAAGCCTTAGAGCCTTCCCTTTTCAGGACAGCCCTTTTGACTAGCATATCGGCCCAGTCATTCCGTTCATTATTTGAATGTCCCTTAATCCAGGATATTGTGACTCTGTTGGTTGCGGCGAGTTTGTCTAGAGCTTGCTTGCACTCCTGGGTGGGAGATAAATGAAGAGAAAGATGTAGTCGAAGCGATCGTTTACAAGAGCATATTGATTTTGTTTTTAAAAGTGTTGCTAAAGACCCAAAAATGTCCATTAGTCGACGTTCACAACAAGCTGTACTCAGTAGAGATGAGTGAAATTGCTCCTTTTTTTAGTCTACTCGTGGAAATAAATCATCTGAAATGAGTGGATTCATGAGTCGACTTGACTCTTTTCAAGAAGTAAAAAGTTTATCTCGAAAAAAGTGATGGGCAAAATAGGTCCTCACTTCCAAAAACGTTGAAGAGGAAAAAAGGTGCTCGCCTACTAAAATGTATATATTAGCTGCTGTAAACCTTGTTTACTTACTTAAAAGAGTTGACTCTCTTTATCTTACATTTCTCCACGAGTCAAGTCATTCGAATCTGTGAATCGACTTACCCATCTCTAGTACTCAGGTAATCCATAACATGGCGTATTCTACGTAAGAATTTACCTCTGAAGGCATTTAAGATTCAAAAAGCACATGATCTATGGCCAGTACTTCATGCAATTGTCAACTGGGTCAAAGAACAATCAGATGATTGTACAGAAAACGTTTTTTTTCCGATGAAGCACATTTTGAAATTGGTGTCTATGTTAAAAAAATCCGTATTGGAGGTGAGCAAAATCCATGAATGATTCATTAGAAAACTTACTTCCTAAACGAGTCACTTGGTCACTTTTTGGTGTGAATTATATTCTGGAGATGCCATTGGTCTACTCTTCATCATACATGATGGTGAAGCCTCTGTAACTGTGACTGGTCTTCGATATTTTGGGATGATAACTGAGTTTTTGAGTAATTATAATCTGGAGGACATGTGGTTTCAGCAGGACGGCGCAATCTGTAATACTTACGTAAAAACATTGCGTTGTTACGGGAAACATTTCCTGGACGTTTCCCACAAACAGTGATGTTTAATCAAGATTATCTGACATCGTCGGACTATTTCTCTGGGGTCTATAACAATGACCCACAATCAGAGCCGGATTAGAAAGCGCCGAGGCCCAGGGCAATGAAGAAAATGGAGGCCCTTTGAATTTAATAACATCTCCCCGAAACGGTGATGTTTATTGATCATCAATCTGATCTGACATCGTCGGACTATTTCTCTGGGGCCTATAAAAATGACCCGCAATCGCAGCTGGATTTGGCGTCGAAACCCAGAGCAATGAATAAAATGAAAACCTTTTGAATTTAATAACATTTCCTAACAATTTTGTCTTTCGAATTGAAAATAAATTTTCAGTTTAAAAAAAATATACCATCATACTTTTTACATGTTACTTTTCTTCTTTTCTCTTTATAACTTCCTGCTAAGTAGTGAAAAGTTAGAGAGCTTATATTTAAACGAAATACACTTTACGT